>CM052802.1:40598317-40758205 GCA_028533885.1 Nasua narica | reverse complement strand
GAGGCAGGTCAGGGGGTTATGGGGGAGGGGTGGGGAAGAGAAATGAAACAAGATGGGATGGGGAAGGAGACAAACCATAAGAGACTCCTAAACTCACGAAACAAACTAAGGGTTGCTGGGAGGTGGGGGGGGGTAGGGATATGGACATTGGGGAGGGTATGTGCTATGGCAAATGCTGTGAAATGTGTAAGCCTGATGATTCACAGACCTGTACCCTGGGGTAAATAATACATTATATGTTAATAAAAAATTAAAAAAAAAAAAAAAAGGTCAGTGGTACATTTCAAAAATGGTAATCAGAACAGTATCCCCTAAGTAGGGGTGGAGTTGAAGCCAAACAATTTGAGAACACCATATTAACTTGGGAAGGAAGAGGCAGGGGCTGAAGAATGGAGCCTCTAAAAAAATTGCTTCAACACCACGGCCCTTAATCTTTTCCAGCCCCATCCATCTGCCCCGATATCTAAGACTGCCTGGTGTAAGAAAAATGGGTCCCGAACACACACAGTCTGGCCTGAGTTCGGATCCCATCAAAGTTCCTAGGACATGTGAGCTCGGGCCCTGCTTTCCCAGTGCACCGTGAAGGCTCAGTGAGCCAGGCAGACACAATAAAGTACATGGGCATTGTGTTTAATAAGCATTTACTGCAGGGCAACAAGGATAAAGGAAGGCAAGATCCTTTCCCCCAAAAGGTTTATATCTACACAGAGTGCACACTTTAAAGCAGATAATAAATAGCACATGATGGGCCCGGGCAAAACAGAGGTCGGAGAAGAGCAAGGAGAGAAAAAGTCTCACATGACAGATGGTCTGGGTGGTCTTTAAGAAAAGACGTTCTGTAGCCTTGCAACATACACCGAGAAACAGATTCTTCAAACATTTATTTATTTATTTATTTATTTGAGGGAGAGCATGAGCAGAAGGAGGGGCAGAGAGCATCTCAAGCAGACTCCCCGCTGAGTGTGGAGCCTGACCCAGGAAGGGGGTTGGGGGGTTCCATCTCATGAACTCCAAGATCAAGACCTGAGCTGAAACCAAGAGTCAGACATTTAACTGACTGAGCCACCCAGGCTCCCCGAGAAACATAGATTCTTGAAGGCAGAGACATGCATGTAAGCACCTGTAACTATTAAAGACCACTCTCGGGTCTTTCTTCCTTCCTAAGACAAGGTAAAGTAAACATGTATTTGACTCTTAGAAAACTACATTTGGCTAAATTTTACATGTCATGGAGTAAACTAAATGCAATTGCATCTAGCATTTCAATTCATTTTTTATTTACCGGGCAAAGACAAATGAAATACAAAAAGTCAAACAGTACTGGGGAAAGATCAATTCTGACAACAGTGTAGTTTTTACTTTGGCTTATCATTTCCCTAGAAGGATAGGTCCCTAGATAATCCAAAAGTGGGAAAATGCAGCCTGATCTATATGATTGTCATTTCATATCCAGAGTGTATGTATTTGTTTACAGAGACTCCTACCCATAGATAGAAATTGCTTGCTAATTTCCGTATCACTCTTGAATAGTTCACATTTAATTTGGCACTTATTATGAACATAAGAAATAAGGCAAATTTCAAATTAATTTGTCCATGCTCACACAGCAGGTTCATTACTACAGACTCTCAAACCCACACTTAAATCACACAAAGCAATGCCCATACCTGAAAGGGCGAAATCTCCTTTCTGGCTTTCACTTTCTCTGATTAGAAAGGCACCAGTCTGATTTTCTGAATATAATAGTTGTTTTTCTGCATCTGTTCTCTTGATTGCTCCAAAGAACCACCTAAAAAAGAGACAGATGTAAACTTTAATTAACCAATCAACAGTCATTTTTTAAGGAGCAGGAAGTTTGGCAAGAAAGTATTCTAACATCAGAAATGTTTGCTATTCTTTAGTGAAACTATTATAGGTATAAATGGTACCTTTCGATACTTGAGATGATTTTTCTGGATGTCTGTAACCCTCACCAGGAGCCTTTTAAAAATTACAGAATAGGAATTTGGCTGATGCCTTCTACTACATCCCTTCTCGCTTCTCATTCTATTCTGTCCCAGAGGTAATGTGTCCTCCTTCTGTCAAGTTCAAAGCCTCTAGGCTGGGCCCACCACACTAACCTGCTGGGTTCCATGTTCTATAATTACTCGCCATCACCACCAAACTTTCACTGACTCACCTAACACCTTGGTGTTAGGAGGCAAACGTTCCAATCAAAGGAGTCACACACTTCACATTAAAGTGTGAACAATTAAAAGTGTAGTTCTCTGGGCATTAATTCCTCCCCTCTACCCCACTCCATCCATTACTGCCCAATGGCACCATTATACGAGATGACTTTGCATGTTTAGGAGGAACTTATCAAATATAAAGGAAATTGTCCTTATTGGAGAGATGATATGAAAAAGATGTTTCCACTTGGCGAGAAATCTTCCTAGTGCCACCCCCACTTCTTATCTTTACCCTCCTATGCTGAACATTCCAGAAATATAAAAGTCAGTTACTGAACACACCTGTTTGTGAATGTGATTAACCCTGACAAAGAATTATGGATTTTATTTTTGAGATTTTATTTATTTGTTTGTTTGACAGAGAAAGAGAGAGCACAAGCAGGGGGAGCAGTAGGCAGAGGGAGAAGGAGAAGCAGACTCTCCGCTGAGCAGAGAGCCCGATGCAAGGCTCGATCCCAGGACCCTGAGATCATGACTCGAGCTGAAATCAAGAGCTGGATGCTTAACCAACTGAGCCACCCAGGTGCCCCAAGAATTATGGATTTTAACATTGTAGCCAGCCTAATAATGTCGATCAAGTCTGCAGACACTAATGTGATAATAAGAGGAAGTTGAGAAAACCTGCTTTCCACTGATGACCCCTCACTCTAGAGTCACAAAGTTGATCTTAGTCATTTAAGATTTTAGGTAAAACATTTATCTTTTCAGGTATCATCTTTAAAAAATGTAGACACTCAAAGAGAGGAAACGTAGGCTCGAGGGAAGACATTCAGGCTGTGTGAAGAGCTGCCAAGAGCTGTGTGAAGAGAGGAAATACAGGCCATCAAAAATTGGCTCCAATTGGCTTGACAAGGCATGGATACTGGGGAGTATGAGTGCACTGAGGGTGATACGATGGGAAGGAAGAGAGGAAAGGAAGTGAAAAGAGAGACATTAAAACATAATCATTTCCAAAAAAATAATAGTAATAATGATTTCCTTCTAACAAAGGCAAGGTGCTGTGTTTACCATTTTGCCAGTCACCAAGTTGGAAATTACACAATATTAACTATATCAGTTAGAATATGCCAGGTTATATTAAAGTAAGGAACAATGCTAAAAATCTCCCTGGCTTAAGACTACAAAGATTTGTTTTTCCCTTAGCTGCATGTCCACGGAAGGTCACATAGGGCTCTGCTCTAGGTCTGTCTCTAGCTCTACCCAGGCATTTCAGTCTCCATGCTTCCCCATTTGCTGAAGCAGGAGTAAAACATGTGGCCAATCACAGGCTGGTTCCTGCAGCATCTAGTTAAAGCTTCTATACGAGAATGTAACCACTGCAAATAAGTCGTACGTTTGTGCCTAAATACAAATAGAGTAGGAAACACAATCGCACCATTTCCCAGAAGGCAGAGAGCTGGAATCATTCGGTAGACTGCACTAAAGACCAGCCACTAATTCAATATCAGGGGCCAAATTGATGTCCACAGACTATTGTTTATCTAACGGGAACTATGGAAGGCATGGAGACATTCTGAGGGGCTATGTAATGAATTCATAGAAAAACAGAAATGCATGTTTTCTATGAGAACAAAAATAAGTCATTAGAACAATGGAAAAAAACAAAAACAAAAAAAAACAAAAAACAGATCCAAACACACAAATTAGAGATGAAAGTATGATTATTCAGTAACCAACGTTAGTGCCATGAATAATCCATATGGAAAAAATTAATTAGTGCTACTTATAACATACAACATAGTTCTACATAGATTAATGACCTAATGCAGACTTTAAAACTTTCTGAGGATACCAGACTAGGGAGGGTTTCTTAGATAAGAGAAAAAGAAAAAGACATAAAAACCTTATGGGAAAAGATTGATAATATTTCTTATACCACAATTAAAAACTTCTACAACAGCAAGATTATCGTGAAATAAAATTAAAATACAAGCCACAGACGTGGAGAAAATATTTGCAAAGTATATAATCAAGAATAGGCATAGTGTTCAGATTACATAGAGACCTGTAATCAATTTAAAAAAAAAAAAAAGACAGGGCCGCCTGGGTGGCTCTGTTGGTTAGGCTCCCTACTCTTGATTTCGGCTCAGGTCATGCATGGTCTCAGGGGCCATGAGGTCAAGCCCTGCCTTGGGCTCTGCGCTCAAGGGGAGATTCTGCTTGGAATTCTGTCCCTCTCCCTCTGCTCCTCTCCTGCACTGGTGCACTCTCTCTCTCTCTCTCAAAATAAATAAATAAATCTTTATATATTTTTAAAAGATTTTATTTATTTGACAGAGAGACAGAGAGAGCACAGGCAAGGGGAGCAACAGAGGGAGAAGCAGGCTCTCTGCTGAGCAGGGGACCAGCGTGGGGCTTGATCCCAGGACCCTGGGATCACGTCCTGAGCTGGAGGCAGACGCTTAACCAGCTGAGCCACCCAGGCGCTCCTAAAAAGAATATTAAAAAAGAGAGACAACACAGTAGAAAAATTGGCATAGTATATAATTATACCGTTCATAGAAAAAGGAAAATCCAGTAACTAATAAAAATAAGAAAAGCACAGTCTCTATATGTAGCAGTACTATTATCTATACCAATAAAAATTAAAACAACAAAATTTCACACTTTTCAGGCTAGACAAAATTTAAAACTTTCATATTTGGGTATTGAGAAAAATGTGAAACAAGAACTTTCATATACAATACTATAAGTCAGAGAAAGACAATTATCATATGATATCTCTGACATGAAGAATTTGAAAGGCAGGGTGGGGGGTCATAGGGGGGTGGGGGAGGGAAATGAAACAAGACGGGATCCAGAAGGAGACAAACCATAAGAGACTCCTAAACTAACGAAACAAACTGAGGGTGGCTGGGGTTGGGAGGGTAGGGATAGGGTGGCTGGGTTATGGACATTGGGGAGAACATGTGCTATGGTAAGTCGCTGTGAAATGTGTAAGCCTGATGATACACAGACATGCACCCTGGGGCAAATAATACATTATATGTTAAGAAAAATAAAAAAAATAATAATAAAAAGAACTTTCATATGCAATACTAGAGGCAATATCATGTGGTACAACTACTTCAGAGAGCAATTTGGCAATATCTAATAAGGCTGCATATTTGTATACCATTCAATTTCACTTCTAGATTATATACCATATGTGCTCAAGGAAATAATCACCAGAATATTCACTGAAGAATTCTACAACTGAAAAATTGAAAGCAATCTAAACGTCCATTGTAGGGGAATAGATAAACTTAGTTATAGATATAAGATAGAATAATATACAGCAGTTAAAACAAACTGTTGAGGGATAAAAGGGAGTTGAAGAGTGATACATACCACTCTAATGCCATTTAAGTGAACACATAAAAAACACTATATATTTTTATGGACAGTTGCATGCTTAATGAAAGCTAATAGTTAATAACTAGTAGCATTTTTTTACTTCATTTCCAGAAATGGCAAAATTTCTTTGCACAAATATTTCAAGCACATTAGCAACATGAATCAAATATACTGATCAACCCCATGCATTTCCTTGATTATGAGTGCATTGATTATGCAGCAGCATTAAAATGTTTGCTCAAAATGTAAATATTTAAACCTTTACAAGAATTATAATTTATCTAGTAGATTAAATTCTTAGAAGTAGGATTATATCTCATATATCTCATTATTCTCAAGAATAAATTCCGTTATATATTTTATATACATACATTACATTTGTATTTTGTATAATCAAATCTGTAAATCATGTATTTTCTCTGCCCAATATATGTATAAGCAAGCAGCTTCTATAAATCAAAGATATAGTAATTTTACAACATTTGTAGAGAGGAACTCCGTGGTAATGTTTTTAAATCCTTTCTTGTCTCACCAATTTTAGATTCTTGCATAATAGCTCTGTACACTCGCTTTACAAGGCAAATGACACCAGTATTGACTCCACAGTAACAATGAAATGGATATAAATATTTGACTGGATGCATCAGCTCACTTCATACCTGGAATTTTACTTGGCTGAGCTACCACGAGGAAGTGAATATAAATAAAAAATTGTTTTCTGGATGTAGTGGCATTCTAATGCCATCTTTCATACTCAACGATGACGCAACCACTACACATTAGCGCATGCGCTGCTGTAGAGAGTAATCGGAGAACGATAGTTCTTTCCACCCTTTGCACATGGGGAAGTTGTGCCTTAATCTGTGGTCTGAGCCCATGACAGAACTGTCATTCTTCTCCGTTCTGCCTGTTAGAGCCCCTGTTGGCCCCATTTGGGAGGGTCACTCGCACCCAAGGCCTGCGTGCCCACCGCAGCCACTTTCAATGCCCTCCTTCCGCTGCACTTCTTGCGTGCTGAGAAAGGGGAGTGCTGAGAAGTGATCAGGGTATCCCAGGACGCATCCAGGGAGAGTCTTACGGGGAAACATCCAGGAAGAGTCTTACAGATCAGTGACCCTCCAAGTGTGGTCCCCAAACCAGAAGCAGCCACATCACACGCAAACTTGTTAGAAAACCAAATTGGCACTGAATCAGTGCCAATCAGAGACTGTGAGATGGTGAATCACACTGAATCAGAGACGGTTGGATGGTGCCCAACAATCTAGGCTTCACTAAGTCTCCAGGTGCATCTGATGCACAGTAAAATTTGAGAACTACTGAGTTAGAAGCATAGTAAAAAAAAAAAATTAAAAAATTTTATGAGACCTCTGAGAATAGTAAGTTAGAGTTTGAGGTTTACATGTGAAAATTATCCAGTAAAATGACACTACATACATTTTATTGATCTTTAATGAAACTAATCTTTATTGCTATGCCATATTTGCGATGAATGAGATCTTGATTAAGAGTAACCAAAAAGGAGGGGCGCCTGCGTGGCTCCTTTGGTTGAGCAACTGCCTTCGGCTCAGGTCATGATCCTTGAGTTTTGGGATCGAGTCCCACATCGGGCTTCCAGCTCCACGGAGAGTCTGCTTCTTCCTCTAACCTTCTCTCCTCTCATGCTCTCTCTCATTTTCTCTGTCTCTCAAATAAATAAATAAAATCTTAAGAAAAAAAAAAGAATAACCAAAAAGGAGAGGAGACCCATAATAACTTAGGAGAAGGAAATGCTTCAAATAGACGAAAATGGAGCAAAAAGCATAATGGCTGTTTTGGATGAAAGGAGTATGTGATTGAAGTCTAAGGTTTATTTTGCAAACATTTATCCAGTGTCTAGTGTGTGTAAATTCTGTAGCACAAACCCAGAAAGATCTGCAAGACACACTCCTGAACAAAAAAGAGTAAACTGCAGAGTAATCAAAATATTAGTTTTATTTATATTTTTAAAACCAACAAACCAAATCTTATATGTGCTTACTTCTCTGGAGATTAGTGAGAGATAACAAAAACATCAGCAAAAAAAAATCTCAAAAACCAAAACAAAAAACTTTCACTTTTTACTCTGCATTCTTCTCCATAATGTGGATATTTATAGTAAGTGGTAGTTTTATATCACTTTACAATCTACTTAGAAAAAAATCTAAGGAAGCCAATCAGAAATATGCTATAAAAATCTGCATGCTATAGGAGAGCTGGAGTAGAAACTTTGGCAGTTAGAATCGATAGAGACAAGAAAAATCTCAAGGGAGTACGGGACAGGTGCTGATGGATGAAGAGGGAAACAAACAGGAGAGCAAACATAACCCCAGGGTTTCAAATCTGGATGACTGAAGAACAATAGCATTAAAGGCAGAGTACCATAATGATTGAGAGTTACAGCGTCTCACTGGGAAAGTTAACCTCTCTATGCCTGGACTTCGTCATCTATTAGTGAAAAATAATAATAATAACTGCTTGGTAGGTTTGTTTTGAGAGTAAAAAAAAAAATGATGTATATCAAGACCTGGATGCCCGGCCACATTCGTGCTCAATAAACAGCACCTATTTTCAGAGAACTAATTTAAGGGAAAATTATATATTTGGTTTTAGACATGTTAGGTGTGAGGTCATGATGAAACGTGAATAAATATGTGAATGTGATCTCACTTCTCTAGATGGGTTTGTATTGGAAGTTTCCCCCCTAGTGGGTCAGTCCTGCCTGCTCATTCCTGACTAGGACATGCTGCCACCAGGTGGCAGTAGGCCATTTTACTAATACAAAAAAAGCTAAGACTGTAGTGTGGTAACTGGACGCACTTTATTTGGCAGAAAAGACAAAATTCGTTTTTAAAAAAAAACAACAGAGGGGTGCCTGGGTGGCTCAGTAGGTAAGCCTCTGCCTTCGGCTTAGGTCACGATCTCAGGGTCCTGGGATCAAGCACCGCATCAGGCTCACTGCTCAGCAAAGAGCCTGCTTCCGTCTCTCTCTCTGCCTGCCTCTCTGCCTACTTGTGACCTCTGTCTCTCTCTGTCAAATAAATAAAAATAAAATCTTAAAAAAATAATAATAATAAATAAAATAATAAAATAAAAAAACAACAGAACTTATGCATTGTTACTGAATATCAACATTTAAATAATATAAATATCAATCAAAATTTAGGGAAATCAATAAGTAAATAGATGTGGTACCTACAGGGGCACCTGGCTGACTCAGTTGGTAGAGCACAGAATTCTCGATCTTAGCATTCCGAGTTAAGCCCCACATCATGCGTGGAGCCTACTTAATTAAAAAAAATTTTTTTCTTTAAATAAAGATGTAGTACCTCCACAAATATGTCCTCATTTCCTCCTAATACTTTTATTCTGTCCACTCTGCTGCCTCAGTGACTGGCACAAAGTAGATGTCTAGTACATTCATAATTCCGATCTAATGGTGTTCATTTCCTCCCACATTTTTTTTTAAGTAAGCTTTATGCCCAGTGTGGGGCTTGAACTCACGACCCCCAGATCAGCAGTCGCGTGCCCTACTGACTCAGCCAGCCAGGCGCCACTCATCCTATAGTTTTAAAAAGAGAAAACCTATTCCTAATAACTGCTGGCTAACATTTACAAAGTTTAACATATAATTTCTTTCCCCCTGCCTTCCTAACAACCAAGACGGCTGGTCTTAAACCACAGTAGACAGACCCTGAAAAAAAAATAAGTTTCTAAAACCAGCCCTAGAAGAATGCTGGTATCCTCCCAGAAACTGCAGAAAGGAAAATGGGTAGATCTGCCTGGCATAGCCACCCATGAAGAAAGTAACCTGGGGTGACTGCCCAGGTGGGAACTCGGGATTAGGTCCGTCTTTATTGTTGTCATCACAGACACATGTCACAGTGGATAAAGCACCCATCGTCCTCACCAGCATGGCTTGAGGGACATCAGAGACACTAACATTTGCAGAACACCTAGAGTCAGCAGGGTACGCTCATCATCACATTTAGTCACTTACCGTATCTAAATCATTACCATGGTCCCTTGAGCTGCGGCAGTCCCGTGTGACTGCCCTACATCTGGCAACACTGCCAGGACAGCCCCTGCGGTGGAGTCCCTTCCTGTCCATGTAAGCACGCTCCTCCCCTCTACAAAGTCTCCTGAGGTTCCGCGGCCCCTTTAGCTCACAGAAAGTGAACCCTGACACTCTTTTCCCATTCACATAGCATGATAGGGACAAAGAAGAGCCTCTTTTTTGAGGCTATGCTCGTATGTATTTTGTTATTCATTCCCTCTTTTCATGTCCCTCATCACTTTGCCCACTTTATCATCACCACCTAGATTATGGCAATGTTTTACTTTCCGTTCTCCTTAATATTAACAGCTTCTGCTTACTGAACCCGTACAAGGCCCCATGGACTGCTATTACAGTGTTCCACGCATTACCTTACACGCCCCCGCCTTGCTCACGCCATCGCCGCTGCATGAGTCGTTTTTGATCCTATGACCGGATACATCTCACGAATGCACGCACATTAGTAAGTTTCAAGGGTTCCTTTTGCTTATGGGATAAAATCCCTATTGACCTGGAATTTCAGGCCCTCTGCACTTTTGGACACCAGCCATTTCCTAAGCAATGTCTTCCCTACCATCAACTCTTCCGCTCTAGCTAAACTCATTCTCTTATGGCTATTTGCACTGGCATCGCTTAAATCCGCCTCCCCAGAATTCCCAGTCTTCAGCGACCACCCTTCCGGTTTCCCATGTAGCATATAAAGGTTAGAGCTGCTTTTTTTTTTTTTTTTCCTGGTTATTCCATGTTCACTTGAGGCTGCAGACCTCTCCCGTACAAAGCCTAACTGAAAACACCCCATATGCCTTTGGGAACAGTTAAATAAATACTTGTTGATGAAACAAAACATTGTACCTCATTGTGGGCATTTATAGGTCTTCCGGTTTATCCTGAATGTTGAACTCGATAAAGCCTGTGTTTTCATGTAATCTTTTATTTCCACAGACTTTGGAGTGTTAAGCGCTTATGGGAGAAGTCTTATCTGCTCTGGGCCAGTTGCAACACAGATTCACATGTTAATTGGCCGCAGACCACTGATTCCAATCGGACCACTCTCTTCTCCTAAAGAGAACATTTGCCTATGAGCGTAAAGATCAAAAATGAAGCTGATTTTCCTGTCCTCCTAAACACAAGCGTATCAGGGCTGCACACATGTAAAAAATGTGTGATAACATGACAATGTCACCTTCGATATCTGAGGTATGACTTGCAGTCACAAAGAAGGAAGCTCCTCGCTGGGTTCACCTGATAAACCTTTTTTTTTTTTTTTTTTTTTTTGGTAATTGTTCACCTGTATAGTCATCATAAAAGGGGAATTTGGAAGGAACTTCTTTAGAAAGGAAGTAAGATGAACTAATTGGTATTTTCACCACTGGGGAAGGTGTGGTGCTATGTGTTTGCAAGGATATGATTATACCCTGTCAGTGTCTGGTAATCAAAAACTTTCAATACCTCACAAAAAGTTGAAGAGCAGAACAAAGTTCACATAGGGATTCAATCTCAAGGAACTGTTTGGTCTCACAACCATCTCTTATTTGTATAAAAGGAAATGGGAGCTAATATTGATTTCTCTTTTAAGATAAAAACAAGAGTGCCTGCTGGCTCAGTCGATGGAGCATGCAACTCTTGATCTCAGGGTCATGAGTTCAAGCCCTACACTGGGTGTGGAGCCTACTTAAAACAAAGTGTGTGAATATATAATGCCATTTCCAATCATCGAGCCTGAAATATAAGGGTAAATTTTAACCTGTCTGCTTTGTTTTTATACATTTTTTATATGTTTGTCCTAGAAATGAGAGAAATATGGATTAGAGTTGAAGGCATTAATCATTAAGGAGTTTCCATCTTTGTCACATCCAAAGAAAATAAATGCAATTGATTTTATAATGTCTAGGAAAATGACTTACTTCACAAACACCACAACTGTTCACTCCAAATCTTTATTTGAATTAGCTTTTGGGTACTAGTATGACTTTTTAATAGTTACAGGGAGCACTAATTTCAGAGGTGACAGCCCCACTTAGTTTCCTATCAAAACACACACACACACACCACAATAGTTATCTCTTCTCATGAATCATTTCTTTGCTCACTTCCAAGAAGGAAAAATGAAAGGAACTTTTTAGTTCACTTAATTTTAAAGAGTCTTAATTCCTGGTATCATGAAAGATATTATCTCATTCCACTTTATTTAAAGCACTGAGTATTCTTCTTGAAAGATCTTTAAGTACAGGAAAAGATCTTTAAAAAGATCTTTTAAAAAAATCAATAAAAATTATTCTTGAAAGATCTATTGACTGGCTGGCTCAGTCAATAGAGCATGTGACCCTTGATCTTAGGGTATTGAGTTCAAGCCCCACACTCGGCTTAGAGTTTACTTAAAAAAATAAAGATCTACAAAATACTTGTTCTTCAGAATGTTCACAGAATCAATAAGACCAAATGTTGAGCCTAGTGAGCCAGTAATCCATGAGTATCCTCTTCAAGATGGGTTAATAATGTTACACTCTATGTCATCATTTATTTTCACTAAATCTTTTATCCCAAATCAGATAGTATACAACTTGAAGCTATCTTAACTGTCTCATCACACTACATGGTCATATTGATTTAGTTTTCTGTGTGCTTCATTTGCTAAAATATATCAGTAACATTCATGTCACACTAACCACATGGAAAACAGGTGAAGAAGCGTAAGAGCAAAAGAAGGGTATATTTCTTTTCCTTTGAGAATTTTAGGTTATCAAGGGAGGGATAAGAGATCATTTTAAGGGGGGCACCTGGGTGGCTCAGTTGGTTGAGCAACTGCCTTCGGCTCGGGTCATGATCCCGGAGTCCCGGGATCGAGTCCCATATCGGACTCCCGGCTCTGCGGGAAGTCTGCTTCTCCCTCTGACCTTCTCCCCTCTCATTCTCAGTCTCTCTCTCTCTAATAAATAAATAAAAAATCTTTAAAAAAAAAAAGAGATCATTTTAATTGAGTTATCAAAAAGAAAGTGACAAAAACAAGAGGAGTATTTAATTTCTAAGGGAACTACAATCCAAGAAATAAACCCAACAGTGTGTCACCAATGGAAGGGATGTTAAAGAAAAGAAACTTGGAATAAGGATTTGGAAGAGATAAGAAATCCAAAGAAATGAAGGACAACAGCATGTCACAGGTGAAGAATCACACATGTGTGTGAGTAGACTGGTTTGGTGGGCAATGGTGGGGGAAGAGGGTCGATTAAATGAAGAAGAAACAAAACCAGTTCTTTGATGTTTAATAGGTACTCTCCTGTAGGAACTACTAACTCCACGGTAGAAGCAGATCTTTGGCAAATATTCAGAGTACATCAGGAGGATGATAAGATATTCCATTTAAGATTTAACACAGTAGGGACGCCTGGGTGGCGCAGTTGGTTGGGCGACTGCCTTTGGCTCGGGTCATGATCCCGGCGTCTTGGGATCGAGTCCCACATCGGGCTCCTTGCTCCGCAGGGAGCCTGCTCCTCTCTCTGCCTCTGCCTGCCTCTCTGCCTGCTTGTGTTCTCTCTCTGTTAAATGAATAAATAAAAAATCTTTAAAAAAAAAAAGATTTAACACAGTAAAGAATTTTGAGTTCTGGGCACACCTGCAAAAATTATGGGAAAATCTGACTTATGTTTTTTAAAAATCATTTAATGAACAAATTTAAGAGGTGAACGTGTGGAAGGCAAGAGCAAGGGAGAGTTATTCTATGGTAGGGACACAGGAGAGGTGATCAGAATTTTAGAACGAGAAAGAAATTTTTATGAGGGTCCACGGGTACACCTCTGAAATTTATTACAAATGCGTTTTAATAAGTACGTGCATTCTCTGGGAAGAGAGTCCAGTGTTTCATTAAATTCTCAATGATGCCTGTGACAGAAACTACACACCTCCTTCAGTAAGGCTAAGTGCCTTTTTTTTCCAGGTTCACGCAAGAGCTGGTAACAAAGCTATAACCACACCCTACCACCATAAAATTCCTTCACTCATTCATTTTTCATTCAACAATTATTTATTGAGCGCTTACTATGTGTCAGACTCAGTTCCAGTTCGTAGAAATAGAGCAGTGAATGGAACAAACAGGAAGTCTTGCCTTTATGGAACTCCCATACCAAAGGGGGAAAGATAGACAATAAATAAAATAGATGAATATACAGTGTGTTTGAAGGTGATAAGTGCAAAAGAGAAAAAAAAATGAAGCAACGTAAGGAGAGTAGGCAGCAATATGTGGCAGATGGAATTCCAGAAGGTTTGCCTGTGTGTTTCTGAAGTCAAAGTAATCAAAATAAACTCAGCTGTGGAGAAAAATTGGATAGAATCTTTGGAAGGAGCAGACGAGTAGGACCTTAATTCACTCTAGGATTGAGACAATATCCAGATTTCTCAACTACAGCTTGACCAATATCTATTAGCATTTTTTTTTAGGTAAGATATAAATGATACCTATCAATTTCATTGTTATCACCAATATTTATGGAAATACAAAACACCAGAAGCTCTAAGTATCCTCCAAGGGTCTTCTTGGGTGCTATGGCTCTTTAGCTAAAGAAAAATGAGTAATCTGTTTAGTAGGAAGAGTACCCTTTTATAAAAAATAACTATACATAGAATAGAAATAATATTTCTGATTCTAAAGGAATAGTGGAGGTAGGATTTCTTTCCAGATAGCTCTTAAATCCATATAAAAATCAAAACGTTTAAGTGAAATCGTCTTTCACATTTGGCAAACATACAATGAAAAACAAAATCTCTATTTTCTCAACCTACACATGGCGCAGAGACACAGGCATATACGTGGATGTGTGTGTGTGTGTGTGTGTGTGTGTGTAGGTGTGTACCCACTGTTACCATCATAGATGTGCACTAATTTCAGTGACTTTTAGAGGTTTAAATGAAGCAGGTGTTCCAAGCCAGACAAGAGGTGAGACAAAGCCCACAAAAGTCTGAATGGACACACACATTCTTTCTTTTCCTTTCTTTTTAATAATTTGATCCTGCGCACCCAACTACCAACTAAACATCGCTATCATTAATACTTCTCAATAATCACACCAGTGTTAATAACTGAAGTATTTGTAGCCTACATAAATGCCCCCACTGGACTCCGAAATGGGAGAAGCCAAACCTCTCCACAAAGCAGCTTGTTGTCAAAAGGAAAGCCACAAACAGCGCCAGAAAATACACCTTTTGTTTTCGGTGTCAACAAGCTATTTGTCAGGAAACAAAAGGAAGGTTCTGCCAGTGGACTGTTCTGAAACCTGAAAATTAGTTCTCTGCGTGTTTTTGCCGAGAATTATAGGAAAGGCCAGCTGCACAAGTATATTAGAGCCCCACTCATCGGAACTGTTACGGGAAAGGCTGTGTGAGAGAAGGGAAAGTGCCCCTCTCCACCCACCCCGCCACGCTTCTTAACCTCCTCTAGGGCCTCGGTTCTCCACTCCAGTTTGCTAAGAAAGCCCAGAAGTGTGTGTATCAGGCAAAGGCTCCCAGCTTGGAGGTGGGGCTTCCGATGCTACCGGTTCCCAAGTGCCCCAGAGAATTAATTCTGAGGCTGGGAACCCAGGACTGAGTTTGGAAAAGCACAGCTGTTCTTTGAAGGGAAAGAATTTCTCTCATGTCTGCCATCACCCACACCAAACACTGGTTCTCTCTGGTCCACTCTGCCCCACATCGGACCCCACTCTCTTAGTTTCCTCCCAACCAAAAGACATAAATTCAGCCCAAACTTCATGTAAAATTTGTGGAGAGCCAAGAACAGTCTAGAGTAACAAGTTCAAATACATTAATACATTAGAAATCTCTGTTACTCGAAAGTTAATACCAACTGCCTCTTTTCCCTCAGGTCGAGAGCCCCCCCTGTCAGGTTGCTAAGACCCCTCTCTCCTTCCCCTCTCCTCTGGACCAGGCTTTTACAGCAAAATACCCCAGATTTTATATGCAAAGCAATTTAGTTCTTAATCCCACCCGCACTCCAAAGGAGCATTTTGGGCCTTCTGTATACTCCACCAGACCTTCGACTGTTCTGCTCCATAAAGGGCCATCCACTCCAGATTTATCCTTTATTCTCTTTAACATTTTGCCTGAAAAAATATGTACAACACAAAGGATGGATCACTTTCAATAGGCGGTAAGCGCCAAATTTGTTTCTAAAAATGTTCCCATAGAATAACAAAATATACTGTTAGGAAGTTAAATACTAATTCCCGTTTGTTATTTAGAGGTAGGCTTGGTTGCACAAGAATCAAAATTTGAAAACAAAAAGCACAAAATAAGCTTCAAATAAATATTTAAATAAGCAAGCAATCCCAAAATTTAGATATTACAAATAATGAATTTTGAAGCTTAATACTTTAAGCTTTTTCTAAACTGTCAACAAAAAAATGTGATCAAGCATTTCACAAATAAGATCAATTGTCATTTATTATTTCTGTGGAATATGGTATTATAAAATCATTGTCATATCAAGAATCAATCAAAGGAAATGAATCAAAAATAAAGGGGAAAAATTATCTAGAGGGTAGTTCATTAATATTTCACTATGGTTATGTTTATTATTTGTTAGCTTATTTAAATAGTTTGTAGTGATTTCTGTTCTAAATATTCCCCTTTAAAAAAAATCTTATTTATTTACTTATTTGTCAGAAAGAGAGAGAGCGCACAAGCAGGGGGAGTGGCTGGCAGAGGGAGAAGCAGACTCCTCTCCATACAAGAAGCTCAATGCAGGACTCAATCCCAGGACCCTGGGATCATGACCTAAGCATAAGGCAGACGCTTAACTGACTAAGACACCCAGGAATTCCTAAATATTCCCTTTCTTACCAAATTCTGCTCACGTGGTTTTGTACTCATTTTCTTAAAGAGAACCTTCCCCTCCAAACCATACTAGCTGTAGGCCCATGAAACCAAGATCCATCCATGTTTGAAAATATTTTTTTACATAGGAAATCTCAATGACAAGACACAATTTTCCCATCTCCTTGAGTTTCCATACATGCATTCATAATAGACATTCTTAAACTTTCCATTCATATTCCAAAGTGGAGAAAATAGTATAATGACCCACTTTTATTCAACAATTCAATCCAACTTCAATAATTATCAACACTTTTATCTTATTTCTTACTATATATTTAATTGATCTGTATTCACATGGTTTCCATATCTTAGTTGGAAAATTAAGGCAAACAAGAGAACTACTAAGTGGTTTCATGTTCATTTTTAAAAATATTTTAGGCTCAATTAATTTATAAAATCAGATTCTCATTCTTTAGAAACTAAAAGGATGGTTTTTAAAATGTTTCAAATGCTGAGAAACATCACATCTAAAAGGAAAAACTACAATATAAACATTTATTGAAGTTTACGATAAGCTATAGGAATAATTATACAAAAAGACAATATGTTTGCTTACAAGTTTACATTACAACTGGAAAAACACACATGTAGACCAGTGTAAAAAGAAAACACAAAAGTCAAAAAATATAAGCTACCTAACCACACCATACATCATTTTGATGTCAGATAATTGAAGAAATATATTTTAAAAGAAATGTATTGTGAGGAAATGTTTCGTAATTGACATGAATGTGATCAATATGTCAATGGCGCAGACAGAATTTCACATATAGTAGCTAATAAGCAGACACTATGAAAAAAAAAGACCTATGCAGTGTAATTGCCTGAAAAATATAACTATACTTTTACCTCCACATTAAAGTGTTATTTTTAGGAGTTTGGTTTGACAAGGATTTTCCACCTCACAATTTCCCTATATGCCTCAATCTTCATGCCCTTTATATACAAATAATTGAGATTAAATTTACAATAACATTTAATTTAAAAAAAATCCCCTGATAGGGGCACCTGGGTGGCTCAGTCATTAAGCATCTGCCTTAGGCTCAGGTCATGATCCCAGGGTCCTGGGATCTAGCCCTGCATCAGGCTCCCTGATCAGTGGGAAGCCTACTTCTCCCTCTCCCACCCGCCCCACACCCCCACGTGCATGTGTTCCCTCTCTCACTGTCTCTGTCAAATAAATAAATAAAATCTTTTAAAAAATAGAAAAAATCCACAAGGACAAAAATTGATTTTTCAAAAGATTAATAAGAGGTATAAGCCTCCAGCAACACTATTCAAGAAAAAAATCAAAAACATATTATCAATATCTGCAGTTGAAGAGGGGATCATCACAGATTCACACAGATATTAATAATAAAGGAATATTGTTAACAACTATATGCCAATAATTTTGACAACTTGGATGAAATAGACATGTCCCTTGATAAATACATCTTACACAAACTACCACGAGAAAGAGAAATCTTTTTTTTTTAAGATTTTATTTATTTGACAGAGAGAAAGAGATCACAAGTAGGCAGGGAGGCAGGCAGAGAGGGGGGGGGGGGAAGCAGGCTCCCTGCTGAGCAGAGAGCCAGGTGTGGGGCTGGATCCCAGGACCCTGAGATCATGACCTGAGCCGAAGGCAGAGGCTTTAACCCACTGAGCCACCCACGCACCCCAAGAAAGAGAAAATCTTAATAACCATGAAGAAGGTTTGTTGAAGAAATCGTATTCATAATTTAAAACCTTCCCACAAAGAAAACTCCGTGCCTCTAGTGCTTCACAGGAGAATGCTACCAAAATTTAAGGAAGAAATAATATCAATCTTATACCCAAGCTCTTTCAGAAAATTCAAGAAAAAGAATATATTCCAATTTACTTTATGAGGCCAGAATTACCCTGATACCAAAAATCAAAGACATTTCAAGAAAATCACAGATAAATATCTTTCAGGAACACAGATGCAAAAATCCTTAAAATACACTAATAAATCAAAGCCAAGAATCTATAAAATAAAAAATATATCACGACCAAATGGGGTTTATCCCAGGAAGAAGTTGATTTATATTTAAAAATCAATGTAATTGACCATGTTAATAGACTAAAAATAAAAACTACAGGATCAAATCAATAGACACAGAATACTTTTGAAAAGTGCAACATCTATTTGTGATTAAAAGCAAAAACACTGAGTAAATTTGCAATAGAAGAAAACTTTCTCAATCTTAAAAAGGGCAACAATGAAAAACCTCCACCCAATGTCACACTTAGAGGCAAGATAAAAATAAAACAAAGATAGGAGCAGTTATATATCTTAAAGGAAACAAAGTTTGCACTTAGATCCCAGGCTACTATCTACTAAACTATCTACAAAAACAGAAAGCCAGTGATTCTCAGAAGAATGTGATGGAATCTAGAGTAGCTACAACAATGTCCTGCATGCAACCAAAAATCAGCAGGATTGCAAAGAAAAAGAGAAGTGTGATCCATACCCAGAGGAAATACACTCAAAAGAAAATAACTCCAAGTAGGCCCGGATGTTGGATTTTAAAAATGGGCAAAAGACTTGAGCAAACACTTCATAAAAGGAAACACAGGATTGCCCAGTATGCACTAGAAAAGGTGCTGAATATCATTAGTCATTAAGGAAACGCAAATTAAAATAAGATGAAATCAGAGAGGGAGACAAATCATAAGAGACTCTTAACTCTAGGAAACAAACTGAGAGTTGCTGGAGAGGAGAAGGGAAAGGATGGGGTAACTGGGTGATGGGCATTAAGGAGGGCATGTGATGTAATGAGTACTGGGTGTTACACGCAACTGATGAATCACTGAACTCTACTCCTGAAACTCATAATACACTACATGTTAATTACTTGGATTTACATAAAATAAAATTTAAAAAATAAAATAAAATCACAATGAGATATATTATACCTAGGAAAATGGCTAAAATAAAAGACTGAGACTATCCAGCATTGGCAAGCTATGAAGCTTCTCTCATATGTTGTTGCAAGAGTGTAAAATAGTACAAACCCTTTGGAGAACTATGTGGCAATATTTTATACAGTTAAACACACATTAATCCTATGGCACAGCAATTCTACTCTTGGGTATTTCCTTAAGAAAAATGAAAACGTATGTCCACAAATAGACTATCAGAAAAAAGTTGAGAGCAGTTTTACTCATAATGGGGAAAAACAGGAAACAACCAAAATATCTATCAAGGGGATGAAAAGACAAATTGTGGTATAGTCATGCAATAAACTAGTACTCAGCACTAAAGGACAAACTAATGATACCCTCAACAACATGGTTGAATCCCAAAACCATTACAATGAGCAAAAACAGTAAGACACAGAAAAGTAAATTTGTAAGACTGCATTTATATGAAGTACCAGATCGGGCACTACTATTGTCCAGGGGCAGGGACAGGGGGAGTGTCTGGAAAGGCCCTATGAGGGAAATTCTGAGGTGATGGAATGTTCTACATCTTAATTGCTGTGTACTTCATATGGGCATATATATTCATCAAACTCCATCAAAATGTAAGCTTAAGATCTGTGCATTTTATTGTAAATTAACTGTACTTCATAAAATTACTTTTTTAAAAACTGTACTATGTGGCTTTTATAACTCCACTATTTCCTTAGACTTGCAAATAACTAGGTTGGCATTTGTAAAAACAATTAAACCGGGAGGTTGGACCTCAGAAATCTTCCTTGTGTAAAGTCTGTGTCTGTGTTGCCATGGGCACCTGAAAATGTCCCCCATTCCTTCCCCAACTTATTAGACTGCCCCATCTGAATATAACTGTTCTTGGTTCCTGCTTCCTTAGGATCCTATTCTCACTTAAGGGCGGGGTGTAGAAGTGTGAGTCACTTGAGGATATTCTGCTTCCCTGGTTAAGATATTCATCTCTTTAAAAAAGATCTGGAGGGAGGACTTTAACTTAGAGGACAGCAAAAGTCTTAGGCTCCATAAGCAGGAGAAACTGGGATTAGTGAGGCCCTGAAAAATCTGTCAAATGATACCACACAGACTGCCACTGTTTCTTTTTTTTTAAAAAAGGTATAGACTGACACAATTTTCAGAAAACTAGCAGAGGTATAGACTGACACAATTTTTAAAGGCTGAAGTAAAGAAAGTAAATACCTAATCTGCAATATGTTATGCAAACCTATGCTTCTGATTAGCTAGTTTCTTTTTTTTTTTTTTTTTAATTTAACAGAGAGAGAACACAAGCAGGCAGAGAGGCAGGCAGAGGCAGAGAGAGGAGCAGGCTCCCTGCCGAGCAAGGAGCCCGGATGCGGGACTCGATCCCAGGACGTTGGGATCATGACCTGAGCCGAAGGCAGCTGCTCAACCAACTGAGCCACCCAGGCGTCCCTGATTAGCTAGTTTCTTGAGAAAGGAAATATGAAGACAGGAAAATAATAAAAGTGTATTTTTTTAACTTTTATTAGAGAAAAATTACTATAAACATCTTAAAATCTATATATAGAATCTATTTAACTATAAAAAGTTATCTTAAATTTCAGGAGTTTTGTTTATTTTTTTTTTTAAATTTATTTATTTATTTGACAGAGAGTCACAAGTAGGCAGAGAGAGAGGGGGAAGTAGGCTTCCTGCCAAGCAGAGAGCCCCCATGCGGGGCTCATCCCAGGACCCTGAGATGATGACCTGAGCTGAAGGCAGAGGCTTTAACCCACTAAGCCACCAAGGTGTCCCAAATTTCATGGTTTTTAAAAATATTACATTTATTTATTTATTTGAGAAAGAGAGAGAGAGAACACCATATAAGCCACAAGGGGGGGGGTAGGTGGGAGGAGGGGAGAGATGCGGGAGGGGAAGGAGCAGAGGGGAGGCAGAGAACGACTCTTAAGGAGAATCCACATATAGGCATGAAGCCTGAGGTGGGTCTTAGTCTCATGACCCTGAGATCATGACCCAAGCCAAAATCAAGAAATCAAGAGTCAGATGCTTAACTGACTAAGCCACCCAAGTGCCCTTACATTTTATTTCTAAAAAGAAACTCCTACCACTACTTGTGAAATCACCATGAACTTATGCATGGATCATAAATTTTCAAAGTAAGCAAGCCTTTTCTAGAAATAATAAAGGTTGAAGCCACACCCTTAAAATTTTGACCTTTATTTTCATTTTGACCTTTAAAAAGACCAGACTTATTAGAAGACCCAAATATCCAAGGGTATGAGGTTATATCTTTCTTAGTTATTATCTATTCCTCAACAATGTCTTTACCTACTACTGACCTTTTGTGTGTTATAATCCTTTGTTAATATTATGAGTCATCTACCATTGGTTCCGTAATCCAGGACAGTAAACACTCTAAGGAGAACAAGCTAGAGTTCTTTATCTTTGACTCCAAAGTATGCCATTTATTCACTGTAAATAAATATGTTTCACATGTTGCATTACCTCTGGCCTCAATTTCCTCCTGACATTTCTATTGGATGCCCCTTTCTAAGAATCTGCTAATAACTCTGTAAGGCACATAGAGAACAGGAGTCCTATGTTTCCATGCTCTAGTTCTTTCATGATAGTACCTACAGATGAGGCACTTTGTGTTTCTTTATAATGCTGGAGCCATCAAAAATACTTTTTAAAGATCCAGCTATACATGCGATGGCTAATTCATCCATGTATTCATTTACATAGTTTTAAACTTTGGAATCAAGACTACTGATTGCAGCTGAGAAGAGTGCAGCAAGCAATTCTCTAAGTAAAATGCACTGTTGTAAAAATCAAGGAGCAAATCTTCAGGATCTAGAGCTAAACAAAGAGATCTAAACTCTTCACCAAAAGTATGATTCATCATAGGAAAACGTGATAAATTGAACATTGGCAAAATTAAAAACTTGTGTTCTGTGAAAGATCCTATTAAGAGGATTAAAAAGCAATCTCTGGGCTGAGAGAAACTATGTGAAGTATCTGGAAACCACATATGTGGGACTGGTGTTTAGAATAAATAAAGAAATCTCAAGACTCAGCAGGAGAAAAACAAATCCATTGCACTCTTGGACATTCATCCCAGAGAAATGAAAACTTTCACTGGTACAAAAACCTGTATAAGAAAGTTCATAGAAGCTTTGCTTGTAATAGCAAAAATATGGAAATCACTCAGATGCCTTTCAGTGAGTAAATGATTAAACAAATTGTATACTCCTTACCGTGGAATACTATTCCGTGCAATAAATACACAGCAGTAGCAATAAAAAGGAACAAACTGATCCACACACACCTTGAATGAATTGCCAAGGAATTATACTGAGTGGGGAAAAAAGCCAATCTCAAAATGTCTGATTCCATTTATATACCATTCTTGAAAATAATTAAAGAAATGGAGAGCAGTAGTTGTCAGGGTTCAGCACTAGGACTAGAGGAAGGGTCGGGGTGCTGGGGTGGTGGGAAGCAGGGTAGTGGTTGACTATTAAAGAGTAAAAAGGAAAAAAAAAAGTAAAAATGGAGACCTCATGGTAATAGAACTACCTGTATGTTGACTATCAATATCCTGGTTCGATATTGCAGTGTAGTTTTAAAAGATGTTACCATTAGGCAAAAGGGGGTAAAGGGCATACCAAAACTTTCTGTATTATTTCTATCAAAATGCACATGAATCTTCCATTATCTCATAATTAAAAGTTTAATTTTAAAAAAGGCACTAATGTCTACAAATCACTCACTCTTCTAAAACTCAGAGCAGAATCAGTTATCCCACTTGATTATGTTTCAGTGTGCTTTCTTGTTTGAGAAATAAAAGAGCTAGAAAGAAGAAATTAGGTCTATTTTATCTATGCTGCAAGCATTAATGGTTGTAGCAATTACAAATTACCATGGCACCAGATGCCAAAATGTCAATTATGTTGTATTTAAAAGTAATCAAATTATTAGTTGTAACTGAGTTCCTGCTAACCTCAAGGAACAGAATTTTAATAGCAAGCAAAAATAACACATTGGCAAAGTAAAAAAGAAAAAGAACAGAGAGGAGATAAATACCCACTTCGAGAAAGATGATAGAGAAAAGTCACAGGGTACCAATCCCTGCGCCCCAGTTTTCCAGTAAAAGTTTTATATTCAATGAGATGATAAACAAGACATACTAATTATAAGGAAATTCTAAGTGGCTGAAGAAGAAATGAGCCTAGAGTAATTCTTGAGTCATAGTGCCCAAAATTTGTTGTTGTTGTTGTTGTTGTTGTTGTTGTTGTTGTTTTTAAATAGTCCCTACATACACAGCCACAGCATAATAGGAACAATTAGAAGGGCCAAAACAGATCAAACAACAGGTATCATAAGAGTGTGATGATATATAGATGATAGATGGATAAATAGATAGATAGATAGATAGATAGATAGATAGATAGATGATAGATACAGTAAACAGACTGATATTAGACTTGTTTTTTTTTTTTTAAGATTTTCATTTATTTATTAGAGAGCGAGAGACTGAGAATGAGAGGGGAGAAGGTCAGAGGGAGAAGCAGACTTCCCGCAGAGCCGGGAGTCCGATATGGGACTCGATCCCGGAACTCCGGGATCATGACCTGAGCCGAAGGCAGTTGCTTAACCAACTGAGCCACCCAGGCGCCCTAGACTTGTTTTTATTGATGAAAAAGTGTCAGGGATGTGAATAAGGTATCCTTCAAGAAACTAAGTTCCTTGGGATTCAAATTAGAGAGAGCTGGCAGCTCTTCCCACAAAGGTAATCAGGAAAGAAAAGCTTTTGAGAAAGTATTATTAGAGAGGTAATTGTCACAAATGATTTGCCAGAAGGAAGGAAATGCTGCAGAAAAGGGAATGATGATGCCATGACTTGGGACCTGAAGAAACCAGAGAAAAAATGTGTCACAATGGAGCAAGAAATAGAGTGTAGAATAGGAAAGAGATGGTAAAGAGTTCATAAAAAATGGCAAAAAAATGTTGAACATTGGCCATGATGTTTGCATTAAGCAGAATCATGTGCTCCCACAGGGACAGAATCAGGCCTTAAAGAGTTAACCATGGACCATCCAGACTGTTAAATGTGTGGAAGGGTAACTACTTCACATGGTGACTGTGACCAAAGACAAAACATATTTAAATCATCTAGCAGTGTTCAAACACACTTACACTTTAAGATGAAAGAATATCTTTCCATCATACTAGCAAAGTGAAAAACAAAGAGTCCCAAATAAAGACCCTCAATAGAAAAGAGACGAGGAGGTAAAATTTTTAACATGTCATATAGGATGATAGATAATGATACTTAAATAATAAATATTATATAAGCAAATGAATATTATATAATGACTATAAGCAACCTAAACAGCCCATCAAATCACAGAATTTAAGACTGGTTTAAAAATAAATCTAACTGTCTGTTTAATATTTGAAGCACCAAAGGTAGAAAGACTCAGAAATGAAAACAGTAAAATGTTACATAAAAACTTATCAATTTAATTTATCTTAATCTAGAAAGAAATATTAACTTAGAAAAAACAAAGGTCATTATAATTGAGAAGTCATAATTAAACCTCAAAATATGTTAAATATAAAAAGATAAATCAGAGTAACATAAAGAAAGAACTATTTAAAATGAGAAGGGAAAATGGGAGGTTTTTAATCCAGTATTAGAGTCTACAATAGATTCAGTTATACAAGTTTTCAATGGCTTAAAGAAGAAAAGAAATAATATGATTAAAAAGATTAAGGTTAAAGATAGTAGGAGAAAACTTGAGTATGGAGCTAGAACTTTGCCGGTTTTTTAAATGCTAATGTACAAGAGTACTGGGACGTGATTGCTACAAACACTGAAACACTGACCGAAAGGGCTGTTGGGAGAGAAAATCAGGGCTCAAGGGAGAAGTCAGCCAGCCCAGAAAAGGAACACTGAAAATCATTATGATATTCATAGGAAGTGTTGAAGGCAGGAATGGTGCAAAATTATGTCACAAGAAGATGGTCAGCAAAGGCACAGAGCCATTCCAGCCACAAGTTGCTTGAAGGAAAATGGATGACACAGGTACTCCAAATGAACAGAATCCACAGACAGCACCACCTGAGAAAGTCGGCAGTCCTGGAGAGGCTGCGCTTACCACACCAAAAGAAACAGCATTTTGTGGGACACCTGGGGGATCGTTCTCTCTTCCATCTATCCTTCCCCACGTTGGCACTTAAGAGAAATTCTTCGAGAGGGGCTGTGCTATGGAGGGGCTGGCTCATTATCATCTCATACTCTGTACTACAATGAGGCAGGGAGAACCAACTGTATACCACACACATCTGGATTAAATCTTCTTAGGGAGGGGGTGTGGCTCACAGATAAAAACAGATCATGGTAGGCCACTAAGAAATTCAATAAATGAAAGAGTAAGAATTTACATGCTACTTTTTGAGATGATCAGAAATTAAGACCTGGAATTAATGAGGTAAGCTAAAACAAACAACAAAAATTAGAAATAACTGGAAAATAAAGTTTTCCTAAGAAAAGTCAGGATAAAAGAAGTCATTAAGAATATAATAGCAGAGGATTATTTCTAGGAAAATCATGCCAAATAGAAGACTCCACAGAGAGTGAAAGGGATGACTAACATATCTGGATTTGCTTTCCAGACCCTACACTTGCTACTTCTCAGCTTCCTTATCTACAAAGTGAAGATAAGAGGGCCTCCTTCATACAGTTGTTCTGCAGAATTGCTGAATAATTAATGTAAATAAGTAAAATGAGTGCCTGGATCTTCCCTAATGCAATAGAACATTGGGTGCTTTCCCAGATCCCTAAAAGCAATACTCAGAGGCAAATTCATGACTTGGGAGACTTACTCTTAAGGGAAAGAGAGAATTTAAAAAAAAAAACCCATAAAACAAACAATTGAACTAGGTATTGTCATGACTACACATGTACTATCTAAATAGGTGCTCAATAAATAGTTATAAAACAGTCAATTGAAAACCTTAACTATACTACCACTTTCATTAGTGCTCTGAAAAATGAAATACCCAGCTATAAATCTAAGAAAATATGTACAAGATCTACATGAAGAAAACTACAAAACTCTGATGAATGAAATCAAAGAAGAACTAAATAAATGGAGAAATATTCCATGTTCATGGAAAGACCTAACATTGTCAAGATGTCACTTCTTCCCAACTTAATCCGTCGATGCAATGTAATCCCAAGCAAAGTCACAGAATGTTATTTTTTGCACAGCAACAACTGCATTCTAAAGTTTATGTAAAGAGGCAAAAGACTCAGGGAGCTGACACAATTCTGAAAAAGAACAAAGTTGTGGGACTGACACTATCCAACTTCAAGGCTTACTATAAAGCTAAAGTGTAGCGCTGGACAAAGAACAGACAAATAGATCAATGGAACAGAACAGAGACCCAGAAATAAACCCTCACGAATACAGTCAAGTGATCTTTGGCAAAGGAGCAAAAACAATACAATGGAGCAAAGGTAGTTTTTTTCAACATATGGTTCTGGAACAACTTGATATCCATATTCACAAAAGTGAATACATACACAGACCTTGTACCCTTCACAAAAATTAACTCAAAATTGATCGGACTTAAATGTAAAACATAAAACTGTAAAACAGCTAGAAGATAACATGGGGAGAAAAAAACCCTATACGAGTTTGGGTATGGTGATGACTTTTAAGATGTAATACCAAATACATGATCCGTGAAAAAAACAACAACTGATAAACTGAAGTTCATTAAAATTAAAAATTTCCCTGTGAAAAACAATGTGAAGAGAATGAGAAGATAAACCACACATTGGGAGAAAAAAATTACACAAGAGGGGCGCCTGGATGGCTCAGTGCATTAAAGCCTCTGCCTTAGGCTCAGGTCATGATCTCAGGGTCCTGGGATTGAGCCCCGCCCCGCCTTGTGCTCTCTGCTCAGCAGGGAGCCTGCTTCCCACTCTCTCTCTGCCTGCCTCTCTGCCTACTTGTGATCTCTCTCTCTCTCTGTCAAATAAATAAAATCTTGAAAAAAATACTCTTATCATACAATCCAGCAATCACACTATTGAGGGTTGAAATTTTATGTCTACACAAAAACCTGCACATGAATATTTATAGCAGCTTTGTTCACAATTGTCAAAACTTGTAAGCAACCAAGATATCCTTCAGTAGTTGGATAAACAGTGGTGTATCCAGACAATGGAATATTATTCAGAGAAAAGAAAGGAAGGAAGGAAGGAAGGAAGGAAGGAAGGAAGGAAGGAAGGAAGGAAGGAAGGAAAGGAGAGAAAGAAGAAGGACAGATAGAAGAGGAAGGAGAGAAAGAAGAGGAAGGAAGGAAGGAGGAAAGGAAGGAAGGAAGGAAGGAAGGAAGGGAGGAAGGAAGGAAGGAAGGTGCTATTAAGCTACAAAAAGACATGGAAGAAATTTAAATGCATATTGCTTAGTTAAACAAGCCAATCTGAAAAGGCTTGATACCATGTGATTCTAATTCTACGACATTCCGGAACAGACAAAAATACAGAGACAATGAAAAGATCAGTGTTTGACTGACAGGGTGGAGAGGTGGGGAAAGGGATAAATAGGTGGAGAACAGAGATGTATTAGGCAATGAAAACACTCTGCATATCATAATGATGAGTACATGCCATTATACATTTATCCATAACCATAAAAAGTGCAACACAAGAAGTAAACATTGTGAACTATGGACTTTGGGTGACCATGATGTGTCTATATAGGTTCATCAACTGTAACACATGTAGCACTGTGGTGGGGAATGTTGATAACAGAAAGGCTATGTATGTGTGGGACAAGGAATATATGTGAATCCCTATACTAACCCTTAATTGTGCAGTGAATCTAAAACTGCTCTAAAAGATGAAGTCTTAATAATAATAAAAATGCTATCAAATAGTAAAAGCTTAACACTGTAGTATCTCCTAATCCATTGGATCATAATTCTCTGTTCATTCACTCATTGCATATTGACTGAACATGGTCCTTAGAATACAGTAGTGAATAAAACAGACAAAAATTCCTATCTTTAAGCCATTTGTATTCTAGTGGAAAGGCAAACAATAAACAAAATAAATAAGTAAATTATAGACCACAATCTCAGAAGGTGATAAGAAATTTTGAGAAGGTAAATGCAGGAAAGAGAAATAGGTTGTGCGAGATGCATGGTGTCACCACTTCAAATAGGACAGTCAGAGAAGTCCCCACAGAGGTCCTGACATTTGAGCAGAGAACTGAAGGAGGGAAAGAAGCAGGCCCCACAACATCCAGTGGAAGAATATTTCAGGCAGAGGACAGAGAAAGTGCAAAGTCCTGAGGAAGGCATGTGCTCAATGTGTCCTGAAACACGGAGGAGACCACTGTACCTGGGCCAGAGTCAGTAAAACAGAGGGGCAGGGTCCACATCGAAACTTCCAGCAGATCCATGAGGATGGGAACTGTATCTTTCATCTCTAACTCCAATGATTAGCATGAGGCTTAACACTGCATGACTCACTACACAAATGCTCTTGCCTAAATTATCAATAAATACATTGATAAGGGAATTACTGCATGTTATGAGTTGAATTATGTCCCCCTCAATTTCATATGCTAAAGTCCTAACTGCCTGTACCTCAGAATATGACGTAACTTGTAAATAGGGTCATTGCAGACGTAGTTAGTTAAGGTGCGGTCATGTGGAGCAGAATGGGCCCATAATTCAGTATGACTATTGTTTTTATAAAAAGTGACAATTTGGAGACGCCGATACACACACATGCCCCGTGAGTATGAAGGTAGAGATGGGGACGAGGATTCTCCAAGTCAAACCGAGGATCACCAGCAAGCCACCAGAAGCTAGGAGAGGGGCATAAAACATATTCTCCCTCGTAACTCTCAGAAGGAACCAACTTGCCAACATCTTGATCTCAGGCTTCCAGCCTCCAGAACTGTGAGACAATACATTTCTGTTGTCAAGGCACCCACTTGGAGGTACTTTGTCCTAGCATCCCTAGTTGAACATACTGAATCACCATTTTCTTCTGACAGAGCGCATCCACAATGTTAAGGAAAACAAAAGAGATCCAATATTTCAATGGTCAAAGGACTAAAAATTCATGAGGAAAACAGAATTAGTAAAAGAATATATGGAAAAAGTTCAAAAGTCACTCTGGCTGTTGGGTTGAGCATAGATTACGTTTAGGGCAACAGTCAGTGTAGAAAAAAAATTTTTTTTTAAATTGTGATTTCCGGTCACTAGAAAAAATAATGATGATACTGTGTAATGACTATGCTTCTATGAGAATGTAAGCGTTCCCTTCTGTGTCAGTGGAATCCTTTTGAATCCTTTTGAAAGAAATTTGGCAGTAAGCATTAAGTGCCTTAGAACTGTTCATTACCTTTGGCTCCGTAACTTAAGATTCTGGGAATCTGGCCTAAAGAAATGATACAAAACATGGTAATATCTTTAGGTAGAAAGATATTCATGGCTATGCTATTCGAAACACTATAAAACTTAAAAATGGGGGCACATGGGTGACTCAGTCAGTTAAGTGTCTGTCTTTGGCTCAGGTCATGATTTCACTGCCCTGGGATCCAGCCCCGGTGTCGGGTTCCCTGCTGAGCAGAGAGCTTGCTTCTCCCTCTAGGTCTGCCCTTCCCACCCCTTACCCCTACTTGTGCTCGTTCTCTCTCAAATAGATAAATAAAATCTTTTAAAAAATTAAAGCTGGAAGAAGACCTAAGTGCTAACTATTAAGAGAAGGGTTAAACAAATTATGGTGCATTCACTGACAAGAATATTATGGAAATTTGAAAAATTAACATGAAGACCCTTTAGTACCTTAAAATGCAAAGAATTAAAAAATCAGAATATATATATACACTGACTACTTTTATACAGAGGACATATGCATAAGAAAACTTAGAAAATATTTTTATATTTGTTATATATGTATATCACTTGGCAAATGTTTTTAATAATATTCAAGATTAGCAGCATAAGACAACATATGAGTAAGTGCCAAAAATACTTAAGAGAATTTCCAAGAAGAGGAAAATCGCGTTTAGCTGTAGTGGTTAAGGGAACATGTAATGTAGCAGGTGTGTTTATTTAGAGATATACAGATACACATGTATAGATAGGGAGAAAGGAAGAGAGAGAGAATTCCTAAAAGACTGATATGGAACAAAGGAAGAATTTCTAAAAGATGATACACATAAAAAATGTGGACGGTCACTATGTCTGGATGTTCAGATGAGAGGAAATTTTTCTTCATACTTTTCAGTGTTGTCTGAAACATTTTATAGTAAGCTTTTATTAGTTTCCACAATCAGAAAAAAGTAGACTTATATCCATTTTGGGAAAAAAACAAAAACAAAAACTAACATAACCAAATCAAAGCCAGATGGCAGCTTTACTTCACCCAGAACGATACCTCCAATCAGCTTCTCCCCCTAAAGCTGTACCTGTCTCAATCCTGCTGACTCAGAGCATGGAGCTTGTCCCTAACACCACCATATCTTAAGGAAGAAGTAATTATCTACAGAACGAATAAAAAAGGACACTCAAAATTCATCATGGCAGGCATAATAAAGTTGTTTAATAATGTGACATTCAAACAAAATCATTAATAGGCATGAGGTTTGTTGATGAATATACCTAATCTACTCAGCGTTGTTATTATGTTCCATGTTTAAGCACATTACATTGTTAATTAACATTGGTTAATATTAGAAATCCTGTTAATTACAACTTAATGTCAAGTAGCATTAGAGCAAACATATTCATTTATATTTAATGTACGTTTTATTTCTTAGGGGAGGGGGAAACATCTTTGAGGTGCAGAGGGTAATTTTCAACACAGAACTGACTCATAATTTTTTTGGCGTTTAGAATTATTTTAGATGTATATATATTGCATTAACTTCATTAATGCAATTTTTCATTAAGAAAAATTCTTCATTAAAGATATAAATAAAAGAAAAATAAATTCAATGTCCAGGATTTTGAAATGCCTAGAACTGAAATCTAGATATTTGTCCATTAATAACACAGACTTTCTTTGATGTCATTAGAAGTACAGAGATTATTTTGGCTCAAGTCCCAGATTTTACCTTCTTATACTTAACATCTTTGAGCAAGAAAGGCTGTGTACTCAAGACCATGCAATGGAACACAGGCTACGACTTACTAATGAGAATGAGTTTGAAATGCCTAACACAGATGAGACATCAACACTAGCTAATTAAAGGCTACTTTTCAATTCCAAGGTCAAAGTGAAAATATTAAAAAAGTCCTGTGGCAGAAGTAGAAGAAGCCAAGGAGAAGTGATAAGGAACAGAGTCAGAAGGAAAGGTAATAGTGGAAATAGGGGATCCCTCCCAATGATACAGGAAGCTGCTGGAGAATTTTGAGCATAGAAGTAATTTTAATATTTTGTCATTTAAACAGAGTCGCTCTACCTGTTGGGTTAAGCATAAACTATATTTAGGGCAACAGTCACAAACTACAGAAATGATCCCTAAAAGTATAGTCTTTTAGGGCAATAGTCAAATCAGAAAGGCCAGTTAGGAGAGTATCACACAAAGCCAGATTGAAAGATTAAGGTAGGTTGGACTGAATGGTAGCAAGACCTGTCAGAGATGGTTGACTTATGGATATATGTCCAAGTAGAGGCAAATGATGTGCCGATTGACCGGAAGTGAAGTATGAAGGAAAAATGGGAGTCAGAGTGGGTACAAGACATTTGGCCTAAGCAAATGGAGGCCTAGTTGTTGTTGACAGAGCAGGGGAAGGCTTTATGGGGTAGCTTCAGGAGCTCAGTCTTGGAGGAGGTAGAAATAGCTGGAATTTGGAGAGTTCCATGTAGATACAGAGATGTCAAGTAGATCACTGAACACATGTGTCTTAAATTGAAGGAGATGACCAAGAAAGTGAGGGCTCACAGGAAAGAGGAGAAAAGTTAAAGGACTGGGCACCCTGACATTTAGCAGTCAGGGAGAAGAGAAGGAACCAAGCAAAAATGGCTCAGTTGGAGGTATAAGAGGAAACCAGATGAGTGGCTGCCTTGGAGATTAATTAAAGGATGTTTATTAAGGCTAGTGGAGTTATCATGTGTATTAAATAGTGTTAATAATTAAAAAGAAGACTAAGAACTGACCAATGGATTTTACAATGTGGAGTTTTCTTAGTGACCCTTGATCACCAAGGTCAAACCAGCAGGTTCCCAGAGTGATACGGGTAAAAGTCTAATTGAAATCGGCTCAAGAGATAATCAGCCGGCAAAATTCAGATTGTGGGGAACTCTACAGGCAAAGGAAATAAATTTCAAGGAATGAAACATAGGGGAGGGTTCCGTGTTAAAAATGATTTAAATGAGACAAATTAACAATTGTAATGTATGGACGTTATTTGGATTCACAAACAAACCGTTGTTTGTGAATCTACATTGGAATGAAGTATCAAAAAAGGTTTATAAAAGGTTTTATAAACTTATAAACTATAGGAAGTTTCTCATTGACTGAATATTTGATGATATTAGGAATTTAAAAAAATTTTTAGGAGTGATCATTATAATGTTAAAGAGTACTTCAGTTTGTTTACAGAGGCCTACAATAAGAATTTACAGAAAGAATTATAGGATGTCTAGGATTTGCTTTGAAACAACCCAGTGGTGGCGTGGGAGTAGGGGTAGGGAGAAGGAATATGAGGATGAGATAAAATTGCCATGTGTTGGGAATTGTTAAAGCTGAGTGAGGAGACATGGGGGCGGGGGATGGGGGGTGGATACTGTTTTCTATATTTAGGTAAAAAAATTAAAAATGAGAGAGAGAGAGAGAAGAAAGAGACCCAAGTATAGGCAACTTTTTCAAAGGTGTGCTGTACAAGGAGAGATTAATGTGCAATAGCCCAAGGGGAAGAGGAATTGAGAGTTGTTTCTAAGAGTTAAGAATGTTGGGGTGCCTGCGTGGCTCCGTGGGTTAAGCCTTTGTCTTCAGCTCAGGTCATGATCTCAGGGTCCTGGGATCAAGCCCTGCATCAGGCTCTCTGCTCAGCAGGGAACCTCTTTCCTCCTCTCTCTGCCTGCCTCTCTGAGTACTTGTGATCGCTCTCTCTGTCAAATAAATAAATAAAATTAAAAAAAAAAAAGTTAAGAATGTTGATCTCATTTGTTGCTACATAGCTTTCCAAGAAGAAATTAGGTCTGAAAAATCATTTAATTCTTTACTAACCAGAATTTAAATTGTAGTGATAAATTTAAGAGAGGTCAATAATTTTTATAAGAAATCAACACCCATTATTCAATTTCAGTTGAACCCCCAGCAAACTTAAGAAACAGGCCCATTCTAGAAAGGGGAACCCTCCTACACTGTTGGTGGGAATGCAAGCTGGTACAACCACTCTGGAAAACTGTATGGAGCTTCCTCAAAATGTTGAAAATAGAGCTACCCTACAACCCAGCAATCGCACTACTGGGTATTTACCCTCAAAATACAAATGTAGTGATCCAAAGGGTCACATGCACCCGAATGTTTATAGCAGCAATGTCCACAATAGTCAAACTATGGAAAGAACCTAGATGTCCATCAACAGATGAATGGATAAAGAAGATCCATTCAATGGATCCATTTAATGGATAAAGAAGATGTGGTATATATATACAATGGCATACTATGCAGTCATCAAGAGAAACGAAATCTTGCCATTTGCAACGACGTGGATGGAACTAGAGGGTATTATGCTAAGTGAAATAAGTCAGTCAGAGAAGGACAATTATCATATGATCGCTCTGATATGAAGAATTTGAGAGGCAGGGCAGGGGGTTGGGGGGGTGGGGAAGAGAAATAAAACAAGATGGGATGGGGAAGGAGACAAACCATAAGAGACTCCTAAACTCACGAAACAAACTAAGGGTTGCTGGGAGGTGGGGGCGGGGGGTAGGGATATGGACATTGGGGAGGGTATGTGCTATGGCAAATGCTGTGAAATGTGTAAGCCTGATGATTCACAGACATGTACCCTGGGGCAAATAATACATTATATGTTCATAAAAAAATTAAAAAAAAAAGCCTTTCACAAGAAAAAAAAAAAGAAACAGGCCCATTCTAAACTTGCTAAAGTTTTTATTCTTCTCTAATATGACCACAAGTATTACTCATTCCTACACATCCATCAAAAACATACTTTCAGAAACCTTTTCCCAATAATATTGACTGAAAAACCTGCTTCAAAGTTAGTATCTAGTAACATGTTTGATTAGCAAACTACTGTGCATGATAGCTAATAAATTTGGATTAAATGTAACAAATGCCTGAATCAAAGACAGGAAGAAACAAGGAAAATTATCATATAATTCATGTAGCTACTCCTTAAAATCAAACTTTCTGACTCATTGACCTTTTAGAATTATTAAATGTCTTCCTTAATTCTCCACTATACTGATTATAGTTTCCAGTATCGGTGGCTAAGCTAACAAGTACTGAGTTTTTGTGTTGCAACAACTATTCATGAATAAATAGTGAGCAGGTGAATGTCTGTTTCTATGGTTTCTATTTACAGTAGAGAAGAACATTCACAGTGATCTTTGACATTTGTTATTGTCCTTTGTAATAGAAATTTAAGTTTTGTTTTCCCCTCCCTCATTCCTGTCCTTAGTCTCCTTCATTTTGTCCTCATTTCAACTATTTTCTTTCCTTTTTTTTTTTTTTTTTTTTGACTCTCTTTCTCAAGGATCATTACCTCTAACATGATTCCATTTCAGTTTTCCATTCTTGGAAAAGTGTCTGGATAGAAAAGGGACATGCAGTACATCTAACTGCTCTTTTTTAATAAGTTTGTCTGAACAAATACTTGGCTTCTGAAAACAGATCAGAAAGTTAAGAAGAAATAACAAAGTTTCCTTCTGTGCTGGGACAAAGCCTCCTTCCATGACAAATCCTCGAGTAATAGGGATAGTTTCCCCCCCCTTTCACTAGTGGCTGAGATCCCATTAGATAAAGGAAGCTCCAGGAATGCAGTGAACCTTGCCAATTCCTTGGGTTGCCTCAGCAAACAGACTTACTTTCTGCTGCATCAAACTAAACCATTCACTACTTATACTCTTATTTCTTTACAATGGTACAAAATTATAGCAACCAAAAGCTGCTAAAATATGTTTAAATGCATAAAAACATAGGTTTGAAAAAAAGTTGGGATCATTTTTCTCCTAATACCCACTGTACTAAACTAAATCACTTGGTGTGCATAGTAATCTCTGTCAGGTATGACACTGCAGTTAGAATGTTAAACCAAAACGCTTGTTGACGTATTTTATATCCCCAGAACCGCTGCGCAAAGATGCCTGGGAGATATTCCTTCTTTGCATTTGAAGGTTAACTTTTGTTAAATTACTCAAAATTCAAATAAACTGAAAATGCTCCTTTGAAAAATATTTTTTAGTTGTATTTTGTCCATTTACTAAGTGAAATAGCTTTACAAGATGACTATCAGTCTACTTAACTGTAAATGTAAATGTATAAATAAGGTGAGTGAAATAAGTGTGCTCTGTCTTAGGAAAGTCATCACTGGAACCGTGCAGAACCTTATGGAAGAATACCTCAGTATACGTTCACCTATTTATTCTTTTAACTCCTCAGAAAGCAATTTCAAAAAAAAAAAAAAAGCAATTTCATATTCTGTATGTGAACATGTCATCAGAAAAAAGTCATTATTTTTTATTAACATGGAATTTTTTTAAATCATTAAATCAACAAATAACAAAGTCTTCAGGATTCCCTAAAGGAGAATGTAACACACCCAAATGTGCCAGTACTTTTCTTGGTGAGACTTTCTTAATCACTGGGAGCTAAGGAAAGCTATTAACTTCCCCTAATTCCCTACAAAAGTCTTTTGTTTTACCACCTTGCCTATACAGTTCATTTTCCATTAGCTAATGTTAAAGACTTCTTACATCACTATTAAGTTGCTTTAACCCAATTTGCACACAGTGTAGGAGGTCAATTCATTCTCAGGTCCCAGAAGTCACTTACTTGGTTTCACTTTCTGTACAATGTGTGTATTTTTGTGTGTTGTTTTCTTTTTACTTTGTGAAAGATAATGTACACTAAAGTGCAATACATCACTGGATGGTAAAAGGAAGGTAGAAAGTAGAAAAGGATTTAACTTGCTTTCGTCGACAATAATGAGCATTTTCTTTTGTTCACTGTAAAGCCTGAAATGAAGAAGTTTGTGATAGTCTCCTTAGTATAAATGCTAGGTAACACAAATATAAAAGCCCAGGGTTAATTTTTTAAAGAGTTAAAATAACATAAGCCTAGAATCACGAATTTCCCTATATGCTCATATTTGTCCAACTTATTTCCATTCCTAAGAAGGCATCCTTATCTAGTCTTCCCTCAATTGCAAACCAAGCCGTGCTATTATCTACCTGCTCAATCTCTTTCTTAACCCGCTTTCTCACACAGTTTCACTTCCTTTAATTTCCTTAAACACCAGCATTATATTCTTTTATTTTTGCTTATGGGATCTTCTATATGTTCCTTACATCTTTTCTGATGTTTACTAAAGACTCATCTGCCCTTTTACCCATATTTTATTTTTTTATTATTTGTTATTATTATTTATTATTAATTTTATTTTTTAAGATTTTATTTATTTGACAGAGAGAGACTCAGCAAGAGGGGGAATATAAGCAGAGGGAGTGGGAGAGAGAGAGGCAGGCTTCCCGCTGATCAGAGAGCCTCCAGTGTGGGCTCAATGCCAGGGCTGAGCCAAAGGCAGACGCTTGACAACTGAGCCATCCAGGCGCGCCTCTTACCCACATTTTAAACCACTGATCCACTCCTTCCCTTTGTTTCAGTCCTCTTCATTCCTTGTGCGTTTCTCCTCAAATGCACGGGGGTCTCATACAGGGCTGAAGCCCCTACTGGCAGCACTTTCCTGCCTCACTCTGCAGAATGAATCTGACCTGGGTACCAACACACACTGATTGTAATCCCAGGAACAAGGACACAGGGAGGTTGTGTCAAATTCTCCAGCAAACAAAGATATATGCCTGATTGAAACTGAGAAGGGAACAGCTGAGGTAAGAGGCAGGGGAGACAGTACCACCCAGTGTTGGAACCTCAAAAAAAAAAAAATTGGGAGAAATGTAATGGAGTGGCGAGGTTGAGTTTTGGCCAACAATCATTAATTGTATTCCATCCAACAACTTGTCATGTTTGCCTTAGAATTAGTCTCTCAGTGAAGCTCACGAAGCTGATTTAAAAATGTATTCTTTAATTAGTATATAGATTAAGATATAAAATTACTTTTTTTTCTAATTTAAGGTTTTAAAATGTAAAACATGTCTAGAATGATAATTATTTATGTATTAAGGTACATTATATAACAAAGCCCTATAAAACTCATTATTTCTTCTATAAATTAAGAACAAGAAAGGATTCAAAAAAAAAAAAGAAGAGAGAAGGAAGAAAATAAGCCAGACTTAAGGTCAAAAATGGTTATTATGAATAAGCATTCAACAGGATTCTGAGCTTTCTAACACCTAAGAACTAAAAAAAAAAAATCTATGTGTAATAAAATTCTTACTAAATGCTATAAGGAAATAGATAATTTTTCAAGAGAAACAAGCAAATTTTGCCTGTGCTAATTTTGTAACCCAGGTTCCTATACTTTTTTTATCATCGTTCCCTTTAGAATATCATAAGACCTATATAACCCCTAATCCTAAAAATGCACAAATCTACATCACACAAATTTGACATGCAGTTTCAGAGGATTCATGGACTGTCTCAAGCCTCTCTCTGGAGCCTCTAGGAGTCCATGGTCTACAAGTTAAGGATTCTTGTCATTGAAATTTGGGAGAAAGGCATCTTAAAAGTCATAGTGGATAATGACAACAAAAATTGCAAAAGCTTTATGTTTTTATATCTTTCTTATGTACGTTAAGAGGATAATATTAAAGGGTAATTCAGCAAAAGTAATTTTATGAGGAAGGTAAAATCATGAACTATGTATGTTCAATCATAGTATTTGTATTTATATGTGACCTTTTGGCCAATACATTCGATACCTTTTATTTTTCATGAAGCAGGTGACTTCTAATCATTTCTTTAAGTGTTCTATAGAAGTACAGAATTTACAATACTCAGATGAGTAAATCAGGGAGCTACTGCTTAATCATTCCCTTACTTTATTTTATAGTTTATTAACACGTGTGCCTACCCAAACAATGTTATTTGGTTTCCCTTACTTATAGACTTTATCAAATAAAATCATACTACATGCAATCTCTTGAAATTACTTGACATTATGCTTCCAAAATCCATCCATGCTGTTGCATGCCAATCAATTAATCATTTTTGCTATTGTATAATATTCCATTGAATAAATAAACCACAAATTTTCTCTTCCTATTAATAGGCATTTGGAGTAATTCTAGTCTTTTGCTATTAGAAACTGAGTTGCAATTAATATTTTCTAGGAAAAAGATTTTATTCTGGGGATGGGGCAGCGGAGGTATTCATAGACCCAATACTAGTAGTCTAGATCATGGGCTAGCTGGTTATATGAATGTTTATTAATCATTACACTTTAAATTTTACCATAAACTTGCACATATTATTTTGTAGTTCTGAAACATGTTTTCAAAAAAGTAAGGTTTTTTTTTTAAAGCCATTGATAAACTATAATATTTTATAATATTAAAATTTTGGGGAAATGGGCAACTATGCTTTAAAAACTATCAAGAGTTTCATTAAACACCAAAATGATCATAAGTGAAAAATCACCCTGTTGGGATTCTTCAGAACTCACTAATTACCATGAAACTATTTTACTTTCTACCACTTTACCAGAACCTACTAAATCAATACCATGACTTTCCATTTTGTTAAACTACTACTTCCTTAAGTTAAGCTTGAGATAAGAGCACAGAGTTCAAAGTGATTCAGCAGCAAAACCAGTATCTGCCTGTTTCCTATAAACTATTGCATAAAACCGATACAAGATACTGAGTCACTTTTGTATGGCTTTTATCTGAAATATCACTGTACTCACTGTATTATAACAGCCTAAAGCTAAACAGAGGAATATTCTGTAACTGCAGCGTATGATAGAAGACAGACAAGGCTTTCCTGACCCACCACCCCTCATCTGTCTTCTAGGAAAGTACAAAGAGGACCATATATTGTGTTTTGTATATAAAACATTACAGAAAGAGAGGAATCTGAGTGCAGTCTTTTTATTTAGTAAAATAGTACTATACTATACCACAGAAAATAAGTACTAAATGTGTAGATGCAAAAAAAAATAATAAAAATAAATAAAAATAAAAATGTAGAGCAAGGTATATAATTAAGTATTTAAGTATTCTTAAGGAGCTGTTAAGTGACTGAGTTCAATCTTCCCACATGACCCCAAAACTTGGAAGTATAGGACCAAAGAGAAAAATTCATTAATTTTCCCAAGGATTTTGGGAAGGCCAAAGTGACCATGCTAAAAATGAACCCTCAACCTACTCTCACTCTACCCCAAACACCAAATGCTAAATATCCCAACCCACAAAAGGATGTTGAAAAGCTACCAACTTTGATGCCCTACAGAGGGTGAAACCTGAAACCCAACAGACATAATCCTTAGGACCATGCACGCTCTGTTCAGCTAGGTTCCAACTGCCTCTTTTGATTTTGCTTTCCCTTAGCTGAGTGTCAGGATGGACCCAAGTCCCATGCATAGAGCCCTAACAGACAATATTCTTTCCTATGGCTCAGCCCAGCCTAACCTTCCAGTGCAGAGTCCTAGATGAAGCTTGAAGTTCCTCATTAAACTCTCTTCACCTCATGAAATCACCCATAATGACTTTATGAAACTGCTTTTCAGCGTCGTCAGTAAACTCCAAGAAATTCGAATTGTTTTTACCTCTTTTTCATTACTCTGATCATTCTTTAGCATTTGATCCAAAAATCTCCTTCTTGACATTCTATCTTATTTTGAAAAATATGCTATTTGTTTTTGTTCTACATTCATGAATTCTTCATTGTTTCTTTCAGTGGCTCTTCTTCTGCCTTGTATTAGTTAGGTTTTGCTTCAAAACAACTAGTTAACTCATGAATCTAGAGGTGAGTGATTTGGGATGGGCTCTGTTGATCTTAGCTGAGCTTGACCATGAGTCTCTGGTCAGCTGGAAAGTCAGCTGGGACAAATAAGGCAAATAAGTCCTCTCTGCACCCAGTCTCATCCTCCAGGGGGTTTGCTTGGGTTTTTCTCATGGTACTTGCAGAACTCCAAGAACAATAAGAAAGCAAGTCCCAAGATGGAAGCGCTTTTTGATCTCTGTTTTTGTCACATGTACTATTGTTCCATCAGCCAAGACAAGTCAGTTGATCAAACTGAGAGTTTGTGTGGGAAGAGACTTCCAAAGTGTGTGGATACAAGGAGGTGTGAACCAACGGGGCCATTACTGTGATCTACACACTGCACTTACTCACCCAAAATATGGTCATTTCTAAAGAGTTGATCTTTGGCCCCTTCTATTTCTTAGACTCACACTGTATAGTTCTTATTATCCTTCTGAAGCCTACAATATTCTGCAATTCTTATTCTTGTGACATCTATTAACACCTCCATGTGAATGTCTTCAAAATTCAAAATTCCATCTTTATATCCATCACTCTATTAACAAGAATACAAAATCATAAGAACAAATTGTGAATTCTTCCTGTGAAGGTTAGACAAACCTTCTTAGAAAAGGTTCTTATGAGCTGAACCCTGAAATAAAGGTGTGACTTTTCCCAAACCAGGACTGGTTGATGTGTTTGTTTCTTTGTCCATTCACCAAATAATAATTTTTTTAAGAGCATGCCACACAACAGTTTGTGCTAATCTTTTGGTATTTATCGGCATCTGTCTTGTGTTAGTTGAAAAAAACAGCCCCTGACATCCAAGGGCTGGCCTTGCACTATGAGTAGGGCTTGGCGTTCTTCTGTTGAACATAAACAGCCTCAGAGAACATCAACATCAGATGAGGCCACTCTGTGACCATGATGAGCAAGTCCAACACGAGATCAGATCACTCTTAATCACACCTGAATACCAACAAAGACACGGACATAGTCTAACCACAAAAATGACCAAACATCTGCTTATCTTGGCTACCCCGAGTGACTGTTGTCTCTTTACCACTCACAGACTTAATCTTGAACTAGTCTTCCTTCCTTCTCAACAAAATTTATCAAAATACCCGATCATACAGTTATCCCCACTTTCTGACACTCCAGAGTGAAGCCTTGCTTCTTTCGACCCTCCCCAAAATGATACCCCCAAATTCTATAGTGCCTCCTTTCTGGCATGATCTTACCTAGATGGTCCACTGTGGTCCATGCCATGTTCCCTGTCCCTTCACTGAGTAATAAACCAGCACAGATGTCTTCCTGGTGGTCTTTGGCTGACAAGCACTGACATACCTTCTTGGTTTATTTGTCTTATCTCCAGATATTGTTAAGATTCCCTAAGAAGAAGCACTGTCTTGTTCATTTTGGTATCTGGTATCTCCCCAAAACAGTGCCTTTAATCAAGTAAATATACACAAAATGCTTACTGAATGGATGCATGAATCCCATAGACGCTATCTTTCTCAATGACTAGAAATGCTGAGAAGATTTTGGAGAAAGTGTACTGAATCCTACTTTATAGAAATAACACAGGCCCCCTCCAGAGATGAATGTCTGGAAGTGACTTTGCCAGCAGCACAATTCTGGGGCTTACAGGATGATGTCCCTCCCGTAATGAGACTCTTGGTATGTCATAATTAATTAATATTCAGATATAGAAGAAAAGGTATATGTGAGATTGGAAGAGCATCAGAATGACTTTAAATCTACCAATAACACCAGGCTTTCACAGGAACCATATGGCATTCTTTTGAATCATGCTGCCAATGTGGTATGCAGTATTTGTGTTAATAGAAATATTTATTTGGATATAAGATTCTAAATGCCTTTCAAAACAGATAACTAATATAAATTTTAAGATTTCTCAGTAATAGTATTTCTTGAATTACAAACGTACTTAATTATAGCACTTCTTGAATTGCATTCTCATTTTACCCTTCAAAAGGCACAAAATTCATCAAAAAACCTCTGAGAAATTTAGTCTGAATTTAAAGGCACTACAAAATATGCATATGAATGAAAAATTAAATAGGGAAAAAACCTAATCGAAAAACTTTGTGGAAAAAAATGACATCATAACAAAAAGATCATATACAAAGGACAGTCTATATGGCATCTGAAATTAGTTAAATAAGCATGAAGATGTATAATATAGATCACATGATGTAGATCATGTTTGCATCTATATAGTTTAGCAAAATTCTTCTTTGTTAATCTTCAAAAAAATCCACATAAACTAATACTAAAGTTGCAGGCTTCAGGAAAACAGTCATAAGAAGGTCTAAAATACCATCAATCTGCATAACTACCTTCACCCAGAAACACTGGTCCAATCTTTCCAGTGCTAATAAGTGTTAAGAACTCCCATTAAAAATGGGAGTCAGAAAATGCTGCAGACAAATTAGCAGCTCATTAGTAAGAAAACTAGTAAAAAGAACATATAATTATTGTGTTTGGTAATGTTTTAGGATGTGACAGTGAAAATCTATTAATATTCAGTAAAAGCATCAAACTTTCAGCATGCACAATCTGAAAAATATTTCATATACATAATAATTTGAAATTATGTCTGTTAAGCATAAAAACTGAAATTACAAGTCTGGTCCCAGGATATTAATTTTGTAAATTGGGTTTTGGTTTTCTGTCCATTTAAAAGCTCAGGCCAATAATTCCTTTACTCTAAATATAACCACAATATAGTTTAATTTGTATGTATGTGATTTTTAAATACCATTTCAATAAGATTCATAATCTGTTTCTGGTTTGATATTCATTCTACATTATAGATAAAAATTCCAATCAATCTGTGACACCGCAGTATTTTATCCCCAGAAGTGGATTAGAGCCACTGATTTCTGGGACCTGGAAATTATGCTATTATGACTATGAGTCTAGCCAAAAATTAAGACATGAACAATTCATTGAGAAAAGAATGCAAAATGCCCTATGCCTTTAGAAACTCATCAGATTATTTCTGGTAGGTAAAAAAAAAATTCAGAGAAGAACTGTTAAAAAAAAAAGCTAGTTTTGTCAGCTGCTCTTTAAAAGATCCAAGATTTGTAGATAAGCAAACATTCGTTTAATTATTCATTTACTCAAACAATATTTAGGGGTGCTTATTATGCATAGGCACCACACTAAGCTCTGGGGCCCAAGGCAATGGCTCCTCTCTCCACCTCCGACACCCAGAGCTCATACTCTGATAATAGATAAGCAATGATGACGAATGATGTTAAACATGCAAGCAGGAGCATCTCACATAGTCCAGAACGTCAAGAAAGGCTTCGGGGAGAGAGGAACAAACAGGGTGATACTGAAGATGAGTTGAGTGTTGGTCAGGAAAAGAGGAGGGGAGACGTTTATAGGCAAGACAGCCCACCCATATGAAGCCCAAGACTGCAGTGAGGGAGAGTGTGGAAAAAAGACTATAAGACACTCAGCATATGAAATCCACTCCAGGGAAATAATACTGTGAGCTGAGGTTAGGGTGGAGATGCGCAAAGTATGATTTATTTAGATATAAGTAAATGGGGAGCCATGCAACTCAGTAATAGGTAACCTTTATGAAGCCCTTACTATAAGTCGAGTTCTTTGTGGTGTGCGCTTTTCACAGAAATAATCTCATTTATGTCACATAATGACCCTACAAGATAGGCATCATTTTTTTTTCCTATTTTACATATGAGAAACTGAGGCACAGGGGTCAAATACTTTGCTCAAGTTCATACATCAGAGCCATGATCATGGCTTAGATCATGATCATCTAAGCTTAGATCATCTAAGCCACATGATCAAATCTGGATCATGTGGTCACAGCCTGTGTTCTTAAACACATTAAAAAGGGCAATGAGCATTATATTTCCATTAAAATTCTATGCCACTAACATTCTGACCTAGTTAAAATATCCAGCAGAAGAACCCAAAGGTTGTCTGATTTTTATTTGTGATATAGTGGTATCTCACTACGGTACTGAGAGCTGGAAGTCCAAAGGGAATTTTCTGAGTTGATAATCAGACAGTTAATCGAGGCAAAACCTTGTTTGTTTTTCTCTCAGGAGCCTCAAGACCTTGTAGACAGGACATAATAGTTGCCTAACAAAAGCTAGTCCTACTTTATGGTATAGAAGTTTGTGTCTACCTTGGCAATGCCAGTTTTGGTGAGATGTTTGACCTTTATTCATCAGAAATAACACCAAGATGTATCTAAAGAGGCAAACTAAACATTTAAATAAATTCATCTGAACAAAAACAAATTCAAAAAAACCAATAGAATATTTTTTTCTTTCAAAAAATGAATCTGATTAAGTTGGAATTTAGGCTCTAATCTTTAGGATTAAAGTCTAGTAGCTTATAAGTTAATTCACTCATAAAACAATTTTATAGTGTTCATTTTATTTTTTATATAAAATTTTTTCATCATTAGTAATTTGTTGAAAACCTGGAAAAAAAAATCAATACTATTACTAGAGGAAGAGTTGGTTTTTTTGATTGTTGTTCATTTTCTTTCTTTTTTTTTTAAATATTTTATTTCTTATTTGACAGAGAAAGAGCACTAGCAAGGGGAGCAGAAGAGGGAGAAAGAGCAGGGCATCTGGCTCCCCCACTGAGCAGGGAGCCAGATGCGGGGATCCGTCCCAAGACCCTGGGATCACGACCTGAGCCGAAGGCAGACGCTTAAGGACAGCCACCCAGGCACCCAGAGAAAGAGATATTTTGAATGGCATATCGCAATTGAAACTTTCAAAGTATTGGGGCACCTGGGTGGCTCAGTTGCTAAGTGTCTGCTTTCCGCTCAGGTCATGCTCTTAGGGTCCTTGGAACAAGCCCCTCATGGAGCCCGGCATCAGGCTCCCTGCTCACCGGGAAGCCTGCTTCCCCCTCTCCCACTCCCCCTGCTTGTGTTCCTTCTCTCACTGTCTCTCTCTCTGTCAAATAAATAAATAAAATCTTAAAAAAAAGAAAAGAAAAGAAAAGAAACTTCAAAGTATTATCAATTTAATCAATTTTCTTAGAAAAGATTAAGAATTACTTCTAACTCATTTAGTGACTCCGTACCATGTCACTTCATTGCTTCTCAAAAATATCTTGACATACATGTAATCAAATTTTACTGTTCGGCAACTACTTTAAGCTGTATTAATTACACTTAAAGTGTGATTTTTTTACTTTTCTTTTTCCTTTTTTTTTTATTAAGAGAGGAGGAGGGTAGGGAAGGGGCAGAAGTAGGAGAAAGAGAATCTTAAACAGGCTCCACACCCAGCAAGAGCCCAACAGGGGCCCCTGCTCTATCTCAGGACCCTGAGATTATGACCTAAGCCAAAATCAAGAGTCGGATACTTAACCAACAGAGCCACCCAGGAGCCCCTTAACTGTAATTTTAGTGCAGTTCAGTTGGTTCCTCTTTTCCTCACTTCTATGACTTTGCCATTATTCTTATAAAATTTCTTTTAATTTAGCAGTTAATTATCATTTTTCTTGAAAATGGTGACAATTTACATAAAATTTATTATAATATGAATTAAGAGAAACACAATTATGTTAATATAAGCATAATAGTTATATTAATATGAACAACCAACCATATAATATTATATCTGAGGTGTAATGTTTTATAAATTATTTTAGCACCATATTTGTTATTTTACATCAAAGGATTGGGAGAGAATACATCATAATTCTATAAGTAATACAGTCACTTAGTCACATTTTTCTAATTAGTCACATTTAATGTGACACAAAAATTAGTCACATTTTTCTAATTAATTTAAATTATTTTTTTAAAGATTTTATTTATTTATTTGACAGAGAGAGAGATAACAAGTAGGCAGAAAGGCAGGCAGAGAGAGAGGGGGAAGCAGGCTCCCTGCTGAGCAGAGAGCCCAATGCAGGGTTTGATCCCAGGACCCTGAGATCATGACCTGAGCTGAAGGCAGAGGCTTTAAACCACAGAGCCACCCAGGCACCCCTAATTTAAATTATTTGTCCTAAAATTCTTATGTTGGATTTATCTGAAACATTTACTTTGATAACAGCTATATTATTTCTATAACATATTTTACTTATATATAGAAATCTCTTTTTACTTAGTTTCTAAAACAATAGTATTTATACTTTATCTTAGAGGAGAAACTAAAAATGCATTATTTTCATTTTCCACATATATACACTTAGTCTTCCTTGAAAACTATCACAAAGAGAAAAAAAAATGATCTGGAGAAAGTACAATTATAGGGTGACTTGCCTGTAGATGATTTTCTAGTGATTTAAACTACTCAAAATAGGTCTGTTAGATTGGTTTGTGAATACACTGATACCTTTGGTACAGCCACTGCGGAAAATAGTATGAAAGTTCCTCAAAAAATTAAAAATAGAAATATTATATGATCAAAAAATTCTACTAATGGGTATTTACCCCCAAAAAATGAAAACACGAATTTGAAAAGACACACGCACTCCTATGTTTATTACAGCATAATTTACAATAACCAAAATATGGAAGCAACCCAAGTGTCCATCAATAGATGAACAGTTAAGGAAGATGTGGGGTATCTGAAATATTATGAAATCATAAAAAAGGTGAGATCGTGCCATTTGAGACAACATGGATAGACCTTGAGGGTATCATGCTAAGTGAAAGAAGTCCAGGCTAAGAAAGACAAATACCATACAATTTCACTCATAAAATAAAACAAAACAAAAAACAAATGACTAAACAAAAAGCAGAATCAGACCTATAAATACAGAGAACAAACTGATGGCTTACAGAGGGGAGGAGGATGACGGATGGGCAAAATGTGTGCAGGGGAGTGGGAGAAATTGGCTTCTAGTTCTGGAATGAATACATTATAGGGATAAAGGGCAAGGCATAAAAAATATAGTCGTAGCAATATATGAAATATTATAATAGCAATATATGGGGACAGATGGTAGCTACACTTATGGTCAACAGAGCATAATGTATAAACTTATCAAATTACTATGTTGTACACCTGCAACTAATGTTACATTGTATGTCAATTATACTCAAATTATATATATATACATATATATATATATTCTGATGCCTTCATTTATTTATGTATTAATAATAATTTTAATTTTTAAACTACATTGTTCACTAATAAGACTCAACAGGTGGCTTCATTTCCCAGTTGAGAAAGAAGTCTACTGACATCTAGTTTGAAAAAACCAGGAACACTACATACAACTTGTATTGGATAGTTACCAAATCCAGCAGTATTCAAATCACCAAAGTGAAGCTCTAATTGTATTTTAAAATGGTGGGGTAAAAGATTTCTCTTCCTGAGAATATATCACTTTATTTTTTAGTGCTACTTTCTTCAAGCCAGACAATGGCAATGACCTTAAATTAGATAAAATTTTGATGTAACTCTAGTTTGACACATTACAGAGGAGCACAATTAAGAAAATATGCCCTAAACAGATGGGTAGAAATTCCATTACCTTTATACTTCATAAAATTCTAAAACTCTCATTTCATAGCATAAACTACTAATAAAATTACAAGGTACAAATTTTTTTTTTCAAAGCAGCTCATAAAGTGGTGACTAGGAGAGGAACTGGAAATAATCCGCCTTTATGTGGTAATTGAGAGGAGGAGAAAAAGCTTTCCACTGAATGCTTTCATATTTTAATTTGGTATAAAGTATGTGAGTACCACCTAAAGCATACTTAGACAATTAGGCAAAGAACTTTTTAAACCCTTGGTAGATAAATGATTTGCTATGTGTAAATTGTACAACCACTGACCATTTTGCCATCACTATACTGCATTAGTTAATTAAAATTTTTTTATGGTAAAAACATGGGATTTAAAGCCATTGTTCTTGGTTCCAAGATTTATATGTAGTTGCCATACCATTATTTTCTGGGTGAACTTTATCTCTAAAAACACCATGAATAAAAAATGTAAATGGATGAAATACTATTCAGTCATCAAAAATGAAATCTTGCCATTGCAATAACATGGATGGAACTAGAGGGTGTCATGCTAAGTGAAATAAGTCAATCAGAGAAAGACAATTATCATATGATCTCGCTGATTTGTGGAATTTAAGAAATGAAACAGAGGTTCATAGGGGAAGAGAGGGAAAAAAATAAAACAAGATGAAATCAGAGAGGGAGACAAACCATAAAATAAGAGACTCCTAATCACAGGAAACAAACTGAGGATTGTTGGAGGGGCAGGAGGTAGAGGTATGGAATAACTGGGTGATGGACGTGAAGGAGGGCACGTGATGTAAAGAGCACTGGGTATTATATAAGACTGATGAATCACTGACCTCCACCTCTGAAACTAATAATACATTAGATATTAATTGAATTTAAACAAAAATAAAAACATTTAAAAAAATGTAAATGGAGTTCTGAGTAATCAGACTCTAAGAGCAAGGGTTTTGAGAAATTCCATGTTGAAAATGTTGAAGTTAATAGCATTCATCTATGAAAGGATCTAGGAGTTCAAATTGAAGTTAAGCTAAATGTAGTAATTTTTTACTAGAGGCAAAATAAGTCCTTAAGAATGGCTGTATTGTATCACTTAATGCAAGATATTCAGAAAAGGTATTTCAAGATGGAACAACAATCAAGAATTAAATTGGCTTTTCATTTAACAATAGTATAGTTCTTTTTTTAACATCTCTACTTCTTAGTATTAAAAAAACAAACAAAAATGCTAAAACTTTCAACTGATTTGCCCTGACCCTGATAACTCGGTAAGTATTTGCATTGTTTTCCTATTTCGGCAAGTCAAGAATAAACACGCAAACAGATAAATACTAGTATGCATGCATTAAACTAATCTACTTAGGAATTAGATGACCCAGTTTTCACTGGTTTCCCGTTGCCTCCCATCTCACACATGTAAATATACACAATAATCTTTACTTAATACTATATACTGAGCTCACTGTAAAATAAACTATATTAACTTCCACAGTACTTGAAAGGAAAAAAATGAAGTATAACTTTGAAAGACTCAATGAAGAAAGATATTAAAAGACATCTTTGTGCAATTCCCTGGGTACTAAGGCACTGTGTGGGCCACCTGGACACCCTCACTCAGAAGACTGTTAACTGCTTAACTGTTAAATTTCAATCACTACCACTTGAAATGGACTGGAATTCTAGAGGCTGCAGCTACCTGCACTGAAAGTGGTGAAGGAAGTTAGCCATTTGGTGACAAGAACCCTCATTAATAACCTCTGTTCATAGATGAAGGCCATGGTGTATACTTAAAAGAAATGGCCCACGTTGACCAAGAAGTACAGTGGCAACATCTTCTGGCCATCAAGCTTTTATCCCAGTGGATGTGAAGATCCCAAGGGGGGCCCACTATAGATCACTAGTGACACACAGGAATACTGCTGAGAACCAATTCCAAGAGGAAAAATGTCAGGAGTTACTTGCAGAAAAGAAAAAGTATTCTTGGTTACAGATAGCCCATGAGAATTAAAAAAAAAAAAAGCCAGATATTTTAGTCATCTTATTTTGTGTTCGTTAGGCAAATATAATCTAAATAAGCAAAGGACACTGTGCTTGAACCTGTTACCTAGAACGTTATCACTTTTGAATTGTCTTATTTCAGTTTACTTGTTTTCTTCAGTATTTACTGTTTTGTGAAGTATGAATGTAGCTAAACCACTACATATGAAACATTAAGAGTTCATTTTCCTAGACCATCAGGGAACCCAGAGATCTATGTGACCCCAGGGACCCTAAAGATGAGCAAACAGAGGTCTTAAGTAATTATATATATTGAATACATTTAAAATTAGTAGATTATGGTTTTGAGAGTACAGGTCTTTCACCTCTTTGGTTAAATTTATTCCTAGATATTTTCTTGGTTTGGGTGCAATTATGAATGGGATTGTTTTTTAATTTCATTTTCTGCTGCTTCACTATTAGTGTACAGGAATTCAACAGATTCCTGTACATTGATTTTGTATCCTGAGACATACTGAATTCATTTATCAGTTCTAGTAGTTTGGGTTTTTTTGTTTTTTGTTTTGTTTTTGTTTCTGTTTTTGTTTTTGTTTTGGTGGAGCCTTTAGGGCTTTCTATATATAGTATCATGTCATCTGCAAATATAAAACTATAAAACACTGATGAAAGAAATTCAAGATGACATAAAGAAATGGAAAGACATTCCATGCTCGTGGGTTAGAAGAACAAATATTGTTAAAATGTCTACACTACCCAAAGCAATCTACACATTCGAGGTAATCTGTATCAAAATACGAACAGTATTTTTCACAAAGCTAGAACAAGGAACCCTAAAATTTGCATGGAACCAAAAAAGACCTCAAATAGCCAAAGCAATCTTGAAAAAGAAAAACAAAACTAGAGGTATCACAATTCCAGATTTCAAATTCTATTACAAAGCAGTAGTAATTAAAATGGTACAGTACTGACATAAAAACACACACACATAAATCAATGGAATAGAACAGAAAACCCAAAATAAACCCAGATTTATATGGTCAATTAATCTTCAACAACAGAGGAATGAATATACACTAGTAAAAAGAGTCTCTTCAACAAATGGTGTTGGGAAAACTGGACAGCAACATGCAAAAGAATGAAACTGGACCACTTCCTTTCACCATACACAAAAATTAACTCAAAATGGATTAAAGACCTCAATGTGAGACCTGAAACCATAAAAACCCTAGAAGAGAGTAGAGGCAGTAATCTCTCTGACATTGGCCCTAGCAACCTTTTTCTAGCTATGTCTCCTGAAGCAAGGGAAATAAAAGCAAAACCTATTGGGACCACATCAAAATAACGAGTTTCTGCACAGCAAAGAAAATAATCAACAAAACTAAAAGACAAATGACAAAATGGGAGAAGATATTTGCAAATGACATATTAGGTAAAGGGCTAGTACCCAAAATCTAGAAAGAACTTATCAAACTCGACACCAAAAGAACAAATAATCTAGTCAGGAAATGGGCAGAAGATATGAACAGGCATTTCTACAAAGAAGACATACAGACAGCCAACAGACATATGAAAAATGCTTAACATCACTTATCAGGGAAATGCAAATCAAAACTACAATGAGATATCACCTCACACCTGTCAGAATGGCTAAAACCAAAAATACAAGAAACAACAAGTGTTGGTGAGAATGTGAAGAAAAAGGAACCCTCCTGCACAGTTGGTGGGAATGCAAACTAGTGAAAAACCACTGTGGAAAACTACATGGAGCTTCCTCAATTAAAAATGAAACTATCTTATAATCCAGTAATCATACTACTGTGTATTTACCAAAAAATATATACAAAAACACTAATTCAAAGGAATACATGCATCCCTGTATTTGTTGCAGCATTATTTACAATAGCCAAACTAGGGAGGCAGCCCAAGTGTCCATTGGTAGATGAATGGCTAAAGATGAGATAGATAGATAGAGAGAGAGAGAGAGAGAGAGAGACAAGAAGATACAGATATTTACATAGATATCTATAGATAGAAAGATAGATGATAGATTATACACTCAGAAAAAGAATGAAATCTTGCCATTTGCAGCATGGATAGAGCATAAAGTATAAAGAGTATAAAGTATAAATAGAGTATAAAGCTAAGGGAAATCAGTAAGTCAGAGAAAGACAAAGATCTCACTCGTATGTGAAATTTAAGAAACAAAATAAATAAGCAAAGGGAAAAAGAGAAAACAAAATCAACAAATAGATTCTTAACTAGAGAGAACAAACTGGTGGTTACTAGAGGGGCTGTGGATGGGGGGATGGGGGAAGTATGGGGTGAGGATTAAAGAGTACACTTATCATGATGAATAAAAAATAGGATGATAAAATATTAGTAGATTATGAGTTCAAGACTCTTGTATAAATATTCTAGTATTCATTTGCATAGTATGCATATCTTACACTGAATATAAAACTTACATAATACCATACTACCATATCATACCATAATACCACATCATATCTGTAAATCATGTAGTAGTGAAAACATAAATGCACATAAGTAAGCATTCAATGAATAAGGTATTTCCTATAGACTATCACAGAAAACAAATGTTTACAAAGATGATTTTCTCATTTGAGAATAATTCCATTCATCAAAAGTCTAGGTTTCAATTCATTTCTAGGCATAAAATTTAGGTATAAATAAGACCCTTCTTAACATGTATAGGTACTGGTGTTGGAAAGAAATCTCAAAAATTAACCAAACCTCCTTCTGTATTTCCATTAGAGTTTAGAAAGCAGCAGTACTACCCCAATGGTAGTTCCTTGCCATTTCATTCCCTGGACTAGTAAAGGATGCTGCAGCTCTCATAAAAAAGGAGAACCATATGCGATATTGAGTGAATCCCCAGTGGTTTGTTCATCTACCAAGGATCCATTCTATAAAATGATACTGAGAGACATTCCCAGTCTTGGGTTTCACTGGAACCAGACAGGAACAAAGTTAAGGCCAGTAACAGTCCCCACTTGCTTCTCAACCCACCAAACCTCAAGTATCTACTGTCAAGACTGTGCTTTACCTACTTTATATTCAACCACCACTCGCATAACCTCCTTCCTCCCCCACTCACCATGCCACTACTGCGCCTGGCACTTGCCTGGATGGGTGGATGGATGCATGGATGCACAGATGCATGGACGGGTAGATGGGTGGATGGATGCATGGATGCACAGATGCATGGACGGGTAGATGGGTGGATGCATGCATGGATGCACAGATGCATGGACGGGTAGTGGGTGGATGCATGCATGCATGCATGCGTGGATGAATGCATGGATGGGTGGATGGACAGATGAGTGGAAAAGAATATAAAATTTTCCTCTGTGGGTCCATCATAATTAATAGGATTTTTTTTTTCAAATATCAGACTAGTCTTTATCGCCTCCTCTGGGGAAATACCACCATTACTAAATATCTGTAGCTGGCCAGTTTCTAATCATAATAAAAGCTCCAAACTATCACAATTTGGGTAGCATAAGTCCCTATCCGGTACTCAAAGAAAAAAGTCTAGTCATGATTTCAGATGGAAAAAGTACTGAAAAATCAGCATCTTCTAAATGTTATCCTGAGGGTGCCTGGGTGGTTCAGTCGTTAAGCATCTGCCTTTGGCTCAAGTCATGATCCCAGGGTACTGGGATCAAGCCCGCATCTGGCTCCCTGCTCAGCGGGAAGCTTGCTTCTCCCTCTCCCACTCCCCCTGTTTGTATTTTGTTTCTCATGTCTCTATCAAATAAATAAAATCATAAAAAAAAAAAAAAGTTACCCTGTATGTTAGTTGGCCCTGTGTGTGCCTAACAGAACGCAAAAGGATTAAAATTAGAGTTAGGGTTGAGAGTCGATGCTTCAAAAGTTTTAAAAGAGAGAGGGCTGGACATCAGATTTGAAAGGGTGATGTAAGGAAGATCTATGATATACCTGCAAATGAAATGCAGCTCTGTTACTGAAGTGAGGCATGACTTATTTTACAGTCAAAGAAAAGGTAGGGCCTTAAATGCCTTAAATGTTTACATTGATGAAGATGCACCCAGGGCCCGTGGGTATAAATATTATAGTAAAGTCATTTCCACAACAATTACCTGCCAGTTTCACTCTCACTGAGCAGGAGAGGTGTGTTTCAATTAGGAGGTTCTTGCCAGTACTTCCTCATACTTTCTGGGCAGTTCTTTGGAAATTAGGGGGTTGCAGATAGGTAAGAAGGAAAAGTCATCCGCCCTCAGAGAGTTGAGAAACAAAGTGTGGGTTTGTACTACTCACGGCTCTGCCTGCAGGCTCCTGTCCTCAGCCACATAGTTAGAAGGAATATAGCCCTGCAGCGGCTGGCCAGAGCTATCTCCCCTTTTCTCCAAGTGCCTGGCAAACCACCAGCCCTCGAGGGAGGTGTCCAGGACTTGGAACTTGTCGCCCACGCGGAAGCTCAGGTCCTCTGCAGTCCGAGCCTGATAGTCAAACAGAGCCACGAAGTAGTGGCCGTGGCTTCTCCTGGGCTCCTGATTCTGCAACTGGGGAGGATCGGGTGAGCAGCGGGCCACCGGGTTCTCAATCACCACCACCGGCTTGTCGGCCTCCTGGAACAAGCAGGGGAGACAGGGCCGCAAGCATGCCCGGAACCTCAGACAGACGTTGCCCATGGTGCGTGGGTAGGGAGGAGGGGAGAGGGGCTTCTCCCTCTCCCCTCAGTCTCTGCAGATCCACTTTCTCTTCTTCCACCAGGCAGCGTGGGAGTCAGCACCAATTCCCCCAGCTTCGGAGAGTGTGCAGAGTTTCACAGGGAGGGGCAGGTCTGCCCGAAGTGACCCCCCGCTTGGGGACACTCACCTGCTTGCTTTCTGTGGCTGGAGCTGCTGCCCCAGCGCCAAACTGAGTGGGAGCTGGGAGGCTGCTCAGGGGAAGATGCCTTTTCTTCTTGTCTGCTTAGGAATCCCACAGCAAAAATAAAATTAAGAGGGCTTTATTTAGGCAAACGTCTAAGAATGGAGGAGTCATCTTGCTTTATGTCCCAAGGCAAAGTTAATAAGAGAAAGAGGTGAACCTCAGGTAAGATCACATCTTGCCTCTGCCAGGAGCTCGCTCCCTGCTTTGAGTCCTCCGTCTCTGTGGTCTGGCCGGTCCTGACCCCCACTGCTCTTTCCTTTTTGCTAATGATTAACCAACCAGGGGAGCCTATTGCCTTTAACATCCTGAGGTAGGAGCAGTAATTTCTCCTGACTTCCTGGTTTCCTTTTGTCTGTGACTTAAAAGAGATTCCTGTCCTCTCTACCTCTCCCTTCCCACACCCAGAGAGACCAGCGCCCTCACCAGGAAGCCCAACTCTTAAAGCAGCTGCCAAAGTCCATACTACTGGATAAACAGGCTAGCCCAGGGAAATTTTCGTCTTGCTTTGTTCCCGACACAGATTCCCCCCACCAAGAAGATGAGTAGGATTATTTTGACACCACTAGGGGAAATTCAAAGGATAATTAAAGTGTTTAGATATTTGTTACTGGACAAATGGCAACCGGGAAAGAACTATTGAGTTCCTACCTTTTTTCATCACTATGAATAGTTTTTAAGAGCTTCACAATTTATTTACAGTCTGGAAAAATACGAGAGCAGCTGACTAAAATGCTGAGAACCTGAAACACTGCTTTTTCCCACAGAGACATTTAATTTCCCATCTCTCATGTACTATTTCTGAAATGCATGCACACACACACACACACACACACACACACACACACAGGCTAGGGGACCTGGAGAGAGGAGTAGAAGGGCTGCATATGAGCTGCTGTGGGTCTACAGGAATTCTGACGAACTTCCTTGGTGGCACCTCGGGAGCTAATGACGCTGAGATCAGACAGCCATCCTGCCAGGCAGTGGGGTTTGCTCTACTTCCTCTTGTCTGCAACAGCGGACTCACTACCATGTGCTCTGGATCCCGACAACAATCAGGCAGAGAATGTGGACAGATCGACACACCACCATCTTCATTAGTAGAGACCAACTCTCAACTCCTTTACCATGTGTCACTTGTTTTCCTTTAAGACATTTGTTAAAATTCTCCCCTCTAAAACACAATCTCTGTATATGGTACTGAAGGCTTGAAGTGGCTAACCAAGCCTCGGTACAGTCTCAAAATTCCTGTTCTTTGACAAGCAGCAAGGCATTTTTAGTAATCAGAATAATCAAACTCAAGAAAAAGGAAAAAAACAAACGAGCGAACAAACCCAGAGAACCATGGTCATGGCTTCAGCCCCCTCTGCTCTTACGTGGTACGACAATCAGTCATTCAGGGTGGACAGATGACCTGGCTAGAACTAGACTTCATGTCAAATTCCCAGGTTTTTCCAAATGTCTTCTGAGCTAGAGCGGAAGCACCAATTTAGCAGGAAAAGAAAAGCCAAAAGCTGATTCAGTTTTGGTTATCTGTTTGTTTGTGACATGGGACCAAAATATAATTCTATACGTGGGAAAAAATGGCAATTACATAATATCGAGAAGCCGTAAGAATATTTTGTTTCAGACACAATATTAATTGTAAAAGTATGGGATCCTATTAATGCCCCCATATAGAGGCATAGGATGCTAGTCTTTCCAGAGATATATATAGGATCTAAAAATGAAATGAGATTTGGAGGCAGCTGGAGAGAGGCATTCAAAACCAATTTGTAAGTGGAGGGTGAGACTTCAAAAATTCAAAGTTTTTAAATTCAGATATGCCTCCATTATGGTTCTGACAAGGCATTCTGGTAAAAGACAAAGTGGCAGACATGCACAGCACAGTCACTGAGCCAATGAATGAAACTGAAAAAGCGGGTGACCATCCGAAGGTGTCAGGGAAACAACGGTCTGAGAAAGCTGAGCCATGAGATGGGGAGAGAAGGGGCTTCTTTGTGTTAACAGTACCAGAACTCTGCCGTCACCCAGGCTCGAAGCCTTAAAGTCATCTTTTACTCTCCCCCTGGTTTCTCTGAGCTAATCAATCACTAAATTCTACTCAGTCTTCCTTTAAATTTATTCCACAAATAAATTTTTTTATTCCCTTTTTTTATTTTTTATTCCCTTTTTTTATTTCCTGTACCATATACAGAGATTGTGTTTTAGAATGGAGAATTTTAACAAATGTCTTAAATGACAGCTAGGTGAAAGAAAGAAAGAAAGAAAGAAAGAAAAGAAAGAAAGAAAGAAAGAAAGAAAGAAAGAAAGAAAGAAAGAAAGGAAAGAAAGAAAGGAAAGAAAGAAAGAAAGAAAGAAAGAAAGAAAGAAAGAAAGGGAGGAAGGGAGGAAGAGAGGAAGGGAGGAAGGGAGGAAGAGAGGAAGGGAGGAAGGGAGGAAGAGAGGAAGGGAGGAAGAGAGGAAAAGAGAAGGAAAGAAGGAAGGAAGGAAGGAAGGAAGGAAGGAAGGAAGGAAGGAAGGAAGGAAGAGGGAGGGAGGGAGGGGAGGAAGAAGAAGAAGAAAAAAAGAAAAGAAAAGAAAGAGAGGAAGGAAGGAAGGAGGGAAGAAAGAAGAAATAAGAGAGAAAGAAAGAAAAGAAAAGAAAAGAGAAAAGAAAAGAATATTTTTCCCTAGATTATTCCAAAGGCATCCTAGGCAGTCTCCCTTCCTCCAGCTTATTCCCTACCTCTGACTCACTTTGCCTTCCACTCCCAGAGCAATTTTTACAATAGTAACAATGATAGGAGTGCCGGTAAAAAGTAGAAATCAGGATTGGAAGGGTTTCTACGTGCCAGGCTCTGTGCTAGGAACATTACAAATGGTATTCATTTAATTCTTAGAAAATAAAAACAATAATACCTATGAGGCAGGTAGGGTTTGTTTGTTTTCAGTTTTAAAGAAATGGGGGCTTCAGGAGATTCAGTAAACTGTCCAAGCTCACACAGCCACCAAGTGGCTGAACCATGAGTAACACCCTGGTCTCAATCTGTCTCCATAGCCTGAGTTTTGATGACTCTAAAAAGAAACTAACGTCATTCTTCTGTGTAAAATCCGTCAAGACCATCCAATGTGTTTGGAATGAAATCTAAATTCTTTTTTTTTTTTTAAGATTTTATTTATTTATTTGGCAGAGAGGAGTAGGCAGAGAGGCAGGCAGAGAGAGAGGGGGAAGCAGGCTCCCTGCTGAGCAGAGAGCCCTATGCAATGCTGGGCTTGATCCTAGGACCCTGAGATCATGACCTGAGCCAAAGGCAGAGGCTTTAACCCACTGAGCCACTCAGGCGCCCCTAAAATCTAAATTCTTTATCAGGACACATAAAGCCCTGCTAACCTCTCTGACCTCATGGCCCTTCACTGTCACACACAGGCCCTGGGATGCAGATTCCCCAGGCAACTAAGGCTCCTGAAGCCCTCCCCACTGCCCTACCCCACCCTGTGACCTCCTCGTTATTTTTCCAGGCTGAGTTCAATTGATACTTTCTCGGATTAGAGGCCCCTACTCTGTGTACCCTTAAAACCTGACACACTCTTTTACTTGGTCACCTGCTGAATGTCACTTGGTTCTCTTATTTGTTTGCTAAGGAATCAGATATCTTTCTCTGAATCTTTAGTGCCTTGTACAACATCCAGTATGTAAGCAGTAAATACTCCCTCCATAAGTATTAAGGAAGGAAGGTAGATAGGGAGGGGAGGAGGAGGGAGGGGGAGAGGGGAGGAGGAGGGAGGGAGGGAAGGAGAGAGGGGAGGGAGGTAGAAAGAGGGGCTCCTGGGTGGTTCAGTTGGTTAAATGACTCAAGATTTCAGCTCTGGTCACATCTCAGTGTTGTGAGATCAAGCCCCACGTTAGGCTCCTCACTGATCTGATCATGAAGCCTGCTTGAGTCTCTCTCCTTCTCCCTCTGAAACCCTCCCCCCCACATACACACACACACTGTGTGCGATCTCTCTCTCTCTCTCCCTCTCTCTCTTTCCTTCTCTGGAAAGAAAGAAAGAACACAGAAGGGAGAAAGGGAAGGAAGAAGGGAGGAAGAGGGGAAAGAAGGAAGATAAAGGAGAGGAGTGGAGGGGAGGGAAGGGAAAGAGAGGAGAGAAGAGGAAAGGAAAGGAAAGGTAAGGAGAAAGAGAAAGAAAAAAAGAAGGGAAAGGAGGGAGGGAGGAGCCTCATGGGGTGAGAGAAACTATGCAAATCACTCACATTTGAGAACAAGAATTCTGTAGTGTGAGAAGTACAGGGAAGTGAGGGCAACTTTCTGTCCTTTACCTCTGACCTTCTTTCCTCTCTTACTGTTTCCTGAATGTCCGATTCCTTTGCCAGCCTCCTAGACCAGTTTTCCTGCCTGTAGCCAATCTCCCTCCCATCTCTGGATGGAGTGGAATGCCACCACGTTAATCTTCTTAAATCACTCTACTGCACAATTTCCTTGTGCAGGATCGGATCCCCACTACCTGGAAGATATGGCTTGGATTTTGAGGCTAGAGAGCTTGTACTTTACCTTATCTTTGTGAGTTGTGCCCTTTCCACACCCTCCTTCCATGCTGGCCTTTCTGTAGCTGTCCCACTCAGCCAGATTGCTTTACTGTGTCTGCTAACACGCTTTGTCCTTTCCCACCTCTGATCCCACCTCCTGTGTCATTCCTCTGCTTACTACTCCTTTCCCTCCCAACAGACTCCTGCCTGCATTGTGAGATCTGAATAAAAATCCCACACATTCTCTAGGCCTTCTTCTGTCCATTTCTGCCAAAACAATTTTTCCCTCCCTTGAGTTTTTCTAGCTTATGCAACCCCCACACCCAGCATATACACAATGTGAAATGAATTTAACCATGCTCCTGTATCCTATTTGCTGAATACTGCAACAGAAAATCCCACAGCTACTCAGTTTTATACCAAGACAAATTAATGATCTCCAACTCCTGCTAAGCCCTTAGCACTGCTCAGCATTCTTTTATATGCTAGTCTGGTCAGCTGCTGTTCCCTTCATTTTCTCATAACGCTATTGCAAATTTGTCCAGCATTCTTCTCAGTGTCTCTGTGGATATCCCCTTTCTCCAGTGATGACCTTGCTGCCGACATTCACAGACATTCCCCGTCTATTCAACATTAACCAAGTCAATTTCCTCTTCTTGCATCAAAAAAATCTATCTAAATCTGTAAATCCTTGTACGTTCTTTCCTTTGGGGACAGAAACTTCTACTCCCCACCTGATATCCAGTTTCTTCTTGCTAATCAAAAGAACCTTACTTTTATAGAAACAAAATCTAGTGATACATTTCTCAGCCCTCCTTACAGCTAGAAGTGGCCAGTAAAAAAGTAAGCAGAAATCCTTAGGTAGGGTTTCAGGACAGCACCTTAAAAGAGCTGGACTTAGCTGAGAGGTCAATTCTTTTTTCCTTTCCTCTTTTCTCTTTCTGCTTCCCTAGCATTCAGTTGAGATGGCTGGACCTCCAGCAGACATCTTAGACCATAAGGTGACCTTAAAAATGTAAAGAGCAAAAGATAAAAAGGAACTTGTGTCTCAGAAGCACCCACCTTCAGACTCGTTTGCAATATGAGAGACAAATTATCTGCTATCTATGGAAGGTGTAATTCTTTTGACTTTTTATTATAGGTACCTAAGACTAATTCTAACTGTTATGCTTTGAGTGAAAGAAAAGGTGGTTAAATCTCATGTCTTGTGTTCTCGATATTATTCCTTTGTAGGATCTGATTCCATCAATCGATTCCACCAACTCCATCTCCTCTTGCCTTTCTTGGTAGGTACCTTCCTCAAAATCCAAAGTCAACCCGAAGTCTCTCAACCATTAAAAAGAAAAGAACAAAAGAAAAAAAAAAAAGAAAGGGAAAAAAGGAGGAAAACGGAAAACAATTGTGAAATCCTTTATCCCACTGCAGGTACCACCCTGTCTCTCTTCTTTTTTCTTCAGCCACATTTCTCAGAGAAATAGTGAATGCTTCCTCATTCCCATTTTTCTCCTCCTTCTCCACCCATAGACTGCAATCTGGCTCCACCTCATGCCACATCGATGAACTCGGTCCACTTGATGTCACCGATATCTTGCCATTTGCCAAATCAAATCACTCCTTTTCCATCCTCATTCCATTTGACCACTCTTCACTGACAAAGATTGTTTTGAAGGATCTTACAACGTTGTCCTCTTGATGTTCTCCTTTATTCGACAATTCTTCTCGGTAATTTGCCGAATGGCCGTCCTCCACCTATCCCTCGGAGTGACTGTTACCCGCGTACTTGGGCTAGAACCCTTCACTGGTATATACACTATGGGGTGGCGCCGCCCTCTGCATCTATGGCTTCAATCACTGAAAACTTTCAAACTTTCATCTCCATCCCAATCTTATCTGTTGAGATATCAAGCTAGATAGTCACGGTCTATATAGAATGTCCCAAAGGCACGTTAATTTCAAATTCAACAGATCCAAAATAATATTCATTATGATTTTCTCAAAACTTTTCATTTTTATGTACTCCCTGCCTCAGTCAAAATCATGTCAATTTAGTACCTTAAAAAGCCCCCTAAACTCCTCTTTTTTTCCTTACCCCCCACCCCAGCTGATCAATGAACAAATGCTGGGAATTCAAACTGTTTAACATCTGCTTTCATTATTGACTTCCTCTCAACCCCACTATACTGCTTTAACTCAAAAGACATTTTTGGCTCTTTCTGACTCTCTAATAATTTTCCTCTTTCCAATCCCATGCTCCCCCATCCATCCTCCACTCTGTAGGCAAAGTGATCTTACTACTGCTAATACTGCACCCTTTTAAAAATGCTTTGATGAAGGGTGCCTGGGTGGCTCAGTTGGTTGGGGAACTGCCTTCGGCTCAGGTCATGATCCCGGAATCCCGGGATCGAGTCCCATGTCGGGCTTCCGGCTCTGCGGGAAGTCTGCTTCTCCCTCTGACCTTCGCCCCTCTCATTCTCTCTCTCTCAAATAAATAAATAAATAAATCTTTTAAAAAAAAATGCTTTGCTGAAAAGAATAAAGTAGGAGTAATCAGTCTACCTGATATTCAACATATTACATAGCTGTAGTACTCAAGACCGTATGGAATCATTAGAAGAATAAACACATAGATCAGAGAACCCAGAAAGAGACCCATGTAAATATGCACAACTGATTTTTGTCAAAGAAGGAAAAGTAATTCAATTGAGGAAAGATAATTTTTTCAAAAAATGGTACTGAAGCAATCGGACATGCATAGACCAAAAAAAAAGGAACTTTAATCTAAGTCTTATATCTCACACAAAAATTAATTCAAAGGATAATCAACTTAAATGTAAAATGTACAACTATAAAACTTTCAGAAAAAAATATAAAAGAAAGTCTTCAGGATCTAGGCCTAACCAAAAAGTTCATAGACTTAATACCCAAAGTACTATCCATAAAAGGAAAATTCATAAATTGGACTTTACCAAAAGTAAAATTTTTATTCTCAGAGGACCCTGTTAAGAGAAGGAAAATATAAGCTACAGACTAAGAGAAGATACATAAAATATTTGCAGATCACAACTCTGACAGAGGACTAATATCTACAATATACAAAAAACACTTCAAATTCAACAGTAATAAAACAATCCAATTTGAAAATGGGTCAAAATATGAATAGACATGTAACCAAAGAAAATATACAGATAGAAAATAAGCACATAAAAGGATGTTCAAAGAGATCATTAGCCCCCAGAAAAGGCAAATTAAAACCATAATGAGATATCACTATACATCTATCAGAATGGCTAAAATAAAAAAACAAGACAACACCCAGTGAGGATGGTAAGGATGTGGAGAAGCTAGATCACTCATACACTGCTGCTGGAAATATAAAATGCTCCAGTCTCTGGATAGCAGTTTGGCAGTTTCTTATTAAACTAAACATGTAACTACTCTATAAAGCAATTATTACACTGTTAGACATTTATCCCTGAGAAATGAAAACTCATGCTCATACAAAAATTCATACACAAATGTTTTTCACTGCTTTACTCATAACAGTTCCAAACTGGAAACAACCCAGCTGTCCTTCAGTGGGTGAATGGCTAAACGAACAGAGCTCTGTACATACTGTGGAATACTACTCAGCAATTAAATGGCCAAACTACTGGTATAAACAGCAACCTGGATCATCTGTAAGCAATTATGTTAAGGAAAAAAAGCTGATCCTAAAAGGTTGTTTATTGTATGATGCCATTCATGTAACAACATGAGACATCTTCAAAGACAAAATTATAAAAATGGAGATTCCATCAGTGGTTGCCAGAGCTGAAGGAGAGAGTGGAGGTGAGAAAAAAGAAGGTGTGACTATAAAAGGACAACGAGAGGAGTCTCATGATGATGGGAATGTTCTGTGTCTTGGTTGTATCTACGTCAATATCTGAGTTGTGATACAGTACTGTCGTTTTGTAAGATGTCATCATTGAGGGAAACAAGGTAAAGGGTCCACAAGATCTCTATCATTTCTATCAAACGCAAATCTACAATTATGTCAAAATTAAAAGCTTAAATTTAAAAAAGTACTCCTCAATGGCTACTCACTGCCTTTAGGATAAAGGCCATATTTTAGAAGGCATGCAAGGCTCTACATCACCTCACTCCTGCCTAACTCATTCTATTCCATTCTATATCACTCAGATTTCTTAGGCAAACTAAGAAACCAGCTCTGGCTACCTTATGCTGAAAAAGAACATACTGAAATAATTCAAGTGTTTTTCAGAGTCAACAGTCAAGTTGAAGAACAAGGCTTGTGTAAGCCAGCAGAAATAAAGCTGTTTGGCCATGTCCCGAGTCTTCCCACAAGGACAATAAGTCAGTGGGGGACTGCTCCCACCAAGGACATTGGGCACTGCCACTGGCTCCAACATGGGCTCTAGCACAACTCCACCACCACTGGATACCAGATGACACTGTCCCCTCCAAAGCATCTCACCCCAACTCCAGCTGTCAGGGTTCAGAGAGAGAGCTCTCACAATGGAAGATGGGACTTTGCCTCCCCAACTCATATAGTGGAAGATTCCCCACACATAGAAAAAAGGCATCTTAGAAAGTCATATAAAATAAAATAAAAATCTTAACCCCATCTAGTTTTCTTCCAAACTCTTGCAATGGGTTCATGTAAGTCTTAAAGTCCCCAAAGGTGCCTTGCTTCTTCATATATGTTAACTTTTTTTTTTTTTAAGTTTTTATCTATCTATTCATGAGAGACAGAGAGAGAGGCAGAAGCAGAGGGAGAAGCAGTCTCCCTGCAGAACAGGGAGCCCAAGGTGGAACTCTATCCCAGGACCCTAGGATCATGACCTGAGCCAAAGGCAGACATTTAACAGACTGAGCCATACAGCCACCTCATGCATGTTAACTTTTATCCAATCCTCCCCTTTTGCCTAGTATGGCTTCCCTTGGTTCATTTCCTTTTTTGTACCCAAGTGTCTGCCAAATTATTCCCCAGATAAATATGGGTAATTATATAAAAGTCAGAGAAACAGTCTCTCTCCTTAATTCTTTCCTGACCACTTTATTAAACAGAATTGACTACTTCCTCATTGTGTCTCCCACCAGATCCTATAACCATTTCTATCATTTAACTTATAACTGTCTCACCCAATCAATTCTAACCTCTTTACACATTCTAAGCCTTCGTTTGCTTCCTATACCAACATAATGCCTAACACCTAATAGGTACTCAATAACGCATGCTGAGAGTGAACATCATTCATCTAAAACACAGATCGTAATATCTTAAATAAAAATCTTTAAAAATAAAAATATGTATAAAAGTATAACTTCTCAGTATAACTTTTATGAGAGTCAGAAGAGCATACAGTTCTTGATCTCATGGTCATAAGTTTGAGCCCCACATTGGGTGTAGAGATTACTGAAACAAATAAAAAAATAAACTTAAAAATATAAAAGCCTAAGACCAATTTGTGTTTTTCAATAGCTTCCCATCACTGGAAATAAAGTCCAAACTCCATATCTTTAGGTATTGGCCTATCTCTAAGCCCCTTTCTCATCCCAACATCATCTCCCCTTTCTCCTTCTTTGTCTCTCTGTGGTCCAGCCACAGCGGCCATATTTCTGTTCACTGAGGAAACAGCCAAGGCCTTCTGACCAGAGACCTTTTACTCACCATTCTCCTACCCAAGAATGCTCTTGTTCAGACCCTCCATGCAGATATATCCTTTAGTTCTCAGCCTCGTTCCTCAAAGAGGTTACCCTAATTTCCAAACTTGGCTTCTTTCTTAGAGTGGGCTATTGGTTTAACTGTGTCCCTCGAAAAGATAGGTTGAAGTCCTACCTCCCAATATGTCAGATTATGACTTTATTTGGAAATAGGATCTTCTTGGCAAAATTCAGCTTCTTCCTTTGGCTCAAATATAGCTTGGTACCCTGGGATCTTTGATGTGTTTCCTCTTAGCCTTCAACAGTCTCTCATTTAGCCAGCTTGGGGGGACTGGACATTAGACTGACCCAGGGCAAAATGAAAAGAATCTATTAGAATGAACTAAAGAATATGAAATATATTATGGAGAGTTCAAGTTATATATGAAGAAAATGATGATGATGATGATGAGGAGGAGGAGGAGGAGGAGGAAGGGATAACATTAATATTTGAAGCACACGATAACAACTTAATTCTAAATTTATCCCAGTTTTCTCAGCCAAAGAATACAATGTTCATTTCAGACCAGAGAAAAGGACTGGACATATTTGCCTGAGACATGAAATTTAAGAGAAAGTTGTGATTTTTAGAAGCCAAAATTGACTGAAAAAAAAAAAAAAAAAGATGCCCAATTAAGCTCAATTTCTTTCTTCACATAGAACTGCTATTACAAAGGGAAAATTTTCACTTGCAGCAGCACTTAGGAGATATCAAGCAAATGCTGAGGTTTTATTTTACCACAACTGGTTGTTATAAAACCATTGAAGGGCATGAACTGTGAGAAGCCTGGCTGCCAGATCCTTCCTGTCCATAACTGAAGCATTTTTTCTGATCAATGACAATGGACTATGGCAAACGTCAGCCAACACGGAGCACGGGCCTCATTCTGTCCCTAGTAGTGGGTGTGTTTTCAATATTAAGGAGCATAACCAGGAATCCCCATTTCTCACAGTTCAGAAACCATGACTTCTCCCTTCAGTGAACTACTCAGTGAATTTCTTTACTGATATGAGTTCCCCTGCTTGCAAGAAAATTAATTCAGCTTTGGAAAAGAAAAAGAAAAAACTCTTTAAAGCTCTTCATTTCATTCTCTGGCACTATAAAAGACATGAAACGGGCATAGTGTATCCAGATTTCAGCAAGATACTGAAAAAGTATTCTAAAGAGATCTGCAAAGGGGATGAGATAAAGAACTTGCTTTCCAAAAGGACAGAGTATTCTTGTATATACAATCTCCTAGAAGCAGCGGATATGCCTTTTCTAAAATGGAAATAGGTATCCATGGTTCACCCAGGTGGCTTGTCCTCGTCCGTTAAACTGATAATTCATTAATCAAGGTTCTCATCTACCCAGCAGCACAATTATTTCAGTACAGGCACAGCTTGAAGATACTACGGTCCAGGTCCAGACCACCGCAATAACACACATACTGCAATAAAGCAAGTCAAATTATTTTCTTGATTTCCCAATACATAAAAAAGTTATGTTTACACTATACTGAACTCTATTAAGTTTGCAAGAACATTATCTCTAAAAAAGAAAAGACAAAACCTTAATTTAAAAACGCTTTATTGCTAAAAAATGCTAACAATCATCCGAGCTTTCAGTGAGTCGTGATCACTGAACACAGATCACCAAAACGAATACAATAATAATGACAAAGTCTGAAATATTGCAAAAATTACCAAAATGTGATACAGGGACACAAAATAAGCAAATGCTGTTGGAAAAATGGTGCCAACCGATTTGTTTGATTCAGAGCTGTCCCAAAACTTCAATTAGTAAAAAAAAAAAAAAAAAGTTAAATCTGCAAAGCACAATCAAGCAAAGCACAATAAAACGAGGCTTGCCTGTACTTACAAAATTCTAATAGCATTAATAAAATCCTTACCCAGGGTGGAAGGAGAATATTATCGTATGTCCAATCAGCATTTTCCAATTAAAAGAGATATGCAATAGTTTTGTTTCTATTACCCAAGGTTGTAAAATTTTTAGTCATTACCAATAACAACAAATGTACTGGTCTGGCTTATACATAGATGATTTTATATAGAAACAAAAAAATTCTTATAACAAACTTCCCAGAATTAGAATTTTCCAATATTCATGCCAAGTAATTGGGCAGAATTGCAAGAATTCCCTGTTCCTCTAGGCCTTTTTTTTTTTTTTTTGGTCTTTTGATAAATAAGTAGTATACTTGGCATTCTTATTTTTTTTTATATTGGACTATCTCTAAGTAACCATATTCAGATTCCTACTGTTCAGATTAATGGTTATTGTTTAATTGTCCTCATGTTTTTAAGTGTTTCCTTCCATTTGTTTTTTAATTTAAAAAAAACTACTAACCTTATAAATTCCTTGTAAATTTAAAGTCAAGGTTAAAGAAATATTTTAGTAAACTTCAGACAAAAACCTCCAATAGATTTTTCAAAAATAATTAAAGACTTTTTAGGAAGGTTATATTTTTTTCAAGTGCTTAGCATTTTAAGCTCATAATAATTATGTTTTAGTAATGTTTATATTGCAAATCTCCTGTTAAATCATTTATATGTATAGTTGTATACGGCATGGCAATTTACAGACTTGTGATTGGTGTAATTGGTGTCTTGGGTCTTGAAATATAATTTTGGAAATTTAGGCAAGTCTCCGGAGCTTAATGTTACTTGGAGAACCATCAAGGTAAATATATTTATATATTTATTAAATATATAATGGTAAATATATTTAATAATTTATTAAATATAAGTAAATATATTTATTTAAATAAGGTAAATATATTTAAAATACAATAAAAGGTAAATATATTTAATATACAATAAATATATTTAAGGTAAATATATTAATATATTTAATATATTAATATAAGGTAAATATATTTAAGGTAAATATACTTAATATACAATAAAATATAAATATAAATATATTTAAAATACAATAAAAGGCTAAATATATTTAATATACAATAAAAGGCTAAATATATTTAATATACAATATATTTAAATATATTTAATATACAATAAAAGGCTATTAGAAGGTGGTTTTCTTTTCCTCAGTGGAAGTCAAACCATGAGTCACACCTTGTCTCCTGTATACAGAATGATATAAGTGTATTTGGTTCACTTTAACACGAAAAGCCTATAATCTGTGTGCTATACTCTTTAGAAAGGAACATTCATTACAATTTGGTTAACTGTACATATTTTTACATCTCCTCAGTTAATAGGAATTTCAGAATTGACCTAAAACAGTATATTTGAAGTGAGTTACAATTCCATTCTACAAGCCTAGCCCCAAATGTATAGAATGTGAGACAAACTTTCCTTTTATCATTCTCTACGTGGGCCTCCAGCAAAGGATCTGTCTCCAGCCACTGGAGGTCATATGTTGAATCTCTATTAATCGGTTATGTCAGATGCAATCAGAATTTTGTCCAATTACAAAAACACTCATCCACTAATTTATCAAAAGCCACTGTGTGTAACACTCATGCTTCAGAAGATTAAACCATATGTTATTAATGGACCAGTTGAAGGAAGCATACTTTAGTAACTTATAAAACTGTGGCCTATTAACAGTTATTTATTCCAGTAGTCCTTGGAGCTTATCTCTTTTGCTTCACTAAGTAAACAAGTATTTACTGAACTCCTACCCTGTGTCAGGCCCTGGGCTAGTGCTTGGGGATATGAAATTAAATAAAGCAAGCATAGTCTCTCCTGTGTAAGGACATTATTGCAAACAAAAACTGTGACCACGTAAATACTGTCGATGTAGAGGGAGATACAGATCTAAGTAAGATATAAATTTGTTTGGAAAGAATGTCTCCATCTTTGACTTCCACTATAGTTTCCTTCTTCTATAATTTATTCAACATATAATGATTGAACATTGCCTACAAGGCATCAGGCATGGTGGTTGCTCTTGAGAATGTTGACATGAAAACAGACACAGCCTGTATCCTCTACAGAATTTACAAACTAGTAGAGGAGACAGTATTAGACAAATACAGAAATAATTAATAAATGGTTATTCACTAAGAGCTATGAAGCAGAAATACAAGTACTATAAGAGGAAGAGGGCTATCGTATTCTATTCAAGACAAGAGTCTTTAGATCTTTACTTGTTTCATCTTCGTATCATCCCCAGAGTTTGGAAAAGGACACTGATAAAACTGACACTTAAATGAATATTTGTTGAGCAATCGAGCCCTGAATTTGAGAACTAGGTCAGGGAATATTAAGTGAAAATATTAATCAAAATGACTAGATGTGGTATTTATTATTGCTATTGAAGGATATTTCCAGTTCCCCTCTTCCAAGAACAGAGTAGAATTATACTTTTCTATCCTTTTGAGGACAAGCATGACCATATGACTGGCTTTCACCAAGGAAATGTTATTAGAATTGATGTATATCACTTCCAAGGAAAAGCCTTTAAGAGGAAGCGTGCTATTAAATGCATTTCCTTCCCTTCCCATGACAACAATGTTCCAGAGGAGGGATGATCTATTAGCCTACTTCTCTGGCTGCACAAAAGATGAAGCAGAGCCTCACCAACCAGGGAGATGCATATAAGCTAATTGAGAAATAACCTTGGTTGTTTTAGGCCTCAGAGATTTTAAGGATTGTTAAGGATCGCAGCATCTGACTTAACCCTAACTGACCGATAATCTGGATAAAGTTAGACATCTATGGAAAGTGTATTGCAGGAAGGTGGGTAGGGAGGCAACACATTTACAAGAATATAAAGCAAACTGCTGATAAGATTAGAGAGCTTCCCAAACCTCAGCAAAAGACTTAGGGTGCTCCTTGAAAAAGAAAGTATCCCTTTCAAATGGATCCTAGAAAATGTAATACGTTTGTCATGAGAGAGTTTATTATGTCATGTGGGATTTGTGTGTATGTGACTGGTAAGAATTGAAAGAGAGAGGACAAAAAGAATGTGTCCCTTAACTGTACTCTGATTTAAACTACCATTTATTATTACAGAATTTTGGTAAGCATGAAAAAGGTTCCCACCCTAGAACATATTAGATGAAGTTTTTATCTGCTTGGTAATAACATTCAGTGTCATTGTCCCGATTCTGTATTCACTGAGCAACTTTCTTGGTTTTGGATTCCTGAATATGTCTTATTAGCCCTGCCAAATATACCTGTCCCAGGAATTAATAATTTGACATATATTTGATAAATCATTCATAATCCTGTGAATATAACTAGTATATATTTTATAAACTTTACTTGGGGATAACTTGATTTTTAAAGTTTCTAATATGCATTATTGAGAACCAGGCCCTAGATCAATATTGATTCTACTGATGTCCCAAAACACTCAGTCTGAAATGGCTGTCAGTCTTATGTGACACATTTGGTGCCAGAAGACAACAGTCATTGTCTTAACTAAAATAGCAACCATGGCTAGAAAGAGTTATACAGGTTGAAGTTATGAGAAATAAGAAGCATTTACAATAATAATCTTGAGCTTAAAGTTAGACATGATGCCGAAGTTAAACTATTAAATGTTAAAATGTTGAAAAGACTGCTGAATTTTTAAAAACAATCTTTCCAAACTGGGCTTTTAACATTTAATGTATTTATTTTTTGACATTTGTAAAATATTACCATTATGAATATAAGAATTGTTTTGAATGTTACACATTTTATGAGAAAGGCATTATTTCTCTATTTTATATGATCTGTAAGCTTAACCAAATACTTAAATATAATCATTTTCAAAGTTCCATTTTCTTCCAGTTAAATATATTTTTAATTTTATACATAGGAATGTAAGAGTGGGACAAGAATGCATGTAACAGAAATGTTCTGATATACAGAAACAGGCAGCAAACTTAACTACAGAAATATCTATTCTCTGAAGCAATAGGTTTCAATAATTTTCCTCAAGTAATGCCATATGTACTTACTTACTATAGGACAAAATTCAATGGAGGAAAATCATAGTCAATGATTTTAACCGGAAACATTGATCTTAACTGGAAACAAAGAAATGTATTGAACTTAATGTGAAACAAAATGCATCAGTACAATAAAAATAATTTTAAAAATTTAATACAGATCACTGTTAAAAACATTAAACAACAAAAGCACTAAACGCATTGAAGATGAAAGGGTTATGTGGCAGTTAACAGATCATTATTTTAAAACTATTCCAAGAAGACCCTACAGTCTGTGGTTTATTTTCCTTTGTGCATATTATGCAGGAAACAATTTTTCAATTCATGCAATAATATTTATACTGCATTTTTCCATATAAATGTATTCATAAATATTAATCAGTTCCCACAACAACACTGTGAGAAAGCTAAGGATTATCCAGAGTTGACAGACTGAGAGCTTAAAATGATGTTTGGCTATGATGCCAAGGACTGCTGAGGGAATTAATAAGAGAGCCGACAATAGAATCAAAAATCTTGGCTCTGGCTGCTGCCAGGGTGAAGGAAACTGTCCGAGAGCTTTCTTGTCCTGTCTTGACTCCTGTGCTCCACAGTGAGCACACTCCTGTGCTCGCACCTTCTCCGACCCTACCCCTGCAAGGTCAGCGGAGCTATCACAGATTCTTCTAGCTTAGCTCTTAGTGTTTTGGAGTTGGGTTTCTCAGTTCTCTTTGAGAACATGAAGAACATTTTAAATCGTAATTTGGAGACCTGCTTCAAGAAGTCTTCCGTAAGCCCCAACAACAGAATCTACTTAGAGCCAAGAAGGAATATCACTGCATCCTGCAAAGCCAAAACCAGGACACTGGGACTGACTTATCTGAATTCTTGGTGACAAACATCTTTATCTGCATGCTTTTAATCCAGTATGTATGCAGCATGCCGGTGACTAACTGTTCCAGTGACCCAGGACCTGAAGGTCACTTGGTACGAAGGACTCTCTGGGTTAAAACTAGGCAAGTCCCAGGCAAACCCAAATGACTGTTATCTTATTTCTAAATAATAAAATATACTGATGTTTCTTTATTTTATGTGACTGGTGAAATGAATGTAACCAGTTGTCTTATTTCTGCAGGTAATTATATAATTGGGTAAAATTAAATTTGAGCAAAAAATTTTCAAAATATTTTTTAAATATACCTTTTAGTGAGTTATGGCCAAATTTTCATTGGCCATTTTCATATATAGTAGTCAAACTGCCTTGGGGGAGAACCATCTGTGTACATAAAAATCCACACTGAAAACTTGTCTTCAGATTCTTCCCTTGCATAGGAGTCAAACTGGAGAGATCTAATTCCCCTCGTCCCTCCTCAAGGACCCTTCTTATCTGTGGCCCTTAGCCACCGTATTTTAGAGCCCTAAAGGGTCTAAAGAGTCAAGGACATGAGAAACTTCTTAAGGTTCTCCAGGATATATAAGAATGTGAAAGCTTGCCCTGTTTTATCTGCCATGGCTCCTCTACCCTGTTGAACCACGCTAGATGAGATCCTCTCTTCGAGATTACAGTCTGGCTGGTTACAACCTGGGAAGCCAGAGACACTCCCTGCTCTGCGGTCTCCCCAATATCCCCTCCTTTGTGAGTACTCAGCCAGAAGGATGGAAGTAGAGATCAGGTTCATTTCAATTACCCAAAGTCTCAGTTCTCACCTGGACCCCTCTGATTCTCTTCGCCCCACCTGCTTGAGCTCTTCGCTCATTTTGGGAGGGAAACCAGCTGTTACGTCATCATCCATTCACTTCTCCACTGTGGATGAAATGAATACACGCTAGGTCCCCCAGGTTTTGGCTCTTCTACAACTACTTATGATCTTTGTGACTAAGAGCAAGTTCGTTTGGTTTTTTTAACCTTGTTTTTTCAACCCTGGTTTTCTTTTTAAACAAAGTTTTACTTTTTCTGAAGTATCTACTCAGGTATTTTGCCCAATGAAGAAGAAATAAGCATTCCTATGAGCCGAGTAAAAAAATATTTACCTCAGGAGGGAGTGATAATGTGACAAGTGACGCTTATGGGTAAGAAAAAAAAAGAGGATTGAAGATTGAACATTGGATTTAGCAAACGGATATCACTGGGGAACTTAATCAGAGAGTTGGTGAAATGTTGGAGGAAAAAGTTTATGTGCTAAAGAGAGCATAAGAGAAGGGATCATAGGCAGTGAGAAAGACAACTATTTCAGTTTTCATTAAAGGGGGGCAAAGAAATGTAATAATTTGTTTTAAGATGAGAAAAATAATACCCCGTTTGTATCATGGTGAAAGGATTTAGTAGAAATGAAAATGTTACAGGAAAGGGGAAAGCACTATTTCTGAGAGGATGAGCTATGGTGCTCAAGTGGAGGATTGGCCTTACATGTGTGTATAGACAATTTATAGCAGTGCTTCTCAAACTTCACATGTGGAGGTTTTGTTAAAATACAGATTGCTGAGCCTTACCCCCAGATTTCTGATTCAGTCATTCTCCAGTGGGATCCAAGAATTTCTGTTTCTAGCAAGTTCCCATGGGCTGCTGCTGATCTGGGGACCACAACATAAGAAGCACTGCTCTACAGTAACAGGAGGCAAGATAGAGAACCTAAGTATGTATGTTAGTTGGTACTGGGTATTTTTCCAGAAAAATAGAACCTTGGTCAACACCTGAAAGTGAAGATGAGGGGACATGATAGCAATGTGACAGGAGAAAAACCATAAAATAATCATTTAGGACAGCAGTAGAGTGAATGCATCAGGACATTAAAATATTATTGCAAAGTAGCATTAAGTGCTCATTGAAATACATGTGCAATGGTGTGTATATTTTCTTCAGCCAGGATCAGCTGCTCAGGTGTAAATACAAAGAGCAAAAAGAGTTTAATTTAACCTGTGTATCTGTTATCCACTGCAGCATAAGTAACCTCAAGGGGCGCCTGGGTAGCTCAGTGGGTTAAAGCCTCTGCCTTTGGCCTAGGTCATGATTTCCAGGTCCTGGGATTGAGTACCACATCAGCCTCTCTGCTCGGCAGGGAGCCTGCTTCCCCCTCTCTCTCTGCCTACTTGTAATCTCTCTCTCTCTGTCAAATAAATAAGTAAAATCTTAAAAAAAAAAAAGTAACCTCAAAACTCAGTTGCTTAAAACAATATTTATTATTGTTCGGGAATCTACCATCAGCTAGGTAGTCTTGTTGATATGAACCGGCTTGGTTGCTCATGGCTGGGCTCACACATGATCTAGGGTCAGCTCATAGGTCACTGGGGACTGACCGATTTTGGATGGCCTTGCTTACATGTCTGGTATTTTATTGAGTATAGGCTGGGATGACTAGAGTGGACTGATGTAATGATTCATCATCCCTTGTGGTAACCCAAACTTATTCACATAGCAGTAGCAGTATTCCCAAAATTAGCGTGGAATCTCTCAACACCTCTTGTGACTTAGGCTCAGAACTGACAAAATGTCCTCCGCTGCATGCTGTTCACCAAAGCAACTCACAAAGCCAGACCAAATTCAAGGACAAACAGATTCTAGTCCTCACATGAGGGGTTTCAGAGTCATACTGCAAAGGGCACAGACAGATACAGGGAAGGAAGAATTATGTTGTTTTTTAGTATCTGCCATTACCAGAATGTGATCTTTCACTAGTTTGAAGAGGTAAGAAAGGAATACAGGAATTAAGGATATATCAATTTAATGATTATAATGATTCTCTAAGGATGTATCAATTAAGTGATTATAATGATTCTCCATGAATATTCAGTTGAGGAAAAAAATGAGAACCTAACAGCAGTGAAAGACAGTGAAAAGGAGGTGGCAATCATTTGGTTGTAGATACTAGGACACTCAAAGGGTTGAAGTTGGAAATGAGGACGTGAGCTAGAAGAACAGAAGAGGGTAATAATAGTGTGAGTGATAAGACCATCACAGAAGAGAAGTTAAAGGAATTGAGAGGCCAGAGTATTATAATCATTAAAAAATAAGAAGTGGAGATGGGAAAATTACAATGAGCTAGGAGCTAAAATCAAGGCATGGAAAATGTGAAGAGGGAGCTGTGGTAGGTTGATAAATATACAAGTATGTAAATACTTGTACATATGTGTGTAAATATATATATATATATATATATTTTAGAGAGAGAGGGTGTATGTGCACACAAGCAGGGGCCAGGGGCAGAGAGAGAGGGAGAGAATCTTAAGCAGGCTCCACGCTCAGCCTGGAGCTCCACTCAGGGTTCGATCTCACGACTCTGAGGTCGTGACCTGAGCTGAAATCAAGAATCAGGCACCTAGTCAACTGAACCATCCAGGTGCCCCTGAGAATATTTTTGTAATTATGCATATACATTTTGTATGTTGGGATAGGTCTGTAAGAACATATGTTCAACTTATAGTAGTTACTTCTGGGAAAAAAATGATAAATGTATTGAGTAATGGTGAAAGGAAATTTTTGCTTTCATTCTATTTGCTTCCTTTTTCATTGTTTCACCACACACATGTATTGTGCAGAAATAACTTCAGTCTAAAGGAAAGATTCAAGTGGAAAAGTGAAATAGAGCTTTCAAAAAAGCAGAAGGGGCTGGCTTCCTATCACAAAGATCAGGATTTGAATTCCATCTCTAAAACGAGTATATTTTTACCTACTTCCGTGTTTTGATGATTAAGTGAGATCATTATTTAATGCCCTTCACACGGTATGTGGCACATGGAAGAAGTTCAATAACGTTTGTTATTTTTCCACTCCCTGACGCGTCCCCCCACACACATGCAAATGCACAGTGTGCCCGTTTGCAGGTATGCACGAGAGAGAGAGAGAGAGAGAGAGAGAGAGAGAGAATGGAGGAGGACACGCGGATCCAGAGCTTCCATAGCACATGTGTACTCTCCTTGGAGTACTTTCATTTTGGGGGTGAAAAAGGAGAAAGATAAAAGGAGAAAATGGACATGTTGTTTATATTTCCTACCTGGCTAATTTCCAGAAGAGACTGGTAATAAATTACGCATATATCAACAATTTCACTAGCAGGAGCATTTATAACAACATTCTCATTAAGAACTCTCTTTGTGGGACGCCTGGGTGGCTCAGTTGGTTAGGCTGCTGCCTTTGGCTTGGGTCATGATCCCAGAGTGCTGGGATCGAGTCCCGCATTGGGCTCCTTGCTCAGCGGGGAGCCTGCTTCTCCTCTGCCTCTGCCTGCTTGTGCTCTCTCTCCCTCTCTCCCTGACAAATAAATAAATAAAATCTTTTTTTAAAAAAAAAAAAAAGAACTCTCTTCGCATGTCCAAATGGCGTTTTTAAAATAGAACTTTAAGAACAAGAATAAATAACAGTGACTACTTTCCAAGGGTCAACAGTCATAATGAAGAGAGTTTAGTAGGCAGTGTTATCTCAATATAGACAGAATCTACTAATAGAAACTAGAATTCTGTGACCCTCATGATAAAACACCAAAGTGTTTAAAGTATTTTTCTGAATGATGTACTATTAAAAATTAAGTGTTGCTGGGTAAGTTAATTCTTAGGTTTCCAAAATGTTGGCTTAGGCCATTTTTACCCTGTGATTATATAGCCTGCATGTGAGCTCTTGGTGTAGAAAGTGAAGAGTCTACCAAAGGTCAAATGGAAAATTAGTGCCTGATACTTACACTATTTGACAGTATTTGACAGGACTAAAAATTAATGGTTGTCAGAACACTGCCTGAAAATTGTAGCTCCAAGTGATTAAAATCTTTATTCTAAACCTGTGACATGTAAATCCTGATTTATTGATTACTGAGAACATGGGATTCAGAGTCAAACACAGTGCCTCCTGCCTCCACGTAAGTGCTTCCTGGCACTCATTCAAAATTTCACAATGGATGAAGATATAGAAATTAGGAAATGGAAATTCATTCATTCATTCAAAGGATATTATGTACCAGGTTGCACGCTAGGAATTGAGATACAAAGATGAACAAAACACAGTCCCCAGTCTGAAATAACTTACAGCTACCTGACACAAAAACAGATATTAATAAAACAACCAACGAGATATCTCTAGGTTTCTGCAGCTAAATGAAATAATGCTATTTCCAAGGGTGATGTGGGAGGTAGCTTGCATGGAATGGAAATCAGCAAATAAAAGAGGTCGTGATGGTTAATTTATTGAGCCAACTTGACTGGGCTAAGGGATGCCCAGACAGCTGGTAAAACATTTCTGCATGCGTCTATGGCTGTCTCTGGAAGACATTTTTATCAGTAGACTGAGTAAAGAAGTTTGCACTCATCCATGAGGTTAAAGATCATCCAACCTGATAAGGACCTGAACAGGAAAAAAACAAAAACAAAAACAAAAACAAAACAGGGGCAGAGAGGTGTCGGTGGTGAAGAAAGGACAAATTTACTCTCTCTGCTTGAGCTGGGAAATCCACCCTCTCCAGACCCTGGATGTCAGGGCTCCTGGTTCTTGGGCCTTTGAACTTGAACTGAATTATAATACTGGTTTCCCTGCTTTTCTACCTTGCAGACAGCAAGATTTCAGCTTCCATAATTGCATGAGCCAATTCCTATAACAAATCTCCCCCACCTCTCTCCACACATACACACACACGCGCGCGCGCACACACACACACTATTGGTTCTGTGTCCCTGGGGAACCCTAATATAGGAAGAAAGAATATTTTGGGCAGAGTAGGCAGCATGAGGTGAAGAAGCCATGCCAGACTAGCTTCTCCATTTTATGTATTTTTGTGGTGTTATTAGATACGTAATCTCCCTCTCTACACTGAAGGTCCCTCTAGGGAAGGTCCCCTTGTCTACTTTTGTACTGTGGTATCTATCATAGTGCCTGGCACATGGTAGACTCTCAATAAACACTTGCTAAACTAAACTAAGAAGCCAGGAGTTCACTACTACTTAAAAAAACCAAAATCCTGATTCAATACAGTATTTCAACTAAACGAGTGCCTAGAACACACTTGGTTATATTTACGCGAAGTTATTGATCAGGTCCACCCTGTCCACCTTGAGGAGGCTGAGAGCTTCAAGAGCTCAGGCTGCCCCACCTATCTGGGCCAGATTCTTCTGTTTGCTCCAACACGCTAAGTAAACATTACTATTTTATATGTGAGTCATGACATGAACAAGTTAGGAAAGCAATGGACTAAAATATTTGTGGGAGTTTCCGTAGAGTTTTACTACTTTGAATTAGGGCAGAGAATACACAGAGTAGACCACATGGAACAGAAAGAGAAGAATACGGAATGAACAGTGGATTGGAGACAGACTGACCAACGGAGTGACACCATTCCCAGACACACTCTCACAGAGTGGAACAAATTTCATTGGCTGTGCTGAAGTGAATAACCACTGAAGAAGATGGCACCGGGGCCTCCTTTCACAATTCCTTAGCTCGCTTCTGATTTTAGCCATGTCTCACAGGAAAGCTCACAATAATAGTGTCCCACCTCAACAGAGCCATGCAAGGGCTTCCTCCCTGGTTCCTGAGGGTCTTCTCTGAGGTTAAAGGGGCTGCTCCAACTCACACACAGCCTGAAAGTCAGGTGGCAGGTAACCCTCACGTATGAGAACAGGAGCCAACCGATACATAGTCAGACTTTCCTTCTGGTGTACAATTCTGGGAAGGATCCTCTGTGTTTCATGGAACAGCCCAGTGGAATCAAAGCACTGATGCCTACAACAGTGACCCTGACATCATCCTTTCGTGTTGTTACTGGCTCTTGCTCTATTATTTCACGGCTGATCGCTTCTCGGCCTTTTGGCTAAGATCAAGTATATTTCACAGCTGATTTCTGGGACTGCCTCTTAATAAACTACCTACAGCCAAGTTTTTGTCTCGGGCTCTGCTTTCAGGACAACCTTCCCATGAGTGAGATGCAATGCTCACACTAACCTCTGAGTAATTATGAATTTTTTGCAAACAGTAATAACATAACAGACATGAGAACTCAACATTGCAGCGCACATGGGTGTGGAACAAGAATGACAAAATGAATTATGTCTGGAAGAAGAGAAAGCTTGATCTTTTATTATCTTACCGCAACAAAAATTTCTGGTAACTTCTTAAGGACAAGGAAGTTGGAAACAATGTCACAAATCACTACATAACATCTCTGTTGCATATGTTCATAATATATATAATTGTGCATCATAGAGAACATAATATGAGTGAAGTCATTTTCAGCTAAAATATTTAGTAGCTTCCTAAAGTATCTAGTCCTAGTCTTCTAAGATTTCCTCTTAGGTATTGTCATCGTTCAATTTCTCAAATCTAGGTAATATTGCCGATGGGATTCTGGTGTCCAGAGCAAACAAATCCAGGGACATCTGACAAACTCAGTAAGAATTTAAAAATGAATGACTGGTCCTTTAATAAGGTTATCTGTTATTGAGTGCAAACCCATTAGCTTAGTTCTCAAACTACATGTAATGCTGGACTAAACAGTGCCAGGAGATGTGTACCTTACACAAGTGAGATTTCTTATTACCCAACTCCATTTCTAACTAGTGCTCCTCACAGGAGATAGAACTAGGTAAAATGGGCAAAATCAACAGAACTTTCCTTCATCGCATTGAAAATGGTCAAAGGATTAAGTGGCAACCACAAAGTGACCAGATAATTGCTCCTTTTACAAGCCCATCTCTGCTTCCGACATACCCAGCCACGTTTTTGAAGGACCATGAGCCACCTGTGAGTGAGAACTGTGGGCAGGAGAGGGAGCAGATGTGGCCTAGCTTGGTGGGACCACCTATCCCATGGAAACCCAAGCTGGCCAACCAGAATATGTTTGTGGTTGTTGCTTTCCACAAATGCCAGTATCCGTTTGAGTCGGTAGGTGGGTGAGAAGAATAAAAGGGAAAGGAGGTGTAAAAGCAAATTTCAACCAAACATATGAGAGATAATACACGATTTTCTTTTTGCTTCCTAACAAGACTTTTGGCCACTAAACTGATTTTGTTAGCTGGAGAGATCCAACACTACACAAATTTATAAACCTAGTCCTTTGTTTACATCTTTATGTGTTTTTAACATGTAGATTTAAATAGAAATCATCTTTTTTAAAAATATTTTTATTTATTTATTTGACAGAGAGATCACAAGTAGGCAGAGAGGCAGGCAGAGAGAGAAGGGGAAGCAGGCTCCCTGCTGAGCAAAAAGCCCCATGTGGGGCTCGATCCCAGGACCCTGAGATCATGACCTGAGCCGAAGGCAGGGGCTTTAACCCACTGAGCCACCCAGGCGCCCCTAAGTAGAAATCATCTTAAAGAAAATTTAAAAAGTAGATCACTATATTAAAGTTTTTGATGGCAAATACCTTCTACTGCATCTCAATTTTCTTTTCAAACAGTATTTATCTCCTCATTTCTTCATGTGTAAAAGCAGATTTCGTTAAATGGCATATACTTAAATCTTGTTTTGGTCAAGTCTTACAATATCTTTTCATCTCTTTTTAGATCATTTAACTTAGTATAATTATGAATATATTTGTCTTTCAATCTGCCATTTGTTATTTACTTCCTATTGCTCTCACCTGTTCATCACTCCTTTTTTTTTTCTGCCTTCTTTAGTATTAATTGGATGTTTTTCAGAAGTCCACTGGAGAGGAATGATGGTTGGAATGTTTAGATGAAACATAGGAGTAGGGCAAACCATGGAAAAGTATGTTAGTATCACTTCTGAGTACTAAAAGAGATTTCCCACAGGATGTAACACGTTCCATTGTTTTATATTTGCTTTTGAGAGAGAATGTTTAGAGTCTTACAGTAAGTATGCCCTATCTGTTAGGTACAGCAAGTAATCATCTATTAAGCCTTTCACTTTGCCAAGAAAAACTGTTACACAATCACTGTCCAGAAGTTACGCTGTTACGTGAGATTTTTCTGGAACAGAAATCCTAGATGCCTAAAATTGGGTTAAATAGTCAAAAAATAATAAATCATTTCTTTTTTTTAAAGATTTTATTTATTTATCTTTGTGAGAGAGAGAGGAAACACGAGTGGGGTGGGGAGAGGGAGACGCAGACTCCCTGCTGAGCAGGGAGCCCACTGCTAAACCAGATCCCAGGACCCTGGGATCATGACCTGAGCCAAAGGCAGACATTTAACCAACTATGAGCCACCCAGGCACCCAATAAATCATTTCTAAGACTACTGATACTCATTTACACATTACTTTTAAAAAGGGCTGGTGTGAGGGGTGTCTGGGTGGCTCAGTGGGTTAAAGCCTCTGCCTTCAGCTCAGGTCATGATCTCAGACTCAAAGTCCTGGGATGGAGCCCCAGCAAGGAGCCTGCTTCCCCCTCTCTCTCTGTCTGCCTCTCTCCCTACTTGTGATCTCTCTCTCTCTTTCAAATAAATAAATAAAATCTTAAAAAAAAAAAAAAAGGTGGGTGTGGAATATTTTTGTTAGGAGGAGTAAAAAAAATAAAACCAATAGTCGAGAAGGGTGGATGAGTGTGAGATACTCAATTTTTCATGCCTTTTTTCAAATATTAAATAAATATCATTACTTTTTAGAAAACTTTCAAGTACCTAATTTTACAGATAGGAAACTGAGACAAAGTAATTAAAAATAAAAAAATGCCAACTTAGGAGAGGTTCTTGTTATTCATTTAACGACACTCTCGACACTCTCGTACAGCATGAGAAATACATAACTGGAGAAAGACCAAAGGTGAAAATACACAGGTGAGATGCATCCAGTCTTTTAAGTCATAAAAGTAAACATGCTGCTCAAGAGCCCTGGAGACAAAGCATCTATAGATTCTTACCTGAGCCACGGAGATCTCCACACTGACTAGGTCACAGTTTATAAGGCATTCCTAAAATATGTGCATATTTGGATGCCCTTGAGGACTCAAAATTTTAACACATTTAAATATTTGAAAATTTGGAATCAGAACATAAATGGAAAAAGAAGAAAGAAGGACCATCCATGGATAGAACAACCATTTCACTGGGTTCATATATTTTTTGCTACTATCACCACCAAAATGCTAACCAGCCTCCAGAAATATGTCCTGAGTCTCCCATAATCCCTTAGGAATACCAAACCCTAGATAAGAAGGCCTGACTTAAATGTATCCATCATCCTTTGTTTAGATATTATACCCATACTAGTATAATATTAAAATATAAACAGATTTCTTTGTTTCAAAATTTCCCCACCATTTAGAAAGTAGTAAAAGTTTTCGCTAGGCCTAGCCCTCAGAGGAAGATTTTCTGTAGCAGACAGTTTCTTGGTTTTGTATTCCAGCATGGACTCCAGACTCTTAAAGTAGAAAAATCGTCTAGAAGGCTGCATTCGTTTCCTAGGGCTGCCATAACAAAATACTGCAGACTGAGTGGCTTAAACACTGGAAATTTATCTCTCACGGTTCCGGAGGTTAGAAGCCCAAGATTAAGATGTCAACAGGTTTGGTTTCTTCTGAGGCCTCTCTCCTTGGCTTGTAGACTACTGCTTTCTTGCTGTGTCCTCACATGGTCTCTCTTCCTCTGTGCGTGACACCCCCAGTATCTCTGTGTGTGTCCAAATTTCTAAAAGGACATCAGTCAAATTGGATCAGGTTCTCCCTAGAGCTTCATTTTAATTTAATCACTTCTTTAAAGGCCCTATGTCCAAATACAGCCACTACAGGTACTGGGGTTTAGAGTTTACACGCAGTAATATGAGGGAAGCACAACTCAGCCCATAACAAATGCCAGGACACATCTGTTTTTCACGTTCTGGGCTTTCTGCAAGAAAAAAATTAACCATAAAAAAAATTTTTTTTAACTTGGTTTCAGAACGAATACAAAGTATATGTCTCAGAGTTGCCAAAATTTAGCAAATAAAGTATGTCAATTTATATTTGAATTTCAGAGAAACAAACGGTTTCTTTAGGTTTCATGGGATATTTGGGACATTCAAATTCAATTAGGCATTCAGTGTTTTATCTGACAGTGTAAGTCCCAGGGAACAGAATGGGCAGCGTTAGATTGCAGCATTTGTGTGGGTCGCTGAGAAAAAGACCTTACACCCTATCCCATTGTGAGGTTAAATCTTTTGCATGAGAAACAACAGAAACCTCTATAGGAGCTTGAGGATCCAAAGAGAGAGTATTGGGTCTAGACTCTCATTCGGAATCTTGAGAGAAGACAGCTTTGCAGAGCGTCCTGTGACAATAGTGAGCCATCACCGAGCCAGAAACAGTGGGTCACATCCGGATAGAGAACAGAGGGGGTCTGAGGAAGCCACTCCACCTTTCCACACCGAAACACAGACCCTCCTTTTCTGTGGCTTCAAACCCAAAAGTTATCTGTGAAGGTTTCCTGGAACTCCTCAAGAGAGGAGAAGAGGTTGGCTGAGTGCAGAATGGCAAGCCTAACATGGTCTCATGGCTTGGATTAAAACTAAAAATTTTCAGGATAACGCTGTAAGTAGAGGTATTGCAGAGTTTAATGCAGCAGTCACAGTTGCTGACAGGGTGGATACCGTGGCCAGAGGTAACCAAACACCAACAGGGATGAAGAAGCAGATGTATGGACGCCATTAGCCAAGGACCAGAAGTCTGTGCGCAGACTACCTGGCAATATGTTAGCCCTGCTGCAATTTAGAACCCTCACGCCTCCCAGAAAGACAGCGAAGAAAAAGGGAAGACTGACAGTCAAAGAGAAATTCAGTTAAAACCGGAACTAGCTTGAGTTCACCTTGAGTTTATCCGCACTGTATTTCTAACATAACTGCTGATAAATCAAGATTCCCCATAATATGCTGTTAAGGTAGATTGTTTGAACCTGACCCCAAAACTCAACGTGTGTCTTAATTAAATTTCAATCCACTGCTACATCCTAAGAGATCTTGCTGAATCACAATTTCGCCATTTAGTATTTTAGCTCTCTCTGCAAGAGGGACTCATTTCAAATTTTAAACATTTAGTTATTTATTGAGATACAACCTTAATGAGAAGTTTCCTACCAAAGGACTTCATCCCACCACATTCTCTCCTTCCAACATCCAAAATAAATACACCCACACACAAAAATAAAATGAATATATACACACAAAAACCATAGTAAAATTTTTTTTCATAGTAAAATTTCTAAGTAGGCGTCTCTTCTTGCGGCAAACACAGAAAGAAAGGGTAGAAAGTCACTTTTTTTTATTAAGAAACAAGGATTTTTAAATTACTAAAGAAATAAATGAAAAATATTCCTAATGCAGAACTACTGCCATCTTAAGGCCAGTGCCCAGTATTACAAATCAGCCTTTGGTCCTATTCAGCTAAATGATTAATATTTAAGGGCTACAGATATTAATTTTTAGGTATTTAAATATTTTATCTTTCTTTCAAATCACTAAATAAACTTTATTGCTTCCCTTTAAGCAAATTATGTGATCCAGGGAATATGTAGTGATTAGATTGTATAAAAAGTTAACATTACAATGTTATTTTTGAGGTATTTAGAAAAACACTTTTTTTTTAATATGGGGGTTTTTTTGGGGGGGGGGGAGGAATAGGAAGAAAAAGAATCTTAAGCAGGTTCCACGCCCAGTGCCAAGCCCAATGTGGGCCTTGATCTCATGACCCTGAGATCATGACCTGAGCTAAAATCAAGAGTTGGAGGCTAAACGAACTGAGCCACCCAGGCACCCCAGAAAAACACATTTTCAACCAACGAAAGACTAAACCTCTCCCTGCCTCCAATAACACTTTGGTAAATAACATGTATTAGGGTCCATGATCAAAGGAACAAGACTGATACAAAGCGATGGTCAAGCAAAGCTATTTCACGCCAAGCATCGAGAATCATACTGGCAGGTCAGGGTCGTCTCTATGCAGAGAGCGACCCCGCCTAGTCTTACAGGCTATCTTTTATAGGGCAAAAGCATAGACCGACTGTGAGCTTATCCCTAATGGTCAGAAGCAGTGGGGTCAAGGAAGGTTACGTATGTGTTCTTTACTGACTGGACGTCTCCACCTGGCCTGACCTCAGAAGCAGTGGGGTTAAGGGAGGTTACATATGTGTCCTTTACTGATTGGATATCTCCACCTGGCCTGACTTGCCCTTGTTTTTCTGGGGGACTGTTATCAGGAACCAGCAGACCACATTCCATGGGTGTCCTGGACTTATCTAAGTAAGTTCCTCTAGGCTGACTTTGTTCCTTTAAGGCAAGGTCAGCTTGTGTTCACAACAAAATGGCTGCTTAGACAAGATGGAATCACTTAGGCTAAGTGGGTCCTAACACATGTACAATGTAGATATCAAACTGCAGTATTTTAAATTCACAAAAGATCACTTAGTACGTTATTTTAGAGTCTAAAACAAGCTAGCTGATCACAAAATTATTATTTAGGTAAATAACAAGTAAAAGGCATATCTAAGGTTAAAGTTGCTAAGTTATAGTATTAACTGTATTAAAATACAGGTCAGTAGTATTGATGAAATTCAATCCTAGAAAATCAGCAAAAATATAACTTATATAAATATATATAACTTATATAAATATAAAATATAACTATTTACAAGCATTTCTACATTATTTCATAACTTTTGAATTGAAAGGAAAATTCAGTACATGGAATAGTAAAAAAAAATCCTAAAATTTCACAGCATAGTATTAACATTATACTCAAATAAAAATACCGAAATCTTGAAAACAAACAAATAACCTAAGCAAAAAAACTTAAGCATAAGTTCATGTCATTTAGGGATCTTTCTTTTTTTTTTTAAAGATTTTATTTATTTATTTGACAGAGAGGAGAGAGATCACAAATAGGCAGAGAGGCAGGCAGAGAAAGAGGGGGAAGCAGGTTCCCTGCTGAGCAGAGAGCCTGATGCAGGGCTTGATCCCAGGACCCTGAGATCATGACCTGAGCTGAAGGCAGAGGCTTTAACCCTTTGAGCCACCCAGGCGCCCCTTATTTAGGGATCTTTCAAATGCAAATACTATTTACTACATTTGACCCAACAACATTGGTTGGGTTCAATCTCCTTACTGAATGTCTTAGCTTGCTGAGACTATCCTTAACAAAATACCACAGACTTAGACTTAAGCAACAGAAAATTATTTTCTCACAGGTCAGGAGGCTGTAAGCCCAAGATCAAGGTGCCAGTTGGGTAGGTTTCTGGTGAAACCCTCCTTTTTTGCTTGCATTCTGAACCTTCTCCGTGTATCCTCACATGGCCTTTCTTCTATGCACACGCCTATCTGGTGTCACTTCTTTTTATAATGACACCATCATATTAAATTAGGGCCCTACTCTTATGACCTCATTTAACCATACTCAAAGTCTCTATTTCCAAAAATAGTCACATTGGGACTTGGGGCTTCACTATATGAATTTGGGGGGAGTTCAGGCCACAGTACTGACATATTTAATATTATCCCTCAAAGAAACAGAAATTAATTGGTCTAAGAACATTGAACTCTTTCTTGGTTGATACTAGAACAGCTGTGGTATAGTATTTTATCAGTACATGTGCTAGAGTTTAATGTATAGGAAAAAAAGGATATATTTTTATTTGAAAATAAGCCCTATGAAGCCAAGTGAATGTTTGTATTTAAGTTCAGGGTTAGGTAAGGAGTGGGACTGGGAGAGGAAACCATTCCACATGTTCTTAAAGGAGTTAGAACAAAGTTTGAGGTATAGGCCAGGAAAGCTGACTATAGCTCAAGGAGGGAGGGATGAGAGCCCAGGGATGCCTGGAGTGCACTGTTTGCTAAATTCCCCCACAAAATATAAATGTCTAGACTCTCTAGCAGAGAGCTCTTTGATAGAACTTGAGAAATGTAAGAAATATAACAGTTGTCACTCAGCAAATAGATATATTTGTTGATGAGCCAGTCCAAGTTTAAGGGCCAACTCCAGTCCCATGGCACTTACATCAGGAAAAACAATCCTTTTGTACTCTTCCCTCAGGCAACGAATGCACTTGTACATTTATATTACTAAGGGAAGTCCCTAAAGTGCCTATCCTGCATTCAAACAAGATACCCTTCAGGGAAACTTGTGGCCTTCGATGTGTAGTCTACCTGTCAATTTGACATTGGCAGGCCCACTTCAGGGGGCAAAGAGGAATGTTAAAGTCAATGCTCCATGGACAACAGTCATAAAAGGGAAATAGGTACAAACTGTGAATCAATCCAGGTCCCTCTTTTTTGATTCACAGACATTAAAAACATGGTTGTTGGACTCTTATCAGTCAGGGAACTGCTCAATCTTCTTGATGATTCTTTCCTCTTCCTATTCCAGAGAGATTTGTTTGGGGCTTTTAAGAGTTATAATGGAACAAGTATTCAATTTATTCAAATGGGCCCACTTGGTATAATAAGTGTCCTACCTAATTGAACTATTTATTGCACTAAATTAATCCCTTGATTGGTCTGTTGGCCTCATAAGGGTTAGTATTTGTAAGGGTTAAATGTAATTCTCAATGAATTATATTTTCATTATGTCATAACTATTGATTTTTTTTCCATTGGACAATGTTCCTTTAAACTTAACACAGAAGGAATACAAAGATAATAGACTTAACATTTTCTTTTTTTAAATGATACTGAATTTTCTCTTTTAAATAATTTTAAAGATCTCAAAGACCTAGCCTTTCATATTGGTTCTCAAAATTAAATACCTTAAGCAACCATTGTACCTAACTTTTCTACTATACATCTAAAATAATATTAGGTATACACAGTCCTTGAGAGAATGCAGATTATTGTCGAAACATTTTGTGCTCTATAAATCTTAAAACCATCTGTTTGCAGAAAGTTTTCTACTCTGTAGCATGTTCTATCAACTTTCTTCTGTCCCTTCACGGAAAAATTCATTCTAATTAAAAAAATAGTATAATCAAATAACAAAATAGCCAACGTTGATTTCTTTGATCAGCGTCATTTTGCAAAAATGGTCATTCGACTTCTTCTAATAAGTTTATTTTCTAATGCACTCCAGAGGGGGAAATAGCGAAAGGTTTTTTAACAACTTAGGAAGCAACGAAATATTTAATCCTTAGAGAGCACGTGGGCAAAGAGATCTCCCAAATTCTAGGCTAATTGTGTCAGGATATTAGTGAAGAGAATTGTCGCCATAATCTTACCTTATCCCGCACAAGAGCAAGGGATCGGGTCTAACTTTACAGTGTCCTGGTTTCTGTTGCACCTTGAAAACGAAGGGGAGCCCCGGTTAATTCTGTGGCAAAGGTTATGGTCCAATGGGGACTCAGCAGCACCCCCAGGTGCAGCAGAGGTGGTGTGGCTCCCGGCCACTCCCGTCTTAGGGATTTCGGGACTTCGGGTCGGGGTGGGGTGGCGGCGCGGCACCAGCAAGCCGGCCGGCAGTCGGCGGGGGCCGCGCGGGGAGGCGGGCCGCGCGAGGGGCGGGGAGAAGCGTGGCCGGGGGCGGCGCTCGCGGGCGCGGGAAGAGCAGGAGGCCGACGCGCTGCGTTCCGGGGGTGGCCGCAGCCCCGCCCCGCCCCAGTCCCGTCCGGTCCCATCCCGCAGCGTCCCGCAGCGTCCCGTCCGCGGGCTCCTCGCACCCTCTCCGCGCCCGAGGCGCTCTCCGGTGCTTCCAGCGCAACCATGGCTCAGCACTTCTCCCTGGCCGCCTGCGACGTGGTCGGCTTCGACCTGGACCACACTCTGTGTCGCTACAACCTGCCCGAGAGCGCCCTGGTGAGTGGCGCGGGCTGCCCGGGGCGCACGGCGAGCACCTCCATGGCGGCCGGGGCGGACTTTCCTCCGGGCTCAGGGCGGCGACCGCTGCCGGGGGCCTGCAGCCGCCACGCCTCTGCGCAGAACTCGGCCTCCCATCGCGAGGCCGGGCGGAAGTGTGCATCCCCCGGGCCTTGCCCGTGCGCTCGGCACCGGCTTACTGCGCCCAGCTATCAGCCAACTTTGAGAGAGAGATGGGGAGAAGGGGCAGTGGGGCAAATTGTGCAGAATCGAGCCGGGGAAACGGTTCCAGGGACAGAAGGCGGGGCGGGGCCGGGGAACTGGAGGTGTCTTCTGCAGATCCTTGGCCTTGAACTTCCTTGCAAGTCATTCTGGGCTCCCGCGGCGCTCCAATGCAACCAGCTGGGCTTGTATTTTCCTGGTGTGCCTTTTTCCTTTTGCGTGTCCATGCGACCACCTGTCGGTTTTTAAACACTGCGGTCGGAGAGAGATTGTGTGGTGTATTGAAAGGAACGCTAATCGAAAAGTCATTAGAATCGTAGCCCTAATTTTGCCTTCTACCAAGAGACGAAAATGAACATTTACTGTGCACTTCCTACGTGCACCATGCCCCCTTTGAATAAATTCTAATCCTAACAACAGCCTACTAATTTGGGGTCCTCCCAGAACTTTGGAAAGAAGGAGGAGTGGAATATGTCTGATTCCACACCCTCAGGTGAATTGTCTTTCCTCCCCCATTCCTTTGGTTTCATACGGAAACTGATGTAAGAAATTAACAAATTTTTTAGTCAAAGATCTAAGCATCAAAGCCTTTTAAAGGAGCTGACTAGGATAACCGCGGTCAGAGTAGGGCTCCACGCCCAGACTGCCCGCCCTAGGGCACCAGGGTCTCCCATTACTATCTCTGTGTCCTTGGGCAAGTTATATAACTTTCTTTTCAATCCTCAGTTTCCCCATTTATAAAATGACACAAATGATCGAATTTACGGCAAAAGGTTGCAAGAATTAACTGAGGAGTAATAGATGTATAAGTCTTAGAGCAGTGTCTAACACATACAAGTGCTTTTATGGTTACCATCCAAACCATTTTCAAGCCTCAACACTTATGGTTCGAGCTCAGGGCCCGTGGTACAGACATTAGCCAGTGCTGTTCCTCATCACCATGAGGTCAGTGCCCCCACCAGAGGTTCAGGTACCTGTCGGAGATCAAAATTGAGTGTCTCTGAATTGCTCATGTACTGTCTTTGCACAGACGCTAAAAAATAAAAAAGGTTCTTGCTGTTATGCTTTTCTGCTTTCCCTCTCTACAGGTTTTTCCTTGGTCATACTGAAAATTGAGAAGGCTTTTCTCCTTGATCCTTTGGCTACTACTTTTTCTAGGTCTTTGATTCATATTTTCCTTCCCCATGTGCCCTTCAGATTCCCCCCTGGAAAATGTGAGTTTTCTTGCATCTCCTCTCTGGCCACCTTCATCTAAAGGAAGTTTTGTTAAACCACTCATGTTAAAACCCATTTTATACGTGTGTGCGCATCACGTCTGAGAATGCAAGATCCTCAAAGACAAGGATTCTTTTCTACAAACCTCTAATATAAGGGAGACTTAAAGATTGAAAGTAACCTAGTGTGTTACGGATCCTCTTTGGTTCAGAAATCTTTTATGAAATGCCGGCAGATTGCTTGCCGAGCACCATAATGGAGTTGGGTACAGAGATAGACAACAGGCCTTCTAAGTGGCCAGGTATTGGGTAAAGATGCTGCAGAGTTGGTTTCAGCCCCCTGTGGTGAGGGCAGTATTGGACCTTGCTGCAGACTGTCTGCTCATTCCTGGAGGCCTTCCCTCCACCACACCAGCTCATCTGTCAGATCTCATCTTAAATAGTATTTCTTTTGGAAAGTTTTCCCCTGCGCCCTAAAGTTTACCCTTTCATTTGCATCCCACCTCCAATTTTCCATAAAACCCTTAATTTGTCATAGCACTTACATGCAGCTTAAAATATCCTGTTAACCTGTTGGAATCTTCCCCATTGAGTCCAAAGCCATGACTCCCTGACATCAGTCTCTGACAGTTTCTTGTGTGTTCTGTGTGCCGAGCTGAGTGCTTGGCATGAACTGGGTTCAATCAGTAATTGTGGAATTACTGAATAAAAAACAGATATTTTAATAACTGAATATGGCACAGCCACTCTTCTAACAAGCCTTCAGTATAAATGAACTGGTTGGATCTTTACAACAGCTTTGTGAGGTCGTTGCTTGGTCACAGTCGTTGTTCAGAGATGAGGATAATGAGGCACAAAAAGGATAAGTAGCTTATCCAGGATCGTCCTGCTAACGGGCTTCTGTTCCCACCACGGGGCTTTATGTGTGCCACCAAGCCTAGAGGAGCTCCCTGGAATGACTGATGCTTGAGCTGGGTCCCAACGCAGGAGTTAAAGCTGGCAAGGAGGAGGCAGAGGGGAGAGCTTTGGACAGAGGAAATACAGCGGGGGCAAGGACCCAGCGAAGAGAACTCTGGGAAGTGCCTGGTGTCTGGAACAGCAGACAGAGAGTTGCAGGAGAAGATGTTGGAGAAATTAGTGGTGACTGCATCAGGGAACACTACGAAGGCCTCTCCCATCAGTATCATAGGCATTTAATGCAGAGTGTGGTGCAAAGGTGGAACTGCGTGTGTCACCCCACCTGGGGGTTTAGGAAAGCCATCCTAGAAATGATGACCCCTGTGCTCTCCGGAGTTGCAGACTTAGAAGCAGAAGGGGCTGGCAGTTAAGCCCCTTGTGGGAGCGGGGGTGGGGGGTGGGACCTGGGACAGCCAGGAGAGTGGGTTTACCTTCTGAAGACATAGCCACACTGGATTCTTGCCAACATATATCTGTCATGAGGAAGTAGGGGCTCGGTCTCTTAAAAGATCTAATTCTTTTAAGATAAGTTAGAGATCTGAACTTGTTAAAAAAAAAAAGAAAAGAAAAGAAATCTGACCTTGGATGAGAAGTCTCTCAATTTTTTTTTTTTAAGATTTTATTTATTTATTTGACAGAAAGAGAGATCACAAGTAGGCAGAGAAGCAGACAGAGAGAGGGGGGAAGCAGGCTCCCTGATAGACGTGGGGCTCGATCCCAGGACCCTGAGATCATGACCTGAGCTGAAGGCAGAGGCTTTAACCCACTGAGCCACCCAGGTGCCCCGAAGTCTCTCAATTTTTAAACATTAGCTCATTTTCAAACAGCAGGATTATAGCGTTGTGCGACAGATTTAGCAAAGAAAAATACAGAGCACACAGTTCAATTTGGATTTCAAATAACAAAAACATTTTTATCAGATGTGTGTTCTGCAGGGGATGTGCTTATCCTAAAAAATTCATTGTTGTTTATCTGAAAATCAAATTCAGCTAGGTATTTCATATTTTATCTGGCACCCTGAAGTGGGAATCAAACCTGATTTGTGATCTGCATACAACTTAACAGGACAGCAGTGTGCAGCTGCTCCGCGGTGACTGGTGTGCATTACTAGTCGTGGGAGACTGGGAGCGAGTCAGTGGCCCCAAAGGCTGGGAGAGGAAGGGGGCTGCCCGTGAGGCCCTGTGCCACCGAGGTTTCTGGGGTGACTTAACAAAATAGAAAAAAATCCAAGAACCAAGGCCTTGGGACTCAAACAGGTTTCAAAGGCACAGACTCCCTTATTTTTGTCAGCACAACTGTTCTCTGGTTCTCCCGGCACATTGACCTCATTCTCTCCTATTACAGAAACTTCTCCTCCATGAGGTGAGGAACACGGTTGTGGACGCCCCTGTTGGCAGCCCTGCTGGAAAGGGCTCCTTTCTCTTAGAAAGGTGTCCAACCTCATTGGAATCACGTGCCCATGTCTTTATCAAGATTGCCAAGGGGTGAGAAAGTCTAAGACTGAGTAAAGTGCCTTGACCAGAGGCGAGATTAATTGTATGCAGTGACAATTGGTAGCTTGAAAGTGGCCATGGTGGGGATATTGATACCATAGAAATGGGCCGGCGGTACTTATCAGGGACTTTTATAGATAGATAGATAGATACATAGATACATACATAGATAACCAGCATAAGACTGATAGTAAAAGCAAATGCTTAAATTGAGTTTACTTGTGTGTCAGGCACTGCTCTAAAGCACTTTACATCTGTTAATCCCACAGCACCGGTTCCCTGCAGGGCAGGATCGTGATGTGTATTTTTATTGTCCACAGTACTTTAGACCTCAGAGTGACTCAGTACATTTTTTAATTGATTTTTTTTTTAATAATTGAACAAAAATCCATAGAACATGGAAAGCCAATGATTTTTAGTCATCATCTTCAGGAATCCGGTCAGGCCTCACCTGGACCCCACCCTAGCTCGTAGGCCCAAAATTTCCGGGTAGTTATAAGAGCCATCCCACCGCCAGGGTTGGGAAGTGTTGATATATAGTGTTGGCATAATGTGAGCTGTTAGCAACTGACCTGGTTCAGGGTCACACTGCATTGTATGGGGGTGCATGTAGAGTGATTTTAATTAGCTTAGGACAAAGAACAGCTCTATTTGACAAGGAGCTTTGGATTTCTCTGCACTCATCTCTCGATGCTCACACCCGACCCCCAAATCCAGGCGTGTGCAGGCCTCTGGGTTTCTCCTCCCTCTGGATTCACCCAACTAACTGCTACCGCTTTTGCAGGGGTCCGTCTAAGCATCATCACCTCGGGGAGGCCTTCTTCCATCCCTCTTGCTGTGTCTCTACCCTCTCCTCCCTTGGGCCACCTCATACTGTCAAAGAGGTTATGGGTTAACACAGAGAAGAGGGGTCATGGGTTAACCTAGAAAAGAAAGGTCAGTTGCTCAAGTATCTTCTTGGTCACTGCTCAGTCTGACCCCAGACCAGCGTTCTGCCTCAGGTTCAAGCGCATCTGATGCTGGCTTAAGAACACTCTTTGAAGGAGAATGGGGTAGGGCCAGTGTGGACCCTTATCCACCTTTTGCCTACTTTTTCCTTGGGATACACAGTTCTCTAAAAATTTGAGCCAGCTTCATAGAAAAAAATGACGTATCACTGAAACACTTGGAATTTTGTTGTTGAGAAATCGGAAGATCCATTTATCTTTGTGCTTATTTCCAGAAACTTCCTTCATCCTTTTCCCTCAGTTTTTCTTATGGCGCAGAAATAAGAGATATTTCCTATATCTGATGGAAACCCCTTGATTCCTCCTTCAGGTCATCTGCCTGGTCCCCATGTGTATTTCCTTTTGAGCCTCCCCAGTGTCAATGACCAAACTAAAACAACTTAGTGACAAGTTTGATGTTCTTTATTCAAGGGAAAATAATCTGTGAATTGAGGAAGAACAGTGCCTCACAAGCACCGTCCACTAAGGATGGGCTGAGGATAGATGGAATGATGGGGTGGGCAATATGTTTATCATGGTGATGTGTTAAATAAGTTTACAAAGCTTTGTCAAGTCTTAAATGATCTCCAACCCTTAGAATTCAGGAGTAAGACTGAGAGTCATACTTGGCTATGTAATGGTATACTGGTGGTCTAGTTCTACAGTATAAGAAGACACAGGAGCGGGTGCCTCGGTGGCTCAGTGGGTTAAAGCCTCTGCCTTCAGCTCGGGTCATGATCTCAGGGTCCTGGGATCAAGCCCTGCATCGGGCTCTCTGCTCGGCGGGAGCCTGCTTCCCCCTCTATCTCTGCCTGCCTCTCTGTGCCTACTCGTGATCTCTCTCTCTCTGTGTCAAATAAATCAATAAAATCTTTAAAAAAAAGAAGACACAGGAGCTACCTGGGGCTCTCAGGGGTGGATAAATTGCTAAAGAGGGATTAAACTGTAGAACTTAATAATTAGAGAGATTTCTCTCCCATCTGCCCCTTGAGTAACTCCAGTGGGTTTTCAGTTCTGTGAAATTAGGAATGAATAGTGAATTTTATATTTAATCTTTCTTTATTCCTTCTTCTTATTTATAGCTCATTTATAATAGCTTTGCTCAGTTCCTGGTCAAGGAGAAAGGGTATGACAAGGAATTGCTAACTGTGACTCCAGAGGACTGGGATTTCTGGTAAGTTCTTGTTTTTAAGGTCTTCCTGTTACCTCTGATTCTTAAATGTTGCTGATAAAACTTTAATGCTTCCTCTTCTGTGGAGATATAAATTGAATTGTGAAACTGAGGCAAAAGACAAAAATGCCTTCTATATTAAAAGTTCTGTGTTTCATAAATTAAAGCCTTTTCTACTTGTTTAATTAAATATGTAAGTAAGCTAAAAGCTTATTGACTAATTTGGATATTTGTGTATGGCTGAAGTTTGTTTTAAGTTTCAGAGGTTATTAAGAACTCTCTAAAATTTACATCTTTTGTAAAAAAAAGTTTGCTTTATTGCCTTTCAAATACAGAAGCGTAGAAGAGGAAGAATCGTCATGTTTTGAATAAGTGTCTGAACTGGAACATTTGGTTTTCTATAATTTGAATCGACATCCCTATGTCTAAGACTCTTACTGCATATTCCTTTCTCGGGCTAGGTTTTCCCACTTCCCAAGTCTTATTTTGTCCCTCTTCCTCATCTAAACAACAAAATAAAAATCCTACACTTTAACATTGCTCAGTTGAAAATTAATATTAATCCTAAAACACATAGAAACACATGCAAAATTAATTCTAGAGCAATGATGTTCATCTCATATTTCTGTAATGTTTGGTTAGATGCAATGTTACACCTTCTTAGTGTATCCCTTTTGTAAAAAGAAGAAACAAATATTTTGCTACATAAAAACCACTGACTCTGGAAATTTTAGGGTGAACCAGAATCAATAAGCCTTCTAAAGTACCCTGTCATTTTTTGTTTAATTCTCTTGGTATTTGGTGGCCATTATATCTCCTTGCTTTTATTATTTATAATAATGAATCTGTACCCATTTTTCTCCCCAAATCTCACAAGTCTTTTACAGCAAGGAACCTAAAATTTAGTATTTGACTTTGTTTTAGTGGTTTTTAATAATATGCCCTGCCCAGAGGGTAAGTTTTCATAACCTGACGTAAGTGGAGGCAATTTCTGAAGAGTATACGAGAGATTCTGGCTATGAGCTTATCTATGGGCATGTGTGTGTGTTTTATTTAGTGAAAAACATTTGCACATTTTAACAGAGACATACAATGAAGTTCCTTTTTTTTGTTGTTGTTGTTGTTGTTCTCTTTAAGTTTTAGATTCCTCTTTCTTAAAAGCATAAAGATTTTACAACCTAAACATGCCGTCTTTCAGTTTCCCACATGACAGTTTTCCTTACATACTTGCTCTGTGGATGCTACTTTAAGTTTAGGATTCTTGGATATTCTTATTTATTTGACTAATGTATCATTCACGTGGTTGGGAGAATCCCTTTTTAGCACTGTGACTTTTTAAAAATATAGATTATTCCTTAGGTTAGCTGAATCTATGAATTGATGGTAACTAGACTTTTCTGTTTTAGTTGCAAGGGGTTGGCATTGGATCTGGAAGATGGGAACTTCATTAAACTTGCAGATAATGGCACTGTGCTCAGGTAATAAAATTTAGTTGTGAAGTCAAAACTTTTTTTCCAGGACACTTTATGTAGCATTTGATTATTCAGGTATGGGCTAAATAAGATTTATCAATCAGATGACAGATCGTGTGCCTATGTTTCTTTGTATGAATTGTTTGAACAATTTAAATACAGATCTGAAAGCATTGGACTTAAAGGCCTAGCTCTTTTAAATTTAGCTCACCAGAAATATTTGCAGGAAATCCAGTAGAACCTTAATAACTTGCTTCATCTCTTTGACCACCACTCCTGCAAAAGAGCCTGGGGATTATGTTGTTTTAGATAAGTACATAGTTGCCTGGAATAAAATTAGATTTCTTTTTAGTAAGGAAGAAGGAGAGAATGAATGTTGGGTAGGGGTTGGTGGTCTATGCACACCTCTCCTCCTTTTTCCATTTATCCAAATTTGTCCCCCGGGTGCAAGACTGATGTTGTATTCCAGCTCCTTCTGGAAGTTTTTCTAGTGAGTTCCAACCTTCATTGGTCTCCCTCTCTCACACTCAGTGCTGACTCCCTCTCCTTCCCTCCGCTCAGGGTGCCCCGGGCACTTTGAGTGTTGGAGAGCAGGATCAGCAGTTGAGAAGCTGCTGCCACCACTGCTCTGAGACTTACAGGGGATGCGAGGGAGAGGGCATCTGTTTCTCCTCCAAGACCCATAGTAGAGGCAAGTCAACATGGTCACACGGCTGTGAGATTTATTATTTATATTAACGTGATCAGAGTTAAAGGAAGGGACACTTAGCACGGATTATTCCTGGTACATACTCTTCCTTTTGATACATCATTCTTTTTGCACAGTACAAACTCATACTCTACCCAAGACCTCGTCCTAAGGTGCAGATAACTAGAGCAGGTGTGGCCCCACCTCTGACTATTGTTCATTTGCACATTTCTTGCCTTGGGCAGCTAGAGCTCGAGCGTATGTATGTGTGTATACATTTGTATGTACATATGTGTGCATACTCTGTGCAGCTTTGACTGTGACCTTAAATTCAACCATCAGATTCTCACAGTGTACTTAGCTGTCATCAGTCATAGTTCAAAGAATGTAAAGCATTCTACAGTTTTGGTTCTTTCTTTCATTGTTATGTCTGTCTGTCCTTCTCAGCATCCCTCCCCTGAGATCTGACCCCCTCCATGCAAGTTTTAGCTCCTCTGAAGTTTCTCCTGGATTCACTAACTCATCTCCTTGATAGCTGCTTTCCTCCAAGAGAGCAGATTCCTTGTCCCATCATATGTTCTACTCCAGATTCCTCCATCTTTACACATAGCTTTTTAAAGCATGTCCCCTTTATAGAAGGGAGCCCATTTTGATTTTTCCATTTGTTCTCACCCCATTGCTTTTCCCCCTCCTGCTCCCCTCGGTTCTCTCTGCGGCTGCCACCCAGTCTCTGCTGTTGTTTTCTGGTCATTCCAGTTAGACTACCTTTATCTTCAGAGTTAAACCACAACTTCTCGGGGAAGAGTTTTTCTTTTGGAGAAATAGTTTTGATATTATAGGTCCAGAGCAGCTAGAACAGGCTGGACCTCAGAGTGAGTAGCTCCTGATCACTTACTTGCCGGTTGGTGGATGAAATGGACAAAGAACCTAAGGAAATGCCTTCTAGAGGCCTAAAGGAGGAAATCATCCAGTTGAAAATGGAAAAAAGACGACTGGCTTCGTGTTAGGGGGAACCACCCATAGCAAGGCCGGAGGAAGGGGCATTCAGAGGAGGCACTGATGAGCGTTGTACCCCATCTCCCCGAACCAGGGCAAGCCATGGCACGAAGATGATGGCTCCCGAGGCACTGGCGGAGGAGTATGGCAGGAAGGAGTGGAAGCACTTCATGTCTGATGTGGGAATGGCTTGCCGATCAGGTATGGCTCGTGCGGGGCAGCGCCACCATGACCACCTTGGGTCTGGGACCTTGAACCTGCGGCGTAAGGACAGGAAGTGTGCCATCCTTGCCTCCTGTTGGTCAGGATGCTCAAGGGAGCAGCTGGTATGGTGGGAATAGGATGTGTTTTCCTATTTCCTGTGTGTCTCGCTTCTCTTTGGCAGTTGATTCTGCTTTATTTTAGGTTTTATTGAGTCTCCTTTTACCTCCACTTGTTCTAGAGTGGAAAGACTAGCACCTAGGAATAAAACATTTCTCAGTCGTCCGTATTTTTTTTTTATCGGTTTATTACTTGCTTTAATTCCTCCATTACCCATTTCTCCTCACATTCATACTACGCACCTTGTTTTCTTGAGTTATTTTCTTTACTGCCAGCTCTAGTAGCTTCTGTCTTTTGCCTTTATCTTTTCTTTTCCCTTATTTTAAATAATTTCACACATTTTTCCCCACTGTCTTTAAAGAAATTCACCACATGTAAACATGAGAAGATTTCTCAAGAATGATTTGCAGACATTGATGTACGTAAGTTAATAAGGAATGATGAAGACATTATTATAAACAAATAGACCTTATTATAATTGTCAGTTTTTCATTTGTTCTAAATTTTTGTGCCATCTTTTCCCACACTACACTTTTGAAATGCGCTAGTGTCCTTCAGAAAATGTAGTAACCTGAGGAGCGCCTGACCGGCTCAGTCAGTGGAGCATGTGACTCTTGATCTTGGGGTTGTAAGTTCGAGCCCCACATTCGGGGTAAAGATTACTTAAAATAAAATCCTAAAAAAGAGGAGAAAGGAAAATAGTAACCTGAAAATAGTTGGGAGTTACTCCTTGTTACAATTAGGTTCTCTGTGTTACATCCACCATATTTTTTTTTAAAGATTTTATTTATTTATTTGACAGAGAGATCACAAGCAGGCAGAGAGGCAGGCAGAGAGAGAGGGGGAAGCAGACTCCCCGCTGAGCAGATAGCCCGATGCGGGGCTCGATCCCAGGACCCAGAGACCATGACCTGAGCTGAAGGCAGAGACTTAACCCACTGAGCCACCCAGGTGCCCCATATCCACCATCTTTTGAGAGTTTGTTTTATTTTTGTCCTGAGATGAAAATGTCAGGGCCTGGGTACTCTTGGTAAAATAAGTTAAGAGGAAAACAGATTTCACATTGGGGATCGAGGTGGGATGCTTTCACACATCTCAAGTCCCAATGGCTGGTGGGAGTTTAATGGGTGTCGGTAGCCTTTTACTCAGCTAAAAATAGAGAGCGGCTCTTGTCTCTCCAGAACCAGGCAGTTGTAGATAACTTTTTCCCAGAGGCCAGGTGTGGAGCTAAGTGTTTCACTCTGACATCCATTTAGAAATAGTACTTTAAAGAAGTAAAGTATTGGGGCGCCTGGGTGGCTCAGTGGGTTAAGGCCTCTGCCTTCCGCTCGGGTCGTGGTCGTGGAGTCCTGGGATCGAGCCCCGCATGGAGCCCCGCATCGAGTCCCGCATCGGGCTCTCTGCTCGGCAGGGAGCCTGCTTCCCCCTCTCTCTCTGCCTGCCTCTCTGCCTGCTCGCGATCTCTCTCTCTGTCGGATGAATAAAATCTTAAAAAAAAAGAAGAAGAAGAAGAAGAAGGAAAGTATTTCTCAGCCAGGAAAAGAGCATTCACCCAGGGTGACCCACCCTTTGCCCACCGCTCTGCCCGCTAGAGAGCGCCACCTCCTGGAGCCAGCAGCCTCCCTCTGGTGCTCAGTTTACCCAGGCACACTCTGACGGAGAGCTTGGAGTTTATCTCCTCTTAATTGGGTTGGCTAGGAAAGTGTTTCTCATTTTTGTGCTCAGTGGTCAGATGGTGGTGACACATAAAAAAGGCCTATTATTTCTGCCAGATTATAAGGGAAAGCTTGATGCCTTCAAAAAGAAATACTATTTTTTTTAATGTAGAGACATATAAAAGAAGAAAAAAATGGCCTGTGATTCCACAACCCAGTTAAACTTTGTTTACATTATAAAAAAATAATGTGAGCATATGGTTAAGATACTTAAATATTACATAAAAGAATAAAATGAAGAGTTAATTATCTCCAACTCCTGTTGTCATCCAGAATCCCCTTTCCTTGAAGCTTGTTTCTCAAAAGTACACGAAAGGGATCATACATTTCCTGCACTGTGCTCTAACTGACGTCTTGGAGATCCTGTCACATTAGCGCACACACAGATGCACCTCCTTCTGTTAAATGCTGGTGTTCCCTGCCATCCAGTGTCATCCATCAGTCCGTTCATAGCACATGTTTACATTGTGTCTGGTGTGTGCTTTCATACGTGTATATTCTGAACTTTTGTAAGTTCCTAGAAGCGCTCTAAGAATATACAGGTTTAAAAATTTTAGGGCAACCCTCTAGGGTCCCCTCCTTCTTTGGGAGCTTTGTATTAGCCCTCAATAAACTTTGCTTTACTATCATTCAATAAACTTTGCTTTGCTACCCCCCAAAATAAAGTAAAATAAAATAACGTTTTAATCAGTCTGGCCAAATAGGGGCCTTTATTTAAGGAGAGCATTATAAAGTGCATTCCCTGCCAGTACATTTAGGGAATTTACAGCACTGATGGACAGAGACATTTTACTGACAGTTTATTTGATAATCCCTTTGCAGTTTGTTGCATTGGCAGGAATATGGTTTTCTTTACCAGCCAATTTGCAGAGAGCAAGTCCTTTTGATCTTTTTCCCCTGTAAACTGGTAGATTATTCAGAAACAGCTTAGTATAGCAGGAAGCACGGGCACGTAGGGCCAGGTTGTCCTGGATCATATTGATCCTGTTCCTTGCTCGGCAAAGTGATCTAGTCAATTACTAAGCCACTCTTAGCATCACTTGGCCCAGCTTTCAGTGAAGATGGTATCACTCATCGGCACAAGTGAGAACATTGTGCTAACATAAATTGTTCTTTTGCCGCCGGTCATTCATGCAGCTCTGTTCTATTACCAGTAAGAGTAGGCAGTTTGTAAAGTACGTAGTGTTGGCAGTGACTTCTTGGGGAACGGTTTCTCAGTGGGCAAAGCTTAAGAATCATAGGACTTGTTAGAGGCTTATTTTCTTGAACTGAACTCACTAGTCCTTTCATTGCCATAAAGAGCTCTCTGCTCATAAAGAGGGGCGAGAAGCAAACCTTTCAAGGGGTACAGTCTTGGAATTTTGGTGGAGGAAGAGGCATGGAGAGCAGCCTGGCCCAGTTCATAGGTCAGGACTGAACAAGCCTCGGTGTGTGCACACAACAGTCATCCAGCCCACATTTGATAGTCCAGTGAGTCAGCCCCCTTGGCTTGTTGGAGGGAGTCTCATTAAACCCCTGAGTTATTTGATTAGACCCCAACCAAGACTAATTATCAGTATTTTAACTCTAACTGAATTTTGTCTGTGAATGGCCACAGAGGGAGGGGAAAGCAAGGGCACGTAACTAGCAGTGACGACAGATCTCCTGCTGCCACGGGGCTGGGGGCAGCAGGCCACGCTGGTGTTGCAGGCTAGGAGATTAGATCAAGTGCAGGTGGGTGGACTGTGGGAAGCTGTGACCACCAGTCTTAGGAGCCCTGGAGTGTAGTGTGGCCTTATAGCACAGCGGAGTGTGGGCAGAAATGCACATGGGGTGTTATCTCCCTTTTCCTCCCGATGCCTGGTTCCTCACACTAACAATGCCGTCCTGACCTTTCCAAGGAATGAAAAGTAATCTAAGATGTTCTGCCAATAATTTCGGCTGTAAGAGTGAAAACCAGGAAGATGATGCCAACCAAACTATTTTTAACTGAGGGAAAGGATACGTAAACCCACACAGCCATTTTGTGAATTAACAGAAGGAGAACTTTGGACTTTATTTCTTATATATTCTTAAAAATTTGATATGAAGAAGTGAAGGGGATTAAATGACATTAAAGGGATAGACATTTGACCCCTGCAGAGAGTTTTCTCCTAACTGACCTGTGGCACGCCCTCATTCCAAAAATCCATTCCACTGTTAGATCATTCATTCATTCAAAAAACATTTGTTGAGTGCCAGCAATATGCTGGGTATTGAGCTTAGTGGACACTTAAGAAACAAGACTGCTATGTTCTATAACGTAATACCTAGCTTGCAAATGGGAAGAAGGGAGGACTTGAAATCAGGCACTTATAATATGCAATAGTTATGACCATTTGAAAAGTACTTTCTCACATTAAACTACAGTCTGGCTTCACCTTTGGTTCTGTTTGATTCCTCTTTGTACAAGGGTTTTCTGGGGTTCTATGACACTGGGATCTCCCCAAAACAGTAGTTAGTCCCGATCCTCGTATATAGGAGTGAGATAGTGGAGAGGGTAAGCCGTAGACAGAAGGAACAATGGGGGCTGGATTCCACTGGATTTCTGAGAATCACTGAGAATATCTCCCAGAGTTGTCAATCCAAGAGACAAGAGCCTTCACTGGCCCCTAAACTTGAGGCTCACCCACTGGCTCCTGGTTGAGGCTTGCCACATGAGCCACATGGGATCCCAGGCTGCGGGGGGAAGTGAATGACACAGGTTTGCTTGAGGTGGGATGATGCCATTTAGCACAGCAGTGATTGGGCTCAAACATGAGCCAAAAAGATGCGATATGGGTCGTCGAGTGTCTGCCCAGGGATGGCAGATTCAGAAGTGACATCTGCACCAAGGAAGGGCTCAAGTTTAATTCTGTCCTAGGGCCAAACAGAATAAACTCAATACCTCTCTTCCATGAGGTTCTGGAGTGCCCGTCCTGTGCTCCTGGATTTTTCCCAGAGAGTACACTATGTCCTTACATGATGTGATTTCTTTGTTTGTTTGTTTATTCCTCTCATCCCCCTCACATCAAACTAAAGGTAGACCAACCAGCACAGGTATGAAAAGGTGCTGTGTGCAGATGACTTCGTGGTGCTCCTGGGTTAGGCTGATTGTCTTGAAATTCAGTGACATGGGTAACATAAATTGTGGCTCTTTTATAATCCATTTTATATTTAGGGTATATCTAGTTTTCGTTTTTACATAAAATTTTTTTCCATTAGATCCTTCCATTAGGGCTGTCATTTTTTAACTTTCTGATAGGTTAACCCTTCTTTAAAGGACAGTGAATGCCTATAATAGAGCCATTCTGAACTGAAATAGAGGCCCCTCTACGTGACCAGACTAACATCTGGCATCTCTTCAGCCAAGTTACTGTGTGTCACGTAAATGAGGCATTTGTCCCCAGTGTAAAATTTTGTTCTTTTTTTAGGGAAATACTATTTTTACGATAACTACTTTGACCTGCCAGGAGCGCTTCTATGTGCCAGAGTGGTGGACTCTCTAACAAAGGTGAGCAGGATCTCATTTTTCAGAAATTTTGAGATGTATGCACTCATAAATCAGAGGGCTTAATTAGATATGTCTTTTGAGTTGAGATTTTACTCAGTTTCTTCTTTGTGGTTTTGGAAGTGACTGAGGAAGAAAAATATAGAGAATTTGGTCAGATATTTTGGGAAAAATCAAATAGTCCTGACCATTTCCCACCTGCCCCACTGAGGGATCATAAACCTCATCTCCAGCAGAGGGTGCAAACGTCTAAAAAGAAAATACCTCACAGCTGGGAAAAATATTTTCTTGGTTTCATTAGCAGAATTAAAAAAAAAATTAAAGATAATTAAGAAAATTCCACCTGTCCTTAAACACTCTAAATAATGCAAAATCAAACAAAATGAGATGAAGTTTTTAAGTTCCTCATTTTGAGCAATTTGATATGTGTAGACTTTGTACTGTTTATGAAGATTGAATATACTCAGGGCTTACGACCTGTGAACAGACACCAGTTTTATGTCAAAATTACTTTTCTGTTTTGCATGTGTTGTCTTTGAAAATCATAATGATCATGTTAATAATAGAACACGGATCGTGGTTTACTCTTGAGCCAGAATTAGTCATGTGTTTGCGAGTTCCCACTGAGCAATTATTTTATTATGTAGAAGTTATTACTTACATGAGATGGAGTCAGTTTTTCATCCACAGGGACTTCAGGCAGATGTATTAGTCTTCAGATATTTCAGAGCTTACTTAGATACAAATGTCTAGTAGTTTGTTTAGATAGAAGGACACTGGTTAATAATGGTTCCAAGACAACAAGGCCTTGCGGGGTCATGTATTTCAATGTAGTGTTTATTTGCTTCCTGGTTTAAAAAAATCTAAATAAAAGTGGTTTATGTTTTGGATTTGGAACCTCTTTCATCTCTCCTATAGAGATTTTCTAGTCTTTCTTATTAAAGTCAGGTAAATGTGCACTGAATTCTGAAGTAATCGGCTTTTAGGACTTTAGAATGTGAGGCTTCTAAGCCCCATTGATGCCGCAGTACAGAAAGCTATAACACTGTAAATTTACTCCTGTGTTTAAAATACATAATTTTTAGACTTCACACTGCATAGAAATTTCTATGTTATTTGGGCTACATGAGCTATATCAATATTTAGTTATGTGAGTGTATATATGTATCTGTAGCAGTGATTTTCTTAGAAGATTTTTCTTCTTAAAATCCCACTCAGAGAATGAGTTTTTTCATCTGTTATCTTTTCTAAAATGAGTCCCGATTTTAGATTACGGCAATATTATAATTGCTTCCTGGTTTTTTTTTTTTTCTTTTTTGTGTGACTGTGCTTAAAAACATCATTATTACATGTGTTAACATTTGGGATTTTTTTCTTTTTAGCAGAACAATGGTCAAAAAACATTTGATTTTTGGAAGGATATAGTTGCTGGTATACAACACAATTATAAAATGTCAGCTTTTAAGGGTGAGTAATGTGTCGGGAGACTTTCTAATCATGTTCGTTAAATGCTGTGCGGCTTGTGAATTACTTTGACGTTGCCTATTTTGTTATGTTCCTCAATCAGGACTTCATTTTCTCTAAAATTTTGCTACGAAGTTGGTACTGCTTATATTTTAAGAGGTTCTTTTATTCGTATCTGCTCCGTGGCTACAATTGCCAGTCTTCTGAGCTCTGCTGTCTTCTCCGAGCCTGCCAGAAGGGGCGTTTTGTGGGTTCCCCAGAATGGAGTCCCAGCTGTGCTGTTTCCTGGCTTGGCAGTGAGGATTACTCACTAGAACCATGGGTGTAGTAGCTATAGACAGGTAGAGAAAGTGAGAATTCCATTCTTGTTGCTGAAAAACAGGACTGGTTGGCTCAGAATGGGGCAGAGACATGGCCAGGCTGCACGTCGGGTCTCACAGCTACACGTCAGGTTTGCTTGGTAAGGTTACGCCAAGGATACCTCTAAGGAATACAGGGTTGCTTATCATAGGTTACCTCGGGGACTCGAACCAGGCTGCCCTGAGTCACCCCCAGCGGACTGTTAGATGCTCGAGAACAGTGTTTCTCAGCTTAGAATGAGGTTGCCTTCGATCGACATAAAATTGCCTACCTTCTTTTTAATGTAATTTAAGTAATCAAACTAATCCTAAACATTGTAACTAAAAACATGTCAAGGCAATAAAAAGCAACTGCTGAATATTTTTTCAAATTACATATTTCTCTGCCACCTGCTTCTTTCCTTCCGTGAAGAAATCACTGCTTGGGGGGGATTGTCTCACTTTTCTGGGCCCTGTCACCAGCCCACAGCTCTGGTTGTAGATCCCATGTGGTCCTGTGGGTGCCTTTTTGTAGTCCACGCAGAGTGCTGGGGGGAGGGGGGCATGTGCAAATCCCTACCCCAGTAGAGAAGGGTATCCATGACAACTGTAAAGGCTACCCACCACTTTATTGTTTATTGTTTTACTTTTACAAACTTTGTAAAGTGAAAAGCCTTAAAGGAATGGTTGAGAATAGCAAATTGCTGCTCTCAAATAAATTCAGCATAAAAATCTGTTGATGTTATTTTATTGCATCGTAAATAAGGAGTAGGTAAAACATGTCATGCTTTAATAAGTGAGGCACAGCTTAAAATTTGTAAGCAGCAATATAAAAATACAGTACAGAGCATAAATAAATTACATCTTTTCATTTCTAGCCAGATTTTGAAACCCTTGACATTAGCAATAATTTCACTAGAGTGGGAGGCTCAGGGTCCTTATGGCGATGGTCCGTAAACCCACAAAATCATATTCTGTTAATACTCAATATGGAATTAAATCAAACTAATCACACTTGTATTAAATAAATAAACTAGGTCAGACACCCATTTCCAAGTTGTGATGGGTATATAGAAAGCTCTTCTGGAGTCACAGAAAAATTTGAAAAGGTTCATGGCTAAAGCACCTTGCATTTCAGATTAATTTTAACATCATCTTTTGGCTTTTTATTAGAGCTGTAAGAAGTCTGTGTGCACCTGTACATTTAAATAAATCTTGAAGAAGGGGCCATGTAAGCCTTTGAGTAATGCACCATCAGAAAGATCTTAGGGTATATAGTGCCTTTTAAATTTGAACATTCAAGTATTTGAGTTCTATAAAGACATGATACCCTCTAAATATTTCCTGGAAGTTCTCCTCTTAATCGGTAAAAAGAGGCTTATATATTAAAAAAAATGCTAAATTTTTGAAATCGAATTTAACATAATTTAATGTCACATTTCAGGGATTCTTTGTGATCATTTTATTTTTTTAGCTTAGTCCTTTAGCTTAGTCCTTTAGTAGGACTTTCAGGGTGAAATTTTTAAGTACTGAAGGAGTTCACAGAATACTTTAAAGAGCCGTAGGACTGCTGACTAGAAATTCAAGAGGGTCTTCACCTGTCATTTACCACTGCTGCTCACTTTCAAGGGGGAGAATTGGTTGGTCTGAAAGCTCAAATCTGTATTTGGAACATTAAAATGGGTCACATCTTTTTGGCCTACCTCCATATGCATTTTGTGGGGCGCGGTGGAGTTGGGGAATGCCTTTTCAAGCCGGTGTACGTTAGCTCAGTGGGAACACGCTCACATTGGTGCCACCAAGAACCCTGAGAAGGAGGAGTGGACATACTCGGAGGAGTAGAGCCCGTTGGAGCCAGTGTTGGGCAGCTGCAGCCACACCTGGTCGTTCTCGGTGAGATCGAGTATGGCGCTCCCCGAAGCCTGATCCAGGTAGCCTTTGGCGTATTCATCGTAGGTGTACATCACAGGGGCCCCGTTCTTATACAGGCCCACCCAGACGTGGGTCCCTTTCACGTGCACATGGTAGGAGAAATAGTACGTCCCTGGTATGCTACAGGTAAAGATTCCGGTTCTGGGGTCATAATGCTGCTGCCTGTTATACAAAATCTTATCAAAGGGGATGGGAATACCTACAGCTGGGTAAGCTTTGGAGAGAATAACAGTGAAAGCGGACATAGGCATTCCTGTCACTCCCTGGTTGGCACTAACAAAAGGTCTTTGGCCTGCCTTTATGAAGCCCTCGGATGGGGCTGCTTGGCCTGGGGGGCCTGGGGGGCCTGGGGGACCTGGGAGGCCAGGCTCTCCAGTATGGCCTCTTGGACCTGGAGGCCCTGGTGGCCCAGTGGGACCATTGAGCCCCTTAGTTGCTACCCCTGCTGGGCCAGGAGGACCTGGAGTTCCTGGATCCCCTTTAGATCCAGGGAATCCTGGAATGCCCGGTGGCCCAATGGGGCCTCTGGTTCCTGGTATTCCAGGGGCACCTCTTGGCCCAGTCTCACCATTGTGTCCAGGCACTCCCTTAGCTCCTGCTGGGCCCACAGGGCCGGGGAGACCAGGAGGTCCTCGAACTCCAGTGTCCCCTTTCGGGCCTGGTAACCCAGGGTTTCCCTTAGGACCACTGCTGCCTGGTTCTCCCGGGTACCCTGGTTTTCCATCCAACCCAGAGGAACCCCTTTCTCCCTTAGCCCCAGGGTGTCCTACAGGCCCCACTGGCCCCATCTCACCTTTAGGGCCGGGCATCCCTTGGTTGCCTGGCATGCCTTTTGGTCCTTGGGGTCCCGTATTTCCGGGGGGTCCAGTCAGACCTGGTTCCCCAGGATGACCTGCTGGGCCTTGTTCCCCTTTAGCACCTGGACTTCCTGGAAGGCCAATAGGTCCTCTTTGTCCCTTCAGGCCTGGCAACCCTGGTTTCCCAAAGCCAGGAGCCCCTGGGGGCCCAGCTATTCCTGGAGCCCCAGGGTGACCTTTTTTCCCAGGAATCCCTGGCTGGCCTGGGGCTCCAGCAGCCCCTGGCTTTCCAGTGCCTTCTGGTCCTCGTTCCCCAGGAGGACCTTGGGGGCCTGGTGGGCCAGCTGGTCCCCTCTCTCCTGGAAAGCCCCGATCGCCTTTGATACCTGGTTGTCCTGGAAACCCATTTTCACCTCTTTTTCCCACTCCAGGAGGGCCAGGTGGTCCCATGGGACCCTGAGGGCCTGGAAGGCCCCTCTCACCCGGGCGTCCTGGAGTACCATATCCTGCTTCCCCTTTCTGTCCATGCATACCAGGCTCTCCAGGGGCGCCCTTTTCTCCAGGAAAGCCCCTGGGTCCTGGGGCTCCTGTAGGTCCTTGTTGTCCGGGTTTTCCTGTAACAGTAATTCCAGCTGGGCCGGGGATTCCGGGCGGCCCTGGTGGGCCCCGTGGTCCTGGTAAACCAGCTGGTCCCATATCTCCTTTTGGTCCAGATGGTCCTTTCTCCCCTGGTTTTCCTGGGAGTCCTGGCAAACCTGGCTTCCCAGTGGCTGATGGTCCTGGTGGTCCAGGCAACCCTGGCTCTCCTTGGGGTCCAGGACTTCCGTGGCCTGGTTTTCCTGGTGGTCCAGATGGGCCTGGGTGCCCTCGAGGTCCAGCGGGGCCTGGTGGACCAGGAATACCCTGTTCTCCTCTTACTGATACACCTAAAAAACATACCCGATACACACACCCAGAGAGAGAGATGATTAGTAATGACATTGCACTGTCAGTCCATTTTGGCAGACTAGTCTTAAATGGTTTCAGATAATACATTTTATATTATATTTAAAAACATTGCCAGAGAGGATGGTTTCACAAGACCATGGCTACCCTAATACTTTCATTAATCCTCATTATCCATGAAAATAAACTGGGGTTGAAGAGTTCATCTAGAATAAGAGTACAGGGGAGGTATTTACCCCATTTATTTTGGGAAAATCCAAAATTTATTTGGGATTTCCATTTCCCAAAATTTATTTGGGAAAAAAGGTATTTGATAGAAAGGAAGAAAAAGACAAATGCAGAATAAATGGGGAAATATTTAAGAACTATGACAGTTTTCTCTCACAAAAGCTGTCCTGTAAGATATCCGTGAGAAAATCTGCACTGGCCTGCTGAACACAGTTTAGATGTAGGTTGATTTTTTTTCACCCTCAGTACATACCTGTACCCTCCTTTCATTGACTTAACATTGAGTCATGTACCCTCCTTTCATTGACTTAACATTGAAACAAAGAATTAGAGAATTGGATCCAGTGGGCAGGGTGTATAAAATAGTATTAAAATGCTTATCTAAAGTTTTATTTGATTAATACACATAGTTATTATTGATTTCATAGAGCTTTTATTGATTTCATATTTCATATTATTGATTTCATACCTCTACCTGTATTATGAACTCAGTTCAGAAATGGCTTATTCACTGCCTGTGATGTGAAAAGGACTCTTGGGCCACAAGTGTGGGGAAGCCCAGGACGGATCTTAACAAGAGCTTCAGTCATGAAGGTAGTAAAACAAGTGTCCCTGTAATAAGAGGTGTCCAGTGCTTTGGTTTTAGTCATTCAGAGATGGGATTTAATAGAGCATTCTGGTATTTGGATATATAATTGGGGAAATACTACCGCATCAGAGAATCTTTAGGCAGCAATCATCATAAGCATCTATTATAAAATAGTCTTTTCTTTCTCAGAGAAATTCTTTAGTTGCCAGCAAAAATGGTAATAATTACATATGATTTCAATGTCTATTTGCAGAACTTATATTAAAATCATTTTGTGTTTAATAAATCTTTATGAAGATAGCTGGAATGCCTATGTATACTCTTTAGATTCTTTTACTGTTAGAAAATGGTTCGTAGTTACAGTAGATTTAGCAAATGGCATAGTTATTGAATAGTTTGGCCAAAACCCTGAGAATGACTTATGGCTGTGACTTTTGAGCCACATCTTTTTTGTACAAAAATGATTAATTAAGGGTGCCTGGGTGGCTCATTTGGTTGGGCGACTGCCTTAGGCCCAGGTCATGATCCTGGAGTTCCAGGATCGAGTCCCGTATTGGGCTCCCAGGTCCGCGGGGAGTCTGCTTCTCCTTCTGACCTTCTCTCCTCTCATGCTCTCACTTTCTCTCCCTCTCAAATAAATAAATAAAATCTTTAAAAAAAAAGTGATTAATTAATATACTTAAACTTTATCTAAATCTTTAATGACTTTAGAAATCAGAATGAAGACTAAATTGAAATTTATATTAAATGAATTATAAACTGCCTTTGAAAACATGTGCTTATGGGTATGGTTCACATTAATTATCAATTGTTGGTACATTATTATATTTTTAAAAGTCTTTCATATTAACTGGCATGTAAGAAGTAGTCAGCCAATAGTAGTTGCCGGTATTATTCTCTTGGGTATTCCTGATATTTGAAGTATATTTGGTGACAAATGAAATATAAAATACACAGCAGATCCTTAAAATAGATATGGTAAAATAGGAAAATTATTTTAGAGTTGGATATTTATATTTTGTACTAATTAGAGTTATATTTCATTTTGCAAGTATTTAAATGTATGGAGCTTTGTTCACTCTTGGGTTTTCAGAAAATGACATCAGGAAGAAGACTATGAGAAAAATTAATTTATGGAAAAGATCTCCATATACCCTCTTCTCTATTTATTCATTTCTCTATACATATATATCATTGATAGATTGACTTTTTGGTGTACATACATTAAAAGTCTATAAGTATAAAGAGGTGTGATGCATTACAAAGAATAGTTGAATAAGTAGAAAACAAAATAGCGCTTTTTTTTCAAATGCAAACTATGTTAGATTGGGTGTGCTTCCGAATCTTACTCTGAATCTCCTAAAGATCATATCCATACTAAAAATGATTTAGTCTGGCTGGAAATCTGTTTAACTGTTAAAATAGGGAGGAAAAACAGTCTTACTGAAAATGACTACATAGTGCGGTGCCTGGGTGGCTCAGTCAGTTAAGCATCCGACTCTTGGGCTCGGCTCAGGTCATGATCTCAGGGTCATGAGATTGAGCTCTGTGCTCAGCTCTGAGTCCTCTTGGAATGCTTTCCCCCTCTCCCCTCCCTCTCCCCCCTCCCCTCACTTAAGCTCTTTCTCTCTAAAATAAATGAAATCTTTTTAAAAAAGAAAATGACTCCATAGAGCACCACTGGAGACTGGAAGTCCAAGGACAGGGTGATCTCAGTCACTTGGAATGTTGCCCTCAAAGGCCCTCCACCTCTTGATGCAAGACAGAATGAATTCTGTTGTGTCTTTAGGGGATAGCCCCTGTTTGTTGCTTGCCAATTGGAAAAATGAAAGATTAGGGTGGTAGCATCCTCAAGGGAAAATGATTCCCTAGCAAAGAAGTTTCTGAAATGCCCAAAAATTGAAATAGTGGTTGATTGTGTCCGGATATGACACCCATGGGGCCACCAGCTCTGCATTCCTTTGCAGCATAATTTGGTGTGTTTGGGGCTGAGCCCGCTTTGAACCTGTGTTGAACAGATGGGCCCAGGAATTACATAGGCACTCTTCGTATTTCTGTCATCAACCTAATGTTATACATGTGTAGATTGTGGGCTTTTGTCTTTCTTTTAGTACATTAGTGCCTGCCAGTGAATGATAATGTACTGGACTTTCTATCTTGTACTATCAAGTAGAGACTGCAGTGGACTTAGCAGTGAAAATGCAGCTTCCGAGCTTTTCATTTGTTAGTGAGATACCTATTTTGATTTGATTTACTCTGCATAAATAGCCAAGATGATGCGGTACAGTGAGATGGGAAAATACAAGTATCTTTAACCTTCTACAAGGGGTACATTTGATCTTTAACTCAAGGCTGTTTCATGTGATCTTGGTAAACTACCAAAAGTCTGAATTTGTGATCATAGAGATAGACCCAGTGATGCATGCATGTCCTAGCATTTCACATGAATTGCCATTCATTGCTTCAAGGAAAGTAGCAGGTTTCCTTATCTCTTATTCTTTTGTAACTTTTCTCTTTCTGGTATTTTAGCTGTATTTTGAGACATCCAAGAGTTTTTGTGATGCACCTGTGCATTTATTTTTAAACATTAAGCTACCTTTCATGAAATGTTTCAAATATCATCTTTCTTTTTAAGAAGACAGTCTTGTACATTTAATTTGCTGAACATAGTTGTCTCGGAAAGCGTTATTTGTAAAGTTTATGGCAAATATCCTTAGCGTTACTTGCAAGGAAAAGTATGTAACTATAATGAAAAAAATACTAAGGAAAGGAAACTTGAATCTTAAAATTGGTTCAGATTATGCAGTTTAATTCAGTAGATGTTTTTCAGGTAGTGTGTGCCAGATGTCATTCAATGGAATTAGTGAATGTGAAACCTAATAATTGCCTTTCTCTGAGGATCTCTTAGGCGTGTGCATACATTTTCTCAGTTCTCTTCACAATATCCGAGAAAGTTGAACAGCTGGGGCAGAGATTTAGGAACAAAGCTAACACCTATCAAAGGGTACCCCCCAGTACTACCACAGTGTGAGGAAGTGGAGAAGTACCAGTAATACAGCTAATACCTGAGTGCATTACAGCTGGTCACTCACTTAAACTTTGCAACTGCTCTTTGAGATCGCTGCTGCTTTTTTTATGAATGAGGAAACTAAGGTACAAACTAAGGAAACTAAGTTACTTACAGGGTAAGTAACTTACTTGAGGCCCCACAGTTAGTACACGGCAGTTAAGTATGTGTACTTGACAACTAATCCATACAAAAATGTATAAATGGAAAAATTGCTGCCTCGTTTGCCTATTAAATTTCGTGGAAAGCATTCAATTTTATTTGATAATTAAGAGCTCAATTTTGTATGTATTGGTGGGCTAGCCGAATTGGTTGTACAAGTAAGTGGTGGTTAAGTATTTAGGTATCTAAACCTGCTACTCTCTTTGTATAATTGGCAGTTCTTTCTCGTTAAGACATTTTAAACTTGATTAATTTGTTTCGGATTCATATTTCTACTTTATGGTTAGTTATCTGTGCAGAAGCATCATTTGAGGGAAAAACTTGAAACACATAAAAGTTCTTAATATTCTTCAGGTGCATCTTTCTACTCTACTCACTATGTAAAGGATATTAATGTTCTTGAATAGTCCTGCTTTTTCTATAAGTCATTTTGTTTTAATATCTTGGACAAATTCAGGAGTTTGAAGATAATTTAATACCAAATGGAGTTAAAAGCATTTTGTTAAAGAGATCATTAAGATTGTAGAAAGCAGCAACCAGTTAGTTAATACAGCAAAATATATAAAGTTTACCTTTACTCTTTATGGCATAGGGAATGAAGAACTGGGTCTTGGTGTTGGGTGGTGGGCCTTTTATGCCTGTAGGTGTTTGGTATCGCTCAGCATAAAATCCTCCATGAGCCAGGTTCAAGGACATTAGCAGCAAAAGGGCTGTTTGTGGTAGCATGTTCTCAGATGGCGTCTGGAAGACAGAAAAGAATAATTTCTTGTTATTGACCTGTTTTGTTTGTTGTTGGACACGTGAATTCTATATTTTGTTAACTACCTTTTTTATATTATCCTATCTGTTTTAATATATTCCATAAATCAGAATTAGGAATTTTTAGTTGTATGAAAAATGACTTGTTAGTGGGAACCACATTCAAGTAATCAAGTAAAACTGAAGTGATTTTTGAAGAAGAAATACAGAAGCTGTAATTGGATGCCTGTATTAATAATTCAAGATCTTTAACATAGGTTGAAATATCCCCCAGTTTCAGAATAAACTAAATAGGACCTAATTTTACGAATATGGTTTTATAAGGACTGTCTTCTTACAGAAACTAATATGGATTGAACTTTCTGAGTATACTTTAGTCGAAAGTCACTGTTTCTAAATGACAAAAAAGAAATAGTTAATTTATCGAGGCCCGTTTCCAAACAAGCTATGTTGGAAGTCCACCAGAGCATCAAGTCATAGACTTACCTGGGTGCCAGGAGTTCCTGGAGATGGTTTCTTGGCAGCTTTCTGAGCCCTCCTGTGTCCAGGTGAGCAATGCTGAAGGTACCTTCTCCAGAGCTATCCTGCAGTATTTATACTGTTTCTCCCTTACTTCATGAGATTCCCCTGAGTTTAAGCTCCTCCCCCAAGAGGTGGAGAGTACTAATTATAGTGGAAAGTTCTATTGGGCAAGCATACAGGATCAGGTTGGCCTCTCTTGTTTTCTTACTGAAAAATGAACTCTTTGTCTTAAATATATATTAATAGTTTTAACCATGTACCATCTTTTTCTGAGTCTTTATTTTAGAAGTTATTACTATGATGTTTAGGTTGGTTCATAAGGGGATGAGAATACCCCCTTTGTATTTTTGAAAGCACATCCTTGTGTTACTTGGTTGAAAATATTTGGTAGTATATAAAAGTAGGAGAGGAAGTCTTTGGGGGAGGTGGATTTAAACCATTCTCTAAATTCTTCAATTATGACATAGGGCCCTCAATGTGTCCATTAGTGTTCCTAAATTTTTAGGCAAATAGCTTACCCCAGTTCTTACTTTTGAGCTTGAGAAGAGCAATTAAAATGTAGGTATGCCGTTTTATGTCTTAGGATTTTAATGTAAGTCCTCAGAAATTAATAAGAGAAATTTTAAGTGTTAATATCTACTTCAGTTTTTACATATTAAATATTATAGTTTTCAGACAGAGGCAAGATGTCCATGATTTGATAGTAGAGTTAGCAATATAATTACCCAGAAGGATTTGGACTCTTTATTTACAATACAACAATATGTTCAGTAAATAGCTTTAGGTGTTACTGCTTAATTTTGGATTTTACTTTAGAGTTGTAATATAGATTGTAAAAGCCTTAACTGATAATGTCGTATCGTGTCTATTGAATAAGATTGTTGTGTTCATTTCAGAAGAAAAAAATTCCTCAAACTTTGCTTTCAGCTTTTAAAAAATATCAGTTGCTTACCTTACAGTTTCCTTAAGGAATCTTGATCCAGCCCAATTAGAAACATTTTTCCCCCAAAGATGGAAGTAAACATTATCATTGTAATTTTCAATGCTTAGAATTCTAACAATATTAGGAGACTCTTAAAGTAGTTTTCAGGATCCTAAAAAATCTAATACAAACAGGAAGTTGGGACACCAAATGTTGTATCTTATTTAATTTCATTATTTTGAAGTTTTTTTTTTTTAAAGATTTTATTTATTAGGAAAGATTGAGAGTGAGAGATAGCATGAGAAGGGAGAAGGTCAGAGTGAGAAGCGGACTCCCCATGGAGCTGGGAGCCTGATGTGGGACTCGATCCCGGGACTCCGGGATTATGACCTGAGCCGAAGGCAGTTGCTTAACCAACTGAGCCACCCAGGCGCCCTAATTTCATTATTTTGGAGCTAGTGAAATCAACTGTACAGGTAAAGTAGGTGAGAAGGAAAATTCCATAACAGGCAGAGATAGAACATTTTTTAAAACCTCTGCAGAAATAAGTAGAATGGTTTTAGGATGTTTGATAATTGATATAAGTTAGTGTTTGACCATTGGATGAAATAAAGGTTTGTTCTTTTTCTTGTCCCTTTCTTCTCTCCTGAATATAATTTTCTGTATTTTTTTAGACTGAGCCTTTATAGAAATATAAATGGAAATAGCTCACCTTACTGACTGCCTTTCTCCTAACTCTTCCTTGTAAACTTTCCATTGGTTGCCATGTTTAAAAATCTTTACTGTCCTATATGTCTCTATGTAATATTCATAGATACAAATGAAATATGACTTCATATTGAACAGGAGAATTCAAAATTTTATATTTTAATCATTCTTTCATCATTTGAAGCTTTTGTAATTTATTATATATGCTCTGCTATGTCTGTAAGATACTGTAAAGGATCAGTAAGAGAAATGGCTGCCTTCCATCTACTTATGGTTCCTTTGGATAAGATTTTGAAAAAGTAGGTGAGGTCACATGGATGCTTTTGAAGGCTAGGCTGTAGAATTGGGGGTTTTTTGTTTTGAATTTGTTTTAAAATGAATTATTACACGTACGTATTCTAGTATTTTTGTGTGTATACATGGATACACACATACGCACACACACTTAATATATATAATTGAAACTGTTGCCCTGTTAGATAACATTCATGTGCAAATACAGAGATTAATTCTCAGCTCTTTACACTGTGCACCTGGTGTAGGCCATTTGTTCATCTGTGGCTACTCCAGCTATTTTCAGAGCTTCTCACCTCAAATTCTCCGGGTGTCTGTTACACATTGAAAAGGTTGGGCTAGGTATCTAAGCTCCTCCCAGCTTTAAAATTAGAGTATTCTTGTGTTTGAGGTATTTTGCTATTCCCCATGGTGAGACAGTGGGCGTGGCTCCACTTAGTAGTTATTAGAGACAAAGTCCATACCAGGTAGTCATACGCCTTCTTTTGGGGATATGTAAATACATGTGGGTAATTGCCAATCTATAGCCCCCTTTAACTTTGGAAAATGTGGTGTCTTTATTGGATAAGGCTGGGACATTCAACCCTTTTTGCAAATAGTATACCTATTTCAGCACAGAGAATCTGACTGCTGTTTGCTTTGTTAGTCACATAAGAAGCACCATCTTGTCCAAAACAGATTGTAGAATCAGAATATTTGCTAGCCACATCCCACCCAATTGTGTATTTAAAACTATTTTTATTCTGGGAGTTTACTTGTAGCTGTTTGAAGTGACTAGTCTGTGGCTTTATGATGAAAACTCGTTTCACTTAAAACAGAAACTCATGCTCTCTAAACTCAGCAACCTAAGTGCATTTTTATAATATCAAATATAAATGTTTTTCGCACATCTAGCATTTAGCTGCTGTAAGCTTGCCTGTTCATTTTCACTACCCAGGGTCAGGGATTAATTCACTGGATATTTTTTGAGTATCTCTTGGTATCCGGCATGGAGATAAAAAGTGGATGAATAATGTGCAGGCCCCACCCTTACCGGGTTGGAACAGTGGTCCGCAATCATTTTTCCCCAGGCCGCAGTCCTGAGGGGCATGATACGGTTCCTTCAGTCTTCAAGGTTCGGTGATAGAGTGGTAGTTCCGAGATGACATTGTGAAAAGCTCTTCACGTGAACACAGTGGACTCCGAAGTTGGAAGGTCTTGGTCTGATATCATTGTTCCATTACCGGCTTCTTAATATTAGCTACATAGTTTTTTTGTCATTTTGTGTGTATACTTTTTAACTTTATTGTGGAAAATTTTAGTTTTCTGTGGAGGTAGAGGTTAGTTACAGTGAGTGCTTAGGTACCCCTCGCCCAATTCAAACTAATCTCAACTCCCTGCCACTCAGTCCTTCCATTCACCATACTTGAGAATTGTGGACAAATAGGGGCACCTGGGTGGCTCAGTCGGTTGAGTGGCATGGCTCAGGTCACGATCCCAGGGGTCCTAGGATCGAGCCCCATGTGCAACTCCCTGCTCAGCAGGGAGTCGGCTTCTTCCTCTCCCTTTGCCCCTCCCTCCCTTGCCTGCTCATGCTCTCTCTCTTTCCTTCTCTGTCTTGCTCTCTAATAAATAAAATCTTAAAAAAAAAAATATGAACAAATACATATTGTCCCAATTCACCTATAATATTCAGTGTACTTCTCCAGAATGAGTCATCTTTCTCTAAAACAAAATCTTCATCATACCTAAAAAGTTAACCATTTCTTAATATTATCAAATCCTTTAGTCCATGTTCAAATTTTCCTAGTTATCTTAATGTATATACACATGCATATATGCATATGTATGTAAGTGCATACATATGTACACATAAACATATGTAGAGATATACCCACATATATACCATGCATGCATATATGTATACATATACGTACATACACATTCAGATGTTTATATTGACTGATTCACTGTTTGTTCAAATGAGGTTCATGAATTGTCCCTAATTTATATGCTCCTGTTAATGTTGTTTTCTCTCCATGTCTCTTTATTTCCTTGGCAGTTTATTTGTTGAAAAACTGGGTCATCTGTTCTGTACAATTTTCCACAATGTGGATTTCGTTGTCATTTAAAATGCTTTTCTGTACCCTATATTTATTTCCTGTAGATCAGTAGTTAGATCTAGAGGTTTGATCTCTTCGGGTTTGAGATGCACACACAAATACTTTTTTAGCAAGAAGGCCCTTCATTGCTGGTTGTCTTTTGTGATGTTGCTAGGCATTGATCATTGCCTAGATTCATTATTTCATTGGCGGTTACAAAATGGTGGTATTTGAATTCTGTCATTCGTCCTGTGTTTGTTAGCTAGAATACTTCCATAAAGATAAACACTCCTTCATTAACTACTTGGTTACCTCAAAGTGCATAGAAAAGCAGGAGAAATGCCTTTATCAATATGCAACTTAATAAGCTTATTTTCCTAGCATCCTCCAGAGGTGACCCTGTGAGGTGTTTCATGGATTTAAACATATTTTATGTGTTTAAAATCTATGATAGTTACTACTATTACTGCTCAGATTTTTTTCCCTGTCTTTGTTCAGCAATATACTGACCAATATACTAAACTATTCTAAAATTCCCGGTTCTCATGACAGTCACAGAGTTATTCAAACACTCACAATTTCTCAGTAACAATACCAACTTTCACATCACAATAATGAAAATAGTGTAAAATATTTTTGCAGTACGTCTAGTATTTCTCCTAGAGCTATATAGTCAAATTACCATGTTTTCGAGTCAAAACAGCTCATAAATTCCCTGTTAGGTTTATTTGTTTAATCTTGCTTTCAATTTTTAGAAATGTTATTTTTTAAATCTAATTTTGTTTTATACTTTCCTAAAATACTTACGTTTCCAATGGTATGCTGGTAAGTGTTTGACAACTGGCTTGGGGGTTCAGGAGCTATGTTTGCTGATATCCAAGATGTAATTCTTCCTGGAAATTGGTCTGGTGGCCAATTTCAGGCTACCAAGGTAAAGACAAGTGACTCACAAAATACCTGAACATTTATCAAGAGCCAGTGCAAGCCAGCTTCAGCTTATATTGCATATTTCTCAAATCAAATTTATAGTACAAGGAATATTCAGAGAAGCCTGGCTTCTGTTACTGACCTATTCACCCTGTTTCACCTCCTTCTGTAACCTTTTTTTAAAAATCTTTTTTGGGGGCGCCTGGGTGGCTCAGTTGGTTGATCAACTGCCTTCGGCTCAGGTCATGATCCCGGAGTCCCGGGATCGAGTCCCATATCGGACTCCCGGCTCTGCGAGAAGTCTGCTTCTCCCTCTGACCTTCTCCCCTCTCATTCTCAGTCTCTCGCTCTCTAATAAATAAATAAAAATCTTTAAAAAAAATCTTTTTTGGTTTATACTTTTTTTACTTTTTAAAAGAGGTATTCATTCATATCCCCTTCCAATTTCTTAGATAAATGGCATCATAAAATACATGGTATATGCTACCTTTGTTAATGTAGTAGTTTGTGTTGGAGATCATTGCATAGCATTATGTCAATATGGTCCACATTTCCTTTTTCCAGCTACATAGTACTCCACTGTATATGACCAGACTGCAGTTTTACACACGTTTCCCTGTGATGGGCTTATGTGTTATTTCCTCTCTTGCCATTAAAAATATTTCTACAGTGGATTACTTTGTATATGTGTATTTTTTTGGCCGGAATATCTTCAGGAGAGATTTTTAGAACTGGGAATCCTAGGTCAAAAGGTAAATGCTTATGTAATTTTGTTCCATGTCATTACACTCCCCTCCATAGTTCTTGTGTTATTTCACATTTCCACTGGCAAAATGTGAGTGTCTGTTCCCTTAAAGCCTCACCAACAGGATATGTTCTTTAGATTTTGTTGCATTTTTAGATTTTTGCCCATTTTACAGGTGAATACTACAATCTTGGTCTAATGGTGATTTTGATTCTTATGAAGCACATGCTTGAGCATCTTTTTGTGTAGTTAAGAGTATACTTCTAGTTCACTTTTCCTGGAAGTGTTCTCTATCTTAGGAATATAAACCTCTGGGGACACCTGGGTGGCTCAGTCAGTTAAGTGTCTGCCTTCAACTCAGGTCATGATCCCAGGGTCCTGGGATCAAGCCCCTCATCGGGCTTCTTGCTCAGTGGGGAGCCTGCTTCTCCCTCTGCCTGCTGCTCCCCCTGCTTGTGCACCCTCTCTCTCTCTGACAAATAAAATTTTTTTATAAAAGGAATATAGACCTCTTTTCTGTGATAGAGTTTGCACATGTTCTTCTCAGTTCAACATTTGTCTTTTTTGTTTATGAGGTTTTTTTCTAACATTCAAAATTTTCTTTTAAGATCTATACACTTTTGATTCAGAATATTATTGTTCTTTCATAGATGCAGAGCTGTAAGGGACAGGAGAGGTCATCTAAATCAATCATCTCATTCTTGAGATGAGTAAACTGACTCCTGTATTATAAATGTCTCCTTCCCTAATGTTTAATTGAGTTAAATTTCTGAAGTGAAGAGCTGTTGACGAGAGAGCCCACTGAAAGAAAGCACCACCGAGTAAGCTAGTATGTTTATCTCCTTACCCAAGGAGGATACTGATTTTCCTGTCTCCCTAATCCTTCAGTCTTTTAGCAGTGGAAACGGGAACGGTGCCCAGACGTGTCGCTGGGGCACTGGGAGACCCACAGTGTCCACCACCACCTCACGGTACCTCATTCCTCTTGAAAGGAATTTAAAAGAACATTTGTAGGTGCTATTACAGAACCCGGGAGCTAAAAATGATCTATTTGTGTATATAGTCTAATGCGGCTTAGTGGTTAGGTACCTGCTGAAAGGCTTGAAAGGAGAAATTCATGCATAAAAACAGGTGTTTATGAAACCCTTGAAACTTCAGGCCAGGTCAAGAGAAACTGAGAGTCACTTAAGGAGTTTGAACAAGGCTTTTTATATTCTATTTTCTACTACACATCAATTGCTACATTACTTACAGAACTCCTAGTTCTGTGCCATAGGTACTTAATGACATCACCATCTTTCCATAATAACCTGCTGAGCTAAAAATACAGAGCTTCGTGGCTCCTTGACCTCCGATCTTCTTGGCCATCCAGGAAGGTCTTAGCTATTCGGACACATTCTTACTCTATTTACAAGTTTAGCTTTCATGTGCAGCCTCTGCTGAGTTGGAAGGAGAAATTAGAAAGTTAAAGTGTCAAAAATTACCATTTTAATTGGGGAAGACACTTTCTATTTGAATTCTTTTTACTCCCCTGCTTCTTATCCTACTCTGAACAACTCCACAGTCACCTAGTTCCTATAGGTACAAAGTACCTGGAAGGTACCTGAGTGCCTGTGGGTACGAAGCAAGGTATTTGCATGTGGTAGCACAGACCGTCGGGAACCCCACCCTCGAGACTGTTGATCGTGCAGCTCTTTAACTTACTCAGAGTAACTATCGATCGAAATGCATTCCAGAGTTTCCAGTTTAAGTAATGCTGGGCCCTACTCTACTTAGCCTTTGAGCAAACAGCTTTGTTACCTGCCTAACAGACCTCACCCTAACTGTGAGGTGGTATTAAGAAACTACTCTCTTGCTGCCATCTCTGGCCCATTGGTTTCCCTGGCCAGGTCACCTGGCCTCCTTACACCCGGTTTCCTCATCAGTGAAAGCCCTACCATCTGCTCACTTGCTTCCAATTTTTTTTTCTTTTTAAGATTTTATTTATTTGAGAGAGAGAACATGAGCAGCAGAGAGAGGCAGTGGGAGAGGGAGAAGCAGACTTCCCCGCTGAGCAGGGAGCCCAATTGGGGACTTGATCCCAGGACCTTGGGATCCTGACCTGAGCCGCCCTGGCACCCCCTGGCTTTCAAATTTTAAAGATAATCACTATTTAGAGAAAATGTAGGAAATAGAAAAGAAAATTTGTCCACCATAGAGATATAGTGACTGTTAATAGTAGTGTTTTTTCCCCCAGTGACCTTTTTGGTGCTAAAACTCTTATCAGTTACCTTTAATCACCTGAGAGTCAAAATAATTCTTGCCACTTCTGATGGACAGTAAGTCTGAAATGTAGGCATCCTGCAGTGCTATCCTGTTTTCTGGGGTTTTATTATTGGTTAGGAAACTCGGAAGGTGAGATAAGATACGTGGAAATGGTGGACCAGTACCTGGAGTTAGTTGCTCAGTAGGTGTGAATGATGATGATGCCAAAGAAGTAAGTATCTCTGATGTTGTACTTGATTCCCTCCACAGCGTCAGTCTTCTCCAATGTTTGCCAGACTGTTTTTGAGCCTCTACTGTGTGCCAGTTACCAGGTTAGAGGCTGCGAACTCCTACGGATGCTCTTAATGCCGTGGGGGGACAGGTAGCAATCATAGCCTCTTAAGGCTTTCACTTCGAGTTCTCTTAGAATCTAGAATTCACAGATTCTGGTGTGAAAGGAAATCCAGGTTTCAATCATCAAACTGTGTTCTCTCATTGTACTTGATACTCATTTCTGAATGTAACTCCAGGACTGTGGGTCATTTATCGTTGAAACTCCATTCTGTGCGGGTAATGCCTGGTACAAAGCATGAACTTCATAAATATTTGTTGAACGAGGGGACTAAGAGCTTTCGGACACAGGATTTCAATATTTATTGAGTGTGGGCATTTTGCCTCACACTTGTGGGCACCCAGAGGTGGGGCCTTTTACACAGTGCTGGTTTGGGTCTGGGTCTTTTCGGTTCACGTCCTACCTTAAAATAACTCTTGAGTTCTTGCAGGAGGTCCCAGCATGAACAACTGCTTCCCAAAACAGCTTGCACAAAAGATTTTACTGTGGCTGCTGTTCTGTCTAGTGATTCTGTCCAGTGAAGTTAGAATCTCGGAGTTAGATTTTCCCAAGACAGCGTTTCTCAAGGTAACCATGACAGGGGTCTAGAGTGAAGGGAGGGGTCCAGGACAAGGGCTGAGATGGAGAGAGAGAGAAAAAGGAGACAAACCTGGACTCTGGGGAATTTTAAGGGATTTCTTTAAATGTCTCAGAACCTGAAGGTTAATAGTTTCAGAGCAACTTTTTATATGTGCCTGTGCTTCATTTTCAAAATTTCCTCTCTCATCCATGCCCCATCTCCATGTGGATACATCAATTCATTCAGCTCCTCAGTGTATTAGACATATATTCTATGCCAGGAAATAAAAATGGGCTCATAGGCTACGAACAACATTTATTGATTCTTTTCCTTCTCAAAAACTACCTGTTAGCACCTTCTCTTTTGAATGAAAATACATGACCTTTAAAGGGGGAGATGTTATTATTTGGAAAGAGAGTACTAGATGACATTTTAGAACGCTAGTGTTTGTAAGATGAAAAATCTGAGAATCACATTCAGCATCACTAAAAACCAAATTTTAGGGGCTCCTGGGTGGCTCAGTGGGTTAAGCTTCTGCCTTCGGCTCAGGTCATGGTCTCGAGCCCCACATCGGGCTCTCTGCTCAGCAGGGAGCCTGCTTCCCCCTCTCTCTCTGCCTGCCTCTCTGCCTACTTGTGATCTCTTTCTCTATGTCAAATAAATAAATAAAATCATTTAAAAAAACCCCTGAATTTTAGAGCTGCAAGAGACACTAATCTCAAGTAGCAGAAACTGATATTTAAATTTTGTCATAGCAGCCTTAGACCCTTTTTTTTTTTTAAGCAACTTCCTGTAAGTCTTCTAGTAACAACAAGAGAGCTATGGGTTATACCTGTTACTTAGCAAAAGTATATTTGGGCAAGATTAACGTTTTCCTATTAAAATCTTATATAATAAGTCATCCAGTTACTTAATGAACAATATAACTTCTATTACCAAAAAGTATTTTTCACTAAAACTTGTGACCATAATTCAGTCGAAAAAGTTTTTTACCTATGCTTCAGATGCTACTCTAACTTGTGGATCAACATACCCATCTCTGGTCACGTATTTACAAATATTCTTATTTACTAAGCCAGGATATCTTGTGTAAAATGGATGTGTACAATACATACAAATTTGTATGCAAAACCAGATGCCTTTTAGAGTTGTGAAATCTGTCAGAGAATGTCCAGCTGAATAGCTAACGTTTCTTAAGCTCTTACCATGTGCTAGGTACAATTCATCTGTATTTCATTTACTCTTTGTAGCAGCCCATGAAATAGGTACTGTTATTATCCCCATCTTTAGACATGAAAAATTGAGGCCCAGAAAAGGTAAGCATCCTAGCCAAGATCACAGGGTAGGTGATGGTAGAGTAGTGGTTTTCCATGGATCTGTTAAGGATTTATCAGGAATCCAGTGTAATTCTGCAAATGTGACTATTTAATTCGGAATTACTATGTGGACTGTTCTTTGTCAAGAATTTGTGCGCAAGTGCTTTCCAGATCATCATCTCATATTGGTGGAAACTGTTTTTCATTAATTCAGCTGAATTCAGATTTGCTGATTAAAAAAGAAACTTCAGTTAGTGCTAATGGTGCTTATCCTGAAGAAATGTCAATATGCTTAATTCATAGCATATCATGGCCTTTTACAATGACTGAAAGGGATGGTGGGCTTACCAAAAAATTCTCAATGTTTTGGGAGACATTCCACTTCTTACTAATATTTTAATTCTAATAATGGATAAACCATAGTAAAAGTTGAAATTATTTGTTCTAAAAAAAGAGATCCCATTTAAGAAAACTTAATGTGGAATTCTCAACTTTGGAGAGTTTGATGATTTGGGGGGGAAAAAGCTTTTTATGAATTGATTTATAACTTGAATTATCTTGCTATTTTATCTTGGTGGCCTTTGACCTACTTTTCCAAATGCTAGTATTTCTTTAGGATCAAAATAACTGGACTTTTCAGCTAAGGATTCATTCCATGTTTAATTCACTCCTGCCTTTCAGCTGGAAAATCTGGCACCAGAAACCTTAAATACATTTAAAATTTAGTATTATTCAGCTTTGAACTAGGACTAGCACATATCAAAGACTCTTTTTTCCTCCAAATTTAGGTTAAGTTCAGTATTGTGTATAATATAGAAAGTTGTGTTCCAATGTAAAGTTTCATTAACAGCACTTCTTAACTTTGAGTTCATAGCAATTTCATTACTTAGAATTAGTTTTTAGACAATATTTCTAAGTGGAGTTGATCAAGGGCATTAGAATCTATATTGGATTTTGCAGAACATGGCACTGACTTACAAATGCTAATGAGGTATATCTAGAATTTCACTTTTGGATCCTCATATATTTTTATTTTAATATTATTTATTATCATTTTTTAATTAACATATATTATTTGCTCCAGGGGTACAAGTCTGTGAATCATCAGGCTTACACATTTTATAGCACTTACCATAGCACATACCCTCCCCAATGTCCATAACCCAGCCACCCCATCCCTACCTCCCCACCCCCCAGCAACCCTCAGTTTGTTTCATGAATTTAGGAGTCTCTTATGGTTTGTTTCCTTCCTGATCCCATCTTGTTTCATTTCCCATCCCACCCTCCACATTGGATCCTCATATTTTTATAGAATTTTATAATTAACACAAGTTAAAAATGACAGAGGGTTGTCTTTTTTAAAGATTTTATTTTAGAGAGAGAGAGAAAACGTGAGTGGGGGGAGGGGCAGAAGGAGAGGGAGAGAGGGAATCTCAAGCAGACTCCTAACTGAGCATGGAGCCTGACATGGGGCTCGATCTCATGACTCTGAGATCATGACCTGAGCCAAAACAAGAAATCAGAGGCTTAATCGACTAAGCCACCTAGGATTGTTCTTAATTAAAACTATGATCTTAAGGGAACAAGAATAGATACTTAGGTACTTTCCATTTCCCCTAAACCAAAGTTTCTCGTAGTGGTAAATACTAGTTTATAATTGCTTTTTAATTTTGTAACTAGTAGGATTTATATAACTGCAGCCAAGAAAAGCTTAAAAGCAAAAAAAGGCATATTGATCATATATGACAGATAAAATAGTACAGTTACAAAAGACAGATGTATGCTTCTAATATATAGCACAACTATAAGAAAAATGCAGATATAACGAGAAAAGAATTATTTGACAAAAAACTCTAGTAGGAGAATTTAGGGGGGAATAGGGTTTTGTAGCCTTTGGGAAACAGCTAATCATACTTATTACCAAATGTGTGTTTTTGCGGGTGAAAGCTCTCATTCTGTTAAGTAACAGTTTGTGGGTAACTAACTTAAAGGCTCAAAATTGTGTTATTTGGTATAAATGTTAGTTAAACTTGTGTAGATTTTAGGTAATAAATTATTATGTTTAGGAGCACCTGGGTGGCTCAGTCGGTTAGACATTACTGATGCTTGATTTTGGCTCTTGATTTTGGCTCTTGGTTTCGGCTCAGGTCATGATCTCAGGGTCCTAGGAGCCCCAGGTGGGACTCCTCGCTCAGTGGAGAGTCAGCTTGAGATTCTCTCCATCTCCCTCTGCCCCTCTCCCTACTCCCGCACATGCACACACCCTCTCTAAAATAAATAAATTGTACAAAATTATGTTTATAATAATAATAAAGTTATGTTTCAATGATTCTATTTAAAAGCTGATTTCACAATAATATTGAAAAATATTGTATTTGAAAGTCATCTATTTTTAGATCTTATTTTATCCTTAATATTGATACAAAAATTCTTGAATATTTTAATGACTGTTATATGCTACAATGTAGCAGTACTGAACTGCTATTAAAATGTACTTAACTGTGTTAATGCAGTGTTAATAAATTTATCCGAATTTTCAAAAACATCTCAGATGACAGTAAAGAGCACTTCCATATTTTTACATTTTACTGTGTAGCAGTTCACTCTAGGATCTGGTTTTTCAAGTGAGACTTGTACATGGGGACCATATTTATGAGGAAGGAAAGAGGGAAATAAGAATTTAACTTTGTTTTGCTCGAGAAACATAAATATTAAGTCATCTTATTTACAGTAAGGGCCATTTTGTATAAAAGTTATCTGTCCACAAGAGCCTCATAAAGCACTTGAGTCTTCTGTTGGTCATTTTTAAATATCATTCTGTGATTTTCACTGTAATTAGATCTTATTCGACTTTGTCTTCATATTGGTCTTGTATTTACTGACACATCTTCTGTGCGTTAGATACTTTACTTCTCTCGTTTAACCCACAAGAACCTTATGTGATAGATACTAGCCTTCTTACTTTGTGTGTAAGGAAACTGAAGCCCGAGAGCTTGAGGAATTACACAGGTTCAACAAGCCAGTAGGTGGCAGAGCAGAGAGTTCAAAGGCTACATTGGCATTTTCTTTTCTTTTCTTTTCTTTTCCTTTTAAAGATTTTATTTATTTATTTGACAGAGCGAGAGATGGCAAGAGCAGGAACACAAGCAGGGGGAGTGGGAGAGGGAGAAGCAGGCGTCCCGATGAGCAGGAAGCCTGATGTGGGGCTGGGTCCCAGGATGCTGGGATCACGGCCTGAGCCGAAGGCAGACGCTTAACATCTTAGCCACCCAGGCGCCCCTACACTGGCATTTTCCACAAGAGTATGCTATCAGGTATTTTTAAATACTCCTCTTTGGTTTAATTTCCTGTGATTGTTACTGAAATCAATCAACTCTTGCCCAAGTTCCACCCCTTATAAATTGTAGCTGAAATGCTAACAGAACAGTGCATTTGGCTAATATATTTTCTCAGAATTCAAACAACTCCTTTGCTCTTGTGGCCACATCGAGCCTCTCTCCCTCTTTTGCCTTCCATCCTCGCTTTCTTTTGTTTTCAAGAACGAAGACCCCAGTTCCTGGGTGGCTCATTTGGTTAAATGACTGCCTTCGACTCAGGTCATGATCCCGGAGTCGCAGGATCGAGTCCCACATCGGACTCCCTGCTCCGTGGAGAACCTGCTTCTCCCTCTGACCTCTCCCCTCTCTCCCTCCCTCCCTCTCTCTCTCTCTTAAGTAAAATAAATCTTTAAAAAAAAAAAGACTCCTTTTTTCAGTACTTAAAATTGAGGAAGCTTTGATACATACGTAGTATACATGATTTTTTTATACAAAAAGCAATAATACTAACACAGCGAACACATACACCTGCTACCCAGCTAAAGAAACCTGCATTCCTACTGCTTCTGAGGCCCCTGTGCACACCTCCCTGACTGCGTTCCCTCTGTTCCCCGTGTGGGTAACTCTGCTGAATTGTGTGTGTGTCATTCCCTCTGTCTTCATAGATCTGCCCTCTCACATCCCGTCTCAAAAACACACATGAACATATCCCACGATAACTTTTGTTGTTACATTTTCAAATTATGCTTAAAGATATTAGACTGTGTGTGTGCTTTTGCCACTTGTTTTTTTTTTGATACAGCATTATGTTTTTGAGATTTGTCCATATTAATGTGTGTAGTAGTTGTTTATTCATTTTTCACTGCTACACACATCTTCCCATTATGAGTAATCAGAATTTATATTTGTTCATTTGATGTTGGATATTTTAGCTAAGTTTTATTTGTTTCCTGTTAAAATAATGCTGCTTTAAACATTCTTAGACGTGTTCCCTGGCTAACCACAAAAGAGTGTTTCTAGTGAGTATTATCTAGGAGTGGAATCCTGAATATACGTATTTGCTGTTTTACTGGCAAATGCCAAATTGTTTGCTAAAGTCATTTTATGTTCTACCAGTAGATCATAAGAGTTACAACCACCTGGTATTATCTAAATTTGAAGGTTTCCCAGTCAGTAGTTATAAAACACTGTCTCATTAGACTTTGATTTGTATATTCCTGATTTCTAATGAGGGTAAGCATAGTTTCATATTTTTGTTGGTCGTTTATGTTTACTGTTCTCTCAATGCCCGTTTATACCTTTGCTCATTTTTATTGGGTTGTCTTTTATTGTTATTATTGATTTTTTAGCATTCCTTACATATTTCGGATATTAATTTTCATTAGTTACATGTGTTGCAGATATATGGCACCTTTTGTGTTATCTGAGGCTGTCATCTAGCCATGAAAGACTCTATTTTTAAAAACAATTCATTGAGACCCAGTAAGTTATTTATGTTACTCTTCCCAACTTTCCAGTGGGACTACAAGCTATTATATAGTCAAGAAAAGACTTGGCATCTCTGTAAAAGATGGTGGAAAAAAATTTTTCTTTTGATGACTTTCCTTTCTCTGATAAAAGATGATCATTCCTTTTATAGAATTTGCATTTCTAAGATTACTTATAAAAGTTCTGTATAAATCACTAACAGTTTATGTTCAACATCAGAAATCAAGTAAAAAGTATATTGGTGTATTTCTTGTGCAATAATAACTAGCATCACATTTTCTGGATTGGAGTCCTAATTATTTCAGTAAATGATTTTCTGAGAAAAACACTATAAATGTGAGATATTTCTAGTGTAGAAAATGTATAGGAATTACTTTTTCCGGAAAATTTTCAAGTTACTTGGATGAAAATTCAAAAAAGATTTGTTACCTCTTATTTTCATTTAATAGCTGATTTGTAGTACATGATACAAATGGAATTGGTACTAGGATATTATTCTATTTGACTCTGACATTTGCACAACTTTTTGTGGGGCTAAATAGATATTGTTTCTAAAATGTGAAACTAATATTCACAGGTGTTCTAATATATTTTTAGAATCTGTAGGACCAATTTTAGCAATTTAAGTTTAAAAGGCAAGGATATTACAGACTCTGTTTTATTAACACCATTTTTGGTTTTTTTAACCTTAAAAATAATTACCTAGCATATTCTCAGAAAAACATAAGAGTCGTATCGATTTGAGAAAAACATGTTTTTGATACCATAAAAACCAAAACCACATGCAACCTAATTTGGCTAATCTCCTTAGTTTTGGGTTTCATATTTTATAGTTAATGACACTTCATATATATCATCAATGCCAATTTCATTCAAACTCATTTTTCACTCTTAAAACATTAAAAGAGCTTGTAATTTGCTTCTGGTAATTTTGTTGAAATTTGTTGGAATCTGAAAATAAACATGTGCAGGAAAAGGAGATCTTTTGTTTATAGTGCGGGGTAAAAATCGAGGTTTATACTTATAGTTAAGAAATGTCTAGTGACCTAGGCATCTTGATAGAATGTTAGTTCAAAGAGGTTCATGGAATGGTTTGGAGTTCAGCAGGAAGGAATCAGAGAAATAAATACATACTGTTCATCCTCCCTTGAAAAATATAATTTGATACTGCTTTTCTCGTTTCTTCTCATTTCTCGTTAACTGCCTTCAGACAGCAGAAGATTCAAACTCCTCCTGTATTTATCAGCTCTAAGAGATTTTCTTGTTGTAAAGGCCTTTGTTGTGTAAGTCCCAGAATCTCATACAAGTCAGTCTGAACACATGGGAATCAAGCAAATGCCCCCAAATATCTAGATTAACTGTTCTCTGTGTATTATGGTGGGAAAATTTGGTAAATGAAAACATAGACGTTATGATTTATATTTTATGTGGAAAAGGCTCTGGTTTTGTCATACACATTTTGCTATTACTATAAAATTCCTGGAGACAGGATTTTCTTTTGAATAATTTTTAGGAGTAATAACAAAATACCTGATACTTACTCATATCAAATTTGTCCTTGTCATGGATAATATTTTGAAAGAGTTTTCACCAATATAGATAACATCAGAAGGAATGGTCATGTTACATATTCCCACATTCTTATTTTCACTTTTAGGTTCAGAATGAATTAGTTCTACTACTTAAAGATTTTTTCCCCTATGAAAACTGCCAACAAGTCACACTATCCTTGTTTAGCCATAGTTAAGGAATGGGAATATACCTTTTTGTTATGGCTATAAATTTGGCATTTTGCTGCACTACGTATTTGGGTATCTCACTATTTATATATATATATATATACACATATACATATATTTAAAGACAAGTTGATCATTTTATGGATAAGCCTAGGAAATAAATTATTTACTGAAAAAATTCATTTCGTTATAATCAAATCAAGAAGGATTAGTAAATGCCATTTATTACAACATGGCTGAATTTGTAATAGTGTTTGATCATGATGTGTTTTCTGTATTAGATTTTAATCTGTAACAATTAGTAAGATATTTTTAAAACTTCATAAAAATGTAAATGTGCATGGAATGTCTTAATCCTTCTTGTAACTTGAGGAAAAATTAAAGAGATTAGGAGACTTTTCTTTATGATTTTTCACGTAATGCTAAATAGTCATTAATTTTTTTTTTTTTTTGGTAATGAGGATATCCAGAGTTCATTTAATACTGGCCATTTTGGATTTAGATATTTGGATTTCTGGCGCTTTATATAATTGGAAGCTCTTTTCATAACAAAAAATAAGAAAGCACGAACCTTTAGTCTTGCTACAACATTGAAATGTTAACTTAAAGGAGGGCACCAACTTGGATTCACATATACTGAATTGGTAAACATGTTTATTGAACTTATCTCTCCTAGTTTTCTATACTACTTTAAATATAAGATTCTAAATTTAGAAGTTAAATATTTGGGTATATTTAATTTAAATAAACCTTGACTTCTAATAAACTAGTAAATGGACTCTTAGAGTTTATTTGTAATCCACACCAGTCTTTGGGACAACTATTTCTTAGACTTCACAACTAATATAATTTTTAAGGGGGCTGGGTGATAACAGAAAGTAAACTGAGTGGTGAGCCAGTAGCATTTGTCCCTGATGACTTTGAGCTAGTTCGCCATATCCCAGCCATAAATATGTATGATAGGAGATGAGACCTCTATTTGGCTTGTAGTTCACAATGAGATTTTTTAAACAACGATCTTAGACTGACAGTACTGACTGTTCTCTGCAAAACTTTGTTGAAAGTTACTGGATTTGTTTCAAAATAGGCTGGTTGCCAGCAGTGGAGATAAGATCTGTGGGAAAGGATTCAGTTAGTGGATGATGTTGAAATATTCTCAGAGGGAATGAATGAAGCGATCCTAGATTTGGTTCATACACCAGACTGACACATGGGAAGTGGCATGCCTTTCAGATCTAATCCATGAGCAAAGGTAGGGGCATAAAAGCCTCCCTTGGGTTTAAAGCATTAAAATAGACTGGAAGCTTCTTCAGGATCTTCCCCTTCCTCCACAAAGTGTGTTGTTATGTTACAGAGGACAGTTGGTAATTCCTTACTATTAAATGTCTCCAAATGAATTTGCTTTGAAAGATGAAATGTGATTAAATGAATTGGCAACAAAATATTTGGATTATGTACATCGTAAGATTTGAGATCAATTGCTCTTCATTGTAAAATTCTAAAAAAATTAAACAACAAATCACTGGTGAAGAGGAATACTGATTTTCAAAATGCAGTTTTTTCTTTATTACCTCTTAGTAGGGAGATTGGTTACATCATTACTTCAGGATAAATTCACAAGCTCCCCAGTCACTTAAGATAGTAAAATGGGGGGCGCCTGGGTGGCTCAGTGGGTTAAAGCCTCTGCCTTCGGCTCAGGTCATGATCTCAGGGTCCTGGGATTGAGCCCCACATTGGGCTCTCTGCTCAGCAGGGAGCCTTCTTCCCCCCCCCGCCCCGCCGCCTGCCTTTCTGCCTACTTGTGATCTCTCTCTCTGTCAAATAAATAAATAAATTTTTTTTAAAAAAAAAAAAAGATAGTAAAATGGATCCTATGTTATTTTATTGGAAATCCCAATCAGTGTTGTCTTATTATTTTCTCTTCATTCTCTAACCCAATATTTATGTATTTACCATGTTATAATCTACTTTTTTTTCTTTTCAAGTTTTATTTAAATTCTAGTTAGTTAACATATATGGTAAAATTAGTTTCAGGTATAGACTTCAGTGATTCATCACTTAGGGATAGCACCAAGTGCTCATCACAATAAGTTCCCTCCTTAATGCCCATCACCCTTTTAGCCCATCCCCCACCCACCGCCCCTCCAGCAACCCCCAGTTTTTTCTCTATAGTTAAGTCTCTTATGGTTTGCTTCCCTCCTCTTTTTTTCCTTCTCATATGTTCATCCATTTTGTTTCTTAAATTCCACATATGAGTGAAATAAATCATAGGGTATTTGTCTTTCTCTGCCTGACTTATTTCACTTAGCATAATAGCATAACTAACCGGGTTGTTGCAAATGGCAAGATTTTATTCTTTTTGATGGCTGAGTAATACTCCATTGAATATGTATAGTACATTTTCTTTATCCATTCATCAGTCCATGTTAAAATCTTCTACTCTTACTATTTCAGAGCTTTCTCTTGGGTGTTGCCAGTGATCTAAAAATCAGATTTCTATTTTCTATCCAATAAAATGTGAAAATGGATTGTTTTTTTTTCTGTAACTTATTTTTATTCTGTAACTTATTATTGGTATCAACAGTTCCTCTTACTATTTAGAGTATGATTTTATTTTTAGCAGTAGTTGTGTAGCCAAGTTGAAAATTATATTTGTAAAATAATCAAGTAGAGTTTTTGGGACATTCTCACCTTCTTTTAACATTTATGCAGCAATATTTAGGAGCAGTAAACACTTGCCCAGAATTTTGTGTCTGGTAATTATTTTAATTTTAGTATATACTCTAGCTTTCTTGCAGAGCACGGTACCAGGAAAAGCCAGGAAAAGGCTTCCCTTATTTACTTCTAGAGAGTCACGTGGACGTGGAGAGAAGTCCTCCACCTACTAATTCCACATAGATATCAGTCACATGTCACGCAGCCCACTTGTTGACTATGGTTACAGTTAGTAGTGATTAGGAAAACTTTCATACTTTTTGTGGCCAGAATTTGAAGTGGGGAGAGTCCCTGGGATATAATAAAGGAATGTAGATAATCAGAGATTTGAGCCCAGTATTTCGTTAAGAGGGAATCAAGCTAATAAAGAGTTACATAGGCTGTACAAACTTTGGCTTTGTACCTTTTGAATATGTGGCATCAACCTGTGATGCTAAATAGCTTTCTCCATGGACTTGGTCATACTTTGACCTCTCAATTTCAAATAAAAGGGGGAAGGAGTATTTCTCTGAAGCTTCGTGGCTTAAGTAAATAATTAGGAGTTGCTTCACTCAAGATGGGGGAAAGAAATCCCCCGTTGTGTTAAAGCCAGGAAAATTCTCAGTTGGCCACTTGGAAACTTCCTCCTTAAAGGAATTGTGTGCCAAGGGTGCGGAGAAGGGTAAATGAATTAACAAGTAACATTTAAAGCTAGAATAATATTTGTTTCATCTGTGTCTTATAGTTTCCTATAATTATGACATAACATATTTCTTAATCTTCTTTGAATTTTCTATTAATTCTTTCTGATATACATTGTTTAAAAATCAGTATTAAAATTGTCTAGAAAGTCCAGAAATAGATACAAAGGCACTGGGAAATTTAGTATTTGATAAAGATAGCATTTTAATTATTGGAAATGGATTACTCATGGATAGTCATCTGAGAAAATAAAGTTGCACCCTAATCTCCTACCTAACACCAAAATAAGTTCCACAGAGATCAGAGATCTGAGCATTAAAAAAAAGAAGAAAATTACCATTAGAAAATGCAAGAGAAATATGTATTTGTTTAATCCTGGAGTCAGAAAGCCTTTCTAAGTATGACCCCAAACCCAGAAACCATAAAAGAAAAGATGTACAAATCTGATTAACATTAAAGAACATTGTTTATATGAAGAAAAACATAAGCAAAATTAAAGACAACTGAAAAACCAGAGAAAATTTTTCAACTCATGCAGTGAATAAGGGACTAATAGTCTTAATAAATAAAAGAGTTTCTTTAAAACTGTATTAAAAACAAAGCATCCCAGTTGAATAATAGACAAAGGAGATAAACAGTTAACAGGAAAGGAATATAAATAAATGGTTTTAAGCTTATGCAAAGATATACACTCTCATTCATGATAAGAAATTGTAAATAGACATTGCTGCTGGGAGTATAAATAGATAAAATTAAAAAATTTCTAAACATCCATAGTTTCTACCCAAGAATTTCATCTCTACTAGTTGATCCTTCAGATAAGAGTTGCGTGTGTGTAGAGAATGTGCCTATGGGATTATTCATCGCACCATTGTTTGCAATAGCAAAAGAAGGAAACTGCATAAGGACTAGATAGATTTTCGTACATCTGTACAATGAAACAGTAAATAGTCATTAAAAAGATGGAGGCATCTTATTGTAGACTGACAGGGAAGGAACTTCAGAATATATTTAGTAGAAAAAAAGTGTGTAAAATTGAGTGTATGGTAAACAGCACTTGTGTAAAATACACATAGTTGCATATGTCACACAGTATTTCCTACAGTTCATGTAGGATAGACAGGAGTGGTTGCCTTTTGGGAGAGAAAAAGTGGTTGGTGGATGGGGTGGGAAGGAGCTGATTTTTCGCGGTATACCAATCTTTATGTACAAGTATAATCTGTTCCAAAGTATAGCATATAAAAAGACTAAAAGCAAAAGAAAAAAGAATCTACGATTTTCTTTTCATTGCAGTTTACTGTACATCCCACCCAAAGTGCATACTTTTCTGAGCACTTAAATACAGTGGTAGACAACTATAATTCTTATACTTGGTTTTTTGTTTGTTTTTTGTGTTTTTTTGGTGTGTTTGGTTTGCTACAGCTACTACTACCAAATCTTTCATTGCCTTAGGACTATTATTATGAATTCAATTTTCATTATCCTCTCAGAGTTAATTAATGTTAATTAACATGTTAATACAATTGTTAGTGATGCCAGAATTTATTATACATATTTTTTCAGTACATCCATTTTTTTATTAAGAAAGTAGTAGCTAAATAGTTCTATAACAAAATCATTACTAACTAAAATTTGAGAATTTTTTTTTTGTTTTTCTCAATGAGAAGGAAACAAATGAGAGAAATAATGTTTGACATTCAGATATACTGGAGGCTCACTTCGTTTTTTTAACCATATTTTGAGTGGTTAACTTTACTGGCCATCATTTCTATAATTAAATCAAAATGAAAGTTTAACAAGAGAAATAAGGATGTAGCCAAATAAATATTTTCAATAAAATATATATTACATGACACTGGTTTATAAATTACAGCTTATTCTAAGGAGTCAGTCCTTTGTTTTTTTAATCACTAGAACATAGTAAAAATTTAAGTGATGGAAATTTACAGTGTTGCTCCAGCTCTACTAGACATTTGGATTTTTAGCCTATTTTATATGTTTATTAACTTTCTTTTTTCTTTATTATAAGACAGGTACATAATCCATGAGTAAACACAGGTGGTCAGTAAACCAACAAATTTCTCAATATATTTTGTCTGGCAGAACATTTTGGGGCAATTACACATTTGGTTCAGAATCCGAAGGTTGTAGTGATACTGTTTGGCAAATTCACACAATTTACATCTCTCACTGACTTCTAAATATTAAATTAAGAACTTTTTCGTAGTCAATGGCTTAAGTAATCGTTTTCATCATTGCGAAGTTTCGGAGCAGTATAAGGCATTTCTATATACTAACTTAACGCTTCTTCCCGCTGTGCGTGACAGGAAATTGAATAGACAGTGTGTTTCTTTGCTAGACTGATGCTGCATTCTTAGGATTATAATCTTCTAAATTATTTCCTTGCCAGTATTAACAGAACACTGACCTATTCAAAGGTTACTCTAGCAGGATAAATAAGTTGAGACTGAGATGGAGCTTTCCAAACAGTGGTATTTGAGTAGTGAAGTATATAGCACTGTTGGTTTTAACAAAGGTAAACCAAAGGGCAACTGTGGAAAAGGAAAGCTAGACTTGAAATTGGAGAAATAGTTACTTTCCAAAAAAGCCCCTAGGTCTCATGCAAACACTGAATTAAAAATAGTTGAGGGGCTCCCAGGTGGTTCAGTCAGTGGAGTATCCGACTCTTGATTTTGGCTCGGGTCGTGATCTCGGGCGTGAGATCAGGTGCCATGTCGGGCTCTTGCTCAGTGGGGAGTCTGCTTGGGATTCTCTCTCCCTCTCCCTCTACCCCTTATTCTCTCTCTCTCTGTCAAATAAATCTTTAAAAAAAATAGTTGAACTTGGAGCACCTGAGTGGCACAGTGGGTTAAAGCCTCTGCCTTCGGCTCGGGTCATGATCTCAGGGTCCTGGGATCGAGCCCCACTCGGGCTCTCTGCTCAGCGGGGAGCCTGCTTCCCCCTCTCTCTCTGCCTACTTATGATCTTGCTCTCTCTGTCAAATAAATAAATAAAATTTTTAAAAAAATAGTTGAACTTAATGTTGATGCACCACATCAGTGTAGAGATTTGGGGTAGAACCTAGAATCTGGACTCTCCATGTAAAATAACTGGTGAAAGAATTATAGAATAGGAGAGCCTAACGATTCTTCTAGAGCTTTTTGGCTCATCTTCTTTCTTCAGAGATGAAGAAATTAAGAAACTTTGGTTTATGTAAAGAATCAGGGTTAGAACTCATGGCTTTTTTTTTTTTTTTAAGATTTTATTTATTTATTTGACAGAGAGATCACAAGTAGGCAGAGAGACAGGCAGAGGGAGAGGGGGAAGCAGGCTCCCCGCTGAGCAGAGAGCCCCAATGCGGGGCTCGATCTCAGGACCCTGAGATCATGACCTGAGCCGAAGGCAGCGGCTTAACCCACTGAGCCACCCAGGCGCCCCAGGACTCATGGCTTTTTAATCTAAAATAGATTAAAATTTATTTTAATAAATTTAAATTAAATTTAAATTATTTAATTTAATTAATAAATTAATTATTTTATTTTTAAAAATAAAATAATTTATTATTTTATTTTTTCAAGGCACCTGGGTGGCTTAGTTGGTTAAGCGTCTGCCTTCAGCTCAGGTCGTGATCCCAGGGTCATGGGATCAAGCCTCACATCAGGCTCCCTGCTCCTCAGGGAGCCTGCTTCTCCCTCTGCCCCTCCCCCTTGCTCATTCTCTCTCTCTCAAAATAAATAAATAAAATATTTTTTTTTAAATCCAGTATTCCCCCCATCCCCCCCTCACAGTTAGGTACAGTTGCATGTATTGGTACAGTATTTTTACCTTTACTTCCTATAACAGCTCCCTTTGAGGACTGTCCCAAAATTCTGGGTCTGAAGGAAGGCTTGCACGCCATGAGTGAGGAGACTTAAAGCATAGCAGCTAGATCATTCCTGGTCTGTTCTTTTACAGGGGCCATGAAGCCAAGGCTTGAAGGGTTTTCACAGTAGAGTAGCCTAATTAGTGTGTTTTTAAAAGATTACTCTGGCTGCAAAAGATTACTCTGGCAGCACTTTGGGGAGTCAGTAGTCACTGGGAGATCAGTTAGGAAAATCCTTACAGATGTCCAGCAGACATATGAAAAGATTCTCAGCTTTACTAATCATCAGGGAAATGCAAATCACAACCACAGTGAAATACCACCTTACACATGTCAGAATGACTAAAATCAAAGAGACAAATAACAAATGTTGGCAAGGACATGGAGAAAAGGGCATCCTCATTCACTGTTGGTGGGAATGTAAACTGATAAAGCTGCTATGGAAAACAATATGAGAAACAATTAAAAATAGAAATACCATAGGATCCAATAATTCTACTACTGGTTTTTAACCCCCAAAAATGAAAATAGTGGAGTGCCTGGGTGGCTCAGTAGGTTAAAGCCTCTGCCTTCAGCTCAGGTCCTGATCCCAGGATCCTGGGATCGAGCCCTGCATCGGGCTCCCTGATCAGTGGGAAGCCTGCTTTTCCCTCTCCCTGCCGCTCCCCCTAATTGTGCGCGCACTCTCTCTCTCTTTCTCTCTCTCTCTCCCTCTCTCTCTCTCTGTCAAATAAATAAATAAAATCTTTTTTCAAAGTTATATGTAATGCATACAGTGTTCGTATTTAAATATTATATAAACCGATTTAACCGCTGTGATATTTAAGTTTTGTTAGTAGAAACAATTGCAGATTACATGTGATTTTACAGCTTTTTTTCTTAAAGATTTATTTATTTGAAAGAGAGAGCATGCAAGCACGTGCCAGGAGAAGGAGAAGAAGGGGAAAATCTTCAAGCAGACTCCCTGCCTAGCCTGAGCTGGGAGCCAGAGGCAGGGCTTAATCCCAGGACCCATGAGATCATGACCTGAGCCAAAACCAAGAATTGGACATTCAATTGACTGAGCCACCCACGTGCCCCATGATTTTATAGTTTTTATAAATGAATGAATAAGATGACATTTACAATTTTTATGGCACTTAAATATAACCTTTTGTTGATTGAAATCTTGACCATCTCTAGATGTACATATCTTTCTAAATTTGTTCAGGGATTAGAATTTGCAGCTCCTGATAGCAATTTCTATCACCTGCTTAGTCTTTTTAACCTTTTCTTCTGTTCAATTATCCAGCCCACCTTCCTGCTACCTTCAGTGCCTGCACCATCCACTCTGCTCTCCTCCTCTCTCCCTACCTCAATAAGGTGCTCATTTCAGAGTTGTGTGCCTTCTGCTGAGCCTTCAACCATGTTAACTTCCATTCATACATGCAAATACATTTTTACTATATATCATTTTCTTGGCTAACTTTTTCTTAACACAGAAAGAAAAACCCTAAATGTTTTTAACTTATACTGTTTTTGGTTTATGCCTTGCAAATTATTGTATGATTAAAAGTAATTTGTAGAGTATAATTTCATTCTACTCATTCATTTATTTAATCACTCGAAATATTGAGCATTTCCTTAAATTTCCATTAACCTTAAATAAGGTTATTATATAGCACTAATCAATGTAAATAATTTATATGTGGTCTTGTGATATGCTTTTAAAATTCACAATGTTGCCAAGAAAACAGTACATATTGAAAAATGTGATATTCAATATCAAGTTGTTAAATTTAAGGTTAGGTTTATGGGTAGTGTGTTAGAAATTATCACTTTGTATTCCTACATCCCATGTATAACAGGAGTAAGTCTGTCCATTTTAGCTTTTCTATAATTAACAGTTTTAAATTATACTTTAAAATTTAAAAAGCAATAATTAATTAATAATTAATGATTAATAATTCAGTGTAGCCTATGAATAATAGCTCTTTTCCTGATTATTGAGACATTTATAAACTGGTAATTTTGTCTCATCAGATATTTTTTTTTTCAGCACCAAGGCATTTATTTTAGATCCTGAAGCTTTATAAGGACTTGTTATTTGGAGAGTAACTGATGCCAACTTTATTGAAAACATCTGTTTTATTTTACTAAGATAATACTTCTTTGACTGAGATGCAGGATTACAGTGACCTAGTTGATTCCAGTACACCACTCCTTACAAAGGAGAAGGAGAAATGGAAATTTTGGAGGAGATGGGGTTTGCATTTCCTAGTCCACTTTAAAAGGACACACTGTCTTCATTTTCATTATACTTTCAGTACGATTGACTTCTGAAATGCAAATGTGAAAAGAGATTAAGAATTTGAAATGGGAATGTATGATGGGAAAATACAGGAGCTAACTGTTTCTTTTTCATCTGTTAATGTTTAGAGTTTTGACACCTCAAAGTTGCACACCACATGTGATTATTCAGTTTCTTTACTGCTTAACTTTCATACATTCATCCTGGTCCCTGCTTCTTCGCCAGGAGATAGATCTCTTTGCTGTTTGTTTCAAACATAAGAGAAAACACTGGATGAGTTTTTTAACTGCTCTCCATTCTCTACCTTTAATTTCACCTGTTATGGTGATTATCACACCACCACGTCAGAATGAGCAGCCTTGCTCTTTGGCCCGGCAGTCCATCTCCTGTACACTGGATTCATCTGGCTCACGTGGGACTCTCAGTCGGCCCTCTCTTCCCTGTCATATCTCCACCATATCCTGTGTAAGCCCTTTAACATATTCAAGACTTCGAGTGCTATAAAATAAGAAAAACCTTCTGATGGCCCTGCAGTTCTTTCTCTTCTCCTCTTTCCCTCTCTTCCTTCACAGCCATACTTCTTGGATAATCATTCCGTACTTTTCTATTTCCTTTAACAGTGGTGCCATTCTATTCTTGGTAAGGTCAACCAGCAGCTCCAACTGGCTCAGCCCAGTGATCTGTTTCAGTTGTCATATTACCATTTTTCTAAACATCTAGCTTTATAAATCATTCTTTCTCAAAACTCGCTCTTCTCTTGGCTTTCATACTACTTCTCTCCTTGGTGTCCTTGCCAACTCTGACTTTCGTCTTTGTCTTATTCCTTGACTTCCTTTTTCTGCTTTTTGCTCATGCCTTGAATGTTGAGATTCCTAAAGGTCCTGTGTTTGGTCCTCTTCTTTGTACTGCAGGGGCTACTTGGATGCTTACTGTCATAACTTCATTCACCATTGATTTATGGGCTGCCTTCTCCCCAGACGCATATTCCCAACACCCTGTTGGAAACTTAGTAATGCCAGGAGTTAGGATTCAGGATACTATTGAAATGATCCTCATAAAAAATCATAAAAGGAGGGTCAGAGGGGATAGAGAAGTTAGGTTTTTACAAAATATAGTAAGGAGGTAGAATTTCAGGACCTTATATTTATATTCCCTTTTTTCAGGGGAGTGGAAGTAAAGGAATGAATTTGAGATTTTAGACTTGGTCACTTAAAGGTTTGTGGCTCCATCCATTAAAGAGTCAGAGTATAGGGGCGCCTGAGTGGCTCAGTGGGTTAAAGCCTCTGCTTCGGCTCAGGTCATGATCTCAGGGTCCTGGGATCGAGCCCTGCATTGGGCTCTCTGCTCAGCAAGGAGCCTGCTTCCCCCTCTCTCTCTCTGCCTGCCTCTCTGCCTGCTTGTGATCTCTCTCTCTCTCTCTCTCTCTTTGTAAAATAAGCAAATGGAATCTTTAAAAAAAAAAGATTCAGAGTATAAGAAATTGAGCAGGACTTTCAAAGATGATGGTTGTATCTTTGAACATGTAAACTTGGAAGTGTCTGTTAAACTTCAGTTCATTTGATTTCTGTGAGTATAGAGTGCCAGGAAGAGCTCTGGTCTGGAAATCATGGAAGTAGGAGGAACCCATCTGTAGTGATACTGAGGACACGAGAGAGGATACAGGGCACAAGATATCACAGCTTGTCATAAACACTGTCACATTCCCACCCTTCTCTGGCTGTTTCTCATCTCCACACGTAACCTTTGTTGTAACTATGGCAAATTACTTGACAATCTCTTAATGTTCCGTGTTTTTTCTTTGTGTTAATACTCATTGATCAGTGTCTAAAACCCTCTGCCCATCTATGAATTCCCTGTTTTATCTCCAAAATTTAGCTCAAGTAACATCTCCAGGAAGCAGTAATTAGGCTTAAGTATTTCTCTCTGCTCCCATAGTGCCTTGGGATAGCACTTAGGACATCTTTCTATGACTTAACACGTATGGCTCATACCCACTGGACTGTATTTTCTGCTGGCTTAAGACTTGTGTTAGCAGGTTTGGGAGCCAAATTTGATTATTTGTTAAGGTAATAGAATTTTTGGTAGGATGTTTAATAATTATATGGCTTATTAAAGTATAATAAAAATAACTTGAAAATTAATGCTTAACCACCTTAATATTTAAACGTGACTTTTTAAAGGTCCACTAAGAAAATGCTTCTGAGTCCTTGATTAGGCTCTGTGAGCTCACCAGGGAAAAGAAAAAGTAAATTTCAAAAACCTATATTTTCCCTCCGTACTTCTTTTCTTGTTTTTATAGCATAATAAAATACAGAGAAATGATCGCTTTGTACTTTACCACTAGATGGCTGAATTACATTGCTTTTGGAAAAGAAGTAAAATCTTAATCGTTTGAAGTAGCCTACTAGGTAAAATTTAACAAAACAATATGTAAGTATATATATACATGTATGTATTTACACATTCACACACACACGCATACATATGCACATACGTAAATAACTTACTCTCTGAATAGTCAGGTTAATTGGAATTAAGAATTGTTTCTTAAAAAACTTATAAAAATTATAACCTTGTGTGATTTCCGCTATAGTTTACAAGATAGATTTTGACGAGATGTATAAAAGATCGGTATACTTTAAAATCACATCCTTGCATGGAATATCCACAAACATCAGTGCTGCAAGTTTCACAAACCCCTTGGGGGAGAATTTAACTCTGTTGGAGAACCAGTATCTGCTGTCAGATGAGGACACTGACTTTTTCCTTTATAAATACAGTGTTTCATAGAGTTTCTGTTCAACTGGAGTTCAGAATGATAGAAGAGGTATTATACTACTTCATTTAAATTTTCAGCGTAAGACCTTTCCAATTTTTAAGTCTCCTTGAATCAAGTCTTGATCATAAGTGTCTCTGTTTTCGGTCAAGATTCAGGAATGCTTTATGAATGCTCTATGAAGTTGAACCATAGGAAATTACCATTTTTGAATATCAAAAACTCAGACATCAGCCATCTCATGTAGTCCAACCTAATAACTTTCTTGTTTTAGTCATTTTCATTTCTTACACTTCATACAGTGACCTGAATAATTGCTATTATTCTGGGCTGTTAAGCTTTGGTAAGCTAAAGGTTTGATCTTAAAAGGATGATATTTTTACCTTAGTTGTGGGATTTTGTGGAAGGCACATACTCAGAAGTGCAGTTTGGCAAAATGACATTCAGGTTAATAATAGGCTTACTTGCATGCCAGAAGATTTTCCAAGTACCATTTCAGTGTAAAGTTACATGCATTGCATTCAGAAAGTACAGGGTGCATCTCTGAAAATAGGACGTAGTATCTAAAGGGAATATTCCCAGGGTTATTTTGGTTATGTATTAGTTGAAGTGATAGGCCAAAAGAAGTTAAAATGTGAGTCTCAGGGGAGCCTGGGTGGCTCAGTGGATAGAGCATCTGACTTCAGCTCAGGTCATGGTCTCAGGGTCCTGGGATGGAGCCCAGTGGGGTCAGGTAAGGCTCCACATTCAGTGGGGAATCTTCTTGTCCCTCCCCTCACCCCCTCCACTCATGCACACTTGCGCGTGCTCTCTCTCTCTCTCTCAAATAAACAAATGAATAAAATATTTTTGTAAAGGGACGCCTGGGTGACTCAGTGGGTTAAGGCCTCTCCTCCTTCAGCTCAGGTCATGATCTCAGGTTCCTGGGACCAAGCCCCATATGGAGCTCTCTGCTGAGCGGGGAGCCTGCTTCTCCCTCTCTCTCTCTGCCTGCCTCTCTCTCTCTCTGTCAAATAAATAAATAAATAAATAAATAAATAAATAAATAAATAAATAAATAAATCTTTTAAAAAATCTTTTTGTAAAATATGTCTCAAATGTCTCAAATCAACATTAATTTGTAATATATTTTTTCCTCTTGGAATACCGTTAACATAAGAGTCTACTGATTTTATTTTGGGTTACTTAGTGGTAGTATTAACATTTAACTGTAACATGAAATTTTAAAATTATTGATAAAGACATTTAATATTTCAATAAAACAGCAAAATACCTGAAGTTATATTTTTGGCTAAATTGAAACATGCTGTCAGTGAGGCCTTGATCTCTCTTTCCATTCCTATATCCTAACACGGTCTGTGGTAATCCATCCTCTTCTTGGGCAAGCATGGTTTTGACTTTTTCTTCCTGAAATCTGACAACAGATTCACCCAAACATGGTGTCCTCCTTGCTACAGGTGATCTTGCTAGTGTTTTGGAACTTTTATGTCAACCTTATTTTAAGTCTTCCAGCAAAATGTTGATTTCAAAATACATAAAACCTTGTATTTGCTCTTTTAAAAAATACTGGCACAGTGAGGTAGTGTTAAAATAGTTTGAAAGTACTGTTCATGTTGTTTATTTGGTAAACTTACAGGTTAATTTAATTATGAAAGGGAGAGGTCCTCTCTGAGAAATATTTGGTTGTTTTTGATGGAATTAAGCAGTTCCTTGTTTGTCTTGTTTTATTTCACCCATCAAACTAAAAACAAAGCAATGTTTGTATATGCTTCAGGATTAATAATTAGGAGATACTTCTTAGCAGAGGCAATTATATTTCTTGACTCGGCTATCACATCTTGTAAATGAAAAATATTGAATTGTTTTTGAGAACAAAATAATATTTTTTATGAGGTAAAAGTAGAAAACATTAGTCAGGATTTTTTTTTTTTTTTGAAAAAACCTACAACCACATTGTCTTTATCTTTTTTGTTTTTATTCCCTGTGCAGATTTGAAATCAGGCTATTAGACTAGAACTTCATTTGACAGGAGTGTATAGACATTAGACATGGCCAGCTGAATACAATATGGCATTGGAATATTTCTCCTTTTGGATTAATTAGGGGTAGAAATATTTTACATAATTCTAGTGCTCTTAATCATTGATAGAAAACATACAGTCATGCTAGTTATACATCGCACCAACTCCTAAATGCTCCAAGGAGTTAATAATCTGTTAAAGGATTACTGAGCTATGTATAGTACAGAGTAGGAAGAGGTCATAAAGAAGACACAGATGGAATAAGGGAAGGGAAATTACATTTGCTAATTGGGGATGGATTGGGAGAGCATGAGGAAGCCTTCCTGGAGGTCATGATAATTTAAAGTTGCCTTGAAAGATGAGTTTGATCAAGTAGAGACAGGAGAGAGAAGTCGGGTGGGATGACTGCAGCTGTCCTTATCCTGCTTTTATAATATTTGCTTTTAAAATTCACTGTATCCGGCGCCTGGGTGACTCAGTTGGTTAAGCAACTGCCTTCGGCTCAGGTCATGATCCTGGAGTCCCAGGATCAAGTCCCACATCGGGCTCCCAGCCCCATGGGGAGTCCACTTCTCACTCTGACCTTCTCCCTTCTCATGCTCTCTCTCACCTTTCTCTTTCCTAATAAATAAATAAAATCTTTAAAAATAATAATAATAAAATAAAATTCACTGTATCTTAAGAATTGTGTTTCAGAATTACATCAAAGATATCTGTGGGGGTGCCTGAGTGGCTCAGTGAGGTAACACTACCTCACTGTCCCAGTATTTTATAAAAGGTTGAATGTCTGCCTTCAGCTCAGCTCATGATTCCAGGGTCCTGGGATCGAGCCTCGCATCAGGCTTCTTGCTCACTGGGGAGCCTGCTTCTCCCTCTCCCTCTGCCTGCTGCTCTCCTGCTTTCTCTCTCTCTCTCTCTCTCTCTCTCTCTCTCTCTCTCTGTCAAATAAATAAATGATCTGGGAATAAAAGATATCTGTGGATCTGAAGACAATAAAGCTCAGGTAACAATAACTCCGGCTTCCAGTCCTCTCCCCATCCACCCCCCACCACCACCAACCTCCATCACAGCATAACGCTTGCCACCATCCCTGTGCTCTTCTCAGGGCTCCGGTCCCTGCACCCAGCCCCTGACCCATGGAGAGCCACACACTCCACGGGAGAAGGCTTGCTGCATCTTCTCTCATGGCAACGTGTTGATTCTGTTTTGTTTTTCTTTTCTCTTGCCAAAGGGTGCTCATTCCATAACACCACCACCCCTCTACCGAAAAGACAGGAAGGGAAGAGAATTAAGCTTTGGGCTGCACATTACCCGAATTGTTTGGGGTGGGAAAGGGGAAAGCAAACTAAACTTTACTTCTCGGTATCTCTGATGTTGGCCCCTTTTCCCTCTGTCTCATGTTTTCTTGATTCATGTGGTCTAAGAATGAGGACCCCCCCCCCATCTTTCGAATGAATTGCAGTGCTGTAAGCTTTTGTAACAATGTGAGGCTGTGCAGGACCACTGTGTTGTCAGTGGAACCCTAGGCAGATAACTTTTATGGACTTCCACACTCATTTCATTCCTTTCTGCTACCTCAGAAGCTCAGACACTAGGAAATGAACCATGGGGACAGGCTCAAAGGATTGAGATGACATTGACAAAGCCATCCACCCAAAGCCAGCTTCAAAGTCTTAAAACAAAATGGTTTTTCTTGTAATTCAAAAAAAAAAATATTGACATGAATTGCGGAAGAGATTTGAGTCCCAAGAGAGATCAAGTATGTATGAAATTGCATTTTTTTTAAGTTGTGCTTTTCCAATAGACTGTAACCAGAAGCATATGAAACCACAAGAGAGGGTTCCTCCACATCACCCCCCCCCCAAATCTGGGCCCATTTTTTAACAAAGCATGAGTCAAACGGAATGAGAAGAGTGAGACGATGAAGAGGGCCGGAAGGGGGCAGGCATGCTTCAGTTCACAGGCTTTCCAGAGGGAAGTCCAAAACTGAGGGTGAACACCAGCCGCCCTCCTGACCCCTACGCACTGAGGCTCCTTCTGAAAGCCACAGGGCCCTGGGTTTGTGCATCTTTTAGACGACCCACAGCATTCTTAATGTACAAAAGCAGAATGTCTCACAGGCATTACAAGAACATTACGAAAAGCAAAAAGCACATATTTCCATTACACCTTTTTATACGTTTCTTTCCGGTCATTCTTTTCCATCTTCTATTTGACCCCTGACCCTTCCTAGAGAGAAGAAACATCACACACTGGCAGCTTGAGCTCAGAAGAAGGCAATTCCCCTGAACTTGCAAGGACTTTGGAGTTTCTTTTGCTCACTGTGATGAGTGCACAGTGCCCCACTGCAGTTCTTACTACAGAGGGACTGTCATTAACAGTACCGATTCTTGGGAGGCGTTGCATTTTACAAAAGTGAGTGCCGGTCTGGGACTGCTTTTAAAGAAGACGCCTCACTTGAAGAGACAGGAAATTTCTAACTCCAGTTTTGGTGCATCTACATGGATGCTTTCCTCCTGCTGAAATTGCCTACTCTGGCATCTCTTCACATCCAGAGGAAAAAAACACTGTCGTTCATAAAGGATTCACTTTTTAATTTAACCATTGCTTAAAAGGAAGACAAAAAGTTACGAGACACAGAAAAAAAAGCATCCTATTTTCTGTAAATACATTTTATTATCTCTTCTGAGAGATTGCCCAAACAGTCACAGCCAGTGTTCATGCCCTCTTTTTGCATTTAATTACATTATTGGTCATAGCAACCTACTGTCATTCGTTTACATTTCTCCTACCTGTATTTGCTGAAAAGGTCCCTAAGAGCTTGTTGTTGGCTGCTCTTTAAAAGTCACTAGTTTGTCATCCCGGTGTATTCTTCAGTTACACACAGGCAGAAGTTTCATAGACGCTGCCAGGAAGAATTCCAGGAAGGGTAAAAGCAATTCACTCCTTCCAGAGCCGTTCTGGGGTCGTTTTTGAACTTTGTACTTTTTATACAAAGCTCTTCTGAATCATATGCTGGCTACCAAAGGATGGGCTGCCTTCTGATTCCTTTCCAGGAGAGAATAAATTTCTGTTGTTGTCCAGCAGTCAGTGACTTTCTGAGACGTGGATGGGAATTGGGGAATTTGTGTTCATGCAAGAATGGAATGACACCTTGGCGTGGACATTTGCACTGGGATGGCTTGGAAAACAAAGCCTTCAGTAGTTTCAATTAATCAACCTAAATGATGTATGCATTTTATTTTATTAAAGATTTTATTTATTTATTTGACAGAGAGAGAGATCACAGGTAGGCAGAGAGGCCGGCAGAGAGAGAGGGGGAAGCAGGCTCCCTGCTGAGCAGAGAGCCTGATGCGGGGCTCGATCTCAGGACCCTGAGATCATGACCTGAGCTGAAGGCAGAGGCTTTAACCCACTGAGCCACCCAGGCGCCCCGATGTGTGCATTTTAGAAGGAAAATTACTTTGCGTCTATCTGCCTACTAACCAGCAACGTGAGGAAGTTAACACAGGAGACTGGCTTCTTAATGTCATTCTTTTGGGATCAGTGATATTTTAAAAAATATAATGTATTTACTGATTTTTATTCCGTCTTACTCCTTTTTAAAATTAACTCAGCTGCGTGTTTATTTTTATTGAAAGCCAGGGAAACAACTTTTTTTCGATAAAGACAAAAGAGAGACTTCATACCAAATCGTTGGTCCTATTCCCTTTTTTATTCACATCCTTTTTCCTAATTATCCAGATGTGACAATTTACACATATGCGACTGTTCATTTTTTCTTGCCCACTTCTTTGTTCTTTATTGCCCTGAAGTCAAAATGTTCTATGAATTATAGGCTGTCGTAATTGTTGGAGACCTTTTTTCAACATCATGACTATGTCAGATTTTCTTGACAGCATGTAAATAATTAATTTACCCACTTTCTGAATCTTTCTGCTGTAGCTATGACTGGTATTTTTTGTTATGCTGCCTAGAGCCACACAACACTGATGACCCTGAGATCATGACCTGAACTGAAATCAAAGGTCAGGTGCTCAACCGACTGAGCCACCCAGGCGCCCCTCTAGTTATCCTTCTGATTCAGATTATAGACAGGAAGAAGAACCTGGGGCTGAGAGAGGGACAGCCCAACATCTCAAATTCTTTCAGTGAGAAGGGTCAGATAAAGGAAGGAGAAAAAGGGCGCCTGGGTGGCTCAGTTGGTTGGGCAACTGCCGTCGGCTCAGGTCATGGTCCCGGTGTCCCAGGATCCAGTCCCACATCGGGCTCCCGGCTCCACCGGGAGTCTGCTTCTCACTCTGACCTTCTCCCTTCTCATGCTCTCTCTCACTCTCTCTCTAATAAATAAATAAAATATTTTTTAAAAAAAAGGAAGGAGAAAAGTAAAACAACAAAAATGGGGGAGAATGGTGTCCTGGGGCGAACGGAATAAAGCAGTGACCTGTTGGGCTCTTGGCTACTGTAGGGGCAGTTAGTTGGCCACTGAATTGGCGATACGGAGGCCACCACGAATATTGTCCATGGTGGATTCCTGTTCCTTTTAGTGAGAAGACTAGTTTGAAAGAAGAGTGGGTAGTGAGAAAGTATATATGGTCAGTGTAGACACACTGTTGGTTTTTGCTGTGAACCCAAGAGAAAGGGAATGGTAGCTAGAGGGATGTGGAGTCCAAAGAGATAACTTCATGCCCCCCCCCATGATTGGGGGTGTGATCTGAATGAAGAAATAATGGTGTACAAGTATGTACTCTTTTTTTTTTTTTTAATTAAAAGAGAGGGTCCCTAGGACATGGGCTTAAGTTAAACCGAATTTGAATTTCATCTTACCACTTAATTGGTGTATTTGGGAGCATATTACATAATGGCCGTTCTCTGATAGAAATAATTCCTATTCCAACAGTTGTTGTTGTGACTACAGACTTAAATATGAGATGTGTATGAAGTGCCTGATTCATAGTAAGTAATAAATCCACTGCAGTTACTGATTTTGTTGTTACCTTTAAATTCTGAAGAGTCTGTTCAGAAACAAGTCTATTTATTTATTTATTTTTCTTAAGAACTCTTTATGCAGACAGAGAGTCCTGTTTCTTAGCAATCGCTAAGCCCTAGCTGATGCCAGACCTCACTTCCCCAAAGTCCAGCTTTACCAAGCTGCTTGCTTGCTGTTTTCCGGTGTATTTATAGTCAGTCATACTTCAGCTGATCAGCTTGGAAGATCTTGCTCTCCTCCCATCCCCCCATTCATCTTTGAAGGCCAGCTTATATTTCAGAGTCCAACTCAAGGATCACCCCTTCCCTGAGACCTTTTCTGACACCTCTGCTTCCCCGATAATTCTGTGGTCGACCCCTGCCTTTCTCCTCTGTGGCCTCATTTTAGCCTGTTACTTCCCTGCCACTCTTCTTTCAACTCGGTTCACAGAGCTGTCAATCTCTACTGACCTGTAATAGCCTTAAAAGCAGTAAACATTCACCTTTGGCTTTTATCCCCAGCACAATACTTGACCCGTAGTAGGTATTCGATAAACCATTGTTGAATAAATTAATGCATGTGTGAATGAACGGTTAATATCATCAGGACCACGGTTACAGCTTTACATATTTTAATGCTTTAATCACTTTATTTATTAGTTACTTGCCAAGAGTATTATTTTACAAAGAACACGAATCATAAAATCAAATAAATATGTGAGGCTTGGGCTCTTTGGGTTCACCCCCACCCCAGCTCAGAAGAGCAGTATTTTGTGAAAGAAGTTTGAGACAAATTACAAACAGACACTGTTCCAAAAGGCCACTTACACTCAAGATACCAGAAATTTGGAATATACACTCTAAAACAAGTCATGCTTTCTAAGTGTTAGTGGTGGTAAAGACAATTATTAAAATAAGAATAATTGCATTTCAGATATGTACTTAGAAAATGTTTGTTAAAATCGTGTCATATGACTTGAGAACTAGTTGCTGGGGAGTCTTGGAATAAGGCAGTGATGACACAGGAAGACCACTTATTCCATCTTTGATGTGGCTGAATTTTCCCCGAGAGATCCCCTATACCCCTCTGCTTTTCTCTGCTGTGTTCTATTCTATTTTGGATGGTAAAGATTATTCCAGAACTCTAAATTTTTAACTTTCCTCCCATAGTGGAAACAGTGTGGCAGTGCTGGGTAATCAGGATGCAGTGAGGAGCCCTGGGACAACCATTTGTATGACTGTGTAATTGCTATAGTTTGCATTTTGGTGTTAAAGATGAGCTTAAAGAGTTGCCTTTAAATTCAGTTCCAATATCCAGGGAAATCCAAGGATGAGAATCTTCTGACTTATTCTGCATAGTGGGAAGGATTTTGTTGATGGATAGCCACTCAGATGAAGGTTCCAGTATATTAAAGAAGAAATTATGCTGTGGAGAGACGCCTGGGTGGCTCAGTCCGTTAAGCATCTGCCTTTGGCTCAGGTCATGATCCCAGGGCCCTGGGATTAAGTACCGCATCATCGGGCTCCCTGCTCAGCAGGGAACCTGCTTCTCTCTCTGCCTGCCGCTCCCCCTGCTTGTGCTCTCCCTCTCTCTCTGACAAATAAATAAAATCTAGAAAGGGAGGGAGGGAGGGAGGAAGGAAGGAAGGAAGGAAGGAAGGAAAGGGAGGAAGGGAGGAAGGAAGGAGAGAAAGAAAATAAAATTTTATGTTGTAAAAAGATTGTGACAAAGAGAGCTAGTTTCTTGTCCTAATACTGTATCTTTTGTCCAAACTGTGTAGGTGTTTAAACAAATTTTGGGCAAAGTTTTTTTTTCCCTCTGTAATCAGGGTGATTGAGCATTTCCTGACATTTGTAAATTTGTGAGCCCTTTTCTTTTTTTTTTTTTAATGTTTTTATTAACATATAATGTATTATTTACCCCAGGGTACAAGTCTGTGAATCATCAGGCTTACACATTTCACAGCATTTGCCATAGCACATACCCTCCCCAGTGTCCATATCCCTATCCACCCCCCCACCTCCCAGCAACCCTTAGTTTGTTTTGTGAGTTTAAGAGTCTCTTATGGTGTGATCCCTTTTCTAAGTAATGATTCATGATTCCCTCATTGAAATTTTGTCATCTTTATATGGTATAGGATGTGATGTTATATATTATGGTTATATATTATATTAAAGATTATATAAGGTTTATTTTAGTATAACCCTGAGTTATAAAGAAAAATTTTCTGTTTTCTATGTATTACAGATAATAGTCTGTTTAATTACATAAAAATTACTTATAGAGAAAATTTTAAGTTTTTATTATGTTTCTTTATGTGTTAAGGCATCAAAAATAGTTAAAAACTTTTCATGCTTGGATGCCTGGAATTCTTGGATTTTGACCATTAGGAAAATCTACTCTCTTTGTTCCTGTTTGGTTTCTAAAGAATAAGACAAGAAAAAGTGTTTCAGGGTTCAATTTGCAAGCACTTTTCTACAATCTCTCACTGTAAGTGTAGATAACCAGTTAGGATGAAATTATCTTTATATTGCTTCTTTTAACATTTTTTTCGTGAAATACTGATATCTTGATTTGTCGCATAAGAAATTTGATCAGATAAATGCAGTTCACAGAAAAGTTCAAAATTTGTCATCCTTATGCTTCTTGTCTTTTTTCTGTAGTCCATCATGTGAATGAATACAACGCAATATACTAAAAATAACTAAAAACACTCTGTAAGTGTCAAAACCAGCCCCTAGCAATGTCCGTCTGAATGATAAACCGACTGTGTGCCTGTCTAGGAGGCAGCTTCTTGCCACTCACTTGCAATACACATCAGGGCTCTCAAATTTTTGTTTTAAAGGGATACACAATTGGAACTCTGAACAATAAATTTTAAAAAATAGGTGGAAATTGGTGCTTTTGCCTTTAGCAGCCTGGACTCGAAATACCTGTAACCATCTAGGCTGGTGGTCACGTGATGCGGAGAAATGAGGAGAACACTGGAGGTGCCTTCTAGCTGCATGGTTTTTGGCCAACAGGAAAGATTCTTCTAGTGTTGTGGTATGAGGGGGTGAACAGTCTGTCCATGCACATTAGAGCAGTGCGCTTCCTTCCTGTGGGGTGTCCCGTTGAGCAACAGGGACAGGAAGAGCTGTGCGGTGGCAAGTGCTCCTCAAAACCACACACGGGTCAGAAAACCGCCCTGACTCCCTCTTTTCCTAGACATACTACTTTTCAAAGAAATGTTTTATCGTTGTTGGTTTATAAACTTTTTGTTCTGGAATAATCCCTGGTTTGACAGGTGGGTGTCGAAGCTAGGAAGGAGAGGTCTTGTATAGCCTTCATCCAGTTTTTTCTAAAGTTCCCATTTTACAGCACTGTGTGATTGATGTGTTGAAACCAAGACGCAACTTTGGAACATTACTCTGAATTAAATTCAAGTCTTCATTTGGATTTCACGAGTTTTCCACTTCCATGCTTTTCCCGGGTCCCTTCCAGGATACCACATCGCATTCAGTCTTCGTGTCTTACTATTAGTCTCTTTTGGTCTATTGCACTTTCTCGATCTTTCCTTATTTCTATGACCCTGACAATCTTGAGGAGTACTGGCCAGGTGTTTTGTACAATGTCCCTCCATTTGGGTTTATCTGATGTTTTCCCCATGACTCAGCTGGGGTTGTGGGTTAGAACCCCACAGAGGTGAATAGGTATTCTTGTTGCATCATATCAGGGATATACATGCTGTCTCTGTAACGTCAGTGGCAACGTTCACCTTGATTACCTAGCCAATATGGAGGTCGCCGGGTTTCTCAACTGTGGAATTACTGTTTTTCCCCATTTCATACTCTGTTCTTTAGAAGCAAGTCACTAGATCCAGCTGACACAGGGTTGGGGGATTGAGAGGTAAACTCCCATACCTGGAACAAGTGAAAATATACTTATTTGGATTTTTTCTGTAAAAAAACATTACAGATAAATCTGCTAGCAGGACTTTCTTCAGTGTTAATTTTTTTCCTGTTTCCCAAGGCAGAACATGGTATGCATGTCTGTGAAAATATCCAACTGCAATTATGCCCGTGACTAGATTGTATTTTCACCACGGATTACAAAATTCAGACTGCAAATGTTAAGTGAATAAAGTATTCCTTATTCTTGTTTGTTTTCATGATACAAGTAATGAAGAAGAACATCTTAATGAAGAGTAGGCAGACTACAGAGTTCTGGCATCTTTCCTTTACTATTTTCATAAAGTTTTTGTTTTTGTTTTTGTCTTTGTTTGTTTGTGTTTTTTAATGAAAATATTCTTGAATTTTCATCCAGATAAAACCTGGACTGCTTCTAGCTCCCATATTTCTTTTATTTTGCTTTTGCTGTACTCTCTTCTGAAGGATTCAGTTACCCATTCTACCGCCTGCTTGCAGCCTGCTGGTAACATGGGACGTGGTGAATTCAGTCTAACAGGATTACTAATATTGTTGCTTATAATCTCTACAGAAGCCATGTTAGAATAGCATAGGTTTTCTGTAGTTTTAAAGATAGATGTAAAAGAGTTATATTTTGTAATAAACTGTTTTGATGTTTTCCTAATGGTCAGATTATTGCAGAAGCACCATAATTACTTATAAGGGATAGAGAAGAGTTCCATGAGCAAGATTACCTACTTGTTTGAAAAATCGATGAATCGGTTTAGTTTATAGTTTGAGACTGAGATTTCCTTTGCATTGAAATTTTATCTGCTTTACAAAATAAATTGTATTCAAGCCCTGTGCTTGTTAGTGCCCTTAGATGTTTTAACTCAAGGAATTGATCCAGATATTTACAGGAAAAGAAATATAACACATTAAAATATAGTCAAATCTTTTAAGGTTTATTAGATAATCTAAGTAATTAATAATGTTCTAAATGTTTTCTAGTAGTCCAACATAACCATGTGAAAGGGCATTAAAATTCCATTTGTGTATTTTCCCCTGAGAAAATAGGTGGACATTTTGTTGTGTTTTTTACTCTAAAGGACTTAGCTCCTTAGAGTTTGGGGATTGGTTTTATTTTCAGTATAAAAACATTACTTTTGCACTACAGTGAGTTTACTTAGTGAAACTTTTTTTTATCCTAAATATCTAGTTTCTATAAATTGTTTTACAGATAATGAAAGTGTGTGTGTGTGTGTGTGTGTGTGTGTGTGTGTGTACAATTGGAACCTGGCCTAAATTTATGAGATCTAAGTGAAAGTGAATTTGGTGGAAACTCCTCACTGTGTAACAGCTGAGCATAGACTCAGGATACTTTCCTTACTTAACCCTTCACTTGAAGTCTTCCTTTCCTGATTCCTGGAGGGGATAGAATGAATCCATAGCCATCTCTATGTTCTAATGTCCACGCACAGAAATTCTGAAATTAGACAGTGAAAACCTTGGCCAGTTTCATAAAAAGGGATTACGACAATGAGGTAGAAAGCTAACGACCTAGAGTCTTCTGTGCTTATGGTACACAGAAGACAAATTACCAAGTGCTCCCCCCTCAAATGACTGAACTTTTCAAACACAGTGCAAGCAGCCATGGTATTGATAAAGACAATTTCATTGAACAGTCTAAAATTTTATCTCACTTCTGGAAAAGTAGAACAGATTCCTCTAATAATAAAACTCCTTGATTGATCCCCATCCAAAAATGTGAGCATCCCAGAATGACAAAAACAAAAAACAACAAAAACTCATGGATAGATTCAGACGAAGACCAAAAAATGCCTGCAGCTCCCAACAAATCTTCTGTTTGAGCGTCCATTTTATAAATCATCATGCCTTCAGCAACACTTTCTTAGACAGTTATCAGATGATCTCACTGATAGGAGGAATTTGAGAAACAAAGGCAGAGGATCACAGGGGAAGAGAGGAAAAAATGAAACAAGATGAAACCAGAGAGGGAGACAAACCATAAGACACTCTTAATCTCAGGAAATAAACTGAGGGTTGCTGGGGGGTGGGGGGGAGGGAATGGGGTGGCTGGGGGATGGACATTGGGGAGAGTATGTGCTATGGTGAGTGCTGTGAATTGTGTAAGACTGATGAATCACAGACCTGTACCCCTGAAACAAATAATAAATTATATGTTAATTTTAAAAAGTAATTTTAAAAGAGCAACACTTTACTGACTATATATACACTTCCAGCTCTTCAGTTCTTTTTTCCTAGATGTCTGGGGGCACAGTGCTAATTAGCAGTAGTAGAAAGAAAAGATGTTCATAATCTTCATTTTTATGGTTACACAAATGATTAATCTTGACCCTAAAACAGTCAAGACAATTGAAATTATGAAATAAACGTTAATCCTGTTTTTTCTTTTCTTTTTACTTAGCATTCAGTGGAGATACTTAACCAGAGGCAGTATGGCTGTGAGGGCAGGGGTAGCAATTTATTTCAGAAGTAGTACATAATAAGTATTTTCCTAGTGTGTGTTCACCATTAATGTCAAAATACTCCTCCTCTTATGATATTCAAGTGGAGAATTCTGAGAACTGCATTAGCATGAAGATTGACGTTCTTTTTCTTTTCTTTTTTTTTAAGATTTTTTTTTTTTAATTTATTTATTTGAGAGAGAGAGAAAAAGAGATAGCAAGAGAGAGCACAAGCAGGGAGGAGGGGGAAAGCAGGCTTACCACTGAGCCGGGAACATGACTTGGGGCTCGATCTAAGGATCCTGGGATCATGACTTGAGCCGAAGGCAATGCTTACCTGACTGAGCTACCCAGGTACCTCTTGACTTTTTTTTTAAATCAGGTATTAATACTTTCCTTTAGAAACTGCAGTTTAGCATTCACATTTTTTCCTTGAATATTGGCAACCACAAAGACTTCTTAGAAAACTTAACATACAGATATGAAATTGTTTTAATCATCCCCAAGGCTTTCAGAAAACACATTTTGCATGAGCATTTGGCAATTTGAAGATTGGAATCTAAAGCAGCTTCAGCAATAACTCAATACATGTTATAAGATTCTCATGTGATCAAGACACACCTTTGCCCCAGTTTGTTGCAGCCACACCTGTGACTACTTAGAGTGCTCTTTTTTTCTCTTTTAGAAACAAACAAGAATGTACATAAATGCTAGCAAGCTTCTTTATATGATAGGAAAATCCCTCTTACCCTAAAGGGTTTAATAGCCAGTGATCCCTCTGAAGCAAGTTCACATTTATTCAAATGTGAGAAAAATAGAGATAGCCTGAGGAAGTCTAGCTTAAGTTGCATAAAATAGCAAGAAGAACGCCAATAAAAATCTTGGAGTTTTTTATGCTAAATGTCATCAGGTTTTGTATAAAATTAAGAAGGATTTAATCTAAAGGATAATGTTTCTTTTTTTATATTAGATGGTTATTTTATATTATGTTAATTATGGAGGTAGTCTGAAAAGGATGTATTTTATTTTAAATATTCTCTTGAAGGAATAGAATGTCTCATTGGTCACGTTTTAGGGGTACAAGGGAACCAGCTCTGAAAATAGTAGACAAAAGGAAAGAATCAAGGAACTATCTTCTTTCTCTTTCACAGATTCTTCTTCTTTTTTTTAAATATTTATTTTAGAGGGAGGGTGAGCAAGAGAGCACAAGCTGAGGGAGGGGCAGAGAAAGAGGGAGGAACAGGCTTCCTGCTAAGCAGGGAGCCTGAAGCTGGGAATCTATCCCAGGACCCCGGGATCATGACCTGAGCTGAAGGCAGACACTTAACCAAATGAGATACCCAGGCACCCTCTTGTACAGATTCTAATGCAAAGTAACTAAATAGTTGATGCAGGAAAGTTTCTCTTTATAGAAGAGTTCCAGCTTTTAAAGAAAAAATGGAGGGGCACCAGGGTGGCTCAGTCACTTAAGCAGTGAATCTAGGCAGTGCTCATCAGTGACTGCTAAAACTCTTAGACAGAAGGCTGACGGAAAAGGTGATAACACCTGGACCTACCGATCACTCCTCCCACCCAAAAGAAGAAACAATCAGGAATGTATCATCTGCCTCCTAATTGGATGCAACAGGAGATACGGACATCATTTATAAAATTTTCTCGCCGAAATATCAAACCCAGATTGTATTAAACTTCTTGAATCACCAGTTGGTAGGAAGTAGAACTGAAGTGATAAGGTAACTGACAATGTAGAGATGCAATAAACAGAGCCCGGGGCGGGGGAAATGCTATGGGGAGGATGACCCAGTTCCATCAATAAATGAATGGCAAGAAAATAAGAGGCAACCCTGTAGATGAGCAATTGAATTAGACTTAAATGCAATCCATGGATCTTGTTGGTATCTTAATTCAGACAAACCAACTGTAAAAACAAACTGTGTAGGAGACACCGGTGACAGTCTCAACACTGGAATATGGTGGGATTAAAGAATTATGGTTATGGGGCACCTGGGTGGCTCAGTCGTTAAGCGTCTGCCTTCAGCTCAGGTCATGATCCTGGGATCGAGTCCCACATCTGGCTCCTTGCTTAGCAGGGAGCCTGCTTCTCTCTCTCCTGCTCCCCCTGCTTGTGTTCCCTCTCTCACTGTATCTCTGTCAAATAAATAAATAAAATCTTAAAAAAATTATGGTTACATTTTTCACATGTCCTATGGTTAGACAAGAGTCCTTATCTTTTACATATACATGCTGAAAAATTTATGAACCAGTATGTGGTGCCTTGAATTTACTTTAAGATAATCCATCCAAGGTATCGGAGAGCTATAGAGATGAAGAGATTGATTATTATAAAAGGTGAGTGGGGGGAATAGCAGTTTATTACACTATCTTCTCTACTTTTCCACGTGTCTGCCAATTTTTGTAATAACCTAAAAATAGTGTTAACTTTAGGACTATCAGGTAAACATCGTAAACATTGGATACTTAATATTTAAAAAGTCTAATGTAGTATAGATACAAAAGAATCTTAAAAGATATTAGCAAACTCAGAATATACAAAAAGTTACCTCCCTCACCCCCAGAGTGCAGGATCTTTAATTCATGATATCAGCAAATTAAATATTAGATTAAAGGGACAAAGTCATGATTACATCCCTAGATACAGAAAAATCCAGTTGGTAAAACTCAGGGGTCTATTCATAATTTTTATAAGTCTTAGAAAAGTAGGACTAGAAGAGAACTTCTTTGAGCTCATTACACTCTAAAGTGTCATGCTCTTACTCAAAGTGTTCTCTTTGAAGTTAGAAATAAGACAGGGCTGCTTGCCATCACCACTATTTTTCATTACGTAAAAACCAACTGTATATCCAGAGCTCCTCACAAGCAATCAGACACTAAAACGTTTTAAATACCATTTGCAGTAACATCCCACAATTTCAAGCATCTACAGATAAATGAACAAAACCTGTCACAAGCTCTTATGCAGTAAACTGTAAAAAATGTCTTTTAAGGATTTGTATTTATTTGAGAGAGGGAGAGAGAGAGTATGGGCAAGGGGGGGAGCAGCAGAGGGAGAGGGAAAAGCAGACTCTGCTGCTGAGCTGGGAGCCTGATGTGGGGCTTGATCCCAGGACCCTGGGATCCTGACCTGAGCTGAAGGCGAACGTTTGAC
>CM052802.1:40529743-40597817 GCA_028533885.1 Nasua narica | reverse complement strand
AGATGTTAACTAGATTTACTCTGATCATTTTGCAATATACAGAAATATCAAATTATTACGTTCTGCATCTAAAACTGGTATGTCAATTACACCTCAATTTAAAAAAAAGATTCTAAATACAAATGAAAAATAGAAAGATATACCATATTTTAAGATTATACTGATACCTACTTTCCTCAGATTTATTTATAAAGTCAACATAATGTTATTTAAAAAATCCCAGGAGGATTTTGGTTGGACTTTCCAAAATGATTCTGCATTAAGTAGAAAACTGGAGGCCCACAAATAGCTAAGATCATTTTGTAAAAAAGGATAATAAAGGGGAGGAATCTTACCCTATTCGATACTAACCATATTAGGAAGCTACAGTAATTTTTTAATATAGTACTAATAACAAAATATATAAAAAGGTCAGTGAACAGAGGGAAAAAAACCCAGACACAGGACTCTGTATCACATTCCGAGTTACCGTGTAAATATCATGCATGATAGAGGCAGGAAAAGATAGTTCAGTAAATAACACTGAGTAAGTAGTCCCAATATATGGAGAAAAAAAGAGTCCCCTTTTCCCCCGTATATAAATTCTAAATGGATAATAGGCCTGAAAATAAGAAATATATCTGTAAAATTAATTGTAGAAAATTATGAAAATATTTTTGTGGCCTTAGAGTAGGGAAGAATTTCTCAAGTTAGAATCCAAGTGGGCAACAATAAGTAGAAAAAATGACTTTGTATCAATATTAAATATTTTTGTTGAAGATACCTGAAATACTGTTAACTAGTAGGTAAAGAACAGGGAGAAAGGTCTTCTTCAAACATCCATTTAGAGGGGCGCCTGGGTGGCTCAGTGAGTTAAAGCCCCTGCCTTCAGCTAAGGTCATGATCTCAGGGTCCTGGGATAGATCTCAGGGTCCTGGGATCGAGCCCCGCATCGGGCTCTCTGCTCGGCAGGGAGCCTGCTTCCCTCTCTCTCTCTGCCTGCCTCTCTGCCTGCTTGTGATCTTTCTCTCTGTCAAATAAATAAAATCTTTTAAAAAAAAATCCATTTAGATAGAACTTTATGAAATTGCCCTTTTTTGTATGTCTAAAATAGTTGAACATCAGTTCAACTATTGACTGGTTCTACTTCCTTTGAATAACAGTGAATTTTTATCTATTCAAGTAGGAAATTTGACAAAAGGTATCCAGCAGTTGACTGACAGGCAAACTTTACATAGAAAGAGATAGCTATCCTCACTAGTAATCTATGAAGCACAAATTAAAACAATGGTGATATTGATACCACATTCAAGCAATCAGATTGATAAAACTGAGTCTGAATTTTTAAACTGATTTACTAAAAAAATAAGCTGAGATACATTTCTATGAGTTAGATTAGAAAAACATAAAACTAGGGCGCCTAGGTGGCTCAGTTGGTTACGCAACTGCCTTCGGCTCAGGTCATGATCCCAGGGTCCTGGGATCGAGTCCCACATCGGGCTCCCAGCTCCATGGGGAGTCTGCTTCTCCCTCTGACCTTCTCCCCTCTCGTGCTCTCTCTCACTGTCTCTATCTCAAATAAATAAATAAAATCTTTAAAAAAAAAAAAGAAAAACATAAAACTAGGACGAACATTGTTCACTAAAGCTTCACTCCATTAGACAACTCTGTACTATAATGAAATAAATTTTAATCTTTACTTTAGTAAGCAGTTATTTGGCATTTCAGTCAGAAACCAACACTGTTTTATTAAGAATTATGCCTGCAGGGTGCCTGGCTGACTCATTTAGCAGAGCATGACACTCTTGGTCTTGGGGTTGAGAGTTCAAGAACACACATAAAAACATTAAAAAAAAAAAAAAGGAATTGTGCCTGGAATATAACCACTACACTTTAGAAATTCCCAGAATGAAGAGTATAACTATGGTTAGACCTACTAGACATACTTATCTCTCAGTACTTCCAGTGGTAACTAAAAAATAAAGCACATTTTTTTTAGTAATTATTTATTTGAGAGAGACAGAGAGAACACAAGAAGGAGGAGTGGCAGACAGAGGGAGAAGGAGAAGCAGTCTCCCCGCTGAATGGGGAGCCCAATGTGGGACTCGATCCCAGGACCCTGGGATCATGACCTGAGCTGAATGCAGTTGCTTAACCAACTCAGCCACCCAGGCGCCCTACTGGTTGTTTTAAAAAATGTGCTTTAGGGGCGTCTGGTGGCTCAGCTGGTTGGGCGGCTGCCTTCAGCTCAGGTCATGATCCCAGAGTCCTGGGATCAAGTCTCACATTGGGCTCCCAGCTCCATGAGGAGTCTGCTTCTCCCTCTGACCTTCTCCCCTCTCATGCTCTCTCTCACTGTCTCTCTCTCAAATAAATAAAATCTTAAAAAATAAATAAATAAAATAACCAGTAATTTGAATTTGTATCAGTTTGTTGGCTTTATGTTCCAGATAGATTGAAAGCAATAAATAATAATTTTGTGTCATTCCCTTCTAAAAAAATCTTTGGGAAAAACAACAAAATTTGTTTGTTTTACCAAGTTATTTTTTAACTACCCATTAGACAAAATAATAATAAAATTGGGGAGCTAATCTTAGGGGGAAAAATTTACCCTTCTAGATTGTTGTGTTTGAGGTAGTTTTTAGATTAAAACCAAATGACCAATTTTTTTTAAAGCCAGTTCCCACTTAAGATGAAGAATATTTCATAAGGAAATATTATTCCTTTTCAAAAAATGTAGTATACTCAAAGCCTGTTCACCATGTAATGGAAATGTTACTTACTTGACCTTGGTGATTTGAGTATTTTGGTGACTGCTGTAGCCCTATAATTTTTCAGTTTTATCTATAGTGATAGTAAATATTTGAATACCACTGCTTTGAAAACACTTTCTTTCTTATTCTCATGAAAGGTATAATGAGTTTGGAATTAACATTCTTTCAGATTACTCTCTAAGAGACTTTTTTTTGTTAGGTTTTTTTCCTCATGAGGCTCTTTTGTATTTAGTCTTATCGATAAAAATAAGTTACAAGCTAAGTAGAGGAAATTGGTTATATTCGAGCTTTTTGTCCTTTTTGAAAACTTACTTTTCCATCCTGGTCAGTGACCCTAACATGATTATTCATCCACCTACTTTTTTTTTTCCCTTTTTCAAGATTAAATTAATCATTTCTTTTTTTTTTTTTTTTTAAGATTTTATTTATTTATTTAACAGAGAACACAAGCAGGCAGAGAGGCAGGCAGAGGCAGAGAGAGGAGCAGGCTCCCTGCCAAGCAAGGAGCCCGATGCAGGACTCGATCCCAGGACCCCAGGATTATGACCTGAGCCAAAGGCAGCTGCTCAACCAACTGAGCCACCCAGGTGTCCCAAATTAATCATTTCTAATTCATATAAATATGGAGAGAAAGAGAGATCCAATGTAACTTAGTTTCCATATGTATAATACGCTCCCCTATAAAGATTCATCCTTAATTAAATCTACTTACACTATAATTGAGAAATAAGATTTGGTAGCTCTGTGTGTATACATATATATATACATTTTTCAGAATAATACTCAAAATTTTTATAACAAGTGTCAAACATGAGAACTTACAGGATTAGCAGAGATATCTTTTTAAAGATTTTATTTATTTGACAGGGAGAGAGAGATCACTAGTAGGCAGAGGCAGGCAGAGAGAGAGGGGGAAGCAGGCTCCCCACTGAGCAGAGAGCCTGATGCGGGGCTCAATCCCAGGACTCTGAGATTATGACCTGAGCCAAAGGCAGAGGCCTTAACCTACTGAGCCACCCAGATGCCCCTAGCAGAGATATCTTAATACATTATTAAAAAGCCAGTCTAACACCATTCTCTTGTTCAACATATACATATACTGAGTTTTTAATTTATGCAAGCCTCTTTGCTAAGAATATCAGAGACTTGTGGTTGAATCACACACAGTTCCTTTTTTTTTTTTTTTTAAGATTTTATTTATTTGTCAGAGAGACCACAAGCAGGGGGAGTGGCAGCAGAGGGAAAAGCAGGCTCCTTGCTCAGCAGGGAGCCTGAGGCAGGACTTGATCCCAGGACCCTCTGCCTGCAGCTCCCCTGCTTGTGTTCTCTCTCTCTCTGACAAATAAATAAAATCTTTAAAAAAAAATGAGATTTTGTAATCCAGATTATATGGATACGGTGGGAGTTTTTACAATTCTTAATTTTATTCCATATCCATAAAACACTGAGAAATATTTTTAATGAATCTTTAGTCTACAATTTTTATATCCCTGCTCTGACCTAGACATTAAGCCTTGAAGTTACACTAATATATAAGAAAGTCCCTAATTTTCTGAAGTTCATTGTCTGCCAAAAGGGAAAAGTAATTAAATAGTATGATAATTTAAAGATAGCCTGAGTAGTACTATATTAGGGATAAACTCAGGGTGGGAAAATGGAGAAGACCTAATCTAACCTGAGGGTGGGAGGTTAAGGAAAATATCCTAGATGGCATCCAGGCCAGATCCCAAAAGATGAGAAAGCCTTCCCAAACAAAACCAGGGGAGGATACTTTTTTTTTTTTCCTTTTAGAGCACATGGGGGGGGGGGTGGCAGAGGGAGGAGAGAGAGAATCTTAAGCATACTCTATGGTCAGCACAGAGCCCAATGCAGAGCTTGATCTCACCACCCTGACATCATGACCTAAGAGGAAATCAAGGGTCAGATGCTTAACCAGCTGAGCCACCTAGGTACCCCAAGGAGGAAAGAACTTCTAAGCTTTGTTTTCATTTTTATATAGTATCTGGTTTGGCTAAAGGTAAACTACTGAAATTCCTAGAGTTTTTCTATTTTGATTTACTTAATGGGGAAAAACTTACGGCATTGAAAATTAATCATAGTTTTCATTGTTCTCGTTTCAGGGACCAAAGGCAAAGCCTCTAAATACATTATCTAAAAAGTGGGGCTCTTTTTTTATTGATTCAATTTCGGGACTGGAAAATACAGAAGACTCATTGTTTTATACGTGGTCTTGTAAGAGAATCAGTACTTACAGCACTATTGCAATTCCAAGTATTGAAGCAATAGCAGGTAAGCAGAAAAATATCTATAAAACTTTAGCTGGTACTAGACAATAATGACAGAAAGTACTAGAATTCTTGCCTATAAAAGAAGAAAATCTTCCCATGGCATTTATTTTTCTTGGGATACACCTAGGTTATGGCAACCTAGGTAATTAGGACCTGCCTGACTCCTGGAACCAACTTCAAAAACTGGATTTTTTTTTTTTTAAGTCTATTTGGAGTCCTAGATAAAAGGAATTACCAGGACAGGTTCCTAAAGAAGCCACATAAGGTGAAGCTGACTTTTGGAGCTGCTTTTCCTTTAGTGTTTGGTGTTTGTTAATTCTAAAGAGGGCACCAGGGAAAGTGAGTGGACCTTTCATTAGCTTCCCAAGCCTACAGGCATAGGAATGGAAGGTAGGGTCTGCTAGAGGTGGACCTGATGGATCTCTTAATCTGTATTGAGACCCTGAATTTACCATAGAGTAAAGATAGCTAAAGCTCAGTGTTAGATCAGCTGAATTCCTAAAACTACATAGAGAATATTCTCTTCAGAGGAAGGCAACATCATTCTAGGACTCAAATTATTTCTAAAAACAATCAAGACAAAAAATTATTGTCTAAAAACAATTAATGAAAAATAGGCCCACAAAGGTATGAGACTACACTAACAGAAATAATAAAATTTACTATGGCCAAGTACAGAAAAGAAAGGATTGAGAAATTTAGTAGAGACATAAAAACAATAAAGAGAATGGATGTTCTAAAATTGAAATATTAGAAAATCAAAATTAAAAACCTAATGGATGTTTAAAGCAGATTAGACACAGTTAAGAAGTGAATTAGTGCACTGGAAGATGGGCCAAAAGAAAATATCCAGAATGAAGTATGAAGAAAAAAAAAAAAGGAAGATACAGAAGAGGGACTAAGCTACGTTGGAGATTCACTGAGAAGGAATAAGATTTCTATAATTGGAACCCCAGGAGATGAGAGAATAAGCCAAAAGCAATAACTACAACTTTCCAAAAATGATGATAAGAAATAAGCCAAAAGTGTAAGAAGCCCAAAGAACTGAAACAAAATAAATAAAAACAAATCCAAAGTTAACTGATAAAAATCAAGCATAATTAAGAAATATTAAAAGGAGCCAGAGAATTAAAAACAGAGTGATTTCAAAGGAGTAAGAGTTAGACTGACATCTGACTTCTACCAAAAACAAAAACCAACACAGAACAGTATCTTTAAATTGCTGAAAGACAATGGCTATCAATCTTCATGGTGGTCTGCACCCGGTAGAGATATCATTAAAGAATAAAAGAAAAGTATTTTTAGACAGTCAAAAATGGAGGAAATTTAATCTCCAGAAGATCTACACTAAAGAAAATACTAGGGTACTGTTCTTCAGGCAAAAGTAATAATGATCCCTGTCGGAAGACTGAAGATGCAAGAAGGAATATAGAGCAACAAAGGGATAGATACGTGAATCAATTAAATGAACATTTTCTGTTGGAAAAATAAAAAAAAGTCCTAAGAGATTTAAAGAAAGAATTTTTTAGATTTAATTTTATTTATTTTTTTAGAGAGGGGGGTGAATAGAGGGGGGTGAGCAGAAGGGGGGTTGGGACAGAGGAAGAGAGAGAATCTTAAGCAGGTTCCACAACCAACATGGAGCCCAGCATGGGGCTGTATCTCACAACCCTGAGTTCAGCAAAGTCTCAGTATATAAAATCATTACAGAGAAATCAATTGCATTTCTATACACTAACAATGAAGCAGAAGAAAGTGAAATCAAGGAATGGACCCCATGTACAACTGAACCAAAAACCATAAGATTCCTAGGAATAAATCTAACCAAAGAGCTAAAGGATCTGTACTTTGAAAATTATGGAACACTTATGAAAGAAATTACAGAAGACACAAAGAAATGTAAAAACATTCCATGCTCATAATTGGAAGAACTGTGTCTATGTAGCATATGTCTCTGCTACTCAAAACAATCTATACATTCAGTGCAATATCTATCAAAATACCATCAGCATTTTTCACAGAGCTGGAATAAAATTTGTATAGAACCAGAAAAGACCCCAAATAGCCAAAGTATTGTTGGAAAAAAAAAAAAGCTGGAGGCATCACAGTTCCGGATTTCAAGCTGTATTACAACACTGTAATCATCAAGACAGTGTGGTACTGACACAAAAACAGACACATAGATCAGTGGAACAGAATAGAGAGCCCAGAAATGGACCCTCAGTGCTATGGTCAACTAATCTTTGACAAAGCAGGAAAGAATATCCAATTGAAAAAGGACAGTCTGTTCAACAAATGGTGTTGGGAAAATTGGACAGCCACATTTAGAAGAGTGAAACTGGACTGCTTTCTTATATCACACACAAAAATAAACTCAAAATGGATGAAAGACCTAAATATGAGACAGGAACCCATCAAAATCCTAGTAGAGAACACAGGCAGCAACCTCTTTGACCTCAGCCACAGCAACTTCTTACTAGACACGTCTCCAAAGGCAAGGGAAACAAAAGCAAAAATGAACTATTGGGACTTCATCAAGACAAAAGGCTTTTGCACACCAACAGAAACAGTCTACAAAACTAAAAGGCAACCTACAGAATGGGAGAAGATATTTGTAAATGTCTTATCAGATAAAAAGCTAGTATCCAAAATCTATCAAATTCAACACCCAAAAAACAAAAAATCTAGTCGAGAAATGGGCAGAAGACATAAATAGACATTTTTCCAAAGAAGACTTCCAAATGGCCAACAGACACATGAAAAAATATTCAACATCACTTGGCATCAGAGGAATACAAATCAAACCACAATGAGGTACTACCTCACACTGGTCAGAATGGCTAAAATGAACAACTCAGGAAACACAGATGTTGGCAGAGAAAGGGGAACCCTCTTATGCCGTTGGTGGGAATGCAAACTGGTGCGGCCACTGTGGAAAACAGTATGGAGATTCCTCAAAAAGTTAAGAATAGAGCTACCCTATAACCCAGCAATTGCACTCCTAGGTATCTATCCAAAGGATACAAAAATACTGATTCGAAGGGACATATGCACCCCAATGTTTACAGCAGCATTATCAACAGTAGCCAAAATATGGAAGGAGCCCAGATGACCATCAACAGATGAATGGATAAAGATGTGGCGGGTGTGTGTACGTATATACACACACACACATACATACATGCGATGGAACACTACTCAGCCATCAAAAAGAATGAAATCTTGTCATTTGCAAAGATATGGATAGAACTAGAGGGTATTACGCTAAGCAAAATAAGTCAGTCAAAGACAAATACCACATGATTTCATTCATATGTGGAATTTAAGAAAACAAAACAGATGACCATGGGAGAAGGAAGGAAAAACAAGATGAAAACAATGAGGGAGGTAAACCATAAGAAACTCTTAAGCATAGGAAACAAACTGAGGGTTGCTGGAGGGGAGGTGGGTGTGGGGATGGGGTAACTGGGGGATGGGTATTAAGGAGGGCGCTTGAAGTAATGAGCACTGGGTGTTATTTGCAACTGGTGAATCACTAAATTCTACCTCTGAAACTAATAATACAATATATGTTAAATTGGATTTTAATTAAAATATTTTTTAAATGATGCCAATGTCAGTGGGACAGTTGTAGTTAAAATGCTCTAGCATCCTTCTATTATATGGTAAGGAATGAGAGTATGTTAGGTATTGGTGTCAAAAATGCATGTTGTAATCTCTAGGATAACTACCAAAGAAACTGTAATGAGATACATTAGGCTAATTATGCAAAGTAATTTTAAAATCTAAAAGAAAACAAAAATGGAAAGAAAAGAGTATGAGAAATAAACGAGACATGGAGAATATTCAGTAAGATGACAGATTTTAAAGCTGAGTAATTAAGTATAGATGGCAAAAATCTCTGATTATAGTCCTGAATGAAATAACAAAACCCAACTATGGGCTGTTCAGAAAAGACATCTCTGAAATATAAGGACACAGAAAGTATGAATATCAAAAGATGGCAAGAGATAATACCATGTTAATGATAACTAAGAGTTAGCTATATTAATGTGAAACAAAGTAGACATTAAGGAAAAAATCCATTATTAACATGAAAGAGAATTACTTCATAATAGTAAATTCGGTTCTCAGAAATATGTATCAAAAGTCTGAGGTATTCACAGGGCCCTGATTAAGATCAGAAATTAAATCCCTCCATTTTCTTAAAACCAAAAAACTGCTGAAAAAAGTCCACTCTGCTTTGCAGAGGTACATGCTTTTGCTTGCTTATTAGTTTCCTGAAATTCTCCTCAGAATTTGGCAACATGCCTGAGGAGAAAACCAATAGTCCAGTTCTCCACCCATTCCTTTATGGCAGATTCCTAGCACCTCAAATTTTGATTGCACCCCTTCAAGACTGCCAAAAACTCTACTAGTTTTTCTGCTGCTAGTAACGGCCCCTGCCTCCAGGAAGAATTCAGGTGCCGAAGGGAAAAAGCTGTGGCAGAATGTCAGCTTGTTAGGCCTTCCCAGGAACTGGGTCCTCAGGTCCTAGTTGCCTCTCCAGTGACTTCACCCTGAGGTTTGTATTTTATTCAGCTTTTCTAGTTGTCCTAGCTCTAGTTTATAAGCAGAGGTCTACTTAAGTTTTTTGGACCTTAGATTCTCCTTTCTTAAATTGGGGATAATACCAAACAGCATTTCCTCCCTCACAGGATGGAGGGAGGAAATGTAAAGAGAAATGTGAGAGAAAGTAAAGCAAGATATGTATCTGAATTATTGATAGGGTGGTGGTGATGATGATGACAATGATATGATGACAATTACAACCCTAAATACCTTTAACCTGCCAAAAAGTCCACTCTCTATGCCAGTGAACAAATCTATTGTCAATATATCCTCATTAAAATAATCTCATTCTCATTAGTTTCAAAAGAATAGTTTAATTTTCATTTTGTTCCATGCTTATACACATAAAATTAAAGAAAGATAACCTAAATATATTTCTTCCTTTTACAAACAATTTTCCTGTAAAAGAAACAGAACTTGTAACTTGAAGGAAGGGCCTAGCCCAGAATTAAACTATTATTTTCAGTTTATCTACTTCACTCTTCCTTCATTTCAAAATGATTCAGATTTATAGTGAGAGAATAAAGTAATGTGATAACGAAAGCTGATGAATTATTGTAATAGTACATGGATAAAAACTGGGTCAATGGGATATGGTTATGAAATAGTTAAGAAAGTCAGCGTAAAGTTAATCTTCATTATTCTAGGATTTAAATAGTTCTCCCAAGAATGAGAAAATAACCCCCTCTCCCATCTTCTAGGAGTAATCACCTCTCCTTAAAGAAGCAGCACTAACATTAGTGCATCTCCCACTTTCATCTCCCAAAAGCTTTCTTCCACAGCCCCCTGGAAAAGAACTTGGCGCTGGGCTTTTGTCTTCTACCTTTTCTCTGGAGAAAATATTAAGGACTTAACAGTAGTCAAACAAAGCTTAACATGTAACGATTTTTTGTGGGGAAAGGAGGAATTAATAGGTCATATTCAGTTGTTTTGATGTCCAGGATACTTCTTCAAAAAGCAAAGTGTTAGTCTCTAACTTAGCACTCTGCTATGTTCACATTCTCATAAAGAAGTTTTATCTCACAGAAAACTTGAGATTGATTATTCAGTAACATATGCAGTAAAGTTGGATACTACTATGTAATTTACCGTATTTCTCAAGCAAGAAAAATGGCTGGGAGAAAAATACTGATGACCATGGCTTCAGACATGTTGAGGATAGAATCTTTACATATATGTTATCCTGCTAATACTGCTTAAAAAAATCAAGAGTTGTTCTGTTTCTGTTATATTTTACGTTGAACTTACTCTTCAAGAATATTTGTTCATTTTGGCTCACCTCATTTAATTGCTAGGTAATATGGTTGATGTGATAATGTATTTAATACACAGAGTTTAATAGAATATTGTTGTGGTAAATAAGAATGCGGTTTTTATCTGCCTTTCTCTTTTCTTCCAAAGAGCACCAGAAATTACTTTCTTCTAACGGAGATGCCATTCTTTCCCTCTTGTTGAATCCCCAGTCTGGAGATCCTTGTTTTAATAAAACAGTCATCTGATCTCACCTGGTTATAAAATGCCCAGATTTCTTAACAGATCTTTTCTGCTACCTGGAAGAGAAAATGTTTGCTTTAAATGAGATAGGAGGTGAAAAGCAAATACTCCCCCTTAGCCTCTTAAAGCCTTTTTTTATTCAGGAAATGTTTCTTTCTTAATATCTTGTTAGAGTTGGTTATCTCATTGACATTTAAATACGAAGATTCATTTTTATAGATTTTATAAGTTTGCACTTACTAGCTATATACATTATAATGACTGGATTATAAGCATTGTGATAATGTAATCATTTTTAACCTTATAGAAATAGCCACGCAGAGATCTAAACATTTACTTCAGCAAATGTATAGGAAAGACAAAGAAAAAGATGGCTGGTTGAACTCTTAGCCTATATCAGTTAGTGGCATATCAGAAATCCAAGACCCCAGATACACGATTTTAGAAACTCAGTGTTAGCAATTTACTTTCCAATGCCTTTTTAATGTGTGGCTCAAAATATACCACAGCTAAGTGAGCACTCAAGACCAATGAAATTCACTAATATTGAAAGTTTTTCTGTTTACATCACCTTAGGTTTCTCAGGCATCAGAAAGGCAGTGTTCCTGCTTCCCAATTTCTGCACCAGTATTTTCCTCTACTACTTGGGATTGATGATTCTCACTGGCATTTAATAAAAGTATAATGTTTATGCTAGTGTCATTTTCAAAGTACTCAGTACTTTCAAATGATGTTTTACTTGTGAGATTTTTGAAATAAGGATTATTGCCCAGTATCTCCCTGTGGAATGAGTATCGTAACATGGCATATATCATGTTTTACTTGTAATATTTCTGGTAATGTTCCCTTGGAAGATACTTGGGAAGAAGGTATCTGAAGGCTAGCTTTTGAGAAACTTAAAGATGTCACAATGCCTCACCATCAATAAAGTATGCATTTTATGTTCTTTCTCCCAGTTTCCCTTGTGGCTGTGCATGCACACGTGTGTGTGCGCGTGTGTGTGAGAGAGAGATCGTTATCATATGGAGAAAGCTGCCATATTGTGTATATTATAATCCTTATTTATCTAAGCATTCAAAAATTATTCTTAGTAACTCTCTTATTACTAAAGGCCAAGAAGATTATTCGTTCTCATTTACCAGTTACATGATGCTCTGAGTAGAGCCTGAGAGACTTTTAAATTAAAAAAAAAAATTAGATGCGCATGCCTATTTTATGTGTTAACTTTTTTTTTTTTTAAAGATTTATTTATTTATTTATTTGAGAGAGAGAGAATGAAAGGGGAGAAGGTCAGAGGGAGAAGCAGACTTCCCGCAGAGCCGGGAGCCCGACATGGGACTCAATCCCGGGACTCCGGGATCATGACCTGAGCCGAAGGCAGTTGCCCAACCAACTGAGCCACTCAGGCGCCCTATGTGTTAACTTTTGTATAGAGAATGTTAAAATTAAACTCAGTGGTTAGATCTCTGAAGATGATTTATAAAACTTCTAAATGTATCTTGACTTAAATATTATTGTAAATTTTATAGAGAAAACATCTGTACTCTTCATGTTAGGTGCAACCTATCCAGGTGACAAAAGAAATATTAAAATCATGAAACTCTAAAAAATAAGTTTTATTATCAGTGACTCAAATTTTGATTTGTTTATATTTATGAACGGCCTTTTGAGATCTGCTGAATAATAAAATTTTTTTTTTCCAGAATTACCCCTGGACTACAAATTTTCAAGGTTCTCTTCAACCAATTCGAAAACAGCTGGCTACTATCCAAAGCCTCCATTGATCTTATCAAATAATGAGCCATTGACAACCAAATAAACTGTCTTAACTGAAAAAGGAAGAACCATATATGCAGCCAGTATACTGTAAAAATGTTACCTTTCAAAAAAATACTGTAAAATGCTCTATAGGAACAAATTCTTAATGATAACTGACCAAGATACTGATGTTTTTGCATAGGTCTCCTTTCTGTATAGACCATCTCAATGCCCAACAATTCTCATTATATTAAAATCTCAGTATCTTAGAACTGAAAAGAACCTTAATATTTTCTATACCAATAGTTCTGAGATTAGGATTCACCTAGGAATTAGGATTCATCTGTGTAATATATACATACATTCTCTCACACACACATACACATACACACACGCACACACACACACATATTTACACACATGCCTAGACCAGTGGTTCTCAAAGTGTAGTCCTCAAACCACTAGCACAGCATCACCTGAGAATCATAGAAATACAAATCTGTAGGCCCCACACAAGGCCTGCAAAATCAGAAACTCTGGGGATGCAACCCAGCAACCTGTTTTAATATTGGTTTAATTGGTCTGGAAATATAAATGAGCATTGACATTTTTTACTTGTCCCAGGAAAAATGTAGCCAGAATTGAGATTAACCAATCTGTATCTGTTCCTTCCACTTATAACCAAAAACACTGAGTCTAGTGAGAACAGACTATCCAACCTATCAGGTTTTATGCTATTCTTACGTTTTTCCAAAACAAGGAGCTAAAGATTTCTTGTGAGACCACAGAGGCAATATGGGACAGAAATGAGATGAGAAGCCAACTATTCCAACCTCTAATGTTACTTATAAGGGTTCCACCCCCAATAATGTTAAAGGCTGTATAATTAGTTTTCATTCACTTTAAGGTATATGGGACAAAATTTGGTTCTTGGGGTGAAAAAAATATTAGATAATGCAATGAATTGTGCCCCTCCAAAGTTCAACCCTACCCAGTAAATCTTATTCTTTAACATGAGAGAAATAGAATTTAAAGTTAAATTTATTAATTATATTTAATTTGGTTGAATTTAATTTTCCAAGGGGGGAGATAATAATGAAAAAGATTGAGAAAAATGCTTTAAGTGGTTTTTATAGTTATACTACAGTCCAGGATTACTGTGTTCCATGAGCTTTGTACAGTTCTCTAATAGTAACTACTTGTAGCAAGATGTCTGGAGCCAGATGTTTACAATAAATTCCTGGCTACTGTTTATGTTATAATTTTACCCTCTCCGTGCGAGAAAATACAATGGTCACTATCATTATTTTACCTGGATTGTAGCAGAGAACTTAACATATTGATGCACAGAAAGAAAAGATAAATATTTCATTAAATTTTTAAATGCTCAAATAATCCCAAATGTATTGTGGGAATGAGTATCTCAGGGTGGGTAAACAGTTACTGAAATTTTTTCCTTAATGTCAGTACTAATATCTATTTGATATCTACTGTTTGATATCTACTAATAAGTATATGGTAATGTATTTGAAATTGATATCCAAAATCTTATTGGAATATGGTAACAAACACAATCACCTGAGAGCTAAATGAAAGATGTTTCACATACAAAAATGGATATTTAATTTCTTTAAAAATAAAGCTATTTTTCCTTATATGGATTTATTTTGTCAATGGGAAAGAAGAATGTATCTTTAAATGCTTATAAACTGCTATTATTAATATGAAAAATGAGAACCCCAAAACATGTTAATTACACTTTTTTGGTCACTAAGGAGTGGAAAAAAATGGACTCCGGTCGGAAGTTCCCATCTTACTTTACCTGTACTTTCCTAAGGGATCCAACAAGTTACCACCTACCTAATCTGATCTTTTTCCATCTTGTCAAAAGACAAGGTTAGAGTTTATTTCCAAGTTTCCTACTACCCTTCCAGCAGTCAGTTCTTCTAATGAATGTTGTTTTTCTGTTGGACTATAATTAGACTTTTAAGGTTTTTTTATTTCATTTTTACTAGAAAGTGCCAGTATTTCTAACTGGATATGAAAAATAAAAATAATTTTAAAATGGCACTATAAAAATTAAAAAGAGAAGAAAAGCTGTATATTCTTTAATAAAGTTAAATGAAGCAAGAAAGCAGGAAAATTGTGTAAATGGACAGAGGACTTAAGTTTAATATTAGCATGCGGGCAAACATTCATCATCTGAAAGATAACTACAAATAAATGCAAGGGATTTTAGATTTTCTTTTCTGCCCACTGTTGAACTCATCAGCAGAGGAAAGATCTGAATGTCACAGTGGTAACAGTTTATCAGAATTTGGTTTTTGGAATGTTGAGGTAGCAGAAATTCAGTTAAACTATGAATTGCAATCTAAAATCAACTAAATAAATAAATAAATAAATAAATAAAATCAACTAAAGTTGACTCTTGAAATTCAAGGGTCTGAACTGCATAGGTCTGCATATATGCAAATGTTTCTTTATACAGTACTGTAAATGTATTTTCCTTATGATTAACATTTTCTTTTTTCTAGCTTACTTTATTATAAAAATAGCATATAATACATATATAAAGTATATGTTAATGTTATCAGTGAGGGTTCTAGTTAACAGTAGGGTATTAGTAGTCAAGCTTGGCAAGGTAGTCAGATATTACACATGGATTTTTAACTATGCATGGGAGAGCAGGCCCTAATCCCCACATCGTTCAAGGGTCAACTGTCCTTCTGAGTTTTTTTAAACTTGAAATCAGGTATTATTTCCCCACCAGTTTTCATATCCAACATCTTTAAATATATGTATTTAAAGCAAAAAAAAAAAATATATATATATATATATATACACACACACACACATATATGTACACACATATATATACACATACTTGTATTGAACTGGTTTGAATGAAAATCAAATCTATGATTATTGTATATAACAAACCAGCATAAAATAGAATGTCAAACTCTCTTTGGCTATAATAACTTTGACTATATTACAATCACATAAATAGCTTTTTCTTTTTTTTTTTTTTTTAAGATTTTATTTATTTATTTGACAGAGAGAGAGATCACAAGTAGGCAGAGAGGCAGGCAGAGAGAGAGGGGGAAGCAGGCTCCCTGTTGAGCAGAGAGTCCGATGTGGGGTTCGATCCCAGGACCCTGATACCATGACCTGAGCCGAAGGCAGAGGCTTTAACCCACTGAGCCACCCAGGCACCCCACAGATAGCTTTTTCTTAAATGTGATGTTACAGTAACATTCCCTTACCTCTTCTCAGAGTCTTGAGAAGAAAGTTATCATAAGAGGTGACTTCCAGATTAGTGCAAGACTGGGATATATTCAAGAGTTAACTCACCCAGTGAGTGCTGCCCATGAAAATCCTTGGGCACGGTCCAGTCAACATAGGGTGAATTCAAAAAGGTGTCTCTTGTTAGTCTCTAGAATAATCCTCAGAAATAATGGCAATGAGTGCTAACTCTTCACCAGGCTACTTCATGTTCCTAATTATCCCCTACAGCATCCCTGTGAGGTGTGTATAATTATTAAAATTTTACAGATAAGGACACTGAAATTCACAGAGGTTAAATAACATACTTGCTCAAAACTGGTACTAATGATCAGAGTCTATGCATGAGCCCAAGTTTCACCCTAAAACTCATGCCGTTAGTTGACTGACACATAAAAGTCTTCCAACAGTGGAAGATTGGGGAACATTCTCAGTCTAAAACCACACTTCAATGTAACAGTCTCATCACACTAGGACACATGAGGGATTTGAAATAAAAACACAGGCCATAGACTCTGTCCTACAGTAACAATTTAGTAAAAAATATTAAAGCAAAAATCTATGACATAGAACTTACCTGGAAGAGTAAAATAGACAACAAAGAACCATATAATGAAGTCTACTCTTCTCAGAAGCCATATATACTAAAGTCATCAGTAAGCAGGTCTACTCTTTCTTCATATTCAAGTTCAAACGTTCACTTCGCATACTTAGCAAATTTCCCCACTGGTGCTGAGGAAACCAAAATGGAAAAGGAATAATGAAAACCAATCCAAGTAAACTTAATGGGAGATGGGATACCTGGACCTATTGAAGGAAGTTGGGTCATTAATTAGAATGACAACTGCATTATCACATAGACTGCTTGACAGGTTCTTACACCATGCACCTGTTCTCAGAGTCAAAAAAAAAAAAAAAAAAAAACCCTTATTTTACTTTATTGGTGCTTTGGCCTTGGCACTTTTTTTGATAAAGATTAAAACTTAATAAAGTTTAATAAACAGAAGAATGGGGCACCTGGCCGGCTCACAGTCAGTAGAGCATGAGATTCTTTTTTTTTTTAATTTATTTATTTATTTGACAGAGAGAGAGAGAGAAAGATCACAAGTAGTCAGAGAGGCAGACAAAGAGAGAGGAGGAAGCAGTCTCCCCGCCGAGCAGAGAGCCCGATGCGGGGCTCGATCCCAGGACCCTAAGATCATGACCCGGGCTGAAGACAGAGGCTTTAACCCACTGAGCCACCCAGGCGCCCCTAAAGCATGAGATTCTTAATCTTGGGTGTGAGTTTAGTCTCAGACTAGGGAGGTAAAGCGCACTTAAAATTAAAAAATATATAAATAAAAATTTATTTATTTATTTATTTATTTATTTATTTTTAAAGATTTTATTTATTTGACGGAGGGGAGAGAGATCACAAATAGGCAGAGAGAGGAGGAAGCAGGCTCCCCGCTGAGCAGAGAGCCCGATGCGGGACTCTATCCCAGGACCCTGAGATCATGACCTGAGCGGAAGCAGAGGCTTTAACCCACTGAGCCACCCAGGCGCCCCCACCCCAAAAAAAACTTTTAAAAATTAATTAAATAAATTACTAAGTGCCTATTAAAAGCAATCACCGTTGAATCAATTAAAAAATACTCAATTCTCTAAATTTAATATAAATGTCAAGATTTTATAGTTCCTAGCAACTAAATTTCATAAATATAGTATTTAAAGTCCTTTTGGTACATTTACTCCTTTTGATGAAGGCAACAAACTGCTAATTTCAATCATTTTTGCAGCAATTATCAAGATTGCATTTGTAAATTTCAGTAGTGTTTTAATCTGTGACTATTTGGAACCCTGTATTAAGTGATAAAAAGTACCCTTTTCAGAGACCAATCATGGGTGCCTGGGTGGCTCAGTTGTTAAGTGTCTGCCTTCAGCTCAGGTCGAGCCCAGGGTCCTGGGATAGAGTCCTGCATTGGGCTCCTTTTGCCTGCCTCTCCCCCTGCTTGTGCTGTCTCTCTCTGACAAATAAAATCCTAAAAAAAAAAAAAAAAAGAAGACCAATAATGAATGAAGAACTTCAACTGAGTCCTGATTATTCACATAAATACAACTTTTGTTTTGTTTTATGCCAAATTTAGTACAGATATTTATAATAGTGGAAGATACCCTAGGCTTGAAATAAAAAAATACACATCTCTGTGACTTGCATCTTAGGCACATTTACTTCAACTTTCTGAGCCTGTTTTCTCAACTATTTAAATGGAGATAGTAAGATCTGTGTCAGGACTATGAAAGTAACATGAGAACACCCATAGATGTGCTGGACATACCTAGATTTCTTGAGATTGTCAAACCAGAGATGGTATCTTTGACGCAAATCATATATCCAAGACTCCAACTGTGACTCTGTGGAACAGGGGATTCAATAAGAATACAGGTAATGTTTGTTTGTTTCTATGAAAAACACTGATGATAGAAACTTGAGTCAACTGGAGATAAAGGAGAAGCAGAAGCAGCAACAGCAGTAGTGGGGAGAAGGGACCCTGAGTAAGGAAGGTTAGAGAAGCCTTTTGTCATTGTCTGGTCTAAGCTGAATACCCAGAAATGGAAAAGAATGCTACGGAGATTCTGTTATGCGAGGACCAGGGAAATTACGAAGAACGACCCTACTAACAGCAATAGGACCTGAGCAGACCAAATGATACTTCTTTGGTAAACAGGATGAGGACCTCCTCACTGACTTAGAGGTCTGCATAAGGAGTAATTTGGGTCTAGAACTGAGACAGAAAAACAAAAAGGCAATGAAAAGAAACGGAGCAGGGATATAGGAGTAAACCAACTGATGGGTAAGCGAAACCTACATGTCTAATTGAGTCTAATTTTATTAAACAGAACAGAAACCATGGTAATCTAACAAATGAGTGGGACCAACCTACTAGAAAAATGAATACTATTGGTTAAAGCTGATTATAAACCAAGGGCAACAAAAATAACATTTTTCTGACCATGTCCAGAAAAGAGAGAATGCTTGAAACACATCATTGACAATGCAGAAAAAAATCAGTGAATTGAAAAGGTAAAATGAACACTATGAGGAAAATTTAGGATTAAGTTGGTATAGAGTTTGCAAAGAAAACCTAGCTCTCTAAAACTTAAGTTCTCTAGGCCTAGAAAAAAATTATACTTAAGTAAAACCTGCAAGTATGAATTGCATCAAGAGTCAGCAGGTCTGTTTAATAATAATTAGGAGCCATTTATGTAAAATTTTTGTTTAGATGGCTAAAAATACCATGCATGGGACGCCTGCGTGGCTCAGTTGGGTGAGCAGCTGCCTTTGGCTCAGGTCATGATCCCGGCGTCCTGGGATCGAGTCCCACATCGGGCTCCTTGCTCGGCAGGGAGCCTGCTCCTCTCTCTGCCTCTGCCTGCCTCTCTGCCTGCTTGTGTTCTCTCTCTGTTAAAATAAATAAACAAAATCTTTAAAAAAATAAATAAAAATACCATTCATTTTCACAGGTCTTGCAATATCCATAGCCCCCTCAAATCCAGAGAATGTAGAAGTATTTAGCTCCCAAATCTTCATGTGACAGCTGCTGAATAGCAAAACATAACTGGTAATTAGATTGAGATGTCTGAGATCATTTGTTTCTAGACACTACATGTCAGTCACAGTTTTTTCCTTATTCTTTCTTTTTAAAGCACCAGTGTTGTAGGAAAAGAAATTAAGCACTTACAGAATACACAGTGATTTCTTCCAAAAGTCAATCTTAAGCTGAGAAAATAAGCTCAGTTAACATAAATGTGGTAAACAAGAATGATGCATTAAGAATAGTTTTCCATTAAGCGAAGTAAGTCAGAGAAAGATAAATACCATGATGATTTCCTTCATATGTGGAACTTAAGAAACAAAACAAACATGGAAAGGGAGAAAAAAAGGAGATAAATGAAGAAACAGACTACTATTTATAGAGAACAAACTGATAGCTACCAGAAGGGAGAGGGTGAGGGGGTGGGTTAAATGGGTGATAGGGATTAGGAGTACTCTTTTTAAGATGAGTACAGGGTGATATGAAATTGTTAAATCACTGTATTGTAGGCCTGGAATTAAAATAAAAACTTAGAAAGCCAAAAATGTTTTCTTCTGAAGACAATATGTTAAGTAAATGACTAAAATCAAGAAATGGTGCTTCAGTTACCTTCAAGAACTGCACTGGTTGAATAGGAAAAATTATGTTCATGAGCATGCAGTTAGTTAGGCTTCTTATTTACCACTTTTCAAGAAAAAAAAAAGTCTTAGAAATTTGGTGCCTTTTTTTTTTTTTTCAAGCTTCAGGATAATGCTTACTGTGACAATTTGGTAACTTTAATGATGTCCCAACCTTTCATTAGCCTAGACAACACAGAATTTTATTTTTATTTTTTGGTGAAAACAAGAAATACAGCAGTGACAGACTTTATTTTTCCTTTGAGCACACAGAAGAAGACTAAAGTACTTAACAATCCTTGTTTAGTTTGACAGAGCAATTCTACAAGTACTTACACTGGTTAGGAACATAAAATGTCAAGTACAACATTACTATTAGGGCAAGAAATATCAAGACAATAGAGTTACGTTTTTCTTTTTGAGATTACTTTCACAAGACACAGCAACAATTTGCAAAATTTCAAAGATCACATTCAAATTATATTTCTAAGAATAGAACCATATATGAAGACAGACCAGAACAAGCTGATATATTAGTGAATATTCACAGGTTTCATACTGCACAGGACCAAGTTTGGTATTTTTGCACACATTCTCAATTACAAGCAAAAAGCAGGCCTGTAATGTCAATTTTGCCAGCAAGCAAAAACAGAGAAAGGAATTAATAGGATTTTACTCAAATACAGTGAAATAAGGAGCACATACCATTAATATTCCACATAGAAAGGATCACTGCTATAATAAGAGAGAAAAACATCCAGACTTGCATTTTTGTGTACAAAAATCTACTGGTGATTTCAAGGGAATTAGGGAAAACTACTCCAAGCATCCTCTTTAAACATCAACCACTTTGATTCTCCCACCTCTCCTGTGAAAAGCTTCAGGGACCTCCCCCCCACACACCCCCAGCCACTTCCAACCCTGCAGGGTTCCAATCTTTCCTGTGCCTTTCCAAGACTATTCCACGGCAGGTTCATTTCTGTTTCTGGGCTTTCAGGTTCCTCAGCCTACAGCACCCTCCCCACTTGCTGTGCCCAGTCCTCCCAAACCCTCGTAGAGCTTAGGACAAGGCCTTCAAAAAAAAGGAGAAAGGCGGACAGTCATTACTATCACTATACACTACCCAAGACAGCCCTGACAGCACTGCCGTCCCACCTACTAGTAAGTGTCCTGGAAATCCAGGCAGACACCACACATCCCCATATGCCCCGAGGAGGGAAGCTTGGCATCTCCCACAGTGTAGACTGCAGCCTGCTACCTCGTTTTGTGGGACAGAAGCAGGGAAGGAAATGCGGAAGCTGAGAGCCAGGAAGGCCAGGGTGAAGGCTCCTGGGACATCGGAGCAGTAAAAAATAGAGGACAGAGGTGACCCTCAAAATGCTGCCCTGGGATTATTTCTAAGTGATCCAAGGCCAACCTCCCCCAAATTTCCAATTTGGAAAAGAAAAATAAAAAAATTTTTAAAAAGTGAAAAGTAGAGTGAAACTAAATTTTGGTTGCTTGAGACCACAACCTGCTCTGGGTCTGCCTTAAATCCATCACTCTGAGGCCCCCTGTCTTTCCCTTCTGCCTCTCAAACTAAACTCGGGAAATACACAGGGTTTGGTAAATGGATAGGCAAAAAGGGTGGGATTGTCAAAGCTGGCCCAAAAGAACACTGCTTGTAACTAAACAACCTACAGGTCTCCCTTTGAAACCTTCAGACCCCATTAAAAAGGAAAAAGGAAGTGGGGGGGAGGCATGAGGGCAAAAGAGCACAGTAAGACATCTGGAGTCTATTGTACAGTGCCTTTCTCCCTCTGGACACAATCAAGGTGAAAGCAAATAAAAAAGCCCGGTTTTGCCAGTTTGATTTTCTGTTTCCGATCTGTAACTGTTTCAGAGAGGGATGTGGAAAAAACAAGGTGGTGGGGGGAGGGGAGAGAGAGAAAGATAATAGCTACAGAACAGGCCGCACAGACCAGAAAGACCTCTCCCTCAGTACCCCCACCCTATCAACTCTATCCTGCTACCACTCTGAGAATGAGTGCAAGAGATAGGAGGGGGATGCCTAACAAAGCTGCCCAGATTAAGAGTAGTTTGTTGGTTACAGCTCAGAAAGCCTAACTGCTGGAAGTGAACCATTACCAGCCTTGCTTTGGGCACTATCACATATAAATGCACAACAGCCAATTGGGTTTACAGATAACCATCTGATGGGACAGCGGTTTGAGAAGTTCCCTATGTGCTGCTTGGGATCTTAAGTCCACAGACAGTTGCTGAGGAAACAGGCAATGGTGCTTATGCAAAGCTCATCCAGAAAGCTGAGGGCAGGTTTCAGTTGGCCATAGCACAGACCTTCATACTCACCAGTCAGTACCTGTTAACAAAGCATAGTGCCCAAAGGCAAAAGAAGACCAATGCAGTAACACTGAACACCTCTCATCTGTTACCTCATTCATGCCTAGTAGCCACCCACCAGCCACCTTATTCTGCCAGATAACCAGCTGGGTGAATGGCACAGGCCAGGAAGTCAGCTAGGAACCAGTCAGTGGTAGCCAGAATGTCCAGTGTGGGTTGATGGCTCAAATCATCTAGATCAGCTTCATTTTGCAGCGGTGAAATTCAAAGAACTTGACATACAGTGCATGGGTATCAGAAGGACAGTCAGCATAAAGTATGAAGTCCAGCCAGTTATTTGCAAAGGTATTTCAAGCTTCTTTGTGGTAGATAACCACTTAAAAAACTGGGAGAAGACCATGGTCACAGATAGGGCCCACGGCATGCAAAGGCAGGCAGTGCCGATCTATCGACAGCATTATGTGCTTGGCATAGAAGCAGTGCAAAGCCATGCACTTGGAACATGTAACAGGATACCGAAGAGCATAAAGGTCCAGAGGAAGAAGAACACAAGCATATAAGAGTCAATCTTGCAACTGATTGTTGGAGATTTAGAAGAACCAAAGGATAAAATACTCCAGTGTGAAGAGAAAGCAGATAGCAGACTGCATGCTAGTGGATAAGCATAGGTTCAAGGGGAGGTGGTGAGGAGACTTGCGCAGGAGCTTCTCACAAGGTCATGAGTTAGCCAGACTGGAACCTGAAGGACCTGGGGCTCTCCACTGGCTGCCTTGCTGGGTCTCGAATTCCACGGCGAGGCCCTTCACCCATCAGGTAGTATTGTAGGGGATTGGGCCACAGTTCCGCTTTGATAATCTCGGCAATCCTGTCGAATTCTAGAAGGCTGTGGTCTGAGAACCAGTTAAAGAAACTAGGGATAGTGTTTCCTTCCCGATTCCTGTGGATATGGGACTGGGGGTCTTGGCCCCTGTGCCAACGGATTGGAGTGGAAAGAGACACCACCCTACCGGAAGATCTGCGCTCATATTCTTTAACAAGCCCTTCATTTCGGAAGTAGGGGTTGCTCTGAAAGATGAACTTGAATTTGCACCCTGCTCTTGGGTGTTTGAGCTCCTCCACCTCCAAATTGATCATGTACCTCATCATGTCTTCATCTTGGCCACTGATCATAGGTGACAGCTGGGGGTGGTTCCGAAAGGCAGTGACCCAGAAACCTGGGATATTTTGGATAATGAAACTTCTGCGCTGCATATGAAGCCTGCGCATGCGGCCAAACTTGCGCTCCAGCTGAAGGAAGGCCCTGTCAGCCTGGGCATTTACATTTGACAGCTCCTGATCGATGGCCTCCAGCGAATCCATGCAGTTGTTGATCTTCGGGGCCTTGCCCCGCATCTCCTCTTTCATTCCTCCTACTGCCTTTTTTTCCTTCTGCATCACCTTCTTTTCCTCCACCACCTCCTCTGCTCCTCCCTCCTTTTCCGCAGCCGCTGAAGCGGCGCATTTTTTGGTCGTCATTTCTTTGGCCTTCGCCCCAGGCATCATCTGAGACCCCAACCCCTCTGCGCCACAGGCTTCTAGAGCTTTCTCCCCAGCAGGGCCCTGCGGCTCTCTAGGCTGACAGCCATTTTCCTGGCTATTGTCGGTCGCCACCGCGGCGCAGGCTGAGGCAGGGGCTGCTGCCAAGCCTTCCGTGGGAAGAAGAACCTCTTTCTGGCCCGATCTGGTCGCTACACGGCCGCGGCTCCCAAAAACTCGAACGCGGAGCACCGGGGCACAACTAGCGGGGTTCTGGGATGCGCCTCCCTCCGCGGCGGTCTCCAAGCAGCCCTCACCTGTGTCCGCCATCACTGGCGTCGCCTCGGTTTCCTCGCTCTGGCACTGGTTTAGGTCCGGATGTCCCGGGGCATGGTCGGCAGTATCTACGCCGCAGTCTTTAGCGATAGGAAGATTGTTGCCCTCATCCAGGCCGCTCATTTTGGTAGAAGCCAGACCTGCAGGAGGACAGCGTCCCTTGTCCTCTGCAGAAGCCGCGCTCCGCCCCAACCCGCCCCTCTTTTTCACTCCAGGGGATGCTGCTATGACAACCGGTGACGTCACGGTCGCGACGTCGTCACATCGCGCGAGAATTCGCCGAGCCTTCTGATTACGACAGTCAAGAGTATGCCTTTGTCTTTGTGTGATGTGAGTTTTGTCGGTCTCGAAAGGATTTCGTTCACTTAACTGGGTGCAGACCAAATTCAAACCTGTTAGAATTGTGTTAATGTGCATTTCTAAGGCTCTGAATGAATTTCTAAGCCACCTACGTTATTAATTTTCTCTTAAAATATTTACTTAAAAGCTAAGAAGGGTTAAGTAATTGTTCAAGTGCGTCAGCTCATAGGGCCTGTTGTGGATGATAAGGTGGATTCAGCAATTCACATGCTTGCTGGTTTTAATGTACATATTCATGACTATTACCAAAGAAATGATCAGAATTTGATCTTTAAGAGGAATGTTGATTTAAAAACTTAGGAACAGTGGAAAGAGAAGCTTCTCTCATCGTAACAAGACATAATGAAAAATTATTTCATGTGTTTATGTATGTTGGCCAGCACCTATGAAGCTGTTGAACAATATTTCCTCTTCACTTTTAACTAATACAAGTACCAAATGTATTTTTTCCTTAGAGTTGACCCACATATGTGTGAGTACGCAAATTTAGCCTTTAAGCATTACTTAAAAAAATGTGATCTCAGATTTTAATTTCCGAAATTGTACATATATGTTTCTTATCCTCAGGTTATAATCCTCATCTGAAAGGAGTTCTTGCTTTACAATGCCTGTGGGCATGAGACCAGCAAATATTTGCCAAAATTTGCCCCTGTGATAATTTACTGCAGGACGGAAGTAATAACTGTTTGCAGGCACCAAAACTATTAATTGTCCAAATTAACATATTTTAAGTAACATTCAAAATGTTAATGTTAAAATATTTACTTAAAATTTGTTTTTTCAAGTCCGCTCATAGAATTCATCTAACAGTGATATCAGTACTGTTCTTTGAGTTGTTTTGTTAATCCTTAGATAAATGCAATGAACGAAAACTTAAATTTTGCATATTTTTCTTTAACATCTTAAATTCATACTAGAAAAATGTTTGGTTATAACTCTTTGTAATAGAAACTACACTACAGAGCATCCCAGCTTATGATCACTTTTAAATTAGGGTTCAGAAGAGGATCCAGTGAAAAGGATGTAGGGGAAACAGATTTACAAAAAAGTAGCAGGTGTATTGAGGGAAGTAGTGCAGACCCTATGCAACTAAGAATGAGGTGCTGATAGACACTGGCAGACATTACAGAGAGACAGCTTCATCATTTACCTCACAAAGGTTTACTAGAGAATTTATAAACAATTAAGATAATTTTGTACCCCCTAGTGGACCTACTCAAGGACAGACTGTCCAGACAGACTGTCCGGACTGCCGCTAATCAGATAACCCATAAAAATTGTGCAAACAAGATTCACTCTTCTCAGACTACAATTACTTTCCTTTCATTTTTTTCCTCTTTTAATAAATCCTATTTTGCCTCTGTGGAATGAAATCAATCTGATTTATTTATCCTCTTTCTAAATAAGTAAATAATGTGCTATAATTAAGTGACTTTATGACATTTGGGTTATTCTTTTTTTTTTTTTTTTTAAGATTTTATTTATTTATTTAACAGAGAGAGAACACAAGCAGGCAGAGAGGCAGGCAGAGGCAGAGAGAGGAGCAGGCTCCCTGCCGAGAAAGGAGCCCGATGTGGGACTCGATCCCAGGACGCTGGGATCATGACCTGAGCCGAAGGCAGCTGCTTAACCAACTGAGCCACCCAGGCGTCCCTTTGGGTTATTCTTTGACACAACTCTGCCTTGTTTCCTTTCTTAAGGAATCTTTGCACTGTGGAAGGATTAATTCTCTAGGATTATAACCTAAGCCAAGAAGCAGAGATGCAGCAAATGTTGAATGAAAGTTCCTTTGCTGTACAGGAAAGAGAGAATTTGCTATTTGCAATGGAGAATTAGAAAATTACATAATACTACTACTACCTGTGAACCTTTTTTCTCATTGCATATACCAAACTTTTTAAAAAGACTTTTATCTCTACTACTTGAAACATCCGTATCCCTAGCTTTGATTATTCCTGTCAATGGAATCATTTTCCACTAATGATAACCTGCCCATTCATGAAACTCCAGTCAAGCCTACCTCATGTTGATTGCACTAGGCATTTTAATGCATTTAATTTCATAAACAAGGACTTAGGAATCACAAAAAAGTTAACTCACTCACGGTGAGATATTAATTGCCAGACTGCCTCTTCCCATCTCCGATGTATAACCTTTCCTATCACCTTACCATTCTGATAGTCCTCTGAATTTCTATAGCCCTTATGACCTTCACCATGCAAATTAGAACTTACCTTCTATCTTTAACTTTCCTGGTAGTTTTATGCAGATCCCAGCTAGACAAGGATGGCTGCATAGTAGCTTCTTCCTTGGCATCTACTGTAGTATAGCCCAGTGACAATCGCATTGAAGATTGTAATGAATTTGTTTATTTGACTTAAGTGAAAAATTTTAAAGGTTTTACCAAAATGAATCATATGACTATGTTAGTATTTTGAGTTTAGTGGATATATATTATAGGTATGAATCAGTTTATTTGCATATTAGAGTATAAGATTTGGGGTACACAACAAAGCCTGTTCTATTGGCAATTGGCAATATACCTCATGAAGGTAGAGATAGAAATGCAGTCCACGTCTTTTGTCCTCCTCCAATAAGACTGGGTCTACACGATACCAATAAAGAAATAATAAATGAACAGAGGGAATGTTACATCTAATGGATTGAGAACTATTGACTCATGGAATTGAATCCAGGATCATGAATTTCTGTTTCTCATTTTAGTAATTGGGCACTTCCCCAACAAGTGTTAGTATCTTTCTGGATGGGCAAAGCAGAATAGATATCAGTAACATGACCATATGGAAAAATATTTGCAGGAAATGCCATGAAAATCTAGGAGGTAATTTTCATTTGCCACAGGACTAGGACTGTAACAAAAGCTCAAACATAAATTAATACAGTCAAATAGGAGTGACTTCACTAAAGTGTATAGTAAATACCGGAAAATTTAGGAAATATCCACTGTTGTTAATCTTGAACAAGTTTGTTTTTTCAGAATGATAGGGTTTCTGGTTATATATTCACTACACTTATTTTCTTCTAAATATGTTATCTCATTTAATCCTCAAAACAACCCTGTGAGGTAACAATATTATGACTTACATTTTACATTACCTTGGAAGGAATTCAAGCAAAGAAGAAGTGAGTGGTTTACCCACTGTCACACAGCAGCGATAGACCCATAATCTGAACCCAGTTATTCTGACTTAAGAACCTGCACACTCATTACATCTTATCGTCCTATTCTGCTTTGCCCATCCAGAAAGATACTAACACTTGTTGGGGAAGTGCCCAATTACTAAAATGAGAAACAGGAATTCATGATCCTGGATTTAATTCCATGAGTCAATAGTTCTCAATCCATTAGATGTAACATTCCCTCTGTTCATTTATTATTTCTTTATTGGTATTGTGTAGACCCAGTCTTATTGGAGGAGGACAAAAGACGTGGACTGCATTTCTATCTCTACCTTCATGAGCAATGGAAATTTGGGTAAGTGGTTTAGCTTTTTTAATCTCAATTTTCACATTTTATAAAATGGGAGTCATAAGGGGCACCTGGCTGACTCAGTCAGTGGAGCATGCAACTTTTGATCTTGGGGTTGTAAGCTACTTAAAAAAAAATGGGAATAGTAAGATCCCCCAACCTGTTTTTATCCACTACTCAGAGTAATGGATCGATATTGTAAAGTAGGTGAACCTTCTTTATAAGTTGCTTTCCTGATGCTTTCCTCCTCTCTCACCCCCACCTCCATCTTTCTTTTTTTTTTCTTCTTTTAACAGTTATTTCATAGACCATAACAGCCAAAGGATATGGAATTTTCAAACAATTTACCCTAAATAACCCTTAACATATGGGAGGAGTTATGTCCCTATGACTGAGTCACCTCTCCAGGGCTCCAAAGCTCAGAATTCAGTTGAGCAGCAACAGAAGCATTCTATGGAAATATTTTTCTTTTTTTTTTAATATATATATTTTAAAGATTTTATTTATTTATTTGAGAGACAGAGAAAGTGAGAGAGAGCATGAGAGGAAAGAAGGTCAGAGGAAGAAGCAGACTCCCTGTGGAGCTGGGAGCCCGATGCAGGACTCAATCCCGGAACTCAAGGATCACGACCTGAGCTGAAGGCAGTTGCTCAACCAACTGAGCCACCCAGGCGCCCCATGGAAATATTTTTCTTCCTCAGACAAGACAAAGGCTTTTTTAACAGACAGACCCCGTGTCGAGGGTCAGGCAAAATTGCCATTTCCAACAGAAAACTGTCCTGCTTTTTGGGAAAACAGTGGCTGAAGAACAGCTTCCTTCACATTCAAAGAAGTTGCTAATCTAATTGAATTTCTTGCAGGCAAGAGTCAAGGGTAGATCTGACTTTGGTACTGATTCAGTGTGAAGTTTGATGTGGTGGCCATGAAAATGCACCTCCCAGGCTTCCAAATACAAGGAGAGAAATTGTTCAGGAGCCTGAATGCTGCACCCTGAAATCTATAGCTCCCTTTGCATTCTGGCCATACCTCCTATGAGCTGCTCCAGCCAGTGACCAAGTGTGGCTAGAAAACTAAGGCAAGACCATTCCTACAAGATGTGGGACTCAGCTGACAGGTGACTCTGGCTGGCTCAAGGACTCCCTATTGACCTTGCTGAATCTTCCTTGGATGGCAAAGGAGACTAGGACATTTCCACCCAACTTTCTCTTGCTCTCCTTTTCACTCAGAGTCAGATTTGCTTTCTGGTCAAATGCCTCTTCATCTTTTCTCTGACTTCCTCCCCATTTCACTCACACAGTCATTTCCCCTAATAAAATCTTTGCACAATTAATCCCAGCTTGACTTCTTTTTAGAGGATCCAGAATAACATATTTAACAGATCATTTAAGCCTCTTAGTTTCCATTTTTATATCTTGCAAATTGGGGGTGGAGGGACAGAGAAAAGAGCTAGAAGCGGGGAAAGACAGTGCAATAAGAAGGTCATGCCTGCACTAAATAACATCATGAAGTACTTAGATGGCTATACCTTAGAATTGCTAGTTCCTTATATATTTTGGAGATTAACCTTTTCAGATACATGGTTTACAGATATTTTCTCCCATTCTGTAGGTTCCTGTTCACTTGATTGTTGATAAAATAAAAAGTATAAGTATTACAAAGTTTTGTGTCAGAGTCTGGCAGTTGTTCTCATTCTTAGTGTTAAATGGTGATGTATCTTACAAGCAGTGTGGTGGCCATAGAGTTTAGATGAAATAGATTGCTCTCAAAAAATAGAAAAATAGAGTGTTTAAAACAGTGTGGGGAGGAGAGGGCCTGGCTGGCTCAGTTGGTAAACCGTATGACTTTTTTTTGTTTGTTTCAAGTTTTTATTTAAATTCTAGTTAGTTGGGATGCCTGGGTGGCTCAGTCAGTTAAGCAACTGCCTTTGGCTCAGGTCATGATCTCAAGGTCCTGGACTCAAGTTCTGCATCGGGCTCCTTGCTCAGCTGGGAGCCTGCTTCTCCCTCTGCCTACCACTTCCCCAGCTTGTGCGCGCTCTTTCTCTCTCTCTGACAAATAAAAGCTTTTTAAAAAAATTCTAGTTAGTAAAGATACGGTATGATATTGTTTTCAGGAGAATTTAGTGACTCATCACTTACATATAGCAGCCAGGAGCCTGTGACTCTTGATCTTAGGGTCTTAAGTTCAAGCCCCACATTGGAGGTGGAATTTACTTTAAAAATAATAATTAAGGGGCGCTTGGGTGGCTCAGTTGTTGAGCGTCTGCCTTTGGTTCAGGTCATGGTCCCAGGGTCCTGGGATCAAGCCCCATGTTGGGCTCCCTGCTCAGCGGAAAGACTGCTTCTCCCTCTTCTACTCCCCCTGCTTGTGTTCCCTCTCTCTTGCTGTGTTTCTGTCAAGTAAATAAAATCTTTAAATAATAACAATAATAATTTAAAAATAACAATGCAAAATGTTTTCATATGTAAAATGGTGCTAGGTTCTAGGCTTAAATAATAGACTTTTCATCTATATGTTTAGCACTGGATAGTTATTTTATATGGGGCACTGTCCTTCATATTGCAGGATATTTAGCTTCCCTAAGGTCCCTAATGAATACCAGTAACACCTACATTCATTGTAACAAACAAAATAACTGGCATATTTCCCAAACACCACAGGAGGAAGTCCACATATACATTGATAAACAGTTTGTAAATGCTTGTGAATGATACAGTATTCTCATTCCTGGTCACTAGAGCGAGGAAGTAGTCTGACTACAACAGCACTTAGACCACCATATACTAGATCCATCTCAACACAACTCTTTACTGTGCTAAGAGAAGTTAGAGCTTGGTGAAGAGATTGACAAGTATTAAGTGCTGTTATAAGTAATCACTCAATTGACTCAAATCTCAGTAAATGCACATTCTCTACATTTCACAGTGATATTGACAGTTCTGTACCATTTCAGCAGCCAAATTCCAGAAGGATATTAAAACATTTGAACTACTTCAGCTAATTCTGTTCCTTTTTTTTAAGACTTTATTTGAGAGAGAGAGGGAGAAAGAGAGAGCATGCATGTGCACACGAGCGGTGGCAGGGGTGGGGAGTGGCAGAGGGAGAGGGACAAGCCAACTCCCTACTGAGCCCCACACCAGGCTCCATTCCAGGACCCTGGGATCATGACCCACTCTGAAGGTAGACGTCTCAGTGAGTGTGGTACCGAAGCTCTCCGCTGATTCTGTTTTTCTGAAGAAGAGTAAAACCAAGCAGTTTAATTCAGACAGCAAATATCAAGAATTGCATTTTTAAATACAGAAAATAGTTATAATCTGATAGAGCAAGATAAATCCATCACTTTTTAAAGTCATTCATGAAGAGATTGGGAATAACTCTAAGGCTAATAAATTTATACTTAATTAGGATTTTACATGTTTTCGTGACAAAATTATAGGTTGCTACAATGTAATGTGATGTGCTCTAGCTTGAAATAAGAAACCCTGCTTGAATACAGCCTGTGTTACTTATATCTTGATTAACAGACTTCAGTTTGCTAAACCCCTATTTCCCAATCACATGGGGATAGTGATACAGACTGTAGGATTACAAACATAAAATGAGAGCATACATGGAAATTCCTGATATTTTTAACAATCCTCTGAGAAGATTTTGAAGACAAAAATGTACACTTGGAGCAGAATTAGATATCCAAGATTTAAATTGTAACTCCATGGAGCAGAGAACTCAAATGTGATTAAGAATATAGGTAAATATCTTGTTTTGTTTTTATAATGAAAACCAAATTCAGGAAACTAAGAGATGAAGTAGGTGGGGCGCCTGGGTGTCTCAGTGGATTAAGCCTCTGCCTTTGGCTCAGGTCATGATCTCAGGATCCTGGGACCGAGCCCCACGGGCTCTCAGCTCGGCAGGGAGCCTGCTTCTCCCTCTGCGCCTGCCTCTCTGCCTACTTGTGATCTCTCTTCTCTGTCAAATAAATAAATAAAATCTTTGAAAAAAAAAAAAGAGAGATGAAGTAGGAGCAGCAATAGGATTTAGGGCAGTGATCCCCCAAACATTAGCATGCATCACAATCACCTGGAGGCTGGTTAAAATACAGTTGCTAGATCCTGCCTCGAGTTGTATTATACAGGGAAGAAGTAGGGTTCTCGAATTTGCATTTCTAAAAAGATTCAGGTGAACCTCACGCTGCTGGACTGGGGACCACCCTTTAAAATCTGCTGCATTAGGGTAATGGAGAGTAGTAGGTTGAAGCTGAAGAGGGAGAGAGAAGCGTCCAAGTAAAGAAGGTCAGAGAAATGTCTTGTAGGCATCTGAATGTGCAGAAATGAAAAGGGAAACACAGGAAGATTGTTGAGTAAGTATGTCAGTACTACTTGTAGGTCAGTATGTCCTGAGCAGACTCAACATCTTCGGTGATGCGAGGATAACAGAATCACTTAGTTTGTAAATTAAGGAAATCTCTAGAGAGATCAACTTTTGCCTGGAATTGAAAGAGAAAAGTAACAAAAGAAAAAAAGTAATTCCAAAATTGGGATTATAAATGAAATTATACAGTAATAAGAAGAACTTGCAAATAAAATCACCCAAGTAGCGCCAGCAACTTTTTTTTTTTAAAGATTTTATTTATTCGCTTGGGAGAGAGAGAGTATGAGCAGAGGGAAGAGGCAGAGGAAGAAGCAGACTCCCCACTGAGCAAGGACACCCTCTACCCTCCCCACCTCCCTACCCCCTACTCAGCTCAGTCCTGGGACCTGGAGATCATGACCTGAGCCAAAGGCAGATGCTTAACCATCTGAGCCACCCACGTGCCCCAGAGTCAGCAACTTTTATTTAAGCACAGAAAAAAAAGTCAAAATAGTAGAAATGGACAAATGCAATTCTAATTTTTGAACTCATGACAATATTTTTAAATCTATTATTTATCGTTATAATTTACACTAAAATGAATAAATCTTAATAATACATCCTGACAAGTTTCGACAAATGGATACATCCATGTTATCAAGATATAGTGTGTTACCATCACCTCGGGAAATTTGTTCATGCTTCTTCCCAGTTACTCTACCAACCCTAAGGCAACCACTCTTTGGATTTCTATCACCATAGATAAGTTTCCCATGCTACTGAACTTCACATATATGGAATTATATAGTATATACTCTCTTTTTAAAATTAATTTATTTAGAGAGAGAGAGCGGATACACAGCAAGATGGAGGCAGAGGGATAGAATTTTGAGCAGACTCCACACTGACCACATCTTTGGTCACTTAAATGAGGAAAGAGGGCTACTGCACAAACAACAGTGAGTGGTAGGGATTAAATATTTATCACTCAATGTTAGCCACTATCATCAGTGTGATCAAGAAAATGCAAATGCAAATGGATTAAAACTGGCTATGTATATGGACGAAAAGCAAGTGGAGAACACATTCATTTGCCAGTACTAAGCCGCCATAAATTCTTCTGGAATCAGAGTTTGAAGCTTGAAGAAATGAAGACTTGGAAATGAAGTTACTACCTCAGAAGACATTCATAGGCTTACATGTATGAATCAATTGCTGTGGCTGATTCTGCAATACAAACCTCTGCTCAAATAATGGACCTCAGCCTGAAGAAATGTGTGCTGAAATCAAGCCCCTAATAAGAAGGCCCATATTTCTAGAATTTTGTAGAGGAGTACATGAATTTTAAAATAAGTTTCTATTTATAAATATGGTCAATTTGGGGCTGTGTTCCAACTGGGTCTATCTAAAGCTGTAGGAAATAATCTAACATCACTGATAACTCTTTACAATAATATGTGCTTCCTACTTACTTCCTAAAGTCTCCAATTATAGAACAATCTTTTAAATAGTATTATTATTACCTTGATGGAAGTTGGTCAAAATTATCAATTATACCTTTATCTGTGTACTTTTATATTTTCTATTTTTGGTGACTGATAAAAATAAGCTATATTAACATTTTAAATATTTCTCCAACTTTGTTTTGAAAAATTTCAAACCACAGTTGAAATAATATTAAAATATTAATATTGCCATTAAAAAAAAGAGTGATCCACAAGGGGAAAAGATCACTAAGAAGTTATTAGACAAGGGAATTTGAAAGACAAAGTACATCAGGTATTACGGACTACATCTGGAATTGGCACACTTCTAATCCCTCAGCCTGAAAGGGCCATCATTCTCTAATTTCTAAAAAAGTACCAAGTTTGTTTGCCGATGCTCTAGGACAAAGTTAAAATGGGGTTGGGGGTGGGGAGAATATGTGGATCCATAGTTTATAGAAAGATCCTAAAGATGCAGTGTTACTCTGAAAGGAAGCTTCCTGAGAGAACTTCAACAATGACCTGGCTACAGACCAGATTTGCAAATGACATGAAATTAGGGGGTAAAATTACTCATTAGGAATAACTAATGATCCTCCAAACATGAAGTTTAAAAGAATTAGCCTAATTTAATAAAAATTAATATAGATACATATAAAGTGTTGAACACAAACTCCAATGAAGTATAATATGAAGAAGCCTAACTCAGCAGCACATGAATAATTTAAAAGTATTTACTTTGGTAAATTTTAATCTTTAGGAATGAAAGGGATAATATTGCTGCTCTAAAAGCTAATGTTCTCTTAAGATCCACTTAGAGAAATATACTATGTAAAAAAAAAAAAAAGAAATATACTATGTAAAATATAGGTGACAAGAATTTCATTCTATTTTGTTATCTGGATGTTACTTTGTTCAGTACAGGGCACCTGACTTTAGGAAAAACACTGGGATAATGAATCTTGTTTATTGGCATATACAACGAATGAGGAGCATTGAGGGAATTTGTATATAGCCAGGTTGGTAGTGGTGGTTTTGGTGGTGGAGGGGGTGGAAAGCTATTGAGGTAAACAGACAAGATGATGATCTTCAAGTACTTAAAGAACTCTTTTGTGAGTGCTGTGAAATGTGTGAGCCTGATGATTCACAGACCTGTACCCCTGGGGCAAATACATTATATGTTAATATATTAAAAAAAAAAAAAAACCTCTTGTGGAATCAGGCTAATTACATTCTGCAAGACTACAGGGGTCAAAATACAGAGATGTGTTGAGAGCCTACTATATGCCAGGTCCTTTGCAATAGCTAGATACTGTAGGGTGGTGTGTTTCTGAGTAAATCTAACAAAACTGGGAAGGGAGTGAATATTCCCGTCACTTGAGGAGTCCAAGAAAAGGTTACCCATGATTCTCAAAACTGTACCTTTGTATCTAAATTAACTGGTTTGAGGGTAGAGCCTAAATTATGAAAAAATCATAATTTTTTCAAAGCTCCCCAGCTATTTTTTTTAAGATGTTATTTATGGGGCGCCTGGGTGGCTTGGTGGGTTGAGGCCTCTGCCTTCAGTTCGGGTCGTGGTCTCGGGGTCAAGCCCCACATCGGGCTCTCTGCTCGGCAAGAAGCCTGCTTCCCTCTCTCTCTCTGCCTGCCTCTCTGCCTACTTGTGATCTCTTTCTCTCTCTCTCTGTCAGATAAATAGATAAAATCTTAAAAAAAAAAAAAAAAAAGGATGTTACTTATTTATGAGAGAGAGACAGACAGACAGACAGACAAAGCGGGCAGGGGGAAGAGCAGAGGGAGAGGGACAAGTAGACTCTGTGCTGAGCACAGAGCCCAATACAGGGCCTAATCTCAGGACCCTGAGATCAAGACCTGAGCCTGAAACCAAGAGTCAAATGCTTAACTGACTGAATCATGCAGGTGCCCCACTCCCCTCCCCAGCTATTTATAATGGGCATTTGGGTTTGAGAAATACTGGGCTAGATAACTGTCTGGATGTAAATGGAGAAGAAGGTAAATGGAAGTTAATATTTATTATGTATTATATGCCAGGCATTGTGCTAGGCATTTTCACATTCTAACCTATATTAACTGTGTTAATACTTGGAATCTTTTAACACAGTGCTTGGCACATAATAAACTCCGAAATGTATGCTTTCTACAACCTTATAATGGCATTCTCCAAATATATCCTGGGAGAATATTAGCTTATAATACAGGTATAATCATCCCTGCATTATGAACAAGGAAACCAAGGCTCAGAAAAAGTATTTATTTTGGCTAATGCGCTAGATAATAGATTGTAAAACTGTGATTTAATCCCCATTTAAACCAATGTGTCCAGGTACCTGGCTGGCTCAGCCAGTAGAGCATGTGACTCTTGATCTCGGAGTTTTAAGTTCAAGCCCTATGTTGGGTGCAGAAATTACTTAATAAAATCTTTGAATAAATAGATAAATAAAATAAAGCTAGTGTATCTTCTCTGTCTCTTCAGGCCACTAAGACATCTGGGCATTTATGAAAATTAGTAGCTTACTTAAGTGACCCTTTTTACTTGTAATAGAACCATTTCTTCCTGACCTATTCTCAAAAAAAAAAAATTACATTAAATGCAAATCCTATAAAAGTGAAGCCAAAAAGTAACATTTTCCCAGTGTGGCCTGAGAGAAACTCTTCTGTAAGTCTTGAAAACCCCAGAGGCCAAAGAAAATGTATTAAAGCGGCCCTTCAGAACTGAAATAAAACACTTCAAGCAAACATGGAGAAAGTACTGCTCACAAATGAAATACCTCCCATATATATAGTGAATAGATAAATATTATTGAATTGACTTGATGCAATGCTAGATTCAGATTTTTTTTTCTGTTGCCTGGCCAATTGTTAAAATTTAGAGCCTATGTTAACATACACAAAATAGTGTATTTGATAACTGAAACTTTCTTTTTTTCAGCTTCAGGTACTGTTTCTGTTCTGAGCTTCATTTTTATAAACCAAAAATACAGAACACTTTATTCTAGAAAAATATGAAGCTATCGGTCCTAAATATCGTTAAGAACTCCTTTAGATAACCCAATATAATAACTACTAGTGCCAATTTGACACTCAAATATACTCTACTTATATCCAGAAACGTAATTTTACACATTATGTTTTATAAAGTACGGAAATTATATATATATGTGTGTGTGTGTGTGTGTATATATGTGTATATATATATAATTTATTTGTCAGAGAGAGGGAGAGCACAAGCAGGGGGAGCAGCAGGCAGAGGGAGAAGCAGGCTCCCCACTGAGTAAGGAGCTTCACAGGACTCAATCCCAGGACCCTGGGATCATGACCTGAGCTAAAGGCAGACACTTAACAGACTGAGCCACCTAGGCGTCCTGCAAAGTAGTGAGTATATCTTAGGTACTCAAGGAAAAGTTGATAGAAGACATTTCATTTTTATATATTTTTTAACCTATTGGCATCTAATTAATACTTTACCCATCTTAAATTTTAACTTGATAACCTTTGTCTTAAAGTCACAAAAAAATTTCATGGGGAGAAAGTTTAATTTTCACATGTATTTTATACACTTTTGAGATATTCAAGAAGCCTAGAACCATGCCATCCCATCTAATTTAAAATTTACCAGTAGCCACAAAAAAATTGGAAAATTTTACTAATATATTTAACCAATGTATCAAAAATATTACCATTTCAACATGCTATCAGTATACAAAATTGAGGTATTTTACATTTTTCCATACTAAGTCTTTGAAATGCAGTGTTCATTTTATACTCAAAGCTTCAATTGACTTCAATTTGGACTAGACACATTTCAAGTGCTCAGGAGCCACTGGTGACTAATGGCTACTATATTGGACAGCTCATGTCTAGAGTCTAACTTCTATCCCCAGTGTAACAGTCACCTTAAAATATACAAAAATAAAGCACATAATAGTTGATCCAAAGTTAAGTAATGCTCTGCTAAAATGGCAAGTGAAAGGCTAAATGTTATAGGGTTTAGACTTTTCTAATCACTTAAACAAGAAATTTACTTAAGAAAGGCTTTGTAGGGGCGCCTGGGTGGCTCAGTGGGTTAAAGCCTCTGCCTTCCACTCAGGTCATGATCTCAGGGTCCTAAGATGGAGCCCCACAGCTCTCTGCTCGTCAGGGATCCTGCTTCCTCCTCGCACTCTGCCTACTTGTGATCTCTCTCCTGTCAAATAAATAAATAAAACCTTTAAAAAAGAAAAAAAGGCTTTGTAAATTCTTTTTATGTCAATTTTACAAATGCCTTAAAAACCATCTTCTTCCCATTACTTCAAGTCTTTTTGGATAGTAGGGTATTTTGTTCTTTTTTTCCATTTCAGTTATTCATTTTGTCATTCAGTATTTATCTAGTAACAACTATGTGCAAAACATGCTAGAAGCAGTAAGAGATATAAAAGATACCCCATCATCTCTGCTTTCACAGAGCTTCCAAACTCGATAGAAAGGGAGTGAAAAAAAAAAAAGTGAAAATATATTTGTATGTTACTGTATCACTGTCATTTGTCTGCTTATCAGTTTTTCCCCAATTCTTTAACAATAAAGGAAATGATTTTATCTTCTTATTCTTGTTATCTTCCCAAAGCCTGACAAAATGCCTTAATAAGTATTGTGGAATTTGCTGTTAACTATATGTTATTTTCTAGAACACTGAAATCCCTGTAAATACACCAAGTACTTAAGACATTTCATCTTCCCTAAGAGGGCAGAAAAACTGTAAGGCAGATTTACTTCTCAGGCCTTGAAAAAATTGACACAAATAGAAGGTGGGGAGGTTTGAAGAAAAGAATGAACATGTTTTTACAGTTAAGAAAGTATGAGGATAGAAGAATTTATCACTTATAACAGAAACTCTGTTTGCTTATTAAACACGCAAATGAATAAAAAGAAGCTGAATGACCTGAGACTATCACCTAGGAGGCTCTTAAGGAAGTGAAGGAAGTGGTGGTGCTGTACCAGCTATATGGAAAAAAGTGACATCATGAGTAAGCACTTGCAATTGTTAACATTTTAAAACGAAACCCAGAGCAACAACCCTCCCAACCTTGCAAGGTATAGCAGTGTGCCCTAGTTTCTTATTTTTGGGATAATGTCTGTTGTATCCATTTTTAAAACTTTAAGTTCTATAATCTGTTGTTATTTTAAACAATTTCTTCACACATGTTTATGGGCAGAGTGAAAAATAAGAATCTAGCAGAGTAACATGCTTTTTATTTTACTAGGACACATGTAAGGAAAAACAAATATGCCAATGGTACATTTTCCGTTTGAACAGAGCAGTCTCACAAGTATTTATACTTAGGAAAAAAAGACACATCAATTTCTAAGTTGTACCCAGGATAAATTATTAAGTAATACAATTCAAGCCAAACATCTTTTGTAGGCATTCTTCCATGAAGACAATTTTTCCAGTCTTCAGAATCTGACAAAATCAAATTACTCAAATTCTATTTCTAAGGATACAGTTTTAACAGAAACAAGAGGTCAAAAACTCTCATATTCATTTAAGTATCTATATCTTACAGGAAAGTAAAATTGTTATTTTTCCAAATATTCCCAATTGAAAGCAAAAAGAAAGCCTATACAGCTCAATTTTCCTAGTAGGCAGAAACAGAAAATGTTATTTTACTAAACACTAGAAGAACAAAAAACACAGTATTAATCTTCTGCATAAATTAAATCAAATGAAAACAAGAGAAAGCTCCAAAAGTTGCTTTGTTTCTTTCCTCTTCTCTAGGAAACACACTTAACATCCAATCCCTTTCAACTCTCCCATGAAAATCCTGAGAAAAAGTGTTTCTCCTCCCATTACCACTGAAAGAGAAAACCTCTTCCTTGAAGGCTGTCAGCCAGTCTTAATCTTAGCCCTATTTTTATCTTGCTCATTTTTTGCCTGTGGTCTTCTGTTCAGTTTTCCCCGCTTAGGGCGCCCATCAAAATCTCTGGTTCTTCCATCCACCCTGAACTAGATATCATTTTTCATTTCATCTAGCTCTGTCTCCGTTTAAACCCTCTACATGTCGCTAAAGGGGCAGAGAGTGGGGAAGAGAGCAATAAGAGCTCCAGCAGTCTATTTTACAGGACAACCTGTCCCTGGAAATAATGAAGAGCTAAAACCAAATTAAACTAAAAGGCTTGCTTTTGAAGAAGCTTTTGAGCTACCACTTTTTTAAGAGACAGGAGACATATGGAAAGAAAGTGTACTGCCACCCTGGCACTTAATTGCGTTCAGGGTAAGGAGAGGAGGCACAAGAGGTATACCCAAGTTTTGTGTGAATTTACTCGTTGAGGCTGAGAAAGCCTGGTAGTTAGAATGGACACCATCCTTACTCTGGCCATAAGAATAAAGTCTAACTTGTCACTTCAACCACTAGCTTGACAGTAGTGTTCTGGATCCTGAAGATGGAGGGAAGGGGTGCGGTGAGGAAATCAAGGAGGTCTTTTGGGGGGAGGAATGGAAGGGTCTTTTGTATGCTGGCAGGAAACATGCGTCCACCAGCAGTTCTAGAGATTCTTGTCTACCAGAAACCAGTCAAACCGACAACTATCTGCAAGGCAGGCAGGGGCCCAAGGTGGGTGGGCATAGCCAGTAGTAGGCAGTAGGAAGTGACCAGAAGTGCAAGAAGAGCAATGGAGTTACATTAATCACATAGACTAAGTGGCGCACTGCTGCTCTCTCTGCCCCACTATTGTGCACAGGCTACATACCTGTATTAAAGAGCAAAGTGGGTAGAATGAGCTCCTAAGCAAAGCTAGAGTTCCAAGTGGTGAGAGCCAGATCAAAGGCCCTGGGAACAAACAGGGTCCATGCAGTGCAGATAAAGGTAATGGAATCTACAGCATCATTTGCTTGGCCTAGGAGTAATGTGAATCATGACCACGCAGCATGTGATAGTAATACAGAACCGCATGAAGGCCATGTGGAAATGGAGGAGCATGGCCTTGAAAGTCCCAATCTTGAGGTTGAGAAAACAATGTCCAGAGGAAAAAGGTTGTAGAAATGTCAGGAAAGGGAAAAAAAAAAAAAAGGTAGAAGGCATACCCATTTCTGTTGTCCAAGCACAGGTCCAGCAAGAGGTGGTAGGGGACCTTGTGCAGTATTTCCAAAGGCAGAGATTAACCAGACTGGAATCCAAAGGGCCTGGGGATCTCTACTGGCTCTCTTATTGGGCGACGTCTGGCTCTTCGGACTCCTTCACGCAACAGGTAATATTGCAGTGGATTGGGCCACAAATCCTCTTTGATAATTTCCGCAATTTTGTCAGACTCTGGAAGGCTATGGTCTGAAAACCAGGTGAAGAAATTGCAGACGACATCTTGGCTCCTGCGAATGAAGGACTGGGGTTCATGGCCACGGCGCCATATGATTGGAGTGGAAAGAGACACCACTCGGCCAGAGGCTCTGACCTCATACTCTTTGACAATAAGCTTGTTTCTGAAGTAGGGGTTTCTTCGAAAGAAGAACTTGAATTTGCAGCCAGTTCTAGGGTGTCTGAGCTCCTTTACCTCCAAATTGGTTATGTATCTTAACATCTCTGCATCTTGGCCCCTAATCATGGGGGACAACTGGGGGTGGTTCCGAAAGGCAGTGACCCAGAAGCCCGGGATATTCTGAATGATATAGTTTCTCCTCTCCAGGTAGTGACGACGCATCCGCCCAAATTTATGCTCCAGTTGCTGAAAGGCCCTGTCAGCCTGAGCATTCACAGTGTCCAGTTCCAACTGGATGGCTTCCAGCGGATTCATGCGGAGATCCATATTCAAGGGTCGGGGCCCTGCTTCTTCCTTCTCCTCCTCTACCACTCTGTTTTCCTCCACCATGTCTACTTCTTCCCCGATTGGCTTCTCCATCTCCATCTTGTGTTCCACCACCTCCTCCTGGACTTCTTCCTTCTCCACCACCTCCTCATCCACTGCTACTGAGAAAACGGTGCACTTCTCAGCCTCCAATTCCTTGGCCTTCACCTCTGCCAACACCTCAAACCCGGAGCTCTCTGGCTTCTGCCCACCCGGGCCGCGCGGCTCTCCACTCTGACAGCCATTTTTCAGGCTGGTGTCCGTTGCCACGGACACCGACACAGCTTCCAGGCCCTCCGTGAGAGGCGGAGCCTCCGCCTGCCCCGCTTCGGTCGCTACGAAACCGCAATCCCCACCGCCTCGGTTCTGGGCTGGGTGGTCACAGCCCGCGGGGGCGTCGAAGGCTACCCGCCCCTCTGGAAGCTGAGGCGGTGGGAGCGCGACCGTGTTCAAGCTTCCCGCACCCGGCTCCGCCATCACCTGGGACGCCTCGGTTTCCTCACGGAGCTTCAGGCAGCGGTGTAGGTCTGGGTTTCCTGGGTCATCGTCGGGAGTCGTGAGATTGCGCGTTTGGGGGAAAGGGGGTCTCTCAGCCCCAGCTAGGACGCTCATGTCTGCAGCAGCCTGACCAACCGCCGAATAACATCTGTTTTCCTCACAGAGACCGCCCGCTCGGCAGCCGGTGGCTTGCACCGCCCACTCTCTAATCTCGCGAGCGTCTCCGCGAGGTTGAAGTCAGGGCCGTAGATCTCGCGATATCGCGAGAACTCGCTGCTTGTTTCGCCCTACCTTGCTGTCCGTTTTACCGTAGTTTTTTGTGAATACAGTGGAGGTGAAGCAGTAATTTGACTTACGTTAAATGTCTCTGACTCAGCGACTGAAGGCAGTGAGGACCCTACCTGCGATACCTCTGGAAACTGCCTCCAGCGTGCAAGCTGGGGTAAATTGTAGCGAGGCCAGCACTACACTGCCTGTTGTCTGAAAACATGTTTTACTGGTTTTGCATAGGTATTTTTCAGGCAGGAAGGTGAATCTATTCTTTGTTATCGAATAATGGCCAGGAGCAAAAATCTATTTTTAAACTAACATGAATAGCAAATTGTTTTTCTTTTCTCGAGTAGGAACTATTCTGGCCTCTAACATTACTGGAGAAAAAAACTGCTCCACGGCTTTTTACCACTAAAGTGACGCATAGTATTCCTTGCTAGTTCTAACTTTATAATCTGCCTCAAAAAAGAATTTGCGCTACATAATGTGTGCAGGAATTAAACAGGAGTCAATTCTCTGAATCTTGCTCCTGGCTCCTCACGGCGGGAGATTAGAAAAGCTATTTTCAGTCCAATAAATTATTCATCTATAGAGGTAGGAAAGGTCGGCCTTATTGAAGTATGTTTTCATGGCAGTCAGCTCATAGAGTTTAAGAGGGATGTCAGTGTCCCTGGTTGACTTGTGAAGAAAACTGGTGTTAGAGACTTACAAAGCCTCAGAGAAATACCAGTGAGGGATCTCCCGACACCATTTTTATAAAGGAAAGCTAATTAAAGTGGATGATCAAGATAGTCTTGAGGTAGAAAAGAAACTTGCAGAATGCCAGTGTGCAGTTGTTGACTCAAAGTGCAAAACAGGCAAACTTTTTTTTCTATTTCCTTTGCCTTGGATTGTAGGCTATTTTAATAATGCCCCCCAAAGATGTCCTCCTCCTAATCATCAGAACCTGTGAATGTGTTCTCTTCTGTGACAAAGGGGACTTTGCAAATATGGTTAGGTTAAAGATCTGGAGATAGGAAGATTAGGCTGGATTATCAGGTGGGACCCATGTAATTATAATGGTCCTTATAAGAAGGAGGTTGGAGTATCAGTCTTTGAATATGTGACAATCAAAGCAGAGTTGAGAAAAAGAAAGAGATTTGAGGATGCTGTGCTGCAGACTTTGAAGATGGAGTAAGGAACCAGGATCCAAGGAATAAAGGCAGCCTTTAGAATCTGGAAAGGTAAGGAAATAGATTCTCCCTTAGAGCCTCTGAAGAAATAGCAGCACTCCCAACATGTTTATGATGTCTAACCTCCAGGATATAAAAATAATAATAATAATTTGTGTGGTTTTAAACTACTAAGTTTGTGGTAATTTGTATACTCCTTCGGTTGAAATTTGGTTACATCTGTGTGTGTGTCCTGTTTTTCCTAGCAGCAGCTCCTTCATCCTTTCTCATTGCTTCCTCTGAGGTCCTGCTTCCTGCCCAACAGCTGTGATGTATCATATCCTGAGCCTCTTTGGTTATCAAGACCAGAATTAGGCAATATCCAGAAAGAGAAAACTAAAGCTAAAACCTATGACAAAAGATATGTGGGAAGACTGTGAACTCCAGAAGGACAGGGTCATAGTTTTGTTTACCACTGTTTACCTAGTACCTAACACACTGCCTTGCACAGTGTTACATTATCAGAATGTTAAATACAGGAACAAATGAACAGAATACAGTTTCTCCTCTGGTGCTTGGTGCTTGGCAGACAATTACTCTTGGAGATAAGAATGGTAATGGAATTTTCCACAAGGCTCACTTCTTTCTTATTGCCATGAAATCATCCTCTGTCTTGGAACTGGACTAATCTAATTTGGCCTAAAGTGGAAACTTTCATTACTCTAATATGCCTTCTGTTTTTAAGCAGAAGACTCTATTGGTAGGCTTTTACAGAACTAGATGTGGCTTTATTTGTCAAAGGCACTATTATGTCTGCAAGTGTATTTAATTAGTGCTCTAACTGATAATGTTAGGAAAGATTCCAGTGATGGATGGTGCATATAATTGTAATCAGGATTCTGGTGAGTGTGGAGACACTGTGGAGGAACTTTTCCTTCTCTTACTATCAGTATATTTGGAAAAGCCATGATATGGGATATTTTATTGAATATATACGAAAAATGAGGAAAAACTTAAATTTCTCCTAATTTTAATTGTCCAAAAGTCACATGATGTGGTGATGATGTGGTGATAGGTCTTCCTTGTAGAAGATGGAGAGTGTAAGTTATAACTTTTGAATAAGAGAAGTTCCAGTGAGAAACAAGGATTTAGAGGGGAAAGCAGATTTATGTATTCTATAACCACTTTTTTTTTTAAGAAAAAATCTTTTCATGGAAGAAGGAACTCTTTAGGATTTCAGTCTGCACCAAGTTTCATGTGCTCAAGGAGTTATTTTGCCATGCAGGAAAAAAAAATATGGTTGCTGTTTGCCACGGAAAATTGTAATTAATATATTAATAATAATATTTGTAGCTACTACTTGCGGAAGTTTTTCCTTATCTTTTTGAACCTAAAGTCTTAAAAGGAATATGTATCTCTTTTATAGGACATAGTTATCTTTCTATCTAAAACATTCTCTTTTTAGGTAGATACTTTTCATTCTCTAAGACCCTATCACAAACCTATCTTGCTTTAGAATGTGCTAGGCATTTTATATGCATTAAATTGTCAAATTTTATAAAAGAGGAAACAGTAACTGAGAGGTTAATGAACTTAACCAAGATCGTGCATAAAAACACTTACATTCCTCCTCCTTTCTCCTAGGGGCAACATTCCTGAACCACTCTATGACTCATTAATCTTCCTGCTCTGAAATCCTACAAATCTTTTTATGAGCCGTGCCATGCAATTGAGCACTTAATTATACTCGTCCTCTCAGTGACTCTGGTTGTTTCATACATGTCAGCTCAGCATTCCAGCATCCCAGCATCATTCCAGGGGAGAGGACACAGTTGCTTCTTCTTTTGCATTTACTCAGCATAGCATAGAGCTGAGATTTTAGTAGATCCTTAATGATATTTGTGATTTGAATAAAACAAAACTTTAAATCATCTTACAAAAACTGACAGTGTGTCTGTACTGGCATTATATTTTATTTTATGGGGAAGTATATATTAGTTCTCCATATATTACCTTTTTGCATTTTTTTAAATTTAAATTCAGTTAATTAACATATATTGTATTTTTTTTTAAGATTTTATTTATTTATTTGACAGAGAGAGATCACAAGTAGGCAGAGAGGTAGGCAGAGAGAGAGGGGGAAGCAAACTCCCCGCCGAGCAGAGAGCCTGACGCGGGGCTCAATCCCAGGACCCTGAGATCATGACCTGAGCCAAAGGCAGAGGTTTTAACCCACTGAGCCACCCAGGTGCCCCCATATAGTGTATTATTAGTTTCAGAGGTAAAGTTCAGTGATTCATCAGTCTTATGTAATACCCAGTGCCCTTTTGGCATTTTTTAATATAAGATATATTTGTATTTTACAGAGCATTTCTGTGGCAATTTGCAAGGAACTTCACTACTCAAAAGGTAGTCTAATCTTTTTTAATATGGTTCTGTGAGTAAACATTCACAAAAACCATGAGGTTATTTTGCATTGAATCAAAGAATCACAGATTCTTCGGGAATGATTTCTCAGGTGATAAGAAATTTGACAGAAGTTCAGACATTTTTGTTTTGCAGAAAGATATGTTTTATGGTTATAATTAATGATAGCTTTCATGTATTTACTGCTTCTGATGTACTGGCCACTGTTGTAAACACCATCCTGTGTATTGTATCATTTAGTTCTTATGGAGAACCCTATGCGGTAGTGCTATTATGACCTTTATTTTACTCACTAGGGAACTAAGACAAAGAGAGACTAACTCATTCAAAAATGACATAAAAAATGGTAGACCCTTTGTGAATATTAAATGAGTTAGTGTAAATTAAATTAGGTTAGGCCTGCCATATATATATATATATATTTTAAAGATTTTATTTATTTATTTGAGAGAGACAGAGAGAATGAGAGAGAGGAAGAGGTCAGATGGAGAAGCAGACTCCCCACTGAGGAGGGAGCCCGATGCGGGACTCGATCCAGGGACTCCAGGATCATGACCTGAGCCGAAGGCAGTTGCTTAACAACTGAGCCACCCAGGCACCCCAGGCCTGCCATATATTAAACATTATATATATTAGCTATCTTTATAAATAAAAAATATTATAAATAATAAGCTGTTAGTTTCCCTTTTTAAAAAAAATGGTAGACCCGGGGCACCTGGGTAGCTCCATCAGTTAAGCATCCAACTCTTGATTTTGGCTCAGGTCATGATCTCAGGGTCATGGGATCAAACCCTGCATTGGGCTCCAGTCTCAATGAGCAGTTTACTTGAGATCCTCTCTCCCTCTCCCATCCTTCTCCCTGCTTGTGCTCTCTAAATAAACAAATAAGGGGTGCCTGGGTGGTTCAGTCGGATAAGCATCTGCCATTAGTTCAGGTTATGATCCCAGGGTCCTGGGGTCGAGTCCTGTGAAGAACTTCCTGCTCAGTGGGGAGTCTGCTTCTTCCTCTACCCCTAAGCCCTGCTCATGATCTCTCTCTCTCTTTCTCTGTCTCTCAGATAACAAATAAAATATTTTTTAAAAAATTAAAAATAAACAAATACATACATACATAAAACCTTTAAAAAAATTAGTAGACCCATGATTTGGATCTAGGTAATTTAACTCAAGAACTTGTGCTCTCTGTACAAAATGTGAAGTTACTCCCTAAAATAAAAACATAAAACTATCCTCACTTAATGTTGAATTAATACACATTTATCTACCTCCTACCCATTCCCCTATCAACAAGCATATTAATATTTGTTAGGGAAGTACACCAGGATTTGCTTTCTGCTTAGAGGAAGAGTGGTTATTCATGATACCTAAATTCAGTATTTTGTAAAACCCCCATCACCTTTTTTAGCAAGTTAGTCTTTACTTTTTTTTTTCAAGATTTTATTTGTTTATTTATTTATTTGACAGAGAGAGGTCACAAGTAGACAGAGAGGCAGGCAGAGGGAGAGGGGGAAGCAGGCTCCCCGCAGAGCAGAGAGCCTGACGCTGAGCTCGATCCCAGGTCCCCAAAACCACGACCCTAGCCAAAGGCAGAGGCCCAACCCAATGAGCCACCCAGGCGCCCCAATCTTTCCTTTCTTGACATGAAATTCATGGATAATATAACCCAACTACACACATTAATAGAAAAACATAAATATAATGACTTGACTGATATAAAAGAAATAAAAGTAATTTATAATAGTGTCTGTTTCAATATGCAAAGGCATTAACATGCCCACATTATAAGAAATGACAAAGTAGTTAGAAAGTTACACCTGTTGGGGCACCTGGGTGGCTCAGTCATTGGGTGTCTGCCTTCGGCTCAGGTCATGGTCCCAGGGTCCTGGGATCGAGCCCTGCATTGGGCTCCCTGCTCAGCTGGAAGCCTATTTCTCCCTCTCTCACTCCCTCTGCTTGTGTTCCCACTCCGCTGTGTTTCTCTCTGTCAAATAAATAAATAAATAAATAAATCTTAAAAAAGGAAAGAAAGAAAGAAAAAGAAAGAAAGAAAGAAAGTAAGTTACATCTGTTGGTATAATCATCATAGATGGAGATTGGTACAGGTAGGTTTTCCTTGTGACTCAAATAGCCTGAGTAGAATTCCTTTTGGTGGCCAAATCTTGGTTAAGTTCTGGAAAAGAAAAAGGAAGAGTTCCCCTGGATTACCATGGCTTCTTCTTTCTTCCACTGTAAAAAATAATTTTCACCCAAAAAAAAAGAAAGAAAAATACATTTTCACATTTCTGTAATCAAAATGTGTCTTATAAGCACTGTCAATCAGGTGTTAGTCATGATGTTGTTGTCATTGCCTGGGCATGTGAGAACTTAGTTCTTGTTACTGATTTCATTCTGGACAAACGTTAAAGACCATCTGAGGAAGGGATATAACCTGTAGTTTGAAAACTTTCTATCAGTCTCCTTGGAAGCCTCAAAAAGTGCCAACATAAAAACTTAAATAATTGGTGTCTATGTCTTTGAAGAAAATCATAGATACAAGAGTTGACCACCGTTTTAAGAAATGTAGCATCACCAAAGTAGTTGAGACCAGAGAATATAATATTATTTGGAAAAATATGGGTACTGACAACTCTGAGTCAAAAACTGTTGCAGAAAATTTTCTGAATATGAAGAAGTTTTAGAAGTACCTTAACAGGGGCGCTTGGGTGGCTCAGTGGGTTAAAGCCTCTGCCTTTGGCTTAGGTCATGATCTTAGGTCCTGGGATCGAGCCCACATCAGGCTCTCTGCTCTGCTTGCTCTCTGCCTGCTCCTCTGCCTACTTGTGATCTCTCTCTCTGTGTCAAATAAATAAATAAAATCTTTAAAAAACCAAAAAAAGTACCTCAACAATTTATTTTGCTTTTATTTTTCCTTTTATATATGTCTAAGTGTGATATTTGATTTATATCTAAATAAATTTATTTATATCTAAATAAAATCTAAAAGAGCTTTTGAAAGATAAAGTAAAAATTATAAAAATCCATTGTGTCATAGTTTAATTGGCAATATTTTTCTCTTTTTCTGTCTTTTCTTGGTGATATTTAAATAATGCTATGTTTTACAATTGATAATGTCCTCAATTAGATGAAATACCATAGTTTCCTTCCTGAAATATTCACTGCACAGTAAAACAGTGCAAATATATTTCATTTTTACATGTAAAATGATGTTAAACTCTAGGCTGACATAAATAAAATACAGGTAGTTTTCCCTCTCTGAAACGGGACAATTTTGTTGTTGTTGAGAAAGGACTTACTGTTGGTATATAGCATTCCTGACACTACCTCATGAAAGCCAGTAACATTCTTTTTAATAACCAGAAAACACCTCCACAAATTTCTAAGACATGCCAAAGGGAGCTATTACTTAGTGGGCATGGTATTCACATTGATTTTTCACTAGAGGGAGCAACTGGTCTTTAAGAAAGTGATGTGAACTTTGGAATGGTCTTTAACTATAAATGAAACACTCTCGTAATTTAAATTGAATCATAATCATTTATTCCCATTATGCTAAAATTGTTATAAAATAGTCTTCTCAGATGGGGCTTAAATTTGTTATGATGGCTTCAATAATCAAATCGGGCCAAAATATCTCATAAAACCCTACCTACACCAACAAGATCCCTACCTGTGTAGACTAGTCATAGACCTGATTTCAAGTTCCAGCTCTGCGTTCACTATCATTTTAACCCAGGCAAGTTACTTCATCTCTCTGAGCCAGTGAATCTCTGTTTAATAGAGAGAAATTTTTAAAGATTTTATTTCTTTATTTATTTGAGAGAGAGTGAGAGAAAGAGCATTAGCCGTGGGAAGAGGCAGAGGGATAGGGAGAAGCAGACTCCCCACTGAACAGGGAGCCCAGAACCCCGAGATCATGACTTGAGCCGAAGGCAGACGCTTAACCGACTAAGCCACCCAGGTGCCCCTAAGTGGAGATTATAATACATACTTTACCAGCCTATTAGGAAGATGAAATGAGATATGTGTAAAGTTTAGCACAGTAAGCTTTCAATGAATACAAACTAACAGTATTATTTGTATTATTTGGTGCTAATAAAACTTATATATATTAAAATTAAACTATTGTGTAAGGTACAATCAGACACTAAATTCCATTATAAAAATTGTGTTTAGGATTCAGACAAGAAAGACATCCATGTGTATAAGAGTGGTCAGTGAAAACTTCATCCAGGAAATGAGACTTGAATTGGACTCTGCCATAGGTAAGAACTGAACAACATGAAAAAGAGGTGGGGATGAGGGCATAGTAATCACACTTGTTTATTGCTCCAGCTATTTCAACATGCATTCTAGACCTGCACTGTCCATTACAGTAGCCACTAGCCACATGTGCCTATTTAAGTTAAAATTTTTTAAAATTAAAAATTCAGTTCATCAGTCACACTGACCACATTGTAAGAACTCCTGAGCAACGTCTGGCTAGTGGCCACTCTTGGAAAGCCTGCATGGTGGAAAGTTCTGCTAAACAACCCCATTTTAGACATATAGTATCTTCAGGTTATGGGAAAAAGGAGGCTTGCTGCTACTAAAATACCATTCCACAGTTATAGCAGGCCTATACTTTATAAAAGCCTTTATAAGAAAAAAACTCACTTATTAAAATTCATCCTTTCAGTTAGCAGTTTTTGAACCAAAATTGGCCGTTTTTAGTGGGAGTATTTTCAGTAGAAGTATTTATCTACTGGCTCACATAATATGAAAAAGATATCTATTATGTTCCTTCACTATAAAACTTACAGATTTAAAATAGTTTACAAAAATGAGGCATTACCTCAGAGGGAATAATCAAGCTAAACAAATCAAATTCAGGAAGCATTAGTTGAAAAACTTGTAAAATTGGCTTAATCATTTAAATAACCAATAAAATGTATGCTTAGTGGGACAGTCCTCACTTTTAGTAAAGTGAATAATTTAAAATAAAATGAAAAGAAAATAATGTGAAACAATTAATGAAAAAATTATGTGGAATTTTATGTCAGTGTGAGTCATGGTAATTTGCTTGGTACAATACCAAAAGTAGACAATCAAGCCATTTAACAAATGTTACTTTTATATTTGAAAACAATTCAAGATCCTAAGGTTAAGAAATTTAATCCAAAGGAAAATATTTCTATGCATTTTCTAGATAGTATGAAGTTTAGGTAAGTAGCTAAATCCTTTAAATATTGTTTCCATGAATTTGTGTTGCCCTGTTCATTAAAACTCCAAAGCCTCATATATAATCTTACAAAAATAGTGCAATTTTGTTTTTGTAGAGTCCCAAGGTCAAAAACCTTTTTTACAACAGTCAGACTTCCATGATAAAACAAACAAAACAGTTCTCTTGTTTTAAAACAAGTTTCATCTAAGTCATCTACTGCTTTCCACATAAAAATTATTTCAATATGAGAAGTTCATAATATGGTATCTAACTTGATACCCTGGTTGTTACAACACGTCATCTGTCAGCTGAGAACTCTGACTTGGAATTCTTTGGCTCTAATACTATATTGCAACTTCCTCTGGTTTGTAAGCAAGCCATACTACTCACATCTGTTTTTAAAATGTGAAAAGTTGATTTGGAAATAGACCATCATTCATTCATTTGGCCACAAATAGAAATGGTCTCATCTCCCCGATGACATAGGTAGAATTCACCTTGCTATACAGATTAGGTAATCTCAGAGAGGCAAGTGATTTACCTAGTTACATAGCTTGTAAGTAATGGAGTATGGATCCAGTTTGCCTAACTTCAAAGCTCTTTCTACTCCTCCATGTTGCTTTTCTGATTTCTCAAAATCTTTAACAGTAACCAGGGAACTCAAGGACTGCTGCCTGTTTCTTAATAACTTTTTTCTAGGGTTTATGTCTTCTGTAGCACCCAGAGGATTTTTATGCAATGTTAGTTGCATTGATTGAACGATTCCACACTGAAGGCTAACTTACACATGGAAACTTCACTATCTTAATCTAAACAGAATTTATAGCTTTTAGGAGACAAGTACCCTCAGTGGAAGCATTTACTTAATGTGAGACAGATTTAAGAAACAATACCTCCTGCTACCACTGATATTTCTAACTTAAGAGCATTTCCATATTCTTACATGAGGGGCTCAGAGATTTCAATTGCTGATGAATGAACTCAAGGATAAAAGAGCTCTAACCAATAAATATTTCACTAGTTTTTACTATTCTATACTCAGGAGGAAGTTTTAAAAATAAAAGTTTGCTATCAGGAAATACATTAAGTCCAATTTGGAAATGATTCTTTATAATTCATCCTAAGAAGAGAGAGGAAATCTACATCATTCCTACTTAACATATAGTCCACCCATGTTGGAAGGGGTCGTCTTAACTGCTTACTTCCCTCCCAAAGAGAGAACATTTTCGCATTTCAACCACACTGAAATTGTTGATTCAGTGCTGATGAAACACCCTCAGCAAGAACCTGGATGCAAGCAGAGGCCCAGACAGCTTGAGGAGTGGCTGAAAGATAGGGCCATTAGTGGGTGGGTATGGTTAGGTAGAATGGAATCTGATGGCTAAGCGCCTTATTTGTGTGTGAGAGAGAGTTATTATTTTATGTGCGTAATACATAATTATAGTACATATGTGTTTTATTTTTTATTTTATTTTATTTAAATTCAATTCATTAACATATAGTGTTCATTAGTTTCAGATGTAGAGTTCAGTTATTCATCAGTTGCATATAACACCCAATGTTTATGACATCACCTGCCCTCCTTAATGCCCATCACCCATTTACCCCAACCCCCACTTACCTCCTTCAAGCAAGCTCAGTTTGCTTCCTATGATTAAGGGTCTCTTATAGTTTGTCTCCCTCTCTGATTTCATCTTATTTTATTTTTCCTGCCCTTCTCCTATGATTATCTGTTTTGTTTCTTAAATTCCACACATAAGTGAAACCATAAGATAATTGTCTTCCTCTGTTTGACTTATGTAGCTTAGCATAATGCCCTCTAATTCCATCCATGTTGTTGCAATTGGTAAGATTTGATCCTTTTGATGGCCGTGTAATATTCCATTATGTATATATAGCATATCTTCTTTATCCATTCATCTGTTGATGGACATCTGGGCCCTTTCCATATTTTGGCTATTGTGGACATTGCTGCTATAAACATTGGGGCACAAGCTGTGCCCCTTCAGATCACAATGTAATGTATATTGGGTAAATACCTAGTAGTGCAATTACTGGATATCCTTTGGGTAAATACCTAGTAGTGCAATTACAAGGTCATAGGGTAGCTCTATTTTTAACTTCTTGAGGAACCTCCATACTGTTTTCTAGAGTGGCTGCACAAGCTTGCATTCCACCAACAGTACAAGAGGGTTCCCCTTTTTCTGTATCCTCACCAATATTTGTTGTTTCCTGACTTGTTAATTTTTAGATATGTTTTAAAAGCCCATGAACATTAGAGGATATTGGAAGTTTTTAAACAGGGAACTGACATGGATGTGTCAGAAAATAACTTTTTTTTCTCAGCAATCTTTATTCAGTTCTGGGGGAATGCATCCCTTCCCATGCTCCTGTCCCTCCTGCCCCTCCCACTCCAGGACTCTGTGAGATTAAGTGTCCTCCTCTGTTAAGAGTAGGTCCTAGGGCCCAGAGGCCTGGTTTGGAGAATATTCAGGATAGCTGGTTCCTTAGTGGGGATGATGGTCTTCTGTGTTGTGGGGAAGAAGGAAGGTGGGCAGAAATACAGCCACCAGTGTTCAGAGCTCTATTATCTCCCCAGCTTGGGTTGCAGGGTAGTGGGGGGTGGGGATGTCCCCTAGCCTCAGCAGCTGGAGGGCATTGGGGATCAGGTTCCCAAGGTAGCGCCAGAGAAGCAGCTCAGAGCAAGGACTGCTCTGTCAGGGCAGAGATGGGGGGACAGCCAGGGGGGTGAAGGCTGCAGTAAGGGTGGTCATTGTGCAGGCTGAGTCAAGAGAAGTGGGTGGCCACGTTCTCTTCAGAAAGAAACTATTTGCACAAGGACTCCTGCTCCTCCTCCAGGTGCCGCTTGGTGCTCATGGGCACAGCTCGATGGAGAGAGGCGCTCACATCCTGGGCTTGGGGCATCCCCAACATGGCTGGTGGGTAGTGCTGGGCTCAACCTGGGGGGCCTCTTTCCAGGGGCTGCTGCAGGATCATAGAAAGTAGCATTAATTGCTATATGGAAAATGACTTGAAGGTTGTATGATTAAAGGCTGGGAAATTGGTTTTAAAGTGTTATAATAACTCAGGCAAAGATTGTTGAAAGTATCTTTAGAAATGTGGTAGTGACAGAACAGAATATTTAAGAGAAATGATAAAAGAATTGACTGAAGCTAGATATGAAGATGGGCGAGGAGTTTGTTTCATTTTGGACAGCAAGGAATGAGTGGAAATGTGAGTGAGCTATGGAATATAGGAAGAGGCCCAGGTTATCAGATTATAATGGGAGGGAAGACATCACAAGTTCAATTACAGACAAAGGGAGTTTCATTGTGAATCTGGGGAAGCCCATTAGAGATACTGGAAAATAGATTTCAGCATTCGTAGGTCAGGAGAGTGGGGTCGTTCCAGGAAAGGGAGCTATATGCAAATGACCTCCAAAGGCCAAAGGAGCCAGACAACCAAAGCAAAAGGCTTACAAGTCCAGCTTGACAGGAAATGGTGTTTATTAAGGGAACTTATGGATAGAAGCATGTTTGGGGCTGTCACAAGACAAGCAGAACTCCACAACCCAACCTCCTTTAAGACCTGCTTTTATCGCCCTAGAGACTGTGTGTTGAGGGACCACCCAAGAGGAGAATGTTTAAGAATAGTCATATCTCCAGGGCAGATCAAGGATGGTCTGCCCTGACGGTGTACTTAAGTGTGTGACCCAACGAAAGAATGGGGGCGGGGCAGAAGAGGGCATGCTCAAGAAGGTTTCAGGTCACAAACTGGTCATCATGGCAGGTTTGTCTAAGATGGCATTAGTCTGATTCAAACCAGGGTCTACAGATAGATATGGAAGTCACTATATATAGGTAATAAAGGATAGTTGGAAGAAAGGCAGGCAGGGACAAGGCCCCCCACCCCCATCCCAGGAGGGAAACTACTTTTAAAAGGAAAAAGACCCCATCTTGTTATTCTAGGCTTTACTCAGTGCCCTAAGTCTTCCTACTGAGAGGACTTACAACTTGTATGTGACAGAAAGGAAGGGAATGGTCTTAGACATCCTAACCCAGACCTAGGGGCCACTCAACAGCCAGTGGGATATTTAAACAAGTGCTTGATCTGGCCTACAGCTGGCTAGCATGCCTTAGGGTAGTGGTAGGCCACTGCCCTCTTGGTCTCCGAGGCTACAAAACAGCACCCTGGAAGGAGCCTTCCACCTTTTCCCAGGGAACAACTACCTGATAGGTAGTTGAGTGTGTGGACAAAAACCTGATTGGATGACAGGTGCCTGGGGTTAATGAGATTAAAACAGCCCGGGGACACCTGGGTGGCTCAGGATCCTGGGATCGAGCCCCACTTCAGGCTTTCTGCTTTGGCAGGGAACCTGCTTCTCCCTCTCCATGCCACTCCCCCTGCTTGTACTCTCTCTCTCTGTCAAATAAATAAATAAAATCTTAAAAAAAAAAAAAAAAGATTAAAACAGCCCACACTAAAAAGCCCGTAAAAACCACTAGATTTAAAGACCAAATTGGCAACCCAACCCTCTCGGGTCCCCTCCCTCTTTGGGAACTTTGTACTATTGCTCAGTAAACTTTGCTTTACTATAGCTCAATGAGCTTTGCTTTGCTGCCTACCACTCTTCATCTTGTCTTCCTCTTCATTCTTCAAAGGGGAGTGGCCAAGAACCATGTCCATCTAAGGAAAAGAAATCCTATAACATAGGTCATAGTTGAAACTAAGAGAGTGAATGAGAACACAAAAAGACGTGTAGAAGGGAAGAAAGGAGACCCAAGAGTAGAAGTCCGTGGAACACTGACATGAGAAAGACAGATGAGGTGGGACAGAGGAACTGAAGAGTAGCCATTAGTGATAGGAGAAGAACCAGAAGAGTGTTGTCTTAGAAGGCAAGGGAGGAATGGACTTCAGGATGCTAGGGATTGGGGGGGGGAGGGGGTGCAGCCATGTCAAGTGAGACAAAAACTGGGAAGAAAAGTTCCTGAATTGGGTAGCTGTATGGGCATGAGTGTCTTTAGTAGAGCAGTTTCAGAAGTGTAGAAGGACAGAGGGTTACAGAGTTAAAGATTGAATGAGAAATGAAGAAAGTATAAATAGCTCATGAGGCCAGTTCTTTCATAATTGGCAGTTCAGAAAAAGGAGAGCGAGTAGAGGATATACTTAAGGAGATGTTGAGTTTGTTTGTGAGAAGTAGGGTTGAAGGAAGTCCTAATCTTTGGGAAAAATGTGTACCCAATTGCCAGCAAAAGTGGTTTCCAGGGGAATGAGGATGGGAAAGGGGAAGAGGGCTTTAACTTCTTGCTTCCTACAATTTTAAAGAGAGTTAGTGACGTTAAAATAACTTTTACACTTTGAATTTAAAATTTTTTTAAACATTAAAGAAAACCTTTTCATACGATGATGAAGTAATTGAACTTTACTTGATCAAATATAGAGTTTAGTATTCACTCAAAAGAAGAAAACAACACATACTAACAAATTTGCTTTGAAAACTTTTTGGGTTGGTATTTAAAGGTTGAAGCAAAAACTCTTGGCTCAAAATGTGATATTGAATTCAAAATGAATTAAGGCTTTTTTTTTTCCTTAAATCTGTGGGATAAGGCCAATATTAGGTTAAAGACTTATTTAAAACAGCTGAAATTCGGTCAGAATTGTTTTTTTTTTCAGAAATTTAATTTATTGAGGTGAACTTCTGTATTTTAGAGTATTGGTTGCTTTAGAAAATGAGCTAGAAGTGACCTTCGGGATTTATTTGTATTTCTTTTATATAAAGTATATATTTTCAATCTATCTATTAGTATTGTTTTTCAGAGAAATAAAACTAATTGGAGGTAAATATAGATATAGTTATAGATATACATATGGAGATTTAGTATGAGGAATCGGTTTGTGTGATTATAGAAGCTGAACAATCCCATAATCTACCAACCACAATCTGGAGACCTAGGAAATCCAACGGTATAATTCAGTCTGAGTCTGAAGGCCTGAACACCAGGGAGCAGATGGTGTAAATCCCAGTCCCAAGACTGGAGAAGATATGAGATGTCCCGGTTCGTTCAGTGAGGCAGAAAAAAGGGGGGTAAATTCCTTTTTTTTTTTTCCAATAGTTCTATTCAGGCCCCCATGGATTGGATAAGGTCCATCAACATGGGGGAAGCATGGGGGAAGATTATTTACCAAGTGTAATCTGAACATGTTGAGTCTAGTCATTCAAATGTGAATTTCCTCTGGAAATACCCTTCCTGGACACACCCAGAACATTTGATCTGGACACCATAGTCAAGTTGACACTGAAAATTAAAGGTCACAATATACAAGTTAGTAATTTGTGAATAATTAATAAATATGTCTATTTTTTATAAAAGGTTATTTTGTATGGAAGACTCAGATGTAGGCTGCTAGAATTAGTAAAACACAGCTAGTTTCCAAGTTAAAAATAGTTTACTTTTATTAGAATTTCATTGAAGGTAACCTCTGCCTTTTAAAATAGAAAGGCTCCTCCCAGCACCTGGGTGGCTCAGTCAGTTAAGCATCTGCCTTGGGCTCAGGTCAGGATCTCAGGGTCCTGGGATGGAGTCCCGCCTAGGGCTCCCTGCTCAGTAGGGAGTCTGCTTCTTCCTCTCCCTCTACCCCTCCACCACCCCCACTCATTCTCTCTCTCTCTCTTTCTGTCTCAAATGAATAAAATCTTAAAAAAAAATAAAGTAGAAAGGCTTCTGTATTCATATATTTAAGTAATTTGGGAGTCTAGATGTATTGAAAGAAGTGTCAGGGAAGCTGGGATGGCCTTAGATAGGAAACTTGAAAAGCCCGAGGGTACAAAGACTTGGGAAGGGAGAGTAGATGGGAGAAGTATTGGTAAAAAGAGGTAAGCCACAGAAAAGCCCTGTAAGCTGATGCCTGAGCCCTGGTGTCAGAGGTAGTATAAGGTGTCAGAACCTCAGTCCAGTCTCTTCATCTGGTCACTGTCCCATCTTGAAGCCAGAAGGGAGAATATAGGGAAAAGGAGGAGACATGAACATAACAAGTCCCTTCCCCATCCCACCCCTCATCTTCATTACCCATTACCATTGCAGAGCAAAATAACTTGTACAGGACATACCCTCTTTAAAAAAAAAAAAAAAAAGATTTTATTTATTTATTTGACAGAGAGGAGAGAGGTCACAAGTAGGCAGAGAGGCAGGCGGAGAGAGAAAGGGGGAAGCAGACTCCCTGCTGAGCATTGAGCCTGATGCGGGGCTCGATCCCAGGACCCTGAGATCATGACCTGAGCCGAAGGCAGAGGCTTTAACCCACTGAGCCACTCAGGCCCCCCAGGACATATCCTCTTAGAAGCCTGAGGTATGTTGGAGTGGGTAGAATATTCACCAACTACTTGGGTGCGGGGGGCACTTCCTGTAGTGAGTATGCTAAGTGTTGAGGATTCTGGAATAGATGCTGTTCTTGCCCTGAGAGATTGTGCAGCAGGTTGGGTATTGATTTAGACGTAAATCATTACACTGCAGTTTGAAAAGGGGAATGTTAGGCATAATTTACCAAGTATAATCTGAACACTGAGCACAGAATAAAGACCCGGCAAATGCCTGGGGGTTTGGAGAGAGCTTCCTAGAAGAAGGAAATTTGAGCTGGGACTTGAAAGAAGAAGAAAAGTGTGAATAGAGGGTCCTGACAGAATGGGAGATAGGCTGGGGAACAGCCCAGGCAAAGGCAGAAAGGAGGGCGGAAGTCTGCTTGTGTAGCAAGTGTAGACAAAATGGGGCGGCTGGTGGGGAGTAGGAGGGAGGAAGTAGGAGGGCAGAAGGCTGGAACATGGGTTGGGCTGTGTTTGAAGGGCTTTGAGAGTCACTATTAGCGTCCTACTGAGCTCTGACAGTGTGCATTTCTTTTTTCTATTTAAAATTTGCCAACTTCATTCCACATTTTTAATTGAGTCTTTATATAAAATGAGATGAGATGCAACATCCTAATTAGTCAACAGTAGAACAGGAAGGAAGGAACCACAATACAGAAAAAACAAAAAAAACAAAAAAACAAAAAAAAAGCCTTAAAGATTTAGACATGGTGGAGCTATCTATGTTTTCAGAAAGTAATAGTATACCTCCTGGAAGTTGATTGATAATATTTTTCGATACTGTTAGTTTCAGTTATTTTTTAACACATCAAACCCTGGAAGAGAATAATTTTAATCTAAAGCTATAAATCCATTTACTGAAAAGGAGAAAAAAATTGCAAGTTGTCACTTTATTTCCATTCTAAAGATAGAACATTATCTAGAAGCCTCTTTGAAAATAGAACTTCAGGGACACCTGGGTGGCTCAGTGGGTTAAAGCCTCTGCCTTCAGCTCAGGTCCTGATCTCAGGGTCCTGGGATCGAGCCCCGCATTGGGCTCTCTGCTCACTGGGAAGCCTGCTTCCCCCTCTCTCTCTGCCTGCCTCTCTGCCTACTTGTGATTTCTCTCTCTCTGTCAAATAAATAAATAAAATTTTTTTTTTAAAAAAAGAAAACATTCATTAAATGGGACTCCATTAAATGGGACTTCATTAAATGGGACTCCACTGATGAAAATTTTTCCATAATTTCATCAGATTTGCTTTTGCTTAGCAAATCATCCCTTCACGATTATTGTAAACCAGTAATAAACATGGTATATTGGAGTTATATTTACAATATTTAAGACAGATAAGTCCTTCCATTCAACCTCATCTATCTTGGGAACATTTTTTCAGTAAAAAAAAATATTTCTGCAATCCCTAGTATGTACGAGGAACCATTCTAGGTACTGGGAACATAGCTTTGAACAAGACATTCCAAATCACTACCCATCAGGAGTTTACATGATAGTGTGCAGAGAGAGACAATAAATATGAAAACATATAAAAAGGTATTTGGGGGACCAATAATTTCTCTAAAAAAGTCAGTGAAAAGAATGACTAGGGCTAAGGTAATAAATAAGAAAAGACCTTCATATAGAGGTGATATTAGAGTTAAACCTGAATGGCGAGAAGGTGATCCACTGGGAAAAGCCTTGTAAATAGAGGAACCAAAAAACAAAGACTAAGACAAGTCTACTCAACATAAAGAAGAGTAATATTGAAATTGTAAACATAACTCCAGTATACCATGTTTATTATTGGTTTACAAGCTTTACTTAGGAGGTAAGATCAGAGATGAGATAGTCAGACCACGTAAGGCTTTGAAGGCTATGAGGAGGCTACATTCCAGCTGGTAACAAGAATCTGTCTGAGTTGTTGCTAGGGTAGAGGTGACATAATTGGATTGATGCTTTGGGAAAGGCATTTGGCTATTTTGTGGGGATTGGGTGGGGAGGAAGAGTGAAGGCAAGAAAGCCAATGAGGAAGCTGCTGCAGTGGTTTGAACGAGGGTTGTCACTGTAGAAATTATGAGAAGTGCTAAGACTCAGGAAATAATTTGGATCGGCAAATTAGAACTATTGGTGCTCTGCCCATATCCCCTTGGCATTCACAATTTCAGTGCATGCTGAAGGCTTCCTGCTGCCTGGCCAGAATCCCAACTTCCTCACCTCTGCAGTGGAAAACAACTCTGATGCGTGTTCTACACCATCTTCTCAAAGGTCCCAATGGGATCTGTTCATTGTCAGTAACCTTGTCCATTATCAGTAATCCAGCTGTCCTTATCAGTAACCTGCTCATCATCATCCACAATATTGGCTTCCTTCCTTCCTCCTCTTTCCCAGTCCCCAAAAATGCCTCCTGGAATCCCCTCCTGAAAAAACAAAATGCAATTTAATCCCTGTCCCAGAGTGGGTTTCTGGGGGAACTCTGTTTATGACACTAATTTTAGTAAATTATAAATTTTCTATTTCAAGGATATTTTCCCATCTATGCTCAATGTCCTGCTTATGAGTTTCTTAGAGTAAATTATCTGGACCATCTTCAGCAAATGCATCTTTTTATCAAACTAGTTGGGTCGCAGGGGTGTAAGAGCATCTGGCTCCAGGGGTCCCAGCAGACCAGGTTTTGCTACTCACTACTGACAAAATCCAAATGTGGAGGCATGAGTGGTGGTGAAACAGTAAAGGAATTTATTTCAGTGAGGCCAATAGACTAGCCTCTCAAAAGACCAGCCAAAAGTACAAGTTTATGTAAGGAAAATGGGACAATGGTTGGTGGGTACAAGCAGGTGGGCAATAAAAATCAGGTCATGATTGTCATGGGTAGGATCTTAATGGCTCAGGGAAATCCCTATTGCTTGAGGGAGTAGTTTCAGTTCCCATCAGGGAATGCTTTGCCTACAGGATCTTTTGCCTGAGTGAAAATTAAGTTCTTCTTAATCAATAAGAAAGTAAGATCGAGGTCAAAATGGGAGTAGTTGAAGCCCTCTTTCAAGACCAGGGAAAAGTTAATTTGTAGGAAGAAGTAGAGTTTCTCTGCCATCTCTGTGCCTCATAAAGCACCATATCCCACCACAATGGAGCCCTCTAGAACTTAGTTGTGATCTCTGGTCACTAGGCTCTTAAATTCTCGCTAAACTATTGTAATAGGGATTTGGGTTAAGTGTTCAGATATGGTGCTTTCAGACATTATGGTTTGCTTGGAACCAAGGGGTTTTCCTGGCCTGGGAAACTCAGTGACCATTTTTTAACACTGAATTATTGGTTAGTTTAAAGTGACCTGAATTTTTGGTCACCTTATCAAAGTTTAGGTCCTGGAGTAAGAAATACTTTGAGTTCTCAATTCTGGTCTGCCACTTATTGGCTTGGTAATCATGGGCAAATCGTTCTAGTCTTTCTATTTCTTCATTTCTTATCTATAGAGTTAACACTAGTACCAAAATCATAGATCTAACACTAGTCCCAAAATCATAAACATAGTACCATAATCATAGATAAAGATTAAATGAGATTATATGTGATACAAAATAATGGCCTCCCAAAGATATCCACCTCCTAATCCTGGTAATTGTGAAAATAATATTGCATAGCAGGGAGGAATTAAGGTAGCTAATCAGCTGACCTGAGATAGGGAGATTTTTCTGGATTATCTGGGTGGGCCCAATGTAAATGCAAGTGTCCTTAAAGTGGAAAAGAGAGGCAGAACCAGAGGTCAGAATGATGCAATGTGAGAAGACTTCTATCAGCATTAAAGATGCTGTGAAGATGGAGGAAGAAGCCTCTAGCCAAGGAATGTGGGTAAACTCTAGAAGCTGGGGAGGGCGAGGAAATGGATCCATTCAGAGCTTGCAGAAAGGAATGCTGCCCTGCCCACACCTTGAGTTTGGCCCCGTGAAACCCGTTTTGGGCTTCTGATCTCCAGAATGCTGAGATATTAAAGTTGTGTTGTTTTGAACTATTAAGATTGAGTCATTTGTTACAGCAGCTATAGAAAGCTAAACATGTAAAACATTTAACACATTTCTGCCCCACAGCGTTGGTGGGATAGTGTAAGCTTACTCAGTGCCAGTGTCAAGATTCACAGGAAGAAGTTGACTTTTCTGCGTTTTTCAGGGTGGGCTAGGGCAGGGGAGCCATTGTCTCCCACTTTATTCATTACCACCCTTCTCAATCATTAACTCTTGAATAAATTATTTTTTTAGATGCCTCAGGTCAGATATATTATCTTTTCCCTTTGAATGCTTAGCATTGTTTGTACATCTATAATGATTACTTGTTTTGTTTTACTTTTAGTTATTTGTGAATTTATTTTACTAATCCCTTTAGTTTGGGAACAAGTTGAACATGAGGACAATTTTTACTAGCTTTTCTATTCCCAGGACAGTATTAATTTTCGTAAAATAGGTAATGATTATTAAGTATTATTAAGTGATAAATGTGGGGAAAGAGGAAATGAAGGCAAGCAGTTTTCTAATGTGACTGGACCTGAAAAGTCCAGTCATATACACTCACATGCCAATGGCAAAACTTGATTTGCAAGGGAGACAGAGAGAAATTAGTCTCTAGCTAATGTGGTTTTGTGCTCACCTAAAATTCAAGAGGAAGAAAAGACTGCATATTGAGGAAAAATTAGCAGTTTCTCCCTCTACTTGATTTAAGAATAATTTGAGCCAATTAAAAGTTATGTATAATTATGGGTTTAGAAAGCTGCCGTGGGGGTGGGAGCACCTGGGTGGCTCACTTGATTCAGTGGCTGCCTTCAGCTCGGATCATGATCCCAGGGTCCTGGGATCGAGACCCACATCGGGCTCCCTGCTCAGCAGAGAGCCTGCTTCTCCCTCTCCCTCTGCCTGCCACTCTGCCTATTTATACTCTCTCTATATCAAATAAATAAATAAAATCTTAAAAAGAAAAAAGAAAGAAAGAAAGCAATCAAGCAAGCTGCTAGGGAACAAAATACTCCAAAGGCATGGTAAACTAAAAATAGAAGTAAATTTTCTCATCCTGAAAGTCTGCTTGAATTAAAAAGTTATTCCTTAGAAAAGGAAAGGAAAAAAATATTCCTTGATTTTTAGATTCATAGAATTTGAACTCATAAATCTTACAACTATTATAACTAGAATATATTTGGCTATCGTGGGCCAAAACTTTTAAGAGTGTAAGCCAAGTTAGGTCAGTTTTGTAGAGCCTGCCCTTCAGAACTTCCTCATTTTTTAATTCCTGGCTTTAATGGCAAACAGAGTGAAGAAAAAAAGCAAAAGAAATGTGTGCCACGTTTGTGAGGAGTAGAAGGGTGGGTAAACACACACAGAGTTCTGAATATAGTTACAAATATATACTAATTGAAGTTCTGGATGGATTTTTGATGTCTCACTGGTTGGGCCATCAAGGTTTTTTAGGAAGAAGAAATAAACACAAAATTCTAAACTGCTTTCATAGTCTGGGGATGTTATCATTTTTACTTGAGGCTTTTCTCCAATGTCTTTCAGCTAAAGCAGTAGCCTCACTGTATGTGTTTAAGTTACTTTAGAATATGGATGGGTTGCTTTCTCTCTCCTAAATGAGTCAGGCATTTTAAGCATAGAGGATATACCTAGATAGATATAGACTAGATATACATGTAGAAACAGAAACAGAGAGAGATGAGGGAGTTTCCTCTCACTCAACTTGTACCAAATAAGATTTTCAAAACTTGAACAAAACTATTCACAACTTATTTTTTCTCATCTAAGAGGTCCAAGATAATCTTTCAGTGCACATCTTTAAGTGATTAATGTTGAAATGGATAATTCCACAGTATATTATGAACTGAAGTTGACCCAGTAAAATTAGTATGGTCTAAAAGAAAGTTACTTAACACGCTTTGCTATTTTCTGAGATTGCTGGGTTTTGGTGATGGTTGGCTGTGGGCGAGGATAATGTGGAACATTAGATGGAAATACAGTTGTGGAATTTTAATAAACTCCCAGTCTGCTAATAATATGCCTTTGTTCAAACTTTTTAAAATTTGGCAGTTATTCATAAATCCTAGTCCAGAAAAAGAAGTGCAAATTTTTCTTAGGAAGATGCGTACAGTATTTGGAGAATAAAGAAAAGACCAACCTTCAGACCTTCACACCCTCCAGAAAGAGACTTTATTCAGCACTGAACTGCTAAATTTGTACTTTGAGAGGTTGCTGGAATCCTTTGGGATCCAAAGTCACAATTAGAGGAACAATTGGAAATAATAGAGTCATGTTTGAATAGTAGTATGTTTTAAGTACTCCAAGTGGTACATTTTAGGTGACTGTTACTATTTTTGGAATACCAAATAGTCCTTAATATTTCCTTCCATATTTGAATATTATTTTCATAAAAATACAAAAATGAAAGAAAAAAAAGTCCAACTTCAAATGTACAAGTTCCTTTAACTTCTGAATATATAATTTTATCACTCTTCAAGTTTCAGAGTGGTGAAGACCAGTGAAATTTTAGAGTTCAGAAAGACCATGTATAGTATTTGGCAATGGCTTAATATGCTTCATGACATAAATTTATCTTATCTTTTCCCTCCTACTAAAGATATACTTTGCATAATTGCTTTCCTGACTATTCTGCCTCAGGATATCAAGTCTAATGAGGGATTTTTGGCCTTCTATTAACTGGTCTCAAAGAACTATTGTCCTTCCCCTATTCCTCCCACCCTTTGAATTTAAGTCCAAAATAAATGAATGGTAACAAGTTTCCTTCACTGCTTTTTAGTGTAGAGTTTCAGTTCAGGAAAAGTTCTGTTCAAGAATGAATTCCATCAGTGTTCCTCATGCCAGCAGGCAGCATAAAAGTCTTGGAGTATGGAAGTAAGCCAGAGTAAATGCTGCTCTATTTTAGTGAAGAATCATGCTAACATATGATTATGATTCTTAATGCAAGCTTCGCAGCCATCTTTCCTCCATAGTTTATTTTTTTTTTTAAGATTTTATTTATTTATTTATTTGAGAGACAGAGAAAGTGAGAGAGAGCATGAGAGGAGAGAAGGTTAGAGGAAGATGCAGACTCCCTGCAGAGCTGGGAACCCAATGTGGTACTCAAGGATCATGACCTGAGCCAAAGGCAGCCGCTCAACCAACTGAGCCACCCAGGTGCCCCTCCTCCATAGTTTAAATAGCATTGATGAACAACACACTTAAAGGAGAAATCATCCTAACTGTGGTTTTTATATACTATTCAAACACAAAATATGGAACAAGGTGCTAAGAGAGAGCATTCTTTATAGTTGTGGAACAGTAACTACTGATGTAGTCAGACTGAAAGGTTTGGAGTGGATATATGTGGGAGCATACAGAGAGAGAGCAGGCAACCTTTTCTGGAATAAGCTTCACTCTGGGAGGTGAAAAAGCAGTCTTGAGGACCCACCTGGAGAGGGAATCCCGCACCTCTCCCTGAAGATGGCCAGGCCTTCCTGGAAGCCCTGGCCTCACCCACCTGGAGCTAGACTGTTTAACCCACTGTTTCAGGAACAGGGAGTTACAGTCTTACTCAGGGTCATGAAAAGAACAACTTTATTCCATTCCTCATGCACTCATTCTTGATCTCTCCCCTTTTAAGCCCCACAACCAGATTGGTCTGATTTTGTTTGATTTTAGGTTGAAGGAGGGGAACCAGTTTGTTTTTGAATGCTGAGCAGGCCTGTAATGTTGGAAACAAGATACAGAGTTCAGGTGAAATGTCTAAAACAGAGAAAGTTTACCTAAAGGAGATAAACTTAACCCATCTTCTGCTTATGTTTCTATTTCCCAACTGAACGCTGAACACACAGCGTTGAACGCTGAATGCAGATACTCAGTAGTATCTGAGTAGGTCACGTCCTTACTTAAAACCCCTCAATGGTGGATTATCTCTTCACATAAAGACCAAAGTTCTTTTACCTTCTCCTAGGCTCACTGGTTTTCCTCAGTATCCATGGTTATGGCTTCCACATTCACATTTCGGCCAAGCTGCTTCCAGTCTTGCCTCCTTCATAGGCAGATTTCTTTGCCTGGAATTCTCTCTACCTCCATCCTTCCTGCCCCTCTCACCCTTTTCAACTGGCTGCGTCCTACTTATCCTGTTCATCTCAACTCAAAAGTCACTTCCTCCAGGAGCCCTTCCTTGAGCCTCTACACCAGGTTTGGCCCCCTCTCTCCTAACTGCCCTTGTACACTCTCACTGTACTCTGCATCCCCATTTGTAGCACTTACTACAATTGTAGTTAATTATTCTTTTAACACCTGTTTTCCCTTGCTAGATTGAAAACTCCATGATGACATCAAATATGTCTGAATTGCTATACTTCAAGTACCTAGCGTAGCATTTGGCACATTATAGATTTTCATTATATATTTCTTGAATGAATGAAATAATAAATGATTAGCCAACAAATGACCAACTCAAAGGTTGAATGACTGATTGATCTGATTCCTTTTTGCATACTTCCCCATCCCCCAAGGTGTGGGGCAGGCAGCAGGAGACAGGTGCAGGTGATGAGTTCCATAAGGCATAGCATAATGAGGGTGAGGGAGGACAGGTTGGGGAAAGGAGGTTGATAAGCTCTTTTCTTAGAGTCAGTTATGGTTCAGGAAGGTCAGAGATCAAATAGCAAAAACCATATCCTGAAGAAGAGCAAGGGCTTTGGATGCAATGGTGAGCAAGCCCTGTAATGGATGCTGAGGGGCAGAATGAAGCAAAGAGCCAAAGATGCTGAAATGGACAGTGTCAGAACAGGCAAAATGAAGACCATCTCTGTAGTTCCGGGTATAAGATGTCAAAGCCCAGGGAGACTTCTGTGATTTCCACTCACATTTTCATGAGTGAAATGTTCATTTAAAGGTGCCAGTTTAGGTTGCAAAGGTTATACTTACCCAACTTTGACTTCATCAAGATAAAAAGCTTCTGCACGGCGAAGGCAACAGTCAACAAAACAAACAGGCAACCCACAGAATGGGAGAAGATATTCGCAAATGACACTATAGACAAAGGTCTGATATCTAAGATCTATAAAGAACTCCTCAAACTCAACACTCACAAAACAGATAATCACATCAAAAA
>CM052802.1:40302133-40529243 GCA_028533885.1 Nasua narica | reverse complement strand
TGAACCAGGAGAGACTGTGGACTCTGAGCAACAAACTGAGGGTTTTGGAGGTGGGGGGGATGGGCAAGCCTGCTGGTGGGTATTGAGAAGGGCACGTATTGCATGGAGCACTGGGTGTGGTGCATGAACAATCAATCTTGTAACACTGAAAAATTAAAATAAACATATTTGGGGAGAAAAAAAACAAATCCTCAGGGAAAAAAAAATACTTACCCAACTTTTCAAATACACTTCCATATTTCCTTACCTGAAATCTCTATGCTCCCATGAGTTTGAAATTTAGAATTGTGGGGATTTTAGAAAGGAGATAGTTAGAATGCATATTAAGTACTATCCCCAGTGAGTTCTAAAACAACACTTTTTATCAAACACATTAATAGTCGTGCAGAGAAATGTATGAATATGCACAGTAAGTAGGATAAAGAAACACCACCAAGAGCCTCAAATCTACTCAGGTCAGGTTTTGCTGCCAGATGAGATACAGAAATACTTTTCAGAGTTTTTGGGGTCTGGAAATTCTGAATGAGGGGTTGTGGACCTGGTACCAAGCATTGTGTGCTTCTGGCACCCTCTTAATTCCTGTTTGACTGATTCTCAGCAGCAGGGGAGAAGTTGCCCTAGCCTGCTGACTCAGGTTCCTCAATTTTTTTTTTAAATATTTTTAAGTAATCTTCATACCCAGTATAAGGCTCAGACTCACAAACACCAGAGATGAAGAGTTGCATGCTCTACTGACTGAGCCAGCCAGGGGTTCCTCTATTCTACAAGGAAATCCCCCATATCTTCCCAGCCTTCCTTTGCCTAGAAGGAAACTTGGCCACACTTTGCCTTTTCCTTAGGCTATTAGGAGATAGTTGTCTGTCTACAGTCCTTATTAAGTACTGCTGTGTTCAGCGTTCAGTTGGGAAATAGAAACATAAGCAGAAGATGGGTTAAGTTTATCTCCTTTAGGTAAACTTTCTCTGTTTTAGACATTTCACCTGAACTCTGTATCTTGTTTCCAACATTACAGGCCCGCTCAGCATTCAAAAACAAACTGGTTCTCCTCCTTCAGCCTAAAATCAAACAAAAGTCAAAATCTATTTATCTTATAATCCTTATCACCATCCACCATCCCAAGCTAGAATCAAATTTTCATTTCCTTTATGTTTCGCACACAATATGCATGAAATGCTGTTGAATCTCCCACATGGGTGCCCTTCTGCCCCCATCCTATGAGGACTTCCTCATCTCAGCTGGTTCAGTCTGGTCTTATCTCGTTCCGTATTTTATGCTCTTTCTTATCCATCAATCTCTTTCTTGCTGACCTTAGTCATTTTTCAATAACAATGTACTTTTTAACATACCATTTGCTTTAAAAATTCTCTGTATTTTAGGGGCGCCTGGGTGGCTCAGTGGGTTAAAGCCTCTTTCTTCAGCTCAGGTCATGATCTCAGGGTCTTTGGATCAAGCCCCGCATCTGGCTCTCTGCTCAGCAGGGAGCCCGCTTCCCCCTCTCTCTCTGCCTGCCTCTCTGCCTACTTGTGATCTCTCTCTCTCTCTGTGTCAAATAACTAAATAAAATCTTTAAAAAAAAATTCTCTGTATTTTAAAAATCTCAATGTCATGAAAATAAAGGCTGAGGAATTTTATATACACACTGAATTATTAAAGGGTGAAGGCATTAATGTGTGAACCTATTCTCAATTAGTTAAAAAAAAATAGAGTGTGTGTACATATGAGTATGTATATGTGTATATATATGTATATGTGTGTATAAATACACATGCAGATCCATATCTGTATGTCTGTTTGCATATGTCTATATAAATAATATATATGCTGTATAAAGAGAGAGAATATTAAACAAATGTGGCAAAATAGTAACAATGGGTAAATCTGGATAAAGAGTATATAGGTACTATTCTTGCAACATTTATGTAAGTTTGAAATTGTTTCAAAATAAAAGCTTTTACAAATTGTTTTTATTTTTATTTGTTTTAAAGATTTTGCTTGTTTGTTTGTTTGTTTGTTTGAGAGAGAGAGAGAGCACGCACAAGCAGTGGGGAGGGGCAGAGGGAGAAGGAGAAGCAGGCTCCTAGCTGAGTTGAGCTAGCTCAACTCTAGGACCCTGAGATCATGACCTGATCGGAAGCAGTCGCTTAACCAACTGAGCAACACAGGCGCCCGCCCCCCAAAATTCAGTTTTTAAATATTAACTTGTATTACTGTTATCTAAACAACAAACTTTATTATAACACACACACACACACACACACACAGGCACACTCACATAATAATTTCATCAGCTTCCCACTGCCCATATAAAGAAATTTTAAGCTTCTCAGCATCAGATACAGGGACCTTCTATAATCTGGTCCCAGTTTAGTTTTTCTGCCTTATTCCTTCCTTTTCCTGAAATGATCACCATTTGTTCCTTCTCCTGAATTTTGTTTCTGCTGTCCTCTCTATACCCTTCCTATTCCTCTGCTGATGACCTCCTATGGTTGCTCTGAGATCACGCTCAAGAGTCACTTCCCCTGCAGCAGCCTCCTCTACAAAGCCAGGCAGAATTAACACTTCCCTCCTGGTATAGACTAAATATCTGTGTTCCATAAAATTCATATGTTAAAGCCCTAACTCCCAATGTGATACTATTTGGATAGGGGGCTTGCGGAGGTAAATAGAGTAAAATGAGTTCATGAGGAACCCTCATGATGTGATGGGTGCCCTTAGAGGAAACACCAGACAGCTTGCTCTCTCTGCCATGTGAGGACACAGCAAGAAGGTAACCATTGGCAAGTCGGGAATCCAATCTGCTAGCACCTTTATCTTGGACTTCACAGCCTCCAGAACTGTGAGAATATACATTTCTGTCTTTTAAGCCATACAGTCTATGGTATTTTGTCATGGCAGCATGAACAGACTAATGCATGTCCTCTGTGTATTGGTAGCACTTTGCACGGAGGCAAAACATAGCAGTTAGGACTCTCTTATATTGGACTGCTGACAGGTGTCTCTCACCACTGCGAAGTGCATCCTGAGGGCAGCAGCTGTGTGCTTAGCTTTCTGTCTTTAACACAATGCCTGAGACCCACTGGATTCCAGTCTTGCTGAATGAGTAAGGTTAGCGAATGACCACTTGAGTCATTCGCTAACCTTACTCTTTGGGTGTGGAACCATTGCTACTTTACATGAATTTGTGACAAGTTGATTTTAGCATTTAACAGAAAGAGCCACAGTTGCTAACCTAGCAGAGGCATTGCAAATAGCCCCGCCTGCCTGTTCCTATGTTACCAGTGATGGATTTCAGTGGCCCCAAAAGAATATCTTACTGAAGAATGTTGAAAGCATTTAATTGAAAACTGTTGCTCTGGAAAAAATAAACTTTCCTTCGTATGTTAGATGAACATGAACTAGATGATAAAGCATACTTACACTAATGGAGAATTTTTTTTAATGAAATATTGTTATTTTTTTAAAGACTTTTATTTTTTTATGAGAGAGAGAGCAGGGGGAGGAGCAGAGGGAGAGGGACAAACAGACTCTGTGCTGAGTGCAGAGCCCAACTTGGGGCTTGATCCCAGGACCCTGAGATGGTGACTTGAGCTAAAACCAAGAGTTTGACACCTAACTGAGTGAGCCAGCCAGGCACCCAGAAGTATTGTTATTAATAAGTGGTGAGTAATTCTTTTTCTTTAGGTAGTACAAACCTAAACAGCAGTAGGAATCTTGGCCTCCATTTGTTACCTTTCCTCCAACTTATTTTTTATTAAAAATATTTTTTCTCGGGGGCGCCTGGGTGGCTCAGTTGGTTGGGCGACTGCCTTCGGCTCGGGTCATGATCCCGGAGTCCTGGGATCGAGTCCCATATGGGACTCCCGGCTCTGCGGGAAGTCTGCTTCTCCCTCTGACCTTCTCCCCTCTCATTCTCAGTCTCTCTCTCTCTCTAATAAAAAAAAAAAATCTTTAAAAATATTTTTTCTCGGGCGCCTGGGTGGCTCAGTTGGTTGAGCGACTGCCTTTGGCTCAGGTCGTGATCCCGGAGTCCTGGGATCGAGTCCCACATTGGACTCCCGGCTCCCTGGGGAGTCTGCTTCTCTCTCTGACCTTCTGCTCTCTCAAACTCTCTCTCTCTCTCTTTCTCTCTCTCTCTCAAATAAATAAAAACTAAATCTTAAAAAAAAAAATTTTTTTTTCTCTGTGTGCCTGGCTGGCTCAGTCAGTAGAGCATGCAACTCTTAATCTTAGGGTCATGAGTTCAAGCCCCATGTGCCTCCTTTAAAAAAAATGTTTTTTTCTATACAGGCCCCTTGTTTTTGTTTTGTTTTGAGCTTGGATTAAGTCTTTTTTAACATGGGGATCAAACTTATGATCCTGAGATCAAGAGTCACGTGCCTTATCGCTGAGCCAGCCAGATGCCCGATGGGTTAAATCTTCTAAGTGATTTATAAATCTTGTAAATGTGTAAAGTAGCAAAGAACTTGATATGTCCTTCCGTGCCCTCATATATTTTGAAAGGAGCTCTGTAGACAGAAAATATTTATGAATATAAATAAAATCATGTGGAATGTTGAACATAAAGACTAAATGTCAAAATGTTACAATGATGGCATGGTGTAATGGATGGAATGAGAGCTTTTTAATCAGAAAAAATCAGAATCTACATTTTTGTTTTGTGACTTAACTAAGTATATTTTTGAAGCAATTCACAGAAACCCATTAGGCCTCAAGTATGTCTTCTATAAACTGGTGATAATAATACATATCTTGCGGTGGGGTTGTGTTGAAAATGAAGAAAATGTATGTAAATTATGAGTTCTAGTACCTCACACATAGTGGGTACTCAATAAACAGTAGCTCTTATGGCTAATACTTTTTGTATCAGTAGAACAAAATAAGAAACTGGTAAGTAATTAAACTCTGAATATTGCTTTTACTACAATGATTAATTTTGTTTAGAATACCTATTAGTAATTTGAGCATAATCATATTATGTCATGTTTTTATTAAGACTAAGTAAAATTTAAAAAAAAAGAGTAAAATTAGAATCATCTATTGTATCACATGACTATGTAGTAAGCACTCAATAAATATTTATTTTGTTCTCGCCTCCCCACCCTCCACACACATAACTCTTTTTTAAGGAATAGCCAAAAAAATAACTTTTTTATTAATCAATTATATATGTCATTTGGGGTATACATATACACGCAATAAAATAAAGGTCAGTTACCTATTGATCATCTGTCATCTTGTATGAATCCTACTATTGTCATTCTGTGTGGCTTCGGATAATAGATAAAAATGAACACTTTCCATTTGCTGATCTTAACTCAAATATGAAAATAGTTCAATAGTCATGCCTTAAGGGACATTCTAAATTTTGTCGACTATTAGATTTTTAGTTAAATGTCTTAGTCATAGCTTTCTTAATAAGGTACAGATTTTAACTCTTTTAGCTTTTAGGGTCAAGAACATGACTATCCTCTAGTCATTTACTATGCTTATTATCTTGGCTGTAATAAGATTTAGAACTCACTATCCCAATAATCTTGCTAACTCATATCATGAATCAGAGAGAAAATTCATAGAGAAATGAATTATACATAAACTTAAACCCTCCTATGCACAAAACAATTTTTTCTGCTGTATACATCAGTTTTCACTGTACTTATATTTGCGTTCAAGCTTTCAACCACTGCCTTGATGATTTCCTTTTCCATTTTTTTCTATCAATTTAATCTCTTCTACTAAACCAAGGTTTACTGTTTTATCTTTCTCTTTTCTGGTCCATATACTTTCACAATACAGATAAAAGAAGATTTTGCTGTGTTATCATAAGGCAAGACTCTTAACAGAGCAAATTACATTTTTCAAATAGGTTCTAGTATGGGTTGCAACATACTTAAAATGATTACTCCTTTACTCAACCTCAGATTTAATTTTTAATTAAATGTGAATTCAGTTTTTCCCTTTTCTTTTCTTTTCTCTTCTTTTTTTTTTTTTTTTGGCCACAAAGGTCATGGGAACAAGTTTGAGCTTAGTCATTCATACAGGTTTTGACCTTCATAGTTATCTTGTAACCCAAATATTAGTCATTCTAAGAAGGGGTAGAAGAATTGTTTGGACATTTCATAGGACTTTGGCTCAGATAAGTTATTCCAATTAATACATTTTCCCCAAAGAATGACTTTAATTAGGGTCACCTGAGTGGCTCAGCTCTGGATTTTGGCTGAGGTCCTGATCTCTGGATCGTGAGATTGAGCCCTGCATTTGAGCCCTGCATCAGCCCTCCATCAGCCCTGCATCATCCCTTCATCGGGCTCCATGCTTAGCATGGAGTCTGCTTGAAATTCTCTCTCTCACCCTCCCTCTGCCCCTCCCCTCACTTGCTCTCTCTTTCTAAAATAAATGAATAGGGGCAGCTGGGTGGCTCAGTGAGTTAGGCACCTGCCTTTGGCTCAGGTCATCCTAGGGTCCTGGGATTGAGCCCCGCATCAGGCTCCCTGCTCAGCAGGGAGTCTGCTTCTCACTCTGCCCCTTCCCATGCTCGTGCTCTCTTTCTCTTTCAAATAAATAAGTAAAATCTTTTAAAAAAATTTTTTTAATAAAAATCTTAAAAAAAAAAGAATGGCTTTAATTATTATTTTCCTGATTTATATCCTGTAAGTTATCTAAGTTCCATCAGACTCCAGAAATGCTTTAAAATTATGCTTTGGCCTAACGTATTTGGGGGAATTATCAGATTTTCTTTCATCATAAGAGAAATTTTTATTTTTATTTATTTATTAATTTGGAATTTTTTAGGCACTTTATTCTTCTTAAGATTTTATTTATTTGTCAGAAAGAGAGAGAGCACACAAGCAGGGAGACCAGCAGGCAGAGGGAGGAGGGGATGGGGGACTTGATCCCAGGATCCCGGGATCATGACCTGAGCTAAAGGCAGATGCCTAACCAACTAAGCCACCCAGGCATCCAATAAAATAAATTTTTAATAATTATTATTGTATCATATAAAAATGCATTTTATAGTTTCATTTTACCTTTTTCCTTAGCCATTGTTTACCTATTCATAATGTGCATGGAATCAGTAGGCACCCCTTATGACTGTTATACTATAAAGTTGCTTAAGGAGCTGGCTGGAGTTACAGACAAGGTGTGTTCCTTTAGCTCTTTCTCTTATCCATGTCTTCAGGGGTGCCAAGTAAAAGTTGCATGTAGCAATTTTGCTTCTGATGTATGGCACCAGCAAGAGCCACATTCAGGAACAAGAATCTATATTAAAAGGTAGGCTCCGGGGACGCCTGGGTGGCTCAGTTGGTTGAGCGGCTGCCTTCGGCTCAGGTCATGATCCCGGCGTCCTGGGATCGAGTCCCACATCGGGCTCCTTGCTCCGCAGAGAGCCTCTGCCTGCCTCTCTGCCTGCTTGTGTTCTCTCTCTGTTAAAATAAATAAATTTAAAAAAATAAAAAATAAAAAAAAGGTAGGCTCCGGACCCATTGTTTTAGCATCTATCTTCGAGCCCCAAACTGAAATTCATCGAGGAGTGAGTTGAGGTGGGTAAAGTACCTGATTTGCCTCCTTCCTTAGTTACTTGGGCAGATTCTTCTACCTCCCTGGATTATCAGTTTCCTCGTTGGTAAAATAAGGGAATGGCAGATAATACTTAGTGAACATTATGTGCCAGGCTCTGTTCTAAGCATCTTACTTGTAATGTAAAATCAGTTTAACCATCACAAGAACTCTAAGGGTAGAAGATCCAACACACACATGCTCTCAGTCCTCCCACCCTGCTTTTCTCCCCTGTTGTATTATAGTCTTCAAATACATATATTAATATTTAATTGATACCATTGATTAATTATTAATAATTAATTATATAATATATTAATATGTTATGTTGTTTTATCAGTATCTTTGTTCTAGAAGGTAAATATCCCCAGTGCAGGAATTTCCACTTGGTTTATTCACTGATATGCCTCTAGAACAGGGCCAGGCACTCAACAAATAGACATAGAATGTTGAATAAATAAGGTACAGAGAGATAAGTAACTTATTAATTCTCATGAATCTAGTAAAGGGGCAGTGGGGCAATCTTGGGAATTGATCTCAGGCAGCTTATCTCCAGAGCCCATGCTCCAAAGCACTGTATTATACTGCATAAAATTAGGCAACCAATACCTTCCAAAGATATGGCTCATAATGCATGTTTCACATCAGAATTATATCTGGTGCTTTAAAAAAATACAGATGCCTACTGCTCACCACTATCCCCTATTAAATGCTTTGATTCCCCCTTAGTGATTCTGGAGTCACTACATTTTGTCCCCAAGTCCCCAAATGAACTAAATTTGCATCTAAAGTAGAGTATCAATGCTTAAAGTTTCTCTCAATAAATTCCTTAATTTTTTTTTAAAGATTTTATTTATTTATTAGAGAGAGAGAGACTGAGAATGAGAGGGGAGAAGGTCAGAGGGAGAAGCAGACTTCCCGCAGAGTCGGGAGTCCGATATGGGACTCGATCCCGGGACTCCGGGATCATGACCTGAGCCGAAGGCAGTTGCTTAACCAACTGAGCCACCCAGGCGCCCCAAATTCCTTAATTTTATAAATCTTGTAGATTTATTGTGAGGAGTTCAGACTGAGGCTTAAAAACAGAAGGGCACATGGAAGGGAAGAGAACCAAAGCCTGCTTCTGAGTTAGGTTCATGAACTGGCTCATGGTTGGGTTCATGGATGAGTTCATGGATCTTTATATAAAGACTTTCCAACTAGGGGTACCTGGGTGGCTCAGTCCATTAAGGGTCTGCCTTCAGCTCAGGTCATGATCTTAAAGCCATGTCTGCTACTGGCCTTCCCAACTAAGTCCACCATCATTTCTATGTGACTTTATTTATGTCTTACTTAATCATCTTGCCAATGGTAAATGGGCAGATTTTCCTTAGTTTTTGGCCTGACTCCTAGATACAACAGTAGGCACAATCAGAGAAATAAAGGTATTTTGCCTATTTTCCCTAGACTGCCTTAATAGCTCAGAATAATGTGCTAGGAGTTGGTGGTTTGGATTTGTGGCAAGAATGTGAGTTTGGGAGTCAAACTCAGGTTGTAATCCTAACTCCACCCTTAATAGCTATCTGACTTGATTCTGGGAGTCTCAAGATTTCATCAGCAAAGGGCGCCTGGGTGGCTCAGTCAGTTAAGCATCTATCTTTGGCTCAGGTCATGATCCTGGGGTTCCAGCATCAGGCTTCCTGCTCACTGGGGAGTCTGCTTCTCTCTCTCACTCTTCCTCTGTGCTTTCTCTCTCTCTCTTTCTCAAATTAAGAAATAAATAAAAATAAAAAATATTTCATCAGCCAAAAGGGCAGGGAAATCATGGAAGACATACAAGAACAGGGTGGTTGCAGGGTCTGTAGCTTTGGAACTTTCATGAGATTGTGAGGATTGAGAATTACAGGCAGTGACATCAATGTATGTAAAGCACAAAAAGAATCTGGCTTATGTTGGACACCTGCCAATTTGTAGCTCAATCATTCTGAGCTCAAGGAAATAGTAGACTGATAATTATACAATGTCCTTACATAGATGTTCCCAATCAATGGGTGATGGATTATAGGGACCAGTGCCATCCTTCTGAGGGGGCATGCAGTCCTTGTCTGCCTCACCTAAATTGTAGGTGATGAAGGTTCAGGCAATTGTGTATGCTCTCCTATTTGTCTGCTTTTAAATTTTCTCAGAATTCATTCTACATTATATTTGCACCATAAAGCAATAATAATGAGTGCTCATGACCTCTTTGCATGACAGTTGGAGACCAAGTAGAGACACACATCACCTATCCCAGTGTTATGTGGTTTTGGAAGCAGCAGAGTTTAATTGGCCCACCCCACTATAGGGTGGGGTACCCTATAGTGGTGGGGTACCACTATAGGGTACCCCACCTACCCCTATAGGGGTAGGCCCACCAACCCCTATCAGGGGTTGTTGTTTCTGATGGGAAACAACCCTCTTTGGGGGGCCAGTCACCTGACAGTCTCGGGCCATGTGTTGCTAGCTCAGGTTTGGTGGCATCAGAGAAGTCCTTCAGACACCAAAGCTCCCAAACTCACTAGTCACTGGAAAGAGGTGAATTTTCTGCAAAAGGAAAACCCAGAAGACCGAGACACTAGTTGCCTATCTTTTGCTAAGTCCCAAGACCTCACTCTTAGGCATTATTTTACCAGGTCTGGAGTAAGGCCAGGAGTGTTTTTGAAAATGTCACACACAAGTTGTGATGTGTATCCCTAGATAAGGGCTGCTGGAATAAGCCATCTCCAAAGCTCCAATAGCTTTTTAGTTCAAGAGGCAGGCTGAGTTGTCAACATATGGGTTTCCTCTCTTCTTTTATTTGGTAAATTGTATAAAATAATTTGTATGTTCTGCCTTGCCTTCATCCCCAGATGTCTGGTACCTTTTATCAGTTTTATAGAACCTAGTGCCCTGTGTAGCAGTGGGGGTAGGTAGATGGTCTCCTGCAAAGTTAGGATGTTTATACAACTTTTGTCTGTCACATTGTGATGCTCTGATGTATATTGTATAATTTCCTTTTTCTTTCTATGTAAAGACCACTGCTCTCTAGTTTATAATTCTGCCTTTCTACATCAATAGCCCATTTATAATTTACTGACTAATTTTGCAGCATGCATTGGGATATTTTCCTGGCCCATCACTATAGAAACCGGGAAAGAGGCCTCATCCTGGAGGAGATGAAGGCAGAAGCCTGAGGAATAGGAGCCTACGGGGGGAAAAAAGGAAAATCTGAGGTAAGGGCTCCCTTCAGCTTTTTCTTTGAAAAAAAGGCCTTTATGTTTGAAATAGCTAGGGACAGCTTGTGCCAAGAGTGATGAAATCTTTTGGCAGTTACTCTGACCTTCATGCCAGGTCACCTATTTAGATCTTGCTGATAATATGTAAATGATGCCAACATAACCCATCTGACCACTGTTCCTCTTTATTGCCATGTACTTTCATCCAGGGCTGTGGCGCTCACTGTCTTCTAGCTGATGCTGAGGGGGCCAAATCCTGACTCACGACAGTCATACCGCATGTTTCTTTTACTTGGCCAAGAAAACTGTTACATTCTCTTTTCATTTGTCAAATGTAAAGATATTGGGTCCTCCCTAAAACTTACTGCTGAGCCGCAGAGCATGAATTAGGATGAACACTTCATGGAAAGAAAAGTAAAATATATCGAAATCTAAATGAGGAACATAATGTATAAGAGCAAAATGAAGCAGAAATATCTCTAAGGAGATGAGAAAATAAACATAATTTCCTGAATTCATTCCACTGGAACAGTCTACAAAGAGGGAAAGTCCAAATCAAATTATTACTATAAGTATACTTTGCAAAATGACTATAGTTAGGCATTAGATTTTCATGACATTTCACATTTACTATACTGTAGCTTTGAGATTGATGTTGGGGATCATTTGCTTATCTTTATTTATTTTTTTTTTCATTTGCTTATCTTTAAATATGCAGGCCTTCTGCATAGGCCTTGTAACTCCCAGAAAAATGGATGGGTTTCCCCAAAAGAGAAATTAGTAGATTCTAAAGGCGTTTACAGTGTAGATTGTAAGGAAAGGAAAAAACAGAGAAAAGTCAGGGGAAGATCTCTTTAGCCATATCGTACCATTCTTCTCCAGAACAGACTCCATTTTTCTCAGTTAATTAGTTACCCAGCACATCACAAAGGGTAATCTATTGGCCCTTAGGTGCAAAAAGGAGTGAGTCAGAGACTACAGGATTATTTCCTAGTAGAAAATTATAATAAATGTCTCATGGATTTCTCCCTCTCTTCCATCAGAAAGTAAACAAATAAATAAGGGAAGAGGAGAGTTAAGTTAAGGGACAATGTTAAAATGAGCTTTTGAGCTCTCAGATATGACCTAGGGAGGTCATAACTGACTCTGAACTGCCTCTTATCATGCTGGAGTACCAGAAAAGGTAGAGTTAAGGAGGATGGATTTTCTTGTCAAAATCTTTGGCAAACAATTTGCTAGAATCATACTTGGCATCCAAGGGATAGAAATCATTGGGATTGTAGGGTATTTAAAGTTCAAAACTTTAAAGCATTGTAATAATAGTTGACTCCAAAATGTTCCCTGTTAATACTCTGTTATCAGTGGGCCCAGTATTGCTGTATACTTCCTGCTTCATTGGCTGTTTTACATATCTCTTAGAAAATGACTTATTGTATATTTTATCTGCCTAATTTTGAAAGCAGTTGAAGCTATTATGTGTGTTACTATAGAAATTATGTTCTTACCCCCAAGTAATTAAGAAATAAGAAATAAGTAAATAAGTAAAAAATAAGAAATAAGTCAATAAGAAGTAAATAATAAATTATGTTTACCCCAAGTAAACTTACAGATGCAACTGCTAAATGTCAGATTCTTAATTGGCATTTTTGCTGCTTTTAATACAAGTTCATCTCAGCTCCTCCGTTCAGTACACAGAGGAACACATCAAAGCCAGACGTACACAGTCATCAGAGTTCAGATTTTTTCCTGCTTCCCTGTGGAGAGGTCAAGAATACAAACATCCTCAATTGCTACAGCAGGAGGGAACATGAGTCCATCAACAGAACCAAACAGGAAACACCAAATGGGCATTTCTTCTATTTATTTTGTGTCTGTTAGGAAAGATGAAGTTTATGTCTTCCAACCACATTTGTCAAAAAAGCACAGAACACATAGAAGATGTAGTCATTTTAGTTAGTTTAAACTCTGATTTCAAGAATATGTAATGCTGCTTCCAGTTTTTTTTTACTTACTACCATTTATGCAATACTACATCCTTAGGATGTTGGAATTTTACCATATCTAGAGTCACTTTTTTTTTTGAAACTGAACCAGAAACTTAACATTTGCTGTAACCTACTGAGATTCACGTTATGATTCGTTTAGGCCTTAATTAAATTTCTCAGATACTCTCTTTCCAGATCCAGGAGGATGCACATTTATTGAACAGAATAACTTTGCCTCCCTTCAGTTTGTGATAGGGTACTAAACATGATCGATAAGGCCAGGAAGTACCTCTAATGGTACTTCAGAGGCTCGTTTGCCTTACCAAAATGTTTAATCTTGGTATATCAGTTGGTTATCCCCTCCATTACCTCAAAGCAAGTTCTGTTACTTCACTGCCAGCGACAGCAGATAAGCCAAAATAGTGCACGTTGTCATGATTTGAACACACCTAGTGAAGGAGCAAAAAGAGAATGTAATTTGTATTTTTAGTAAATATTTCCAGAAATAAATCAACAAGCCACTTCATTATTCTTATAATTACTTGGAATCTCTTAATTCCAGAAGACACTTTGGCCAGCTGGTTAAAAGGAAATGGGTGTTTCTTTTTAGCTGTCCTCATTACTTTTCTCATCCAGCCAGTGGTGTACCAAGGATGGGATGGTGGGAGTGGTCTACCCCTAGTATAGGCGGTAAGGGAATGCTTTGTATATAGAAAATTTAAAAGGAATAAAATAAAATAATAGTAAAAGTCAGTCTGCTTTTCATTATCGTTATGCACTGACATTTCTAAGCAACGCCAATGATTCTACTCCTCTCTGAAAAAAAATCTTTCGTCGGTCTAAGTTCTAAGTAACTGCTGCAGTTACTGAAATTTAATAATATACATATAAACTGAAAATTACCATGTTTTCCTATCACTTATTCGTTAATAAATATTGTATTCCAAATGGAAGTAATTCCAACTCCCCTACAGGTGGACTCATCTACACATATTTATTTCAAGAATAAGCAACCAACTTCTGTTTTTTCCATTTCATAATTGCTCTGGTATAATTATTTATTTTGAATCTGTGTTTAAACACAGGATTACATAGTACCTCAGGGGCTAAAAATATGAACTGAGACTGAAACAAGCTCAAATAATTCACAATCATTACAAGCTTTAGAGAATTTTACCAAATAGAAATTTATGAGGAATTTTTCTGGTGAAGGTATTCTTTTGGAAAATCTCAACTGCAGAAACATATGAGACCTGCTTCAATGAATCCCAGAGAACAAAGACATGGACAGTATTGCAATTTCTCGAATTTACTATGAAATGGGATTTTTATGAATCTCTGATAAATGTCCTTTTTTAAAGCTTTCTGACTTTGTATATCTGTTTCTTAATGTGAGAGAAACATTTGAAATTAAAATAAAAAGTGTTCTTTAGTCAACTATGAGTGAGGATAGATTGACAAATCTGATATGTACTATATATTGATTCTGTTGACCATGAATATATGAAGATCAGTTTGACAAAACCATTGACAAATTTGCAGAAGTGAAGTTTCAAAGCCAGAAACTGCCGTGGAATTATTCATTGCCAATTATTCATTGGTGGCAGACCAAAATGTAGGCGTAAATACTTTCCTCCTTTAAAAAAAATGTACTTTAAAAAGTATTAGAACTTTATTTCCTGCATTTTATTATTTTTTAAAATATTTTCTTTATTTGAGAGTGAGAGAGAGAGCATGAGCAGGGGGAGGGACAGAGGGAGAAGCAGGCTCCCTGCTGAGCAAGGAACCTGACTTGGGACTCTATCCCAGGAACCTAAAATCATGACCTGAGCCGAACAGATGCTTAACCAAATGAGCCACCCAGGTGCCCCACTTTTTATTCTTTACTAACACTATTTGCACTATATGCAAAATTTATTAAAGAAAAATTGTCACTGTCTGAATTGCTTTTCTGGACAAAATAATTGTTATTTGTTGCACTTCATGACTGTTGCTGAAAATACTTTTGTCTCCAAGAGAAAGAGGTTCAAATGGTCCCTTTCAGGTGTCAAATCACTAGGTTTGCCACTGTATCCATCTTTCCAGTTTAAGTCAAAACAAATAAAACACATTCTGTCTTTTTAGTTCAACTTCATTTTTGAAAATTATGCCAAATAGCAACTCATTTTAATAAGGCAGGCTCTTAATAATCAAGAAACAGAAGAACTACCCTTAAATACAGCTCTCATCTACCATAGATTTTATATATAATTATTAATTATTAATAATTATTAATTACATATTATATATTCTATATATTACCAAAATATATGCCAATGATAAATATACACTTTGTGTCTTAACTGGTTTGAATAAGCTTAATAATAGGATTAAAAAATATTTTTTTAAAAAATAATAGGATTAAAAACACAAAAAAATACAGCTTCCTGAAATTTAGACATGACCAAACAAATTATAAAGATCTCATAATAGCTAAAAAGATGAATCTTTAATTTAAAACCTTTCACTGTAGGTGAGAGTCTCGCTATTTAACTCTAGAAAATGTTTCAGGAATAAATATCTTTATGACTTCTTAGAAAACAGAAAAAGAGGGAAATCTCTCCAGCTTAATTTACGAGGCCAGCATTACCTTGATATCAAAACAAGAATAGGAAATTATGAAGAAAAAATTAGGGGGCAACCTCAATCATGAACACAAAAAAGAAAATTCTTAATTTCAGCTGATTAAACAATACGTACAAATGATATGTCACACTTAAGTTGAGTTTGTTGTAATGGTGAAATATTAACATTAGAAAACCAAATCAGAATTTACCACATAAACAGAATAAAGAGAAAAAGTTTTATCAAAATCTTTCTGGAAAAGCAGTTGATTCGAGTTAGCATTTGTTTATGATTAAAATACATCTTTTGGCAAACTAAGAATAGAAAATAATTTTTCATAGAGGATATCTACAAAATACCAATAGCAGTCACCACATACATATTTAAAGCTTTCCTTCTGAGAGTAGGAATAAGACATGTATGAGAATTATCACCATTTCTAGTCAGCCTTATACTGGAGGTCCTAATCAATGTGGTAAGGAAAGAAAAAGAATTAAAAAAAAAAAACACATAAAACTGATATTATTTAATGTGACTTGTCTATGTAGAAAATCCCAAAGATTCTACAGATAGATATTAGAATTAGATGAGTTGAGGGGCGCCTGGATGGCTCAGTCGGTTAAGGATTGGATGAGTTTAACTACTGTATATTTTTTAAATTGCATTTCTATGACAGGTAACAACAGAAAATAAAACCAAAAAAAATTTACACTAGTTTAAATAATATTTAAAGCCAAGGAATAAATATCTAAAAATTGTAAAAGAAACATAAAAACATTTCTGAGAGACATTAAGAAATATAAATTAATGCAGGTGGATACCACATTCCTATGCATTTAAAAATGTTCATTTTTTTGAAACCGAGCTTTAGATTTTATCCTACCAGGTTTCTATGTGTGCTTAAATGTGTGTGTGTGTGTGCATGTATCTGTGTATGAGAGGGAAAGGAACTTGAAAGAAGCCTGACATGAACAAACAGAAATTATGAAATATATATACACACACATAAATAATATTTTCAAGTTCACTTCTTTGCTATGTTGCTCTCCATCCCACCTGGTTGATTTTAATTTGTTTTACTTTAGTGAACATTGGTGTACAAATCTGTTTACACATTTGTCTCTCACTATTAGATTCCAGTGTTTTTGAGGGCAAGCTCTTCTATTTGTGTCTATATTATTCCCAGTATATCACACACATGTCTGCTGAATGAATGAGCCTTTCTACTCAACATCTTGACTCAGTGGGTAAGTTCCCATTTTAACCTTTTTAAAGAAAACCTGGTATCACTGTGCTACCTGCCAGCAAAATTATAGCCAAATCACATTCTTTTTTCTTTTTTTTTTTTTTCAGATTTTAACTGTTTAGTTGAGAGAGAGAGAGAGAGCATGAGCTCGGGGATGGGGCAGCAGAGGGAGAGGGTGAAGCAGACTCCCCACTGAGCAGGGAGCCCAACGTTAGGCCCCATCCCAGGACCCTGAGATCATGACCTGAGCTGAAGGCAGAGGCTTTTGACTGACTGAGTCAACCAGGCGCCCCACCAAATCGCATTCTGAAAGACAAAGGATTCTACTTTATTTTTCCATTTGAAGTAATTCACAATTTCATTTCCTGTGGCTCTCTTAATGCACACACTGCCCAAGTTTCACAAACTATATCCAGAGAATAAGGCTCTCTTTGCTGATGGTATTGTTTTCTTACTGTTTTCTCTGTGTGCTCTTAATCATAAACATCTCTGTCAGAATTATATTCAGGATATGAACCTCCCTACTGTACATTTGTATTTAGATATCAACTTCTTTGGAATCCAAGGGCAATTATTTAATAATAAATCTGTGTTTTATAGGAGAAAAATCTAAAAGTACATATCTTGCAATATATTAAGAGAAAATGCACCCTGTTGAAAGGATCATGATGACCTAGACAGAATCTAAAAAGTTGTATGAAAGAATGATATACAAGCATGCAGGATGCTAAATAATGTGATCGAGTTAATTTTAGCTACAGACTTGCTCGTCTGAATGTTAGTTATAATTTCCAAAGTTCATTTCAAAAAATACACATTATTTTAAAACTAATACAGAATGTCACCTCCCTGAATGACATGTTGTCTGCTGTATTTATTTGTACATTTTGATGAAAAACAATAACATTAAATTACATTAATATAATTATATTGTGCCCAAAATATCTGACTATAGATGTTAGGCTAAGTTCATAGTGTCTATTGTGAAATATTAGACTGATACATATATACTAATATTTATGACTATAAGGAGAATAGTTAATAATAGTGATATACTGATAATGCCCATGTTTACATTTTATCTTTTTAATAGCAATAACCTTGTGAATTATAAATACTATCATTACCCTTGTTTTACAGATAAGGAAACTGAGACACAGAAAGTACATATTTCCTCAATGTGACCCAGCTGGTAAGTCGTAAAGCTAGTACATAAGTCTAAATGATTTGGCTTCAGAGCCCTTGGTCCTCACTGCCATTCTATAGTACCTTGTACATATGAGGAAAACATATATAAGAAAAGTTGCTTTGTGCAGGATTTCCTGAAGTTAAATTTTGCAATGGTATTCATCATCAATTCATCATCGTTCATCATTAGAAAGTCTCTAATTGTAGAATTAATCTGCATTAGTATTGAAAAGCATTAGTATCACTGATGATTACAGAGGGTACTGAGGTCAAATAAAGACCAAAGATTTAGAAAAATTATGTTCTGATGAAGTCTGAGGTTTCAGATATATGTAGAGTAAAATGGTTTGACATACTTCTTAATGACAATTAGCAAAAATGACCTGTGCGATTTGGTTTTTAGAAATGAGAACACTGAATACAAGTTAAGTCTGCTCGGATTTATGTGGACTTTTTACTCCTGCATTCAATAACTAACTTTTGACAGTTTTGTAGGACATTATGAAATTTGGTATAACTATGAAGTTTACACCCTCAAAAAACTCCAGCAGAAATTTTGGTAAGGTAATTACCTTGATTCTGTCAGGTAAGAGAAACAACAAAAACCACAAAGAATAAACTTCATCAGTTCTTTCCTATAATAAGAGCTTTGTTATTCTTCACAACCCCATTTGGTGTCCTGATTAAACTTACTTTTTTGGCTCTACTTATCTTTAACTAATATGCATCCTTTCATAAGGAAATGTTTTAAATTTGGATCATATGAATTTAGAAGTCATTATAATTCATTGACTGAACCAAAGATTACGTTTGGCATAAGTTCAGAGACAGTGGAAAACTTAGCTAAACAATTCGACCCACACCCAAGCAGCATCTGCAGAGTTTTTGTTACCTAATTTGCAAAATCTGTGTAGCTTATTCCATTCACAAAGCTGTAGAGTGACAGAAAGCTTTTTCCATTTTCCAGAAAAATACTGTACAGGCAGCAACATGTTTATAAAAACAAAGCAGCTTCATGCCAGTTCATCAAGATTCTTCAGCTTCCCATTTTCAAGGGTCCCTGGGCTTCTGAGGGCTTGCCCAGACATCCTTGCTCAGGTCCATCTGGAACTGCAAGTTCATCTGTAGTTCCAAATAGCAAAACTGAGTATTTCAGAAATGTTTGCTATAATCTTTGTTTTATTTTTCTCATGCACCCTGTGCTAGACTCATCTGTATCCATTTACTAGTAACATGGTTTTTCTCAGTAGGTAAAGTAGTTCGTCTTCTTGTCTTTAACTGCCTGAAAAAGTCCAGAGTGGGATCTCCTCTACCCCAGTCCTGTCCATCTGCTTACCATATTCCGTGGCCACGTGTCCTGAATTTTTCATCTCCCATAGCTGATGTGGCCACTCTACACTTCCAAGAACTTACATAATGTTAAATCCTAGAACATTTACAAGTTGTCAGGGAACATGTACCCGCCCACAAGTAATTATCTTTTTTTTTCCATTTTTTTTCCTTTTCTTTCTTCTTTTTAAAACTTATTTCAGTTGAAAGTCTCCAAATTTTTTTCATGGCTGGAATTTTAGGTTGGTGAAGGGAAGTGCTAAATACAGTTTAAAAAGCCATGTTCTGCCAACAAACTCAGATTTTATTTTTCGAGGCATGGGAAACCATCGTTTTGTTGTTGTTTTAACAGGGAGACTAATGATCAGAGCTAAGTTTTAAGAATATTAATCTGAATACTATGTTTTGGATGGATTAAAGAGAGAAGAGGACAAAGTCATGAAAACCATGAAAACAAAGTCTTGCTGTAAGACCTATCTGGGTGAGAAAGTAATGAAATCCTGAACTAGGAAAGTAGTAATGGAAATGAATAGTAAGGAGAAAATTGTCCGTAGAATTGGCAGAATTCAGCAACCAAGTAAAGTTGGAGTAGAAGGAAAGTCAAAGGCAACTGAGGTTTCAGGTTGCCTATTTCCCTATTTCCTACTCTTAGTGCTAATACTATTATAGAAATATGGAAAAGAAGAATGGCTCTTCTGCAGTTAGTGGGCTAGTGAAATATCCAAGAAGAGGTATTTAACTAGACAGCCCAGTTATGAGATTTAAAAGTCTTTTTACTGATAGTCTATGAAAATGGATGGAGTTTTTATATGAGAGTATGTGGTATGGAAAGATAAGAGTTGCAGGGGATTTGGGCGCCTGGGTGGCGCAGTTGGTTGAGCAACTGCCTTCGGCTCAGGTCATGATCCCGGAGTGTCGGGATCGAGTCCCATATTGGGCTCCCAGCTCCATGGGGAGTCCGCTTCTCACTCTGACCTTCTCCCTTCTCATGCTCTCTCTCTCTCTTTCCTAATAAATAAATAAATAAATAAATAAAATCTTTAAAAAAAAAAAAAAAGAGTTGCAGGGGATTTTAAAATATACTTGCTGGGAAAAAAGGGATTGAGAAAGAAAGTATGCAAGGGCGGACCAGTCATGGAGGTGTGAGGGAATACATGAGAGTACACAATCACAGAAAGGCAGGAAGGAGAGATTCATGCACATTTATCTATGTGGGGTTCATTGAGTATCTTGGATAAGCAGATTAATGTTTTTAATCAAATCGGGAAAGTTTTCAGTCATTTTTTTTTCAAATATTTTTTCCACCTCCTCATTCTTTTCTTGGGTAACTCTCATTAAATGGATACTGGTACATTTGATGTTATTTTACTGGTCTCTGTTCTTTGGCTTGGATCATTTCTATTGATTTGTCTTCAAGTTCACTGATTTTTTTTTCAAGTTCACTGATTTTTAATTCTGTCATCTTGAATCTGATTTTGAGCCCTTCTAGTGAATTTTTCATTTCGATTTTCAAATCCAGAACATGCATTTGTTTCTTTTTTCTAATTTCTACCACCTTACTGAGAATTTCATTGCTTTAATACTTTCCTTTAATTCTTGAAACATGGTTTACTTTTGGGACACCTGGGTGGCTCAATCGGTTGAGCATCTGCTTTCCACTTAGGTTGTGATCTTGGGGTCGTGGGATAGAGTCCCACATCAGGTTCCTTGCTCAGCGGGGAGCCTCCTTCTCCCTCTGCTTGCTGCTCCCCCTGCTTGTGCTCAATCTCTCTCTCTGAAAAATAAATAAAAATCTTTAAAAAAGATAATATGGTTTACTTTAGTTCTTTGAATTAAATAGCCAATTTTTAAAATAAGTGCTTTGTATTTTTTGTCTATGAAATCCAACTTTTGGGATTTAGTGACAACCAGAGACTTTTTTTTAAATCAGAGGCTATTTATATTGACTGCTGCATTTTCCGAATAAGGAGTCACACATTTTTGTTTCTTTGTCTACCTGATAATTATTTAGTTGAAAACTGGTTAGACATACTAGACAACATATTGTGTAATGAGTCTAGATTTATTTATTTGTTTGTTTATTTATTTATTTTCACCTTTGAAGGTTATTGCTGTTTATTCTTGTTTGCTAGTTTGGTAACTTGCCTGGACTAAATTTGTGAAATTTTTCTTCCCTGCCATTTGCATGTGCTGGTTTCTCCAGATATGCATACAGATCTATGTGTATCTATATCACACACAAGGTTATTTTTATTTTGTTTCCCTGTGTCTTCATGACTTAGTGATTTGACAGGTTGTGCTCAACATGTTGAGCCAGTAAGGTCTCTGTTCCCTTCCAGTGAATCTCTGTGTGAATAAGGGAGCTCATTGAAAGTTCAGGCTATTTTTAAGTGTGCTCCAACTTCAACTTTCCTGTGGGCCTTTTCATATTTCCTCTATGCATGCACATAGCTCCAGAGTTGGCCTGGAATGGGTGACTAGCTTTGGCTCCCTGTCATCTCCACATATACACAGACAGGAATATGCCTCAACCATGACCACAACCTCGGACTAGTAGAGCTGTTGGCTTTCTCTGTTCACCTACCTAAGAGCTCATTACTTCCACCAAAAATGTTAGGAGTGGTTGTCTCCCACCACTCCAAACTGAGTGAGCTCACACTTACCAAGACAGGGATGCTGCCAGTTTTTATAGTTTGTCCTACCTCTACCAAACCTCTGCCCTTACTGGAGGGGCAACCGTGGGGGAGAGCAGCTCCAGGCCAGAATGCCACAGTCTCTTTATTCTTACTCAAAATTCAACAGTTTTTTAAGCATAAACACTTCTCAGATTGTATGCCTTTGGTCAATCTTCAGAGTGTTGAAATGATTGGTTTTGTCAATTATATCTAACTTTTTACATTTTAGAAAGAGGTTTTATACTTTACTTTCAAATTTTATACTTTATTTTTTTTTCTATTTCAGGGTGATTTTTATGTCATAAAGGAATAGGATAATAAGAAAATTGAAAGTGATCAGGCCATTTCAAACACCTCTTTTTTTTTCCTTAAAGATTTTATTTATGGGGCGCCTGGGTGGCTCAGTGAGTTAAAGCCTCTGCCTTCGGCTTGGGTCATGATCTCAGGTTCCTTGAATCGAGCCCCTCTCTGCTCAGCGGGGAGCCTGCTTCCCCCTCTCTCTCTGCCTGACTCTCTGCCTACTTGTGATCTCTCTCTCTGTGTCAAATAAATGGATAAAATCTTTAAAAAAAAAAAAAAAAGACCCTGAAATCATGACCTGAGCCGAAGGCAGAGGCTTTAACCCACTGGGCCACCCAGGCACCCCCATTTCACACACCTTAATAAAAACTGTTCAAGAGGATACGATTGAGGAATGATATAGAAAGTCAATGTACTATCCTTCTACATTATTCCAGGATCTACTTACTTCCTCACAGAATAGAAATCTTTGACTCTCTAACTCCTGTGGCAATAAACTTTATTTAAAGAAGCATACTCACAATAGAAGTCATTCTTCAAGGGCATCTGGGAGGCTCAGTCGTTTGGGTGTCTGCCTTTGACTTGGGTTGTGGTTTCAGGGTCCCGGGATCAAGCCCTGATTTGGCCACCCTGCTCAGTGGGGACTCTGCTTCTCCCTCTCCTTCTGCCCCTCCACTTGCTTGTGTTCTCTTTCTCTCTCTCTCTCAAATAAATAAATAAAATCCTTAAAAACAACAACAACAACAACTCATTCTTCAGAGAAAGGAACTTACATCTCTCCTTTTCGTATCAGAAAACTTATGCCAGAGAACCTGGATCAGCCAATCTGAAAATTACATTTTGAGCTTCCATTTGAATTTTCTCAGGGACAAACCCCTGGCACAATTGTTTATTCTTTGAGGGTGCAAAAAAATCCAGTGAGGCACTGTGTTCTATTCAGTTGGTCATTATGATATTTAAAACTATTCCTTAAAGAACGAAATATATGGTTCTCTAAATATCAGGCACGTCCTCACTGCCGATGGTATTCTCAAGGAGGAGTTATGTGCCAAACATGTATTTTCACTAAACCTGTACACTGCATGTATACATAAAATCGGCTTCCAAGCACAGAAAAAAGCTAGAGCACTTCTTGGGTGTTTTTTATGAAGTTATACATAATAAAGATAGATTTTCATTGTTTTAGCAATTTCCCTGGCACGTGTTCTTTTTGGGGGAAAAAAAGTCTTAAAAGTCACTCTGTTTTATGAAACATTCCAGTCACTGTTCTACATTGTATTATTTTACACAGAACTTAGAGTTTTAGAAAAGAATGTTTTCTATAGAAAAGTATATTATTGATACTATAGTTTGTTTTTACACAGAGTTTCATAGAAAATTTATTGTGATTAAGTACAAATTTACTTGTCTACCTTTCTCTTTTCTTTGAAATAGTCAAAACCATTAATAACTTTCCTACAATAGAGATGTGATGTTTTTCCTCTTGCTAAATCCCCAGTATTGCAAATTCATAATCTAGAATGCTTATTTTAGTAGAACAGTCATCTGATCTCAGTTTGTCTATCCCATACCCGATCTCCTGGCAGTCACAGAGTAACCCTTGCCGGTACCCCCGGGAGAGAAAACAGAGGTTCTGTTTGAGTATGGTAGAAGACCAAAAAAGGAACCTGGTACTTCATTTCACATCTTAAAATTTGGAGTTTTTATTTAAGGAAAGTGCTAATAAATTGGAAACCTTATTAACATATAAAGTCTTAGGAACTATTTTTGTAGCTGATTATAATATTACATTCTTATTGACTAAGTATATCACAGCTACATTTTATTATAGTCTATTATAGTGGTATTTGTCATTATTAATAACTCATTATTTTTACCTCATATATACATATGTATGTATATATACATATATGCATATATGTATATACATATATATACACATTGCAGTTTTTAATTAACATTCCATAAAGAGAAAAAATAAGGGTTATTGCTTACCTTGGATTATTTTTCATAATCTAGTATCCTCAAGTATATAATTTTAGAAACTCAAGTTTTTCAATTTAATTCAGATGATCAGTCTTTGCTGATTAGAATAGTATTCTCTATCATCCAGTGTATACCAGCTCTAATTTTAGGGTACTTAGGAATTTGAGTTTGTAATCAGAAAGCTCCCTGGTGCTATATATGGAGACAAAGGTCTTGAGGAATGTTTATCTCAACTCTGGTGGAACCTGGAGAGTTGTCGCTCATGTTTTATAATACATCTTTCTAGTGACCTCAGTTCTCTCATCTCAGAGTGCTACTATTTAGTTTATGAGACCTTTAAGTCGTATCATTAAACCTTTACTAATTATGTGTAACCTCCTTGGTTACACTTAGTTTCCACTGCACTATAACCAAAATTCATTCCAGTCTCTCCTACCATCTGGAAAAAGTTAGTTAAAATCTCCAGACCTCAATTCTGTGTGTAAATATGTAAAATAGAAGAGTTAAACTAGATGTCCAGATATAACATTTTATGATTTTATGATAAATATGATATAAACATATTTATGACATATATAAATATGTTTATATATTCTTGGAATTAGTATCAATATACAGTGGTACCTCACTGAACTTTAATTGAGTGAACCTACTATTATCTATCTATCTATATATAGTTTCTTTGGCACAACCAATCCTTTCAGACTTAGCTTATCCTGTTACTATGTCTAATGATCAGTTCAACTAATATGACCAGTCAGACCCATTTCTTCTCTCAATCACAAGGGCTCACCAAACAAAGGACTGTTTCAGATAATTAAGTACCTGCCCTAGAAGAATCTCTCAATACGGTACTGAATTGGCATGGATTATTAATCTTAATTTCTAGACTGCATGTTGGTAGATATGTTTGGGATGGTTGTTCTTAAAGGCAAAAGACTTAACATCTGGGATGCCTGGGTGGCTTAGTCAGTTAAGCATCTGCCTTCAGCTAAGGTCATGATCCCAGGGTCCTGAGATGGAGTTCTGCATCGGGCTCCTTGCTCAGCAGGTAGCCTGCTTATCCCTCTGCCTACTGTTCCCCCTACTTGTGCCCAATCTCTCTCTCTCTCTGTCTCTGACAAATAAATAAATAAATAAAATCTCTTAAAAATATATTTAAAAAAAAAGGCTTGACATCCATAGGGTTAGCATTAGGTGGAGCAGAGGTCCGTAGCTCTTGAACTGGTTAGTAAACACCAAAGAATTGAGAAATATAAAGCAGGAATTTTGGGATGCTTTGAGAAGCACATGTCAAACCACCACAGCCTCAGATGTTGTGCTAAAGAAGTTAGAGGGCCAAGAAGAAAACATTAGTCAGGTCTGGAACTCCACTCATTCCAAGAATATGCCTGGCAAAGAAATTAGTACCTGTTTTGCAACACAGCCTTTGGGCAAGTCTGGGCAAGCTTTGGGTGGGCAAAAAATTGGCTTCCCAAAACTGACCTGGTTTGCCAAGCCAACCCACGTGCGTGCCGCACACATGGAATCTTCCTTTTTCCCTCTTTTCTTTCCTTTTTTCCTTCCCACTTCCTTCCTCACTTCCTGCCTCTCTTCCTCTTCCTCTGACCTCCGCCTTCTACGTTTCCCCCCTACCCCTGTCCTATCTGTCTGCTCTTCTATTTCTTTCTTTTTCAGAATGATTTGTGGAAATGTGGAATGTGTTTGTCAGACAACTGCATCAGGGACAGTTAAGTGGAAGCCAGAAGCATGAGTCTTGTGGTCATCATAAGTGCTTGGGCTTCCCTACCTCCTCATTTGTTTCTGTTAGCTAAGTACTAAAATCAAGGTCTTTGCTAATTTATGGTTCAAATACACATATGAGTAAATGCGTTTGTGTGTATGTGTGTATGTGGAAGTACATATGTGTGTGAGTCTGAGTTTGTATAAACACTGATGGATGTTTGTCCAAATGAACTGATGATGACCTCTAATTTGTGGTTTAACAGAAGGAACTTTATGTCCTACTTTTTTCTCTGGAGAAATTAAAAGATTACTAAGGGTGGTGGTGGGGCAGCACTGTGCATATTTGTGTGTGAGTATGTGAGTGTTAGGTAATATTGGGTGGAAAATTTAGGGATATTTTCCTTTGTAGTATTCCAAATAAATCTGTTTATATAGTGGCTAGTTACTGGGAATAAATATCTTTCTTCATGAAGGCCTTCTTAATTTTTTTTTAAAGATTTTATTTATTTATTTGACAGAAGGAGAGAGATCACAAGTAGGAAGAGAGGCAGGCAGAGAGAAAGGGGGAAGCAGGCTCCCCGCCGAGCAGAGAGCCCGTTGCGGGGCTCGATCCCAGGACCCTGAGATCATGACCTGAGCCAAAAGCAGAGGCTTTAACCCACTGAGCCACCCAGGCACCCCAAAGGCCTTCTTAATTTCCTGAAAATCTTATAATTATTTATCAGTGAGGTCTTTAAATAGACTTTGTTCCACTAACAGTAATAGCTACCTTGAAGCATGTACTCTGTCTGGCATTGCCCAACACTTTATATTCTGATGTTTAATTCTATAGATGGGCATTAATAGCCCCAGAAAAGAAGAAATTTGGGGAAGCTAAGCGATTTGCCTGATACAGTGAAGCAAATAAGTTGTACAGCTGTTACTCGAATATAGATCTATCTCTAGCCAAAGGACACCCACGACTGTGACATAAAGGGACTCGGGTAGATATGGGCTTATTTTAGAATATCTTCCGACTAACTTTGGGCTTAGTTTGTATTCCTGGTCCTTGAGATATAAAGTCGGCTTGTTTATTTAAGATCTTTCTTTTTTCTTAATGTAGGTGAAAACTACTTTTGCAGTAGGTTTTGATACCATAGGTTTTGATATGTAATATTTCCATTTTTGTTTGTTTCAAGATTTTTTTTTTCTCTTTTGATTTCTTCTTTGACCCATTGGTTGTTCAGGAGTGTGTTGTTTAATTTCACAAATTTGAGAATTCTCCAGCTTTTCTCTTGTTATTCATTTCAAAACCATTGTGGTTGGAAAAGATACTTGGCATGATTTCAGATTTCTGAAATTTGCTAAGACTTTTTGTGACCTGTCGTATAGTCTATCCTGGAGAAGATCCTGTGTGCACTTGAAAAGAATGTGTGTTCTGATGCTATTGGATAGAATGTTCTGTGTATGTCTATTAGGTCCATTTACTCAGAAATATGGTTCTGGTCTAATGTTTCCTTGTTGATTTTCCATCTTTCATTTCTCTATTGTTGAAAGTGGGGTATTAAAGTCCCCTACTATTATTATCTTATTGTCTACTTCTCCTTCCAGATCTGTTAGTATTTGCTTAATATATTTAAGTGCTTCAATGTTGGGTGCATGTATATTTATGATTGTTATATCTACTTGATGAATTAACCCCTTTATCATTATATAATGATCTTCTTTGTCTCTTACTATTTTTGGCTTAAAGTCTTTTTTGTCTTGCATAAGTATAGCTGAGCTACCCCTGTTTTGTTTTTGTTTCCATTTGCATGAAATATCTCTATCCCTTCACTTTCAACCTACATGTGTTCTCTTTTTTTTTTTTTTTCAACCTACATGTGTTCTTAAAGCTGAAGTGAATCTGTTGTAGGCAGCAAATAATTGGGTCTTATTTTTTGTGTTTTTTTAATCCATCCAGACTCTGTATGTCTTTTTAAATTTTTTTATGTTTTATTTATTTGTTTTGTTTTGTTTTGTTTTGTTTTGTTTTAAATTAAGCTCCATGCCCAGCATGCAGCCCAATGCAGGGCTTGAGCTCAGGACCCTGAGATCTAGACGTGAGCTGAGACAAGAGTTGGACATTTAACTGAGAGCCACCCAGGCACTCCTGGACAGTTTTATTATAATGTGCCTTAGAGAAGTCTGTTTTGGATTTAAGTTTTTGGGGTGACTTATAAGCTTCATGAACTTCGATGTGCAAATCTGTCCCCAGGTTTGGGATGTTCTCAGCCATTATTCCTTTATTTTTTTATTTATTTATTTTTTAAAGATTTTATTTATTTTTATTTATTAGAGAAAGAGGGAGAGTGAGAGAGAGCATGAGAAGGGAGAAGGTCAGAGTGAGAAGCGGACTCCCCGTGAAGCTGGGAGCCCGATGTGGGACTCGATCCCGGGCCTCCGGGATCATGACCTGAGCCGAAGGCAGTTGCTCAACCAACTGAGCCACCCAGGCGCCCCGCCATTATTCCTTTAAATAAGCTTTCTACCCCTTGCTTCCTCTCTTCTTTTGGGACTCCAGTGATGAAAACATTGTTTCTTGGAATGGTGCTCTATAAGGTCCATAGGATTTCTTCCTTTTTTTCTTTTTTCTTTTTATTCTCTGATTAAATCATTTGATTGCTCTGTTTTCTAGACCATTGATTAACCCAGAAGAGAGCTTCTGGGTTAACTCTGCTGTTGAAGCTCTCTGTTCAGTTCTTCAGCTCAATCATGTATTCTTCAAATCCAAAGTTTGGGGTGGTTTTTTTTTGAACTTCTTATTTTGTTCTTGTATTGTTTCCTGACATTGTTTTTCTATTTCTCTTGGTGTTCTCTTGTAGCTATCTGATCATCCTTAGGACAATTATTTTAATTTCTTTGTTGGGAAATTCTTTAGGGCCAGTTACTAAGGGTTTTATTGTATTTCTTCGGTAGGGATTTCACTGATTCTTTGTGATTTCTGTAGCCTGTGTAAGTGTCTGTGCATTTGAAAAAAGTCACCTCTTCCAGATTTTATGGACTGACTTCATTAAGGAAAGATTTTCACCTATGGGTGGGGCACACTACAACATCCTGTGACCCCAGGTCTGGTGGTACTGGCACCAAGTTTGAAGGCATGTGGTAGCACCAGGTTGGGGATGGGAAGGACATAATATCTTTTGGGCTCAAGCTACTGGGGTGAATAGCATTGACAACTCTCTGGTACTTGGTGAGCACAATGGGGGTCCATAGTGGCTGCAAGGGCTGTTGAGGTTCTTGGTGGTCTCCAGGCCCAGTGGCTAGGGCAGGCAACAGTGGTGCTGGAGCTGGTGATGTGCACATCCTCTGCTACTGGGGCCAGCCGCAGCTGCCTGTGTAATGGCAGGAGCTGGTTGCACTACACATAGTGGTGGGGGGCGGTGAGGGGGAACAGGCAACATTGGCTGGGGCATCTGCAGGGGCCCTAGCTGTTGGCATGTTCTTCCATGGCTGCACAATTGCCCCCTAGGCTTGTGCATGCCGGGGCATACAGGTGTATAGCTGCAGGGACTAGCGGCTGAACACAGTGGTGCAGGCTAGGACAAAGGACAGAGCCTGATTTGGGCCCACAAGCAGGTGGGGAGACCCTGCCTGCCAATTTATCCTCCTGTGGCTCCACAGTTTCTCCCTGGGTATGCACACTGCATTTGAGGCAAGGGACAGTTGTCAGGCCATTGGGCGCAAGTGCACAGAGTGGCTAACTTTGAATGTGCACACAGCCGTGGGGGTCGGCTGTGGGGTTTGTGCTGGTCTCTTATACTCTTGCAGCTGCAGAGGCCTGGGCTGGTTGCTGGTGTAGTTCCAGTCTCTGATGGGCAGTAAGGCAGGGGTGGGGTGGTGGGCGGATAGCAGAGGGACTCAGGTGGCGGGCATCTCCAAATGAGAACACCTGGGGGGTGAAATCTGTCGAGGTTCTGTTGCATCTGTGCTGACCATTAGTTTCTTCGGTAGCAAACTCTGCAGGATTAGTCTGCGGATCAGACCCCTGTGGACTGTGATTGCTCCCGCTGCGTGGCTGCTGTTGGCAGCGCCTGCAGTCCTAGCTGTCTCTGTCTCTGTCTCTGCTGTGCTGGTCTGGGTAGGGTGAAACCAAAGCAGGACCTCTGAGTAGTGCCCCAAAAGGCTGGGTAAGCTGATTGCTCACCCCACTATTCTTTTCCGGACAAAGGGAACTCTTTCTCCCTGGGGAGTTCCCTCTAGGCTAGAACAGTGCTGGCTGGGGGTGGGGTGATCCAGGACAAAGAAGCTGTCTTCACTCCATTCTTTCAGGTGTTTTGTTCCACTGTGTTGTTAAAGTTTCTTAAGTGGATGCCAGAGCTCTCCTAGAGCTCATTTTGTTTGTGAATAGCTGTCTAATTGTTGATCTTTGGTGTAGTGGGGAGGAGGCTGGGTTCTTTACTGTCACTATTTTGGGCTTGTCTATTGTTTTGTGCCTGATAGTTTTCAGCCTTCTACTCCAGTTAAGCCACAAATACCCTCATCTACATTTAAGACTCCTTTCTTTTCCCTTTGGAATAACATTGGCTAGAGCTCAGTCAACCTAACTTCAACGTATCTGTTTTTTGAAAATTCCCTAGTAGCCTCCTTTGCGTAACTGTTAAACAGTTACTGCTGTAACTGTTTCTCTGTTACCACTCAACTAAGGACATCTGAAGGTGAGAATCAGTCCTAGATTGAGGGCAGCTAGTATAACAGAAATGCTAAACAGGCGCAGAAATAGATGCAGCTCCTTCAAGTCACCAGCTGGATGTGTCCTGGCAGAGTGGAATCTGGTCTTCTTTGTTTTGCAACATCAGCTCATTGTTCTTTAATACCTTTTAACTTGGAAAAGTTAAATAGTCTTCAATAACTGAAAACACCCCATGCTATCAGGATTAGTGTCGAAATCTTCCAGCCCACTGAGTAGACAGCAGATAGTCCTTTGATAACCATCTGGAGAGTCTCTGGTGGGGAGACTAACCACATGACCACTACTTCCCTTATTTCACCCATCTCTGAGCAGCATGAAGGCTTAATTTGGTCAATAAAGAGATTTTCCAGACACTTGCCTGCAGATTGGTATGAACTGTGCACATCAGATTTATCTGGTGAGATTTTTCTAAGATATGACCCATGCCCAAGGAATGGGGAGGGTTCAGATATATATAAAGTTCCTCCAGTAATTTTGGTGAAGAGCCGGACTTTGGAACCATGGCCGAGAGCATCAAAGAGAAATGTAGTTCCTTCTCTTCTCTTCTCTTCTCTTCTCTTCTCTTCTCTTCTCTTCTCTTCTCTTCTCTTCTCTTCTCTTCTCTATCTCTTATCTTATCTTTATACTACTGTCTAGAGCAATGTTGTCCAATTTGGTAGATGGTAGCCACTAGCTGTGTATGGCCATTGAGCACTTCGAGTGTGAGTAGCTACTTCAGATTTTAAAGAAGTATTGACATACAATATTTTGAACCTATTGTGCCATGCAGAAATTTTTTAAAACCTTATTTCACATGTTTCCTTGTACATATGTATTTATTTATTGTATATAGACGATGACATCACGAAAGTGTTGTGATCTTTTTTCTTTTTTTTTAAGATTTTATTTTAAGTAATCTTTACCCAGTCTTGAGGCTCAGTCTTACAACCCTGAAATCAAGAGTCACATGCTTGGGGGGCTCGTGAGGCTCAGTCTTACAACCCTGAAATCAAGAGTCACATGCTTGGGGCGCCTCGGTGATTCAGTCCTTAGGCGTCTGCCTTCACCTTGGGTCATGATCCCAGGGTGCTGGGATCTAACCCCGCATGGGGCTCCCTGCTCTGCAGGAGCCTGCTTTCCCCATCCCTCTGCCCCCTGTGTGTGTTCCCTCTCTTGCTGTGTCTCTGTCAAGTAAATAAATAAAATCTTAAAAAAAAAAAAGTCACATGTTCTACTGACTGAGCCAGCCCTTTTACATATTTTAATGTAGCTACCAAACATTTAAAGTTACATAGGCAGCTCGCATTATATTTCCGCTGGACAGTTCTGATCTGGAAGGCATTAGTCCCATGAGTCAGGAATTTTGAGTCATAAAATTCTAAGGTTCAAGGAATATTGTAGATAATACAACCCTTTCATTTCATAAATGAGGATACTGGCACCCAGGTGGGTGAAGTGACTTATTTAGGTCACTGGAATTGATGGCAGAGCCAGGATGTCCCTGAATCGCATATACTTGGATCCCATCCAGTGCTAGCCTCCCTCTCTCTCTCCCTCCCTCCCTCCCTCTCTGTCTCTCTGTCTCTCCCATGCTGCCTGTGTTTAGCTGCAGTAGCTATACTGAGTGTTTCAGGTTCCTGCAAGTCTGGGGCCTAGCATGTTTCACCATCTACAGCCCCTACTGCAGTTTCTGCTCGCAGGCTCCTATCTGCATAGCTGATGCTTCCAAAATTCATTACTAAAGAGCCATCTTTGAGGCTTAAGCTGCTGTCTCCCCTTTTCACCATCTCACATTAATTACTAGCCTTGACTCTGCACAGAGCTGTGGTTTTAGTGAGGTCTTGGTATTTTTCCAAAGCATGGCTCAAAAAACTAACAAACAAAAACTGTCTAGCTAATTAAGAAGTGTGAACCTTAGAAATTCCTTAATAATGTTCCCCCCACCCCAGATGTCTACACATCCTGGTGTTCTCTGGCATCTACCAAACAGTGTTCTTTCTCTTCCCCTTTTGTGTCCTTTCCCTTCCCCAGCTCACTCTTCAGAAGGATCAAGTGCTGATGGGTAGCGAGCCACTCCCTGGCTCCTGCCCTTTAACCATAAAAACAAGTTATTTTTTTTACATGGCATCAGCAGAGACTTGTTTATATAAAACTTTTCTAAACCAAAACCAAAAATATTTTTCTTTCTCTCTCATCCTTTAATAAACTATTTGAGAATTTTAAAGATTTTGTTTCGTTTTTTTTTCATTCATTTATTTATTTAGAGTGTGTGAGCAGGGGGAGGGGCCTCAGGAGAGAAAGCAAGAGAGAATCCCAGGCAGACTCAGTGCTGAGCTTGAGTCAATGCAAAGCTCAGTCTCAGGACCCTGAGATCATGGCCTGAACGCAAATCAAGAGTCAGACCCTCAATAGACTGAGCCACCCAGGTACCCAAAACCATTTGAGAATTTTAAGCAAATGATGTTATTGGTAGCATCCAAAATATTTCTAGAATCCTCTCCCCACCTCCGTAGGAATATTTGCTACTCTAAATAGTGCATTCCAGGAACCTACTTCCCTGGATGATTCCAGGTCTGTTGAGATCCATGTACGTACATGTCCAAAATGTATGAAAATCCATTTATGTGTGTCAAAGTCAGTGAAGACACGGAGACATACCTGGCTAATGCCTTTGCATTTTGATGTATATCCTTCTGGATTCCTTAGATTTAATCTGTCTTTTTAAATGAAATAGACTAAAATGGAAAATGGAAATATCAGTTTCTGGAACTGTCTTATATGTATCTATTTCTGTATCTTTCTCATCTATTGATTATCAGTTGACTGTCAACTATATACCCATATCAGTTTTTAGCTTTAAAAAAGTTTGAAAAAAATCTGCCTAAGGGTAACTTCAGAAACTGATTTTTAGACTTTGTAACAATTCTTATGATTTCTTGGTAGACCTAATAGGTAACTTCCTCTAAGTTTGCAGATGTGACAAGATCCTTCTTTCACAACTTCTTCCCACAACTCCCATATGAGTTTTTTGCCTTTAAAATTGTGGGTAGAGGGGCGCCTGGGTGGCTCAGTGGGTTAAGCCTCCGACTTCAGCTCAGGTCATGATCTCAGGGTCCTGGGATCGAGCCCCACATCAGGCTCGGCTCAGCAGGGAGCCTGCTTCCCCCTCTCCTTCTGCCTGCCTCTCTGCCTACTTGTGATTTCTTTCTCTCTGTTAAATAAATAAATAAATAAATAAATAAAATCTTAAAAAAAAAAAAAAACTGTGAGTAGAGACATAAAAAATGAGGAAGGGGATGATACTAAGTGTTACGGACATCTTGATAAATTATCAGAGGCCTTTGCTTGGATGGCTCCAAGCTCTCTGGGCCTGGCTGATGTTCCTCCTCGCTGAGGCCATTTAGCAGAACAGGCAGATAGAATGTCAGCTCCTCAAACGGCTTGCCTTGATGCGACCAGACTGTCAGTGGTGCATTAAATGAAAGAGGTTGTAGAAAAATGTGGGCACCTGTTCAGAAATCATCTTTCATGTGTCATGCCTCAAACATGTACTTGAAAGTCCATAGCCAATGAGACTTGTTTATACTTCTGAGCAGTAGGACTACCAAACCAGTATGGGAAACTTAACTTTATAATGATGTATAAAAGCAGAACACAATTCTGAAGGAGAAGATATCGTGAGGAATTTTGCTTCCGCATACTATTCTGACACTTTAGTCACCCACTCAGGATATAGAATGTGGCACTTTTTAAATTATTGATCCAGAATAATTGAGCCACCATTGCTATCTCAATGTCCAAGCAACAAAAGGCACCTACACAGACTGAGGCCAAAAATAATTTACATTTTCTGATTTATGGTTCATTACACCAATTCTGCTTATCAGGGAAAGAAAGATATGGACATATTCTGCTTCAGTTTCTGGTAAAGCTGGCAAATAGGACTTGCTTATGTATTTTTGAACTAAGAAAATATAGATAGTTCTAGTTCTAACTGACAATGCTTCTTGCAACAAAAACAAAATTTTATGTTTAGAATGCTATTTCAGTAATTTCCTAACCGAAAGTGAATAGTATATTTTGTCCAGCTTCTTAGTAGTCGTATTTAAAAATAACCATTGTTATCATTATGAATGGATTTCAGTAGTCACTGTCAACCATCATGATCAAATTTAAATCTTTCTTCAAGGGACGCCTGGGTGGCTCAGTTGGTTAGCAGCTGCCTTCTGCTTGGGTCATGATCCCGGAGTCCTGGGATCGAGTCCCGCATTGGGCTCCTTGCTCGGCAGGGAGCCTGTTCCTCTCTCCTCCTCTGCCTGCCTCTCTGCCTGCTTGTGTTCTCTCTCTGTTAAATAAATAAATAATTTAAAAAATAAATCTTTCTTCCTATTTATAATTTTAGCTCAGCTACTATAGTCATATGTCTTGTTTCCTATATGTAGTAAATACTATTTTCATATTAGAAGAGTTCAGAAGCTTCTTAGCTTTCAGAGAATGACATTGATTGATCAGGGACATGCAAAATTCAGTACTATTCTTTCACTCTCAAAATAGAAACTGTAGTACAGATCTTTCATTTCAATACAGTATATATAACAGGTGATGTGGTTAAGTGGAAACAGCTGGGAGTTTCACAATATTATTACAAGTCAGAATTCTATAATATTTCCTTTTCCCTTCAAGCATTTGTTAATTTCAGCTCATCTGTGGTTCTAATTGTTAGTATAGTTTGCTTTCCTCATAAAATGATATCCTTGACTTGTGAAGCAAAATCTTTTAGGTTAAATTGCTAGGCCATCGTCATTCTTGGTGGCATCCAATAAAAGCAAAATTCATATGGCAACATCATTTTCAAACAATTCCCCACCAAATTATGTTTTACTTATAAACTTGCTTAAAGAGAAGGAATATTATCCTATATCTGCATATGGAAAGAAAGTCACATTTAAAAAAAAAAAAAAGGATTTTATTTTTTTGTCAGAGAAAGAGAGAGCATGGGCAAGAGGGAGGGGCCGAAGAAAGGGAGAAGCAGGCTTCCCGCTGAGCAAGGAGCCTGATTCAGGACTCTATCCCAGGACTCTGGGATATTGACCTGAGCCCAACGGTAGATGCTTAACCAGCTGAGCCGCCCAGGCATCCTGAAAGTCACACCTTGACATGTACTCTAGCATTTCATTTATAATTTCCCTGGTAATGTTTATTTATTGAAAGATGCAGAAAATCTTTGAAAGCTAGTTTTGAAAGGACTTGTAAACACAGGTGACACAATTAGCCCCCTTCCAACAGAGTATTTTTTTTTTTAAGATTTTATTTATTTGTCAGAGAAAGAGTACAAGCAAGGGGAGCATCAGGCAGAGAGAGAAGCAGGCTCCCCATGGAGCAGGGAGCCCAATGTGGGACCCCATCCCAGGACCCCAGGATCACAACCTGAGCCGAAAGCAGATGCTTAGTCAACTGAGCCACCGAGGGGTCCCATGGTATGGATTTTTGAGTAGATGTACCAATTTGATGTTAATTCTCTCATTGCTTTGTGACCACTAGTATGGATATTTAGCATGTTCAGATGCTTGAAAATGTTGCCACCTTGGCTTCATTAGGACAAAATTCTAGTTAAGCCATCTGCTCAAATACTGTTCTTAATAACTCTTCTATTAAACCCCAAGACTATTACAGACATTGTTAGTTTTGATTCATGAGTTACTTGTCCTCTCTGATCAGTGCAAAGTTTTTAATTGTTGAGTTTTTAACTGTTTCATGTGCCTGGGAGAGAAAAGAAAAAATATCAGGGAGTTGTGTTTTCTACTTTTATGTGCTAACTTTTGTGCTGACAGTATTACAATTAAATTCACTGGTCAGACCTCTGGTAATTTGAGATGTTTTAAAATTTCATTTTTATACAACTGTTGTATATTTGGGCGAAGTGCCATCTACAGTTTTTATCCTAAAGTGATTTATATCCTAGTATTGAAGGAGATTTTGGAATTATATAATGCAAAATGTAAGTTTTAATGCTAAGAAATACCCATAGTTCTTTTATTTATATGGTTGAATGACCTTTTTGAGATTTACAAAATAATCATGTTTGTCTTTTAGAATTACCCCTGGACTCTAAATTTGTGAGTTTTTGTTTTTTTTTTTAAGATTTTATTTATTTATTTGAGACAGAGACAGAGAGAGCACAAGCAGGGCGAGAGGCAGAGGGAATGGGACAAGCAGACTCCATACTGAGCACAGAGACTTTACCCAGGGCTTGATCCCCAGACCCTGAGATCATGACCTCAACCAAGCCAGCCAGGCACCCCTGTAAGATTCTTTTAAAATATCTCATAAGCATCTGGCTACTATCCAAACTCTCATTTAGTGTTATACAGTAGAAAGACACTGACCATCAAATAAATCTTTAATTTTTATGAAGATAAAAGAACAATGTATCTAGCAAATATACTTTCAAAATAGCAATTCTTAAAAAAAAATCGCTATTTAATGCACTTACATGACCTGATTAATGAAAAGGGATTAACAAATGTGTTTGTATCTGAAACTATAAAATAGAGCTATCCTATTACTTTCCTTTTGATGTACATTGTCTAGATTATATTATATTGCATATATATGTCATTATATTAAAATCCATACTGTTTTAGGACTGAAAGACCCTTAGTGATCTTCTACACCAGTTCTTCTCAGATTGGATTTACCTGCAGCGCTTTAAAACTTGCTTAGCATGAGCATCCTGTAACAAATCGAAATCTCTGAAATTGGACCCCAGGCATCAAAGGTTTAAAAATTCCCCAGGTGATTCAGTGGGCAGCCTAGGGTAATAATAGTAAGTGACGTAGGCCAGTGATCCTCAAATCTGTGCATTAGAACCACCTATAGAATTTGTTACAACATGGATTCTTGGTCTTTACTCTCAGAGGATCTAATTCAGTACATCTGGACTTGGGTCTGAAGGGTTTCAAAATCCCAAGGGAGGGCGCCTGGGTGGCTCAGTTGGTTAAGCAACTGCCTTTGGCTCAGGTCATGATCCCGGAGTCCCGGGATCGAGTCCCATATCGGACTCCCGGCTCTGCGGGAAGTCTGCTTCTCCCTCTGACCTTCTCCCCCTCATTCTCAATCTCTCTCTCTCTAATAAATAAATAAAATCTTTAAAAAAAAAAATCCCAAGGGAAGTAGACTGAACTGAACCCCACCGCCCATTCATATGTTGAAGATAGGGCTTTTAGGAGGTAAAGTTACTTGAGGTCATAAAGGTGGGGTCATCCTGTAGGACTGGTGGCCTTATGAGAAGAAGAAAAGAGAAAGATCCTTCTCTTTCTACACATACATACCCCAGGAGAGGCCATGTAAGGACACAGTGAGAAAACAGGAAGAGAGCTCCCCCAGAAACCGAATTTGCCAGCACCTTGATCTTGGACTTTCTAGCCTCCACTACTGTGAGAAATAAATTTCTGTTGTGTAAGACACCCAGTGTATGGTATCTTGTTGTGGCAGTCCAAGCTGACTAATATGCCAAGTAATGCTGATGCTGGTGGTCCACAGACCGCATTCTGAGTACACTAGCCGAAGCCACATCCCCCCAGGAATTCTGTTTTAATTTGTCTGAGGGTAAGTGCAGGGCATCATTATTTTTTAATGTTTCCCGGGTGATGTTGATGTATAACCAGGACTGAGAACCACTGATCAAGGCCAATTGCTTCAACTTACAGCTAATGACACTGAGACTCAAGGAAGTTAAGTGGTTCCTTGAGTTATCATGTCTGCTATTGCTGAATTTTCCAGGTTTATAGGAGGAGAAAAAATTTCTCCTGAGGCCACACACTAGTATGTGAAAGATTTAGTCCTAGAAACCAACACTCTCCATTTCTAGGATTGACCCATTCATTTCTCTCCAAACAACATTAATTTGTTTAATTAAGGTAGATTCATTTTAAGTGGCTTTTTCATTGTAGTACAATCCAAGAATTTTGTATTCTGTATTCTATGTCTGCTCCAAAATTGTTGCTATTTGTTATGACATGCTTAATGCCTGATCATAAAGTGAGATTATACACGCATACACACATACACATATTTGTGTGTATATATGTACCTGCATGTGGCTGATCTTCACACTGTAATAGTAATGTGCCCACTATGAATAGAAACACTGTCATCTAGCATTATCCTTTTTTCTTTAAAGATTTTATTTATTTATTAATTTGAGAGAGAGAGAGAAAGAGCGTGTGCGCACAAATGAGTGGGGAGGAGGGACAGAGGCAGAGGGAGAGAGGGAGACGCAGACTCCCCGCTGAGCAGGGACCTGCCCTGGGACTGGATCCCAGGATGCTGGGATCATGACCTGAGCTGAAGGCAGAGCTTAATTGTCTGAGCCACCCAAGTGCCCTAACATTATCCTTGCAAGTAGCAGGAAGCATAGAAAATTGAGTCATGCAATAAAAATGTGAAAATTTGTTAAAACCTTTGAATGCCTTAAAAATCCCAGGTATAATGAGGATAAATGACTCAAGGAAGGTAAAAGCTTATTAAGGATTTCACCTCAAGGACCGGAGCTTGGTTAGGCGACAATCGTTAAATATGTAGTGATGAGCATACTTTGCCCACATGTCAGTGGAAAATTATATGTAGCATACACCATCAAGTTTAACAATGCTATATGCAGGGTGCCATCAATTTACATTTTGAGTAGGAATTTGATTTCCTCAAAAAAATGAAGCTTACTTCTCTATATGCATTGATATTTTGTTAATGGAAAGAATGCAGATTTACATTTTTAAATACATTGCTACAGTTCATGTAAAATATGAGAACCTCAAAAGGAGAAGTTAGTTAGACTTTTTTGGCCAATGATGCAGTATGGAGAAGTGGGAAGAAGAACATGCAGCTAGAACCCAGTCTTCCCATCTCTACCAGTAATTAGCAACAAGAACTGGCAATCACCACCTAGGTTAACCTCAGTTTCTTAGGAAAATGAAAGGGTTGCCATATGATTATTCCAAGGGTTCTTCTTTCTTGCATAGATGAGAAGTGCTTCTAAGAAATGCTGTTTTTCTGTTAGACTGTAGTTGGGTTTTTATATTTTGCTGTTGTAGCATTTTTTTTTTTTTTTTGCCTTTTTAGCATTTTTAAAAACACCAGTGTTTTCCATTTGGCCAGGAAGAGCAAAAATGGCCACCCCCAAATGGAATTATTTATAAAAATCATAAAAACTAGAATGCAGAAGAAGCAATCTGTATTCTTTGAAGTTAGTTTAGAAAAATGTATAGAAAAATGTCATTGGGTTACATACTTAGGTTTAATATCAGCAAACTGGCAATTATTCCTGCCATCCAAAAGATCATCTAAAAGATACTATCAATGCAAAACAGCCAAGGTTTTTTTTTTTTGCTTAATACAGTTGATCTCTTTGGCAGAAGAAAAAGTCCTGAGTAGCCTCGCTGTTAAATGTTTCATTGGAACTTATTATTTATAATACTTGGGCAGCAGAAATTTGAAGTGAAACATTCACTACTGAAACAACTTCACTAATTCAGCTAATACTAAAATCAAGTATTAGTTCCCCAAACTGCATATCCAACAATAGTACTTAGAAATAAATATATTAGCTAACTGGCATAAATGAAAAGCAATCTTCACAATATTGTATATAATTATTAAACCAATACAAACATGGTAAATTAACATATTATCTAGATCTAATGCTTCATTTGGTTCAAGTGCCCATTTAGTAACACTTCTACAGAATGGTGGTTCCCAAACTTTCTGTATATTGGAGTCACAGGGCTTTAAACACCCCTGTCAGTATGCTTTGATTGGCATAGGCCACCAGAAACTCTAAAAGCTCCCTAGATTGTTCTAATGCTATGGAACATTGGTTCTAACTTTGGCTGCACACTGGAACCATCTGGTATCTTTAACAACATATGGGATGCCAAGGCTTCCTTACAGAAAGAATTAAATCGGAATTTCTAAGAGTGAGCCTAGGTATTGCTGTGTTTTAGGTACTCCCCCCCAGATGATGCTAATATGGGATTAGAATTACTACTACAGAATATTTCCAAAGCAACTCCTTACCCTCCTAAATACATTAGCATAAAGTCCCATAAGGCTAGGCTTCCAAACTAATGCAAATCTGGCCTAATCTCAACTACTTTTAGCAGCATTGTGAGTGAGTGGGATGCATAAAGACAGAAGTTGGGCTATTTCTTTTTTTTCTTTTTTTTTTTTTTAAGATTTTATTTATTTGACAGAGGGAGAGAGATCACAAGTAGGCAGAGAGGCAGGCAGAGAGAGAGGGGGAAGCAGGCTCCCTGCCGACAGAGAGCCCGTGGCGGGGCTCGATCCCAGGACCCTGAGATCATGACCTGAGCCAAAGGCAGAGGCTTTAACCCACTGAGCCACCCAGGCGCCCCTTAAAATCATATTTGATTAATATATTTAATTAATATTAATGTTAAAATAATAAATTAATTAGTAGCAATTAATATTGAATCACTTAATATTAAATTAATTATTAATATTAATATTTAAAATATGCTTTCGGTTCTTTGCATGACTCAAAAGAACAAACAATATTAGTCATTTATGTTGCAAATATCAATAATCATTTGTTTAATTTCAGAGAATAGTGCTGTCACTTGGTAGGTGTATGGGACACCTTGGGTAGTTTATCTTATTTTGTTTTTGTTTTGTTTTCTCAAGAGAGGGAGGCAGGGGAAGGGGCAGAGGAAGAAGAAAGAGAATCTTAAGCAGTCTCCATGCCCAGTGTGGAGCCTGACACAGGGCTCGATCTCATGATACTCAGGACTCTGAGATCATGACTTGAGCCAAAATCAAGAGTCAGATGCTTAACACGCTGAGTCACCCGGGCACCCCAACCTTGGGTAGTTTTAAAATAAACCAGTAAGTGATATAAAAATCATCTATTCAAAAGTCAATTGAGAATGGAGAATAATTTTGACCTGACACTCAAACTGAAAGTGGGAGTTTCAGGTACGAAGCTAGTATCGACCAAGTGATTTAGTGGAAAGAGCCTGGATTTACTATCAGAAAACGTAATCCTATGTAGTCTGAGCCACTTATCTCTTGGGAAATCACCTCAACCTTCTGAGCCTGTTTCCAGTCAAATGAGCATAGTAATGCTGACATCAGTGCCTGGCGTACTAGATCTGTTAAGAGACTGTAAGGCCAGGAAATACGTACCTGTAGAAGAATTCTATATAAAAGCCTTAAATTGTGACTGAGGATGGAGAGGGTACAATTCAATTATGATTAATAATATCGCTAAATGTTTTCTTTTGTTTTAATGATGACAACTAAGTTCAGAGAGCGTGAGTCATCCGGCGATGAAGCAGTAGCTACAGAACAGTCTGGGCAACGGAGAGGGGCCAGTCGGGACTGGACAAGTCAGGGAGGCTGCGGGTCTGAGTCAGGGGGCTTGGAGAAGCCTGCGGTGGATGTCTGAGCGGGCCGAATGCTCAGAAATGGAAGGGAAACTGAAGACTGTTACTGGGTAAGTACAACTCAGGTGCAGTCGGGCTTGAGCAAACCAAAATGATCATACCACTTCAGTGACTCGAAGATGAATCTTTCAGGTGTAGGGTAAAGCAGCTTTACAAATTGACTATTTGGCCTGAGGGAGAGAAAGAAAAAAAGCATTTCAAGGATGGAGGAAGTTGTATGGTCATGGACAAGCTGGCTGGTTAGTAAAACCTAACGGGCAAATTTGAGTTTAATGAATTAAACAAGAGAACAGAAACCATGCGCTTTTAACAGCCCTATAAAATTGGGGTCCATTAGGCTAGAGCCAAGAATAAACCATAAGGACAACAATATATATCTATAGGTTGTTTTGTTTATATATACATATATTTGTTTTGTTTGGACCAAAAGAGCATAGAAGGGATGCTCCTATTTGAGATAAATAGAGGACAAACAGAACTCATTCCTTTTTTCTTCCTTATCAAGAAAAAATAACCCTTCAACTGAAAGAGTAAAATGAACTCTGTGAGAACTAATTACAAACTTAGGTGAAGAATTTGCACAAAGATAACCTAGCTCTCTAAAGTTTAACTTCTCTCGTCTACAAAAATTACATTTCAGTAGGGAGAGTTTGCAAATAAGGACTTTCATCTCAAATCAGCACAGAGAGAGAGATGAACACTAAAAGACCAGAGGTGGACAGGTAGAGTTCCAATTTTCAAAAAAGCAGCACCTAGATTCCTGAAATTAAGACAAGGGTTTTTTTACAGATCCTGTGCAAAATCAATAAAGCTATTCTTTTTTTTTTCTAAGATTTTATTTATTTATTTGACAGAGCGATCACAAGTAGGCAGAGAGGCAGGCAGAGGGAGAGGGGGAAGCAGGCTCCCCGCTGAGCAGAGAGCCCCATGTGGGGCTCGATCCCAGGACCCTGAGATCATGACCTGAGCCTAAGGATCCCAGGACCCTGAGATCATGACCTGAGCCTAAGGCAGAGGCTTTAACGCACTGAGCCACTCAGGCGCCCCAATAAACCTATTCTTATAGTAATATCTAGGCACTTAGAAAAGTTAGAAATCCAGAAGTTAACAAGAATTCATTAAGTAGTCATTTCCTGTTTTTGACAATGTTGCTATGCCAGTAGAGCAAGGACATCTCGTAGACAACACATTTGTCTGTATCTGGGAGGAAGAAGTTGCTTTTTCCTAATCCCTTGGCCTGGATATGGGTGGGTAACTTTTTCTAACTTCTACGAAGATGCCAAGCACACATGCACTTTAGCTGCTGCTCTGGAACAAGAAAAGAAAATATGACTAAGTAACACGTGAGTCCTTTATTAATGAGAATATTTATCAACAGCGTGCTAATTCAGTGTTCGTTGGCAGTGGAAAGTGCCTCAGAATGAGGACTTGAATGATGACGTGGCATACAGACCGAATTTGTAGAAGACATAAAATTGGGAGGTAGAATTACTCAATTAATTACATCAATGATATTCAACATGTCAATGAGCTAAAAGAAGAGGCGTGACAGAGCAATCAAACTTAGTAGAATCATGGTAAGAGAGGAACACCGACTAGAATGAGTGTAGGTTGGGAAGGTGTGTTTCAGAGTAGTTGTGAAAAAGACTTGACTACTTCAGAGTTTTAGGAGTAATCCAGGAGTCATTAGGGTAATACTGCTGCCCTAATAGCTCACAGGATTCACTTGAGGAAATACAGTAATTAGAACAAAGCCATTAAACATCTTTTTACCCTGTTATTTGGATGAAACCTAGAGTTTATTATTGGGGTCAGATTTTAAGAGGGACAATGGCAAAGGAAAGTTTGAACTTTCTTTTAAGTTCAAAGAACTTAAAGAAACTAAAGAACTTTCTTCTAAAAGCAGACTTCTAAGAGCTTTTCAGAAAGGATGAAGATAAGCTGATGGAGTTGGTAGGTACCCAAACTGAAGCACTCTTCTGTGCAATCGAGGTGTCAGATGCTTCCCGGAAGACGCCACAGGTCAAAGTTGCCAATCTTTGAGGCCTTTTGTAGAGGGAGCTTTTGCAAGAGAAAGATGTTATCCAAAAGCAGATTCTAGATCAATTGAAGGTAGAACTGGAGATGAAAGGAAGCAAATGACAATGGGTACTGTCACCTTTGAAGAGTTCTAAATCCTGGTTGCACATTATGATCACCTGGGAAGAGATTTTAAATGGTGTTGCTTTGACTCTAGCCCTAGAGATTCTGATTTATTGGTCTGGTGTGGGGCCCTCATTAAAAAGTATTTTATCAAAGTCCCTCTGCTGATTTACTGTTCTAGGTTGGACAATCGCTGACCGAGATGACTACTTGTTGAGAAATTAAATAAATCAAACCAGATGCTTTTTCCAAGGTGTCTTCCAAATTCAAGAAGATCAATGGAAATGAACATTTCTGGATTACCTTCTTCAGCTAGGCACTTTCACAATTAATCCTCTGTAATAATTGAATTAATACATGTAAACCCCTTAGCACAGTGTCTGGCATTGTAGTAACTCTCAAATATTAGCTATTTTTATTGTATAACCATTCAATGGAGGTGGTACTGTAAACTCTACATTACCAGTGAGGGAACTGAGGCTCTACAGTAAATTGCAAAATAAGGATTGAAACCAGATTAAAGTCAGTTCTAAATTAGAGAGTCCTTTCTCCTCTGCTCCACAGGTCACCTTTAAAACTTCTAGAAATTTATGCAAATCAGCAGTTTACCTGAGTGAACATTTTAAAAAATTTAATGAAACCACTTCCTCTTGACCTGTTTGTAAGGAATCTCTCTTCTAATGCATTTTTTTTTTGAAAAGGAGACGCATAAAAGTAGACATCCACATTTTTTTCCTAATGTGGCCTAATGTGGAAGTTCTTGAGAACTTTTAAAGACAGGGAAAATGGTTGGAAGTGGTCCTTTAGAACTCCAACAAAGCACTCTGAAGCAAAATGAAAACCTGCTGTCTGGTAAAACATCTCCGATTCTAATGAACGGATAAACATCTGTCACTTTTGGACCTCTAGCTCTGGTAGGTGTGATTACGTGCTAACACAGAGGGAGGCGAAGTCAGGCCTCAGGTGATGGCCTGGTCATACAGGACACCTCCCTGCAGTCAGGATAGATCAGGCTGCGTGCAGTGGCTGCTTTAAGGGAAGAAACTTCTCCAAAGAGGTTGTGACTACTAAGGTTGCAAATCCTCCACCTGAAAAACTTTGAGGGTTCAGAGGTCTCTCTCCTCTCCCTCCTCCTCCCTTACCCTCCTCCCTACACGGGCCTAGGAGATAAGGTAAATGAAATTTCCGCTTTAAAACCACATACGTCAAATGCTCTGTCCCTGACCACTTTACCTTTGATGATTTTAAATCCGTTGAATTTGCAGGGTTCAGTGCTTTTGGATTTAGTGATCTCGTCAGTGCAGTTAAGGGGAGAACTGCTTGTAAGTAGGTGATTTCCTCCCTTCTCTCTCAGAGTAAAATGGAACGCAGGAGAAAAGGAGGAGTAACAAACGTGGAGAAGGGGAGGGGAGTGGGCAACAGCCCCGGGAGCAAGGTTTCCTCGATTTCCTTCCCCAGGCTGTACGGAAGCATCAGCTCCTCCCCCTGGGCCTCCAAAAGTATCTTTCAGAGTCGAACCCGAAGCGTGTGGGTCACTTGGAAACTAAAGCAACTCGGAGCCAAAGAGGCCTGGCAAGGCAGGGGTGAGTGGAGGGGAAGGGTGCGCGGGGCCACAGTGGAGGGGAAGGCCGAACACAGCGCGGAGCCAGGAGTCCCCCGAGAGGAGGCGGCAGAGAAGGCGGGGCGGGCCGGAGGTCGGGGTGCGGCGTAAAGGGGGGGGTCCCCGTTTCCCCCTCCCCATTCTCGCCTCCCCGGGCTCTGGTGACGTTGCGGTTTCCTCCTCCCTCCCCCGAGCTTCAGCGCCGGCCGCGTCCCGCCCTCCTCCCCCTTCGCCCACACCCCCCCCTTCGCCCACACCCCCCACTTCGCCCACACCCCCCCCCTTCGCCCACACCCCACACCCACCCGCCCGCCCGGCTCGCAGTAGCGCCGCCCGAGGCAGAAGCGGCGCATCCCGTGGCGCGGCGCCCACTGGCACCTAAGGCGCGGCGGGCGCGCTGAGGGCTCGGCTTTGAGGGCGCCGGGGGCCCGGGCGCCCTGGAGTAAGGGGGCCGGGAGGGGGCTCTGGGAGCCTGGGCCGAAGCCGGGGAGACGACGCCCGAGAGGACGAAGCCGCGGCAGGGAGCGGTAAGCGGCGGGGCGCGCGGAGGGCGCCGTTCTGGGGCCCGCGCCGAGCAACTTTCTTCCTGGGTCTCGGGCGGGTCTCTGGGCGTCAGCGGGAGGCGGAGAGCCACGTCCCCTGCAGGGCTGCTCGCCCGGGCCCAGCGCGGCTGGGCTGCTGGAGGGCGCGCGAGGCGTGGAGCCGAGCCGTGGGCTTGCCGGGTCGGGGCAGCTTCTAGCCCCTTCCCACCCCTGGAGCGCCGGGCGCAGAGTCGGCGCACCGTGAGGTCCCGGAGATCGCTTTCGGTGCCCGGCTCCCGCCGGCCGCGCGCTGCGGTTTCCCGGCCCGCCCGCGGGGCTCCGGCTCCCCTCTGACGGGTCGGGGAGCTCAGCCTCGCGCCCTTCTTCTCCTGCGTGCTCCTCAAATTGGGGAGGGGGCGGTGATGGTTGTGTGTGCGGACCCCTCGGTCCGCTGGCAGCCCCTCCGTGCGGCTGCGGAAGCCGGGGAAACCCGTCCCGAGCCTCCCCCAGATGCTGGATTCCAGCGCCGCTTGGCCCCGCCGACACTCGGAGAAATTGTGGGTAAACCTCACTCGCAGGCAGCTCCTGGTGGCGGTGGTGGGACGCTTGACTCACAAGGCTGGGAAGCTCTGTAAGCAATGCCACATGGGCTCGAGATCTGTCGCGGCTGGAATCTGAGCTAAGTCTGTGACCCGGGAACTTTCTCGTTTTCATCGCTCATTTGAGGCAGCAGCCTCCGCTTAGGCTGGCTGCCATTGAAGCTTGAAACCAAATCCATTGCTTAAATGCAGGAGGGGAGCCTCATTTACCTGGAATTCCTTAGGTCTGGAAATGACACTTTTAGTTTCTAGGGGTCTTCGTGTAATAAAGTTCTTTAGATTTTTTTTCGTTGGTCCTCGTTAATAAGACATTAAATTCGAGAATGGACGTTCTCACTTAGAAATCGTTTCAAAACAGGCTTTTCAGTATTTTTGACAGGATTTAATCTTTCAGGAATTCCCTTTTCTTCAGCTTTTTAAACATTTCTCAATACATGATAACTTCTGAAATGATATATGTGCAATATTTGGTAGAATATTCAGACAGTACTACCAAAATGGGATCACAAAAATGTAATGTCCTTGGAAGAATAGGCTACAGGATGATCTGAGTATTTGTCTATCAGGTGTTGACTTTTTTCTTTTAAGGCCACCATATAGGCACAAGCCCTTTTATGAAGTGTGTAGTTTAGATGTATTTTAGTAAAAATGAGAAAGGGTGAAATTTAATATCTCCATCATCTACTGACCCCTCTGTGTGGGTACAGCAAAAAGTGCAAGACAGTGCTGGTAATTGAGGAGATATACAGAGGTATATAAGAAACTGCCCTAGTTCTCCTGGCATTGTCAGTATAGGATGGGAGAAAACATAAAGAAGAAGCACCTGAGAGTTAGCCTGGGAAGTGTCCTTTCCCATTGATTGGTATATCATGTCAGTGTCAGTTTTATCAATTTTTGGTTAATAAAGACAGTGGCCTGCAAAGTACATTTTTACATTCAGGTTAATAACTATTTATAGTACAGTCATCTCCGAGGTTAGGGGCCTCGTGTGAGAAGACTCCGGTAGGAAATCAGCTAGGTTGGCCATATGAGGTCAGGACCATTATAGTGACTAACATTTGTGTGAGTATTAACTTCAGTATTTATAAAATTAGTTCACAAATTAGCTAATACATGTTTTCAGTGAGATTTGTGGTTTGGCTAGTCCAATTAATCTTGCACTGCTACCTCGAGAGGACCTGGTGGTCATCCATAAAGTTCTTAACTTCACAGATGTTGTCCTACTTTCCCCAGTGCTGCTTTTGAAAGATTATTGAATCTCTGAAAAAGCGTTTTATGATTATAGGTGAAATACATTCTGCAATTATGTAATTAAGTACTTATACATATTTTCATGTTCTTTGCGGTAGATTATTTTGGTATTTATTTGTAGTGCCTCAGATTCACAATGTATTGTGTGAAAGAAATTACATTACTCCCATTCAGTTTTATGATTGCAGCAAATGATTGGAAAGGGATAAAGGATAAAATATTTAAAGTTGGATTTTAATATATCAGTAATCTAAGTTTTCAAAAGGGGTAAAGAATCCTACTAAGACTAGCATTTTGGCATTGCAGTATATATGATGTATTACTTAACCGTTACCATGTTTGAGTCTAAAATATAGTAAGTATTCTTATCATTTTTCAGGACCCCTCCCCCTCAAAAAAGAGAAATAGTGTCATTGTCCTGCCTTGTGTTTGTGACAGGCCTTGGAGTGAGGAGTCTGGGGTAGAGGGAACTTCAACATCATAATGGATATTGGTATTTCATTTACTGAGAGGGGCTGGACCTTTACTATTCTGAAGGAGTGGGTATGGCACCTGATAGGGTTCAGTGGGCAGCAGCCTTCTGAAAGAATATGTCCAAGCAGAGGACAGGACAGTTCTTGTTACCGTTGCCTGAGGGTTTCCTCATCTTGGAATTACACTGTCTTCCTCTAATTGAGGGTCACCCAGTTACCAGCAGATGTTTGGATGACACAATAAAATTCTCTAAACCTAGAATCAGTGCCCAACATGGGAATTAGGCAAGTGTATAAGCCCGGAGTACCAAATAGAGAAATTGTTTTCCCATGCAATTCATTGGGTGAGTTAGTGGCAGCATAGGAACTAGAGATTAAAATCCCAGATTCCCGAGGCACTGATCCATGCATCCATTTGGTGACAGCAATAATTAGGAAAGGATAGATTTCAAAGTGTTGCCAACTCTAATGCCCAATTCTAATAGGAAATTCCCTTTTAAAAATTAAACTCTGGGGGCGCCTGGGTGGCTCAGTCTGTTAAACTTCTGCCTTCGGCTCAGGTCATGATCCCAAGGTCCTGGGATTGAGCCCCTGTCATGATCCCAAGTCCCTGGGATTGAGCCCCCACAGTGGGCTCCCTGCTCAGTGGGGAGCCTGCTTCTCCTCCTGCTCCCTGTGCTTGTGCTCTATGTCAAATAAATAAATAAAATCTTAAAAAAATTTAAACTCTGCATTGCATTAAATGGATAATATTTTTAATTGAAATAGTTGTTCTTTAAAGAAAATCTTTCCATTAGTGAATAAACTTAGTGCCATGTTCTGACCCATCTACGTTAGTGTTTCACAACTTCTAGTCACATAATGGAAGAGTGGTTTGGTTAGCTGTCGGTTCTACAGAAAGGATTCAAACTAGTAGAAAGTGTTGTGGGTAGGGTAAAGAGGTGCCATTAGGTTTAATAAACTCTTACTTACAAATTCATATGTTTAGACAACTGAAGGAAAAGAAAAGTCCCTGATAGATTATATGGCAACACGAATACTTGCATTTTAAAATCACCTAGTACTTTTTTTTTTCAAATCTGGTACTTTCATATTTTAGCCTAGTAGAAATGGAAAATGATACAGAGCAGGTGTCTTATCCTTATTTTAGGGGTGTGGAAATGCAAATACGGTGAAGGTAAGAGACTTGTCTGTCATTTTACAAATAATTAGTGGCCTACCTTAAATATGAGGTGAACCTACATTGCACCTTTAATTCTACTTTTCTCCTTCATGACTCCAAGTTCATATGATTAAAGATTCTTACATTTCTTCTTCCTACAAATGTAGTTTATTATCCCTTTTACTACTCATTACTGTCCAGGACTGTCAGCTCCATCAAATGCTTATGTGCTTCCCAGACTTCTGTAAACTGGCTATTCATAGACCCTCTTCCCATAGCTCCCACTTCTTTAACTCTAGGCCTTGTAAGGATTCCATTGTGGGCCTCTTGTAATTCCTGAATTCCTGCAGAGTCCTAGACTCATCGCTCAGTTCTCATTAGCTGTCTTAAGGTCTTGGGGTGCTTTACCAGTTGTGTGGCTTGCTTCTGCCTCTCCAGGCAAGCTCCAGCCTGTTGAGGGTGTGGAATCCAGATCTTTCAGACGCCCAGAAGAGTATAAACCTGCAGGAGGCAGAGTGAGCCTTTGCAGAGCTTGTTGGGGATCACAAAGAAGAAAAGGGAGTGATTTTCATTTGGCAAGAGAAGAAAAAGACAGTTGAGGCCATCTGTTTATTTCTTGAATGGGGTAGTTTGTTCAGCCCTTAATTCAGAAGAACACTATGAATTTTTAATGTGTATTAAGATCACCACTGGATTTCCTTCTAGTTGTTTCAACTCCCTTGGGATATTCCGTAAGCATGAACTTGGTAAGTGTTGTCATCAAATGTTAGTAAACAATTCCTGAAAGAACCGAATTTGCCTCTTCAGTAATATCTAGAAGCTATAAACATACTGATAATAAGTGTGGTTTGTTTTGACATTTTATATTTGGGAATGGTTATGGCTGTTAGATAAGGATGGTCCTGTATTTAAAAACATAACAGACCTGTACCCTGGGGTAAATAATACATTATAATTTAATAAAAAAATTAAAAAAAAACATAAAGAAAGGGGTGCCTGGGTGGCTCAGTGGGTTAAAGCCTTTGCCTTCGGCTCAGGTCATGATCCCAGGGTCCTGGGATCGAGCCAGCATGGGGCTCTCTGCTCAGCGGGGAGCCTGCTTCCCCCCTCTCTCTGCCTGCCTCTCTGCCTGCTTGTGATATCTCTCTCTCTGTCAAATAAATAAGTAAAATCTTGAAAAATATGTATATATATAACAGAAGACATATATGCAGTTAACTCTCAATAGCTTGTACATGACATATGTATTGTAGGTTATTTGTGTCTATCTGTTTTGTCCTAGACAGGGTCAGAGAGAGTTTGCGACTGAGTTGTATATTTCTGCATGCCAAAAAAATTTTTTGGTTTCCATTATTTATGGAATTAATACTGCCTCTCCTCCCCAGTGAATATGAAAAAAATAGGATAATCATAGTAAAATTCCCTGTGTGTGTTTCAATTAGTATACATTGCTCTTTTAGTAGAAATCGAATAGATCCACAATCAGTTTAAGAGCTGTCATTGAAATCTTTCCATTTGAAATATTCATTGCATACACAGATGCCTTAGAGTTGTAAATTTGTATTTGTTGATTAAATCAAGGCTTCTGCATTTTTCTCGCGTGTAACAAACTTAGCTACCAAGCCATAGGCACTTGATGCGTGCAGATGTTATACCACAGCAAAGTTGAATCAGCATTTCATTACTCTTAAAAGGAATTTGTAAAGGAAATGGGCTTACCAAACTTGTGGGCCTATAATATTTTTATTGATGAAGTACACAGGCCATATTTGCCTTTACTGTTGGAGTCTAATGGCTAGTGCAAGAAAAATGGGGCTATTTGTTCACAATTCATGAAGTGGGAGGTAACAACATTAGGCTGGTTATGTATATTTCAGTGTATAATGTACGGAGTAATCTGCACATGTTGTGATGCTAGCAGGGATTACTCATTCCCAGATGTCACAGACGATGGATTGACACTTTCTTTTTTTTTTTTTGACACTTTCATTTAGAAGACTCCCTCAGAGTGAAGCAGGGAAAGGGTTTTTGGATTGCTAACGTTAGTTTGCATCCAGAAAGTTGCGTCAGTGACAAGAAACTCAAGAATCGCATGATAAAAATCACCAAGTAGTTTCAAAGTGTTTGCATGCTGAGGTACACTCAACAGCCCAATGGGCCCGGTAGAGGAGCAGTGAAGATGGCCTGGCTACGGGACAGTTCTGCTTACCTTCTCTACAGCTCGGCCTGTAATTCTTTCTTATTGAAGCAGCACTTGTTGTTTGGGCCTACTGAGGATAAACTGTAAGTCATGGATTTCTAGAATTCCACAAATTCTGGTGAAGAACTCTTCTTGGGGCCTTGGCGGTTTAATGATAGCATTCTAGGAGGTACAAATGGCGCCAGACTCACCAACCTTGTGGCTAATCAGGCTTGGGCCAGCTGCATTTTGGAATCACCTGCAGTGTTTACACTTCTCCCTTGGGGGGAATGGGCCTGGCAGGAAGGAAAAAGTAGCCTGAAAGGGAATGTTGCACAGCTGTTTTCCATCTTCCCTGAAGAAAAAGAAGAGGAAATCAACTTACAGCAAGCATCAAGAGGGATTTATGCTAAACACAGGGAAGTTTTTCTGAATGTTTTAACCTTTAGAATGGCTTTCTGAAAGAGGCCTTGGAGTTCTTCTGTGTTTGTAAAGGTTTAAGTGAGGCTGGCCTGGAGGGATGTCAGCATCTGTCTTCTCAGGTTCTAATTTTATGATGTCGGCTCATCTGGATATGAAAATCTTAGGAATTAAAAAGGACTTAATTATATGAATATAGAAGAAATAGTCAGTTTTGGTGTTTGAAACCCAAGTTACCTTTATGGTTTCTACTTAGCATTTTTGTTATTAGAGCAAAGAATTTGCTCGCTGGCTAAATATTGATTATGTGTAAAAGTCCTTTTAACCGTTCATTCAGGTATACATTATAATATCTGAAAATTCCTCTTCTCTATACTTAATCTGTTTTCTCCCCCAAGGTCGCTTTTCTCCACATTTCTTTTTTAGTCTAGAAAACCTTAAAAAAAGGTTTTGGCACCAGACTATAGTCTTCCATTTGGGCTTTTCAGTAATATCTTTTATGTTTTTCTGCTCTGTTTTTTATAGTATAACTAGACTGGCAGTAGTGGCCACAGGAACATATGGGGCATTCATCAGTCAAGTGGTCAAAATACAGAGGTTGCCTATATCAGAAAGAGTCTGGAAACTTCTCTCATTTACCAAACTTCTTATAGCGGTATTTATGGTTAAAAATTAATAATGGTATTTATAAAAATGTAAAGCGAACTTTGTTTCATTTTTGTTTAGGAAAATAGAGTCACTAAGAGAATTGAGGATTTCAGGCCAGTGGTTCTGTCCTCAATACTAAAATTAGACAGTACTTGAGGTGTAATTCTCTTGAAAGCAGGTTCATTTTGATGCACCACAAAGCTTTGGAAAAAGCACTCTCAGCCAGTGTCAGTCGGCAAGAAGTAGAGCCCAGCAAATCAGTGTCTTAGGAATTGGAATTAGGAGTTTCAGCTTAGTTTTACAGTCCATGATTTTAAAGCAGTTTTGAAATGTTTTCACAATTACCTTTCTCAAAGGAAACTGATTCTTGGAAGCACTGAAAAACCCTGCAACTTGTCTTAGGTAAGAGTGTTTTTTGCTGGCCCATTTGGTGGTAAGCTCAATTTCTTCTTTCCCTCCTTTATCTTTACCTTAAGTCTTCCATGAATTAGAGGCTATCAGTTCTACTCAGAACCCAGGAGAAGTAGAGAGAAAATAAGAATCTGTTAGGGTGCCTGGCTGGCTCAGATGAAAGAACCAGTGACTTGATTTCGGAGTCTTGAGGTCGAGCCCCACATTGGGTGTAGAGATTACTTAAATAAATGAACACTTAAAAATCTTAAGCTCCACTGTTTCTTCTAAGGAAACAGCATTGTTCAGATTGGATTCATCACATGTTAACCATGTGCTATGTTATGGTTCTAACGTTCTCACCATTAAAATTTTCAGAGTTACTGTGACTTGCATAGAATTATTCCATATTACATTCAAATTAACAAATAGTATTTTGAGTATCTGCCGCACAAACTTGGGAACTTTACAAATTCAATTTCATTTCTCGTTGTTGAATTTCATCTTGCAAGTTTCAGGTTAAGATGGACCACATTCAATATCACTTTCTTGGGGAAGAAATGTGTGTAGTGTTTGTACTACTAAATTGCCATAAAATGATAGATCCTGTGCCTAAAGAAGGTGAATTGAGCTGGCAGTGTTAGGGTGGTTTTATAACAGATCCTTCTTTGTGTCCTTACACCTTTTTTTTCTTGGTGAAGCCACTGAAGTTTGGTTCAGTGATTGCAAGTTTTAGAAAAGATAAATCTGTGTTACTTGGGAATGAATGCTTTGATATATAACTTTTCCCAATGTACTTTGGAACCTGGAGAGTTAGATGAAAGAACATTATACTTTAGTGATAGAAATACTGAAAGGATTTAGTCATTCAGCAAGTATTTGCCAGGTACTTCTGTGTTTGAAGGGACGTCTGTGTGGAGGTGAAAAGGGAAAGCATACAAAATAAATATGACATGGTTTCCAGCCTTGGGGAACTGTAAAATCTGGTGGGAAAAGACTAACCAAGTATGAAATTTTATGAGAAGAACTAAGTGCTGACCAGAGCCGAATGCATGCAGTACAACTGCAGGAAGGAGGAGGAGATCCATAGGATTACCAGGGCAGAGAACACCCAGCAAGGAGGGGAGAACGAACTGGGCCTCAGAGGACTTTATGCCCGAAAGGGGAAGGAAAAAAGCATCGCAAGCAGGGCAGCTGAGCCAACGCACAGGAAGCAGAGAAAGGGAGTGGCTGCTAGGTCGAGGAGAACTTGGGAAAATTGTGGGAATTCCCTTCTCTCCTGTAACATACTCTTTCCTTTCTTCCCTTCATTCTGCATCTGTTCTTTCACTGTTTTTCACAAGTATTTCTTGAAGGTCTGATTGCATGTAATCAGCTGTGCATGCCACTGCGGGAAAGACCAGACCAAGACTCCGGCCTCACGACAGCTTCTACCCCAGTGGTTACGATTCACCTCCAATCCCTTTTGGATCCAGAGAGGACTGAAACCATAAATATGAGAAAGGAAGATAACATATACCTTCAAATAACTCAGTAACTTGAGCATGTAATTAGGACTAAATGCATACATTACTAAATGTATATAAAGCTATAAACATTTTTATTGACCCCTTTTTAGGTCCAATTCAGGTCCAATTCACCTCAGTCCATCTTTCTCCTCCCCAGCTTGTGGTAACTTCTGTAAATCTCAATAGTAGTTTGTCATTCTCATGTGGACATCCTTCTTTTTATTTTAGTGGTTTGTGTGAAACTTTCATTTCTTTTGCTGCCTTATAAGATGGTGTAAGCACCTTCTTGGCGACATTGTTCCTGAATTCTCAAGGTATTTTGAACAGTCATATACAAGGCCCCAGAGGAGACCACTTATGGATGGAGTTGCCCGGGAAGGCATCATAAAGAATGTTGTATTCTTTGACAAAGACGAGAGGTTGGGTGTGGAGCAGCATGGAGGGCAGACGCCAGAATAGAATAACAATGGGAATAAAAGACAAAAATGTGAGTTGTGCTCAGACAAGGAAGGGCAGGTAAGTGCAACGGGGAGAATTTGTGTAGGGAGGAAATGAGTGATAAAATGAAGGTAGGCAGGTGTTAGATTGTGGAAGCTCTGGGGTGAGAAATTTGTTCGTTTTCTTGTGGGAAATAGAGGTTCTTGGGTAGGAAAGTGATATATTATTAGTGATTGTTTAGTCTGTGAGGAATTTTGTGGTTTACAACGCTAGTTGTTTCATGGGTAGTGTGGTCAGACTGCGTGGGTCTCTCTCAGCTCTTCACTACGTGACTTACTGGGCAACTTACTCAACCCACCTATGCCTCAGTTTCTTCATCTGTAAAAAGAGGCTGATATTAATATCTACATCATGGGCCTGTGGTGAAGATTAAATGAGTTAATCCACGTGAAGTACTTAACACAGTTTCTGGCACTTGGTAAGCACTGTATAATATTTATCGTTTAAAGCAATAAGAATTATGATTTCTGCTTTAGAAATGAGAAAATTTAGAGCTAGGACTGTATTTGCTAGAGCCGCTGTAGCAAAGTGCCTCTGACTGTAGAGTTAGAGTTAAATTTCTAGACAGAAATTTATTGTCTCATAATTCTAGAGGTTAGAAGTCCAGGATCAAGGCACGAATGGGTTTTGGTTCCTTCTAAGGCTATGAAGGAGAGTCTATTCCATGCCTCTCTGGTAGCTTCTGGCAGTGTCTGTCAATCTTTGGCATTCCTAGGCTTGGCAATATTCACCCTGATCTCTACCTTCATCATCCCATGGCATTCTCCCTGTGTGTCTCTTTGTCTCCGAATGTCCTCTTTTTAGAAACATACCATATTGGATTAGGGACCCATCCTACTCCAATATGAGCTTTTCTTAACTAATTATATCTGCAACAACCCTGTTTCTAACTAAGGTCACATTCTGAGATATGGGTGATTCGGACTTCTACACGATGAACTTTTACGAGACACAGTTCAACCCGTAACAGACTCCAGGTCAGATCTTTTGAGTCTACCACGCTATGGCCACGGTGTACCAGAAGGATTGTGGAAAAGGGGAGAAATCTGTAGGTCTGTATGAGAAACAATTAATGAGCTCTCCTTGGTTCTTCTGTCTCCTGTTTGCCTAGACCCACACCATTCCCTGAATGGCTGCAGTGATGGGCATGTGACAGAGAGTCTTTGGATTTGAGATGTCCCTGTCTCCCGAAGGGATCTTTTGCATTTCTTTCGTCTTTCCAGCATAGCAGTCTCTTGCTTCTTTCCATCTGGGGATTGGAGATAAAGGTATTCAGTTTAGGGATATTATACTTGCACTGGATAATTTTCAGTCTTCTCTATAAATTTGGATGATAGATCACTGTCCCAAAGTATAGGTGATAAAGGAAGAATTGAATACTTTTGGAAAGAGGCAAAAATCCAAAGTATCAATAGTCAAGATTTTACTGAAGAGTCGATTGGAGATGAGTAAGTGGGTCAATTGCTGAGGTCAGATTAAAGTTGAGGCCTCTCAGGTTTATCGTTGGAATTGAGGTGGAATGGGCAAATACAATTGAGGTTTCTAAGTCACTATGGTAGTTGGAAATATCCCCAAACAATAGAAATTGCCGGGGATGGTTAAGACATCCACAAGTGGTGATTTCAAGTGGCAAATATACCAGGAGAGTCACTAAGACAACTAAGGAGTGGCCCCAGGATCCAAAAACCTCACTCCACCTCCCCTGTGGGTCGGGAAGAATGAAGTGTGACCTCTCAGAGGGCACAGCAGAGCACGGGGTGTCATTGAAAGAATCAAAGTTTCTTCATAAAATCTTTAACTTGGAAGCAGCCTAAGTGACACCTGGTCCCCTGCCTCATCTAACTCAGGAATTGCCTGACAGGTGGTCCTCTTACCTCCACATTCATTCGGCACAATATATGAGAGGGAAGTTTAGAAAATAAGATTAGTACAAAAGGAGTTTTCTCCAGCATCCAGCTCCACAAAGAGAATGCCTTCAGCTTTGACCAAAAGAAATCGCTAGGTGAAATCTGGTTGTGAGCAGAGGGTTGGATGAAATGGGCAGGGTGGAGATGAGAAGTGTATGCCCAGATTAGGAGATGTGGAGAACGGGCTAACATTCCCACATTCCCAGAGTAGGATGCTAAAGACAACAAAATAGAGACAGTTGATTCACCAAGACATCCAGTTAAGCATGCATGACCTTGGACATATAGACACAAACAGTAAATATCTGGCTGTGTTTCAGGCTCTGATTTGGGGTATTTTTGTCAGGACACTTTTTTTTTTTTTTTGGCCTGCGGGTCTGTGGCCAGAAGTTATTCTTTTGTTCTGCACGGTGATCATAGTTTCCAGCAGTCTAGTAAAACTTTTCCTTAGATTGTTTCCTGGCTAGTAACACTTTATAGATCTATAAAAACTCACCATAATAAGATATTTAGCACAAAATAATAGGAGTGGAATAGGTGTACGAGAAATAATTCATTAGAAAGCATCCGGATTCTTTTGAGTTCTCAAGCTAAAAGAAATGTTATCAGTACAGGAAGATTTTTTTTTTTTTTTTTTGCAAATAGCTCTAATAAAGGCCTTATACCAAACCATTAAATAACAATCTTTGGGAATACAGTTAAAAGTAGGAACATGAAAGGAATCGCTCTAAATCTCAGAACAGAACAACTTTAATAAAAAGTCTTAGCACCAGACAACCAACCATCCAGCAGAAAGAGAGGCCTGGCTGGTCTGGGCAGGAGTAGGTGGGAAAAGTGGCAGAATGTCTAATCCAATGTGAAATGGGCTGAAAGTTTTGTGGTGGCTTCTAGAGAAAGACCTGGAGAAAAAAACATGAAAACCATCCATGGACTGTTGGGAAACAAAATGGGATACTCAGGACATGGAGTGTGATCTGAGGTGGGCCAGGCACATTAACAAGGGCGTAGCAGACTTGGGGCACAGTAAGCCCCCTGCAGCCTGGGGCAGATACAGTGAGAGCTTTGTGCCCGAGGGAGGGTTGGGAGGGCAGTGGGTATGGTGGCAGCTGTTGGTAAAGTGTAAGCTTGAAAGGGTCAAACAACATTGTAGTGACCTTGAAAGGATCAAACATTGTAGTTCATTTTACCTCCAAATGGTTTGTCTTGGTACACAAAGCTTTTTATTGCTTCTTTTTATGTAGTTATATTAATCGAGCTATATAATTATGTGTAGTTATCTCTGAGTTTTTGAAGGTTAACATCTTAACACATTAGTTAATCCATTCAGTAAATAAGCCCTGCCTGTTTATGAAGTGTTGGGTGCTCTTCTAGGTGTTGGGGACACAGCAGAAAGCAAAGTGCCCTCGTGGGGCTTGCATTTTAGAGGGGACGGCCAGGCAGACCAAAGAAATAATAAATTATGTAGTAGATTAGAAGGTTATAAGTGTTATGAAGAAAATTAAAATCTGGAAGGGAGTTAGGGAATGGTGGTGATTGAGTTAAATTACATGGTCACAGCCAGCCTTGCTGAGGAAGTCACATTTGAACAAAAACTTTAAGGAGACAAGGGACCAAGCCACGTGGATGTCTGGGGGTTCTAGATGTCTGGGGGTTCGCATTCTAGGCAGAAAGAACACAGACACGGAGGAGGGAGCATGCCTTTTGAGTACAAGGAGAGCAGGGAGGCCACGTGGCTAGGATGGGACCTACAGAGAGCTGTAGGTCAAGAAAGCAGAGATCTCGGCAACATAGGCAGGCCTTCGTAGTACCTTAAGAGCAATTGTAAGCATTTTCGTTCTTACTCTGAATGATGGGAAGCTACTGAAGGTTTTTATTTTTTATTTTATTTTATTTATTTTTAAGGATTTTATTTATTTATCTAACAGAGATGGAGAGAGTGTGTGCAAGGCCAAGCAGGGAGAGTGGGAGAGGGAGAGGTGAGACTCAGTCCCAGGACCTTGGGATCATGACCTGAGCCAAAAGCAGCCCCTTAACCCACTGAGCTGCCCAGGTGCCCGATTGAAGGATGTTAAACAGAACAGTGACATAACCCGAATTGTAATTGAACAAGGACGGCTCTGGCTCCTGTGTTGAGAATGGCCATTGGAAGGTGAGGGTGAAGGCAGGCAGACTAGTTTGGAACCTTTTGCTGTAATTCCGGCTAGACATGGCATGGCTTAGGGATTATGGCAGTAGTGAAAGTATCTGCATTCTGGATGTGTTTTGAGGATGGAATCAACAGAATTGGCTGATGGTTTAGACATGGAGACAGAGCCGGTAAGGGAAGGACGGGGAGTTTGGGCCTCAGTTGCTGGCAGGATTGATTGCCAGTAACTGAGATGGGCAAGTCCTGAGAAGACAGTGCCTATGTCTTTCGGTTAATTACATGTATGTATCATCATTCTACAAACCAAGTCTGTGCTATTCTGAGTTTTGATTATGATTCATAAGAGGTCATTTGGAAAGTACTCAGGGATTTCAGTGCCAAGGAACTATGATCTGTGAGACAAAAATGAGAATTGAAAAAAACTACATATAAAAGTGTTTGAGAATGTTAAAGGCAGCAAAAAAGTTGAAAGTGTTGTCATAGGTTAGTATTTGAAGATTGGAAAAATGAAGAATGCTTGAATATGATTAAGGAATGAAAAAGACCTTCATGTATATAGAGAAAAACATCACTCTCCAATATATACTCTGTATACAAACTCATGAATATATATACTCATCCAATAAATGAAATTTTTATTTTGATTGAATAAGCTGGAATTGTAGGTTTAATGCCAGCAAATTACTTTCCCATGAAATTCTTTTATGCCTTTTGCCTAATATCTGTGTATTTCATTTTTTGGATAATACCTATAGCTTTTAGGCAATCTCTGAATCTGGTACTGTATATTTCACTCTGTCCTTTGCTTGAATAGCAGTATCCTTGGACAGAATCATTTTTCTGAGGATAAATCATAAAAAAATAGCAAAAGTTGAGTACAAGAAAAAGATTTGGTGAATAGTATCCCAGTACTTTCTAATGAGGCCATTTGTATGGCAAGATTCACACTTCTGACAAGAATTTAGATGATTGGACTTAAAAGAAGACTGGGGAGGGGGTTCCCCAGGACCACTGCCAGACCCAGTGATCCACTAGAAGCCACTCACAAAAAGGTGTTTTGATCATGAATATGGCGTGACACAGCCAAGGATACAGATTACAATCAGCAAAGGGAAAAGATACGTGGGGCAGAGTTCATGAGAAACCAGGCCCAGGCTTCCAGGTCTCCTCTCTTTGGGGAGTGGCACTCCTGGTCACAGTATGCGACAACATGTGCAAAGTGTTGCCAGCCAGGGAAGCTCACCCCAGCCTTGGTGTCCAGGGCTTTCACTGGGGTCCAGGCGTGTAGACATGCAGCACCTACATGACTGACTTCCGCTATTGAGAGTCTAGCCCCTCAGAGCGAAGGTAGGAGTTTGTCATGAATCGCACTGTTGGTGTAAACCATCTGACCCTGCTGGTACGACCTGGCCTGAGGCCACAGGTATACGAAAAACTTGTATCTGACAGAATAAAACAGACCGTTCTTAGAAATTTTGCAGGGTTTGAGCAGTAGGCCTACCATTTCCCGCATAGGGTGGTTGGCATGGTAGGGCCTTGAGGATGTTCTTAGTGTTTCTTAGAGTCATTATCAAATGCTAAACCAAAAGACCAAATCCTGGAGGAGAATGACATCAGGACATACCCCAAATATACATAGTCTTAGCCAAATTCATAAGTGAGTGAAATTGAGTAGATTACATATGAGAGGTGAAGTGTGTTTTGCGGTACTTAGCCTGAGAATCTATAGTTGATGTCATGACTCATTCCATGGAGGTTTGCAGATACTGGGCTTGAGGAGCAGGGGACCTGACCTACAAGGACATGTGGCGTTGACTGAAATCGGGAAAGAGGTGGAAAGGAGGAAAGGGAGCCTTCAAGTTGACCCTGAAGCAGAGGAATTGGTTCATTCACGTCTGGAGGCTGAGAAGTCCCATTATCTGCAGTCTACAGGCTGGATCCCAGGAAAGGTAGTGATGTAACCCCAATCTAAGGGCAGAATAAGACTGATGGTCGAGCTCTGGCTGGCAGACAGGCAGGGAGTGTGGAGAATGTGCATGAATGAGAATGAATTCTCCCTCTCCCTTCTGTTCTGTTCAGACCCTCAGTGGATTGAATGAGGCTCACCCACATCAAAGAGAACAATCTCCTCTACTTTTATCTGGTCTGCTGATTCAAATGCTAATCTCTTGTGGAAACCCCTTTTGGGGAGACACATCCAGAAATAATGTTTAGCAAGATATCTGGGTACCCATAGCCTGTTAGTTGACAATTAACTATCACAACTGGTAAGAAAGAAAAATTAAAGCGGGAGAGTTGGTTATAGAATTAAAGGTAGTTTTGTCTACAAATTCTAGGAGTTATATTACCAGCTGAAAGCTAATATATATTGCCCTTTAGGGGAAGTAGAAAAAATACTTCAGTCAAACATCAGATTTTTTAAAATTACATATAGGTTCAGAAGTGATTTTTTTCATCTTTTAAATTTCATCAAGACTGGTGTTTCTATCTGTAGGATGTTTTTCTGACTGTAGACACATATGTGTCATTATGGTATATCAGAAAGGTTTTTCTCTATATATAAATATTGGTTGAGGAAGAAATAGTATTAGATTGCAGACTTCTTTCCTTTTCAGATGTGTTGCGTTACTTGGAATATGTAGCCTGAAAGTTATAAATGTATCCTTGAGCAGGAAGAAGGGGAAACCTTTTGACTTCAGATACTTTATTTTTGTGAAAATTATTTGATATTTTTAGGCTCCTGATGACTCTATGGGGTTCTGAACACACAATGCATTGTACCTATTTTAAAAATAACATTCCGCGTGTGATAGTTTAGTGAGCGCTTCCTCCTGGTGTCATGGCACACTTCCTCTCCGTTGGACTGACCTTGGTTTCGCTGAGAAGATGATGACGGCTAGCACTTACAGGACACCTTCCAAGTCCTAGACACCCTTTTAATGTTTTAGGTGTATCAGCTGATTGAAGAGCACGGAAACCCTATAAGGAAGGTATTATTTTATCCAGTTGACTTAGGGGAAAACAGGGACCTAGCTAAGGCTGGGATTCCAACCTTGGAAGTCTGGCTCCAGCTTGTGGCCACAGCCACTAGTCTAATGTTCTGAGGTGAATAATGATGACTAGCATTTTGGGGGAACTCTTAACCAGAAAGTGTTAAGTGCTGTATAAGTCTTATCTCATTTAATCTCCCAACCATTACATAAGACGGATACTATTTTCATCTTAATTTGAAATAAGGGACTAGGTTTCAATAGTTGGCTTGTCTAAAGTCACAGAGCGCTAAACAAAAGCCACTCTGATCCCCCTGTGAGCTCTCTTAGCCATGTCACCGGTCTGCCCTTGTCGATCTATGGCAGGAAGAAAAACTGCACTTTAGTTTTCGTGATTATTTATGGGTTTGTTTAACTGTTATTTGAAATTATATAAAGTTTTATTTATACAATTGATTTAGCCACTAGCTTCATTCTCTTTTTCTTTTCTATGCTTTATATTTTTAGCCAGGAAGGCCAGAAAAGTGTTTTCATGGTTAAAGCTATTGCTGAGAAAGCCATAGCTGGTTTTGTAGAACCTTCCAGAGAATCTGTGGTTAGTTACTGTTTAGAAGAATTTTGAGGGGAAAAAAAAAAAAAGATTGTTAATTTTCTTTTCTTCTGGGGCCAGCTACAGTCAGTTAAAGAAATTACATTAGACTAAGAGAGAATTCCTAATCACTTTTATTGTCCAGGTAATACAAGTTCTGCAGTTTAAAATGAACCAACTCAGGGGCATGTGCGTGGCTCAGTCAGTTGAGTGGCTGATCCTTGATTTTGGCTCAGGTCATGATCTTAGGGTCACGGGATTGACCGACGTGGGGCTCTGCTCTTAATGAGGAGTCTGCTTGAGATTCTCTCCCTCTGCCCCTTCCTTTGCTCCTCACCCTGCTCACACTCCCACGCATGTGCGCTCTCTCTCAAATAAATAAATCCTTAAAAAAAAAAAACCCTCAGAAACATAATTTTCTTAGATTTTTATCCTATAATTATTAAGGGCAGAGCATAATTTTTCTTGTTTACTTTTTATCGCTTTGCCTAGCATGGTTTCTGAATTTAATAGCTGCTCAATATGTGACTGAATTAATTAATTAATATTTACAAGAAATTCTTATACCCGACATGGATGGGAAATCGATCTTCTAGTTCTGGAAAACAATGCACTGGAAAACCTAATGTGCATGAAATAGTACTTTTTTTAGGAATACCTGAGTGACTCAGTTGGTTAAGCATCTGCCTTCCGCTCAGGTCATAATCCCAGGACCCTGGGATGGAGTCCCATATAGGGCTCCTTGCTCAACAGGGATCCTGCTTCTCCTGCCTGCAGCTCCTCCTGTTTGTTCTCTCTCTCTGACAAATAAGTTTTAAAAAATCTTTAAAAAAATGACTACTTTTTAAAAGCTTTGGAATACCAAAAAGAAATACACTTAATTATATTCAACATTATATTATCTGAAAATAGTATCAGAATAAAAATTTTTTTAAACAATTTTATTTATTTATTTATTTATTATTTTTTAAGATTTTATTTATTTGACAGAGAGAGAGCGAGCAGGAGCAGGGGAGAGGAGCAAAGGGAAAGGGAGAAACAGGCTCTCCACTGAGCAGGGAGCCAGATGCAGGATGTGGGACTCAATCCCAGGACCCCAGGATCATGACCTGAGCTGAAGGTAGGCTCTTAACCAACTGAGCCACCCAGGCACCTCCCAGAATATATATATTTTAAAGATTTTACTTATTTACTTGAGAGAGAGCAAGGGGGAGAGAGAGAAGACAGAGGGAGAGAGTGAAGCAGACTCCCTGCTGAGCAGGGAGCCCAACATGGGGCTCAATCCCAAGACCCTGAGATCATAACCTGAGCCGAAGGCAGACACTTAACTGACTGAGCCACCCAGGTGCCCCCAGAATAAAAAAAATTTGAAAATACTTTAGCATATTTATTCTAACGCCATCATTAAAAAAATCAATTAAAATTGTAATAAAGAGGTACCAATTAGAGGGTGTCGAATTGTTAGACTGCTAGATAAACTAGAATTTACTTACAGCTTAGAAAGTATAACTATTTCCTCTTTTAGACCTTTTATAGGCAAAAGTAGCTGCTTCATTGATCTCCTCAGTGACTTTGTAGCTCCTCCTCCTTACCTCTAACCTGCTTTCTCTTTGCCTCCATGAAAGTACAGATTTTATTTCCTTTCTATTTTCTGTAAGACAGCCACACTCTCAAAAAGTGGATCTTATTTTTTTTAGGTAATACCTTCATTTATTTATTTTTTAAAGTAACCTCTATGCCCAGCGTGGGGCTTGAGCTCATGATCCCAAAATCAAGAGTTGCATGCTCTACTAAGCCAGGCAGGTGCCCCAAAAGCTGGATCTTAATGGTTCTTGTAGTAATGCGCACCAGGCAGAACTCTACCACTAAACGATGCCTTCAGTTTGATAGCCATTAAATTACTTATTCAGGTAGTCCTCTGGTGAATGGGAGATGGAGCCTTCATTTTAAACATAATTTAGGTTAACCATTCTTCTCATAGAAGGAAGTTATATAATAGTTATCATTGTTGGTCTAGGAAAGAAGTGAGCTTCAGATTACATTGTGAGAAAATGTGTTATCTTCACAAAAAACTTCCCCAGGAACAATATAAAAATGGTCTTGGAATGCACAGAGCTGCACTTAACTTAAAACCTAACTTAAGGTTTCTCCAGTGTTGACTGTGAAGGTGGTGAGTACCATTATTATACACAGTGTGGTTTTGCTGTGTGGGTTCAGGGTTGTAATTACTCCCTCAGTAGTGTGTGTAAATTCTTGGAGGTTCCATATGCTATAATTTCATATTGTGGATTTTTGTTTGAAAATGACTTTTTGGGGAGATATATTTCATTTCACCCTAAATAAGGAAAACAATAAACCCTCAGTAAAAGGAACTTTCCATTTTGATTAAGAGCCCATGGTTTTTAAAATATTCTTTTTTTGGCTGAGTCTACAGGCTTTTCACATCAGGGAATATAATTTTAGCAAATGATTGTGTAGTACCAAAACCATATGTTTTCTTAGGATTTGATGTATGTAAGAATAGTGTTAGATTTATTTCACTACAGAAACTTACCAAGGACATAAAAGGTTTTATTTTGATATTGAGGTAAAATTTTTTTCAAAAAAGTATCCTAATTATACATTTAATAAAATTGAAATAGAAAAGTAAGGAGAACTTTAAAAATATATACATTCCCTTAGTTAAAATATGTGGAAACAGTGAAGTAGTATGTGTGAGACCACAGCAAGATGTTTCTCAAATACTTGGAAATAGATTTCTCTGAGAGTTAAATCCTAAAATAGATTAGAGAAGGAAATGTGCAGCTCTGTTAAGATATATGTTAGTGTTCTCAGAGTGTCAAAGTTTGCCTGTAACCTGATTGGAGGTCTAAAGATGAGGGAACTTGGGTTTCAATGGAGTTGTAGTTGCTAACTTCTATCGTGCTTATACGTTTTCCCGGGAGGAGCATCCAAAGTCAGGGGCATTCTGTTGTCTGATTTGCAGGACTGTTTTAGCCCTTCATGGCTATGGGCACATCCAGTTCTAGTGTGGGAAATATTTAACTGTCCTCATCAGGTAACTGACTACTGGGCCTCTCCATTGGCTTGGGCAAACAGGAACAGGGACTCTCGAGCTAAACTTCGTGGGAGTGGTGGCAGGAGCTGTGGGGTATGTACGTTTTGTTCTTCTTTCCTAAATATCATTACAATTCAATTTAAAAATTTTTGTTTTTAATGATATCCCAAGGGCATCTGTGACAGATGCTGACAATGCAGTCTCCTTTCAAGTAAGTTATGGCAGCGCTCTTGACTGGTTGAGTCGCCCCAAGCCCAGGACCCCTCACCAGGCAATTATCAAGTAATTTTACTACCTGTATGGTTTTCTGATGAAGCCAGAAACTATTTCCCAATCTTCTTGAGAGTTATATTTCTTGTAAATGAAGGCACTGACATGCTGGTTAATTTATGTATGTTAGGGGGGGAGGATTTTAGTTTTATTAATATCAGATAGCATATCCAGGATGATCAGCTGAGATACTGATGACATTGCCTTAGTCAACTGCAGACCCTTGAAGTTACCTTATCAGCTCAGGCAGGGGCAGCAGATATCTCCCGAGTACTTATGGAGCCCTTCGGTCATATAAATTTATTGCTAGGAAACACTCTCCATCCAGAGATTTTATTTTCCAGCCCCTGTTGTATCACTGGGCCTTTTGAAAGAATACAGCAAGAAGCAGTCACCTTTTATACCCCAAGAATTACGGGCCTTCGGAGGCAATCAAATTCAGATATCATTTATTTAATCGTTATTCTTTTCTTTGAGAGCAAAACTCCTGACAAGTACTTGAAAAATCTCAAGGGTTATATACTTTATTTTCCAATGAGTGTCAAGCTTACTAATGACTTATGTGTTAAAAAGTCAGGAGCATTGTGTTTGAGTTTCAGCTGAGTTTCTAAAAAGTGGCATTGACCTTGCCCAGTCAGTTAATATCTGTGATTCCCCTTCTTTTGCTCATAATATTTAGTTTCTTTCAAAAAAAATTTTATGGATAGGTTAATATAATCTTACATGCCTGAAACGTCTTCCCTTTTATTAAAAATATTTATAAAACTCTTCATGTAGGATTCTATGCTAAGTGCATCACATAATATTTAATCACCCTGGGAAGTTGGGATATTTTCATGGATGAGAGAATGGAGACTTTGAGAGCACGAGTTGGTTGATCAAAACTAGCAGACAGCAGAGCAGGGATTTTTTCTTCTGTCCATGCCCAGTGTTACTCGTACTGCGGTGCTCCTTAGACTTGACACATGCTATAAGAGCATTTTTAATCCATCGTAATCTGGAATGTGTTTTACTTTCTACTGGGTAAGGTCACTCTTCGATCCTTATACTTTCTATATTTTCTAAAGCCAGGGAAATTAAAAGAACTTTTGTGCTACCATGTGTTTCACTTATAAACAGTACCAACCATTTGGAAACCTACTTCATTTTGAAACTTAATGTTTCTAGTCTAGTTTTCAGTTCTTTTCCTTCTGAGCGTATTCTTTCTGTGCTTTCTTTATGTGAGGATAGCAAAAAAAATGGGAACTTTAATGTCACTGAGTATTATTAAAAATTTGGTTAAAGAAGGGGTATCTGGGTGGCTCAGTGGGTTAAAGCCTCTGCCTTCAGCTCAGGTCATGATCTCAGGGTTCTGGGATCAAGCCCCACATCGGGCTCTCTGCTCAGCAGGGTGCCTGCTTCCCCCTCTGTCTCTGCCTGCCTCTTTGCCTACTTGTGATCTTTCTCTCTGTCAAATAAATAAATAAAATCTTAAAAAAAAATTTGGTTAAAGAAAAGAATGTTGGCTTAGGATTTAAGAGACGGGTTCTAGTTCTGCCTCTAAGATACTGTTAGAATATCAGTAGACACTAACTCTTAATACTGTTTGTCACATCAAGTTATTGTAAAGTAGAAGATCAAATATATGAAAAGCTTTTCACCAAATTTTCTGTGTGTCAGCAGTCATAATAGCTGCAGTGGATTGTTGGAACTAAGATTAAAGCAAAGTAATTTTAGGCTTATTGTTGCTTTGTGAGGACCTACTTAAAAGAATTAGAATTCAGGCATCTTGTTAAGTATTTTTTGTATTACTTGGCTTGGTGTAAGCATACTGCCCAACTTGGACTGCTGCAGATACAGGCTGGGCATTCAGGCAGGGGATGATCAAATTGCTATCTCAATTATCTGGTAGTGACAGGGTAATTCTTAAATGACTATATTGTACTCACCGATTAGGTGAAAATTTAGGAACATTTCGCTTTCCCAGCTGTGTAAAATGAGGCAGAAGAATGAGAAAGAAAACTAGATAAGGAAAGTTAGTGTGTTATAGTGGAAGAGAAGAGGAAAGGCTTTTTAGAGAAAGTGAGACTCCATAGAGTCATTCAGAAACTTCCCAAGAATTGAATTATGGGTAAACTGAAATATTAGTGGCAGTTGCTGCGCATGATGTTGCCATGTTGAAAATGCCATGCTCTTGAGCTGGCCTGAGTACACCCTAAAGACTTAAGGGAGCCAGCAGTGCTCTGCTGTGTCTGCAACACATGAACTGGGGGGTGGGGAGTGGCTTGAGAGATCACCCACAGACATCTGAAAGTACAGACTTGTTCAACGTGTGTGTGTGTGTGTGTGTGTGTGTGTGTAGGGGCAGTGGGTGAGTCAGAGTTGGCCCTTCTGGTAAAACTCAGTGGCCATTGTTTCACTTAGCATTTCAGCATCTCCCAAACTTTATTCAGCTATACTACTTTCAACAATTTTGGCCCTATCCATTTACTTTTTTTTTTCTTTACTTTTAAATGTAAATGTTTTTGTTTTGTTTCGTTTGTTTTTTTTTTTTAATATTTATTTATTTATTTGACAGAGAAGAGAGAGATCACAAGTAGACAGAGAGGCAGGCGGAGGGGGTGGGAAACAGGCTCCCCGCTGAGCAGAGAGCCCGATGCGGGGCTCGATCCCAGGACCCTGAGATCATGACCTGAGCTGAAGGCAGAGGCTTTAACCCACTGAGCCACCCAGGCGCCCCAATGTAAATGTGTTTTAAACAGGAACTTTATATATTAGACTTCTGCTGAAATCTCCAGTTAGATGTACCAATGGTGATTTCCTCATTGAAATAAGTTGGCATAAAACCTGTCCATATGTGGTCCACCTAAAATGATGGTGAGAATCACTCCTTTCATGTAATTTCAGCTCTCTTGTCTACAGACTGGTACGCAGAATGCCGAGGGTAGAAGTTTAAAGGGGAAATCCAAAGACTGGAAATGGAGGCTTTTCAGGGTGATTTTTCTGGACAAATTTAAGATGGTAGATGTCTCCCTTTAGGTTATCAGCTTAAAGTAAGTTTGGGTTAGACTTTAGGTTTAATTTATTTCTTTTCTTTCTTTGAAATTTGCTACAGAAATTTCTTGGCCTTGTGAGTATTTACCTCTATTATTTTCCTAGCAGAAATTTTTTTCTGAAAAATTCAAAACTTGCTTTGGCTTCAAATAAGGGGAAATAAGGTTTCTCCTTGCTCATTTTAGTGACAATATCCATTCTGCTAGCGCCTAAGTCCAAAGGTTAATTCAGTTCAGCCAGCATCTATGAGGTGCCTTTTCCTTGTGAAGCACAGTGCTAAGTCCTGTGAAGCAAAGAGGAAGCTATAGTCCCACCTTCTGTGAGGCACAGTGTATAAACAGCCCAGACAGTTCCACGTGATACAAGTATGTGCTAGATCCAGAAGAAATGAACTCTTTGGATAGATCAACAAAGGCCTTAATCGCGGAAGAGCAGTGGAGGCAGAATGAGTTGAGTGTAATATAAAAGGAAGACAACACACTCTGTGACATGATGAATGCTACGGCCCTTTCTTCCCAGGCCATCTGGGTGCCTGATTGTTCTGTGGAACTTCTGTGGCTTCTGCATGGGCCCATGTGGTATCCCAACAAGAATTTAGGTTTTGAATGTGGTAGCTCACAGCCTTGCTGCCCTGACACCCTCACGTGAATTTGAAGCAATAACAAGGGAACCTTCACTAACAGTTGGCATACTGAGGTGGCGCGATTCCCAAATCAACAGGTTAATGAGGTTCTGTGCTTCAGTAGCAACTCTTCTTGTTTAAATATACTCAGGCGTGACCTCCGTAACGGGAAGTGACATGGCTCAACGCCCCACAAACACCTAGAACACATGAGCTACACATTCAAAAACCGGAGAAATCTTCAGTACTATTCATATAGGGGTCAATTAAAGAGAAACTTCCAATTCATCCTTACTTTGGGTGCCTGAAAAACCCCGACAATGTTAATTGCATCGATAACCGCATCCAGTCTTAGGCTTTGCGGCATTTAATATAGGTAGGCTTTTTTGTTGTTGTTGTTACATGAATGTTCAATGAAAAGAGCAAAAAATAAACCTCGGGGTGGATGGTGAGGGTGATAGGGACTCAGCATTACTTAGTCCCAGCCATGTCCCTGTGTTGCCAGAGACCACACCCCTCCTCAGACATAACCACAGAGGACTATTTCTTTTGGCCAGGTCTCTGACCTTGAAGGGTCTAGCCAGGCGGCTGCCTGGAAGCTCTGAGTGCTAGACATAATACGAGTAGAGTCCAAGATTTATTTCTATTTTATATATTTTATTTAACATGGTTCTACCAATTTTTTTATTAATATGTTTGACTCTTGAAATACATCTAAAATGCTTTGCAAAATTGCTGCCCTTGAATTTCATATATATATTCATATATATATATTTATATTATATATATAACATATATAATATTATATATACATATATTATATGTATAATAGTCTAAAACACATTCAGAAATACAGAGAGTGCTAGAATTAATGGCAACATCCATAAGTAATGCCACATTGCCTTTCTCTTGGAGATACAGTAAGTAAGTTGAGAATATGGACTAATCTCTAGTATATGTTCAATCTTTGGTTTTCTTTCTTGTAAATGTGATGAGGCAGCTTTTCCTTAGAAAAATAGTTTGTGTTCAGCTGGGGAGGTTGATTTTTCTCCATCAGTTTCTCTCTTTAATAATTGAAAACTACTGTTCATTATTTACGTAAAACTGTCTTTTTCTGGTCTGCTTTCTATAACCTTTCCCCTCTGAAGAATTTTAAGAATTCCCTGACTTTCCTCTGGGGGATTTTATGCCTGCTTTATCCCAGATGTGGGACATAGACTAAGCTGAGGTTTTTTTGTGTTTTTTTTTTCTCTCTCTCTTTTTTCTTTAAATATCTTTGTATTTGAAAGACGTTCTTTTAACCTGTGCCACCAAAAAAAGGATTTTTAAGAAAGTTAAGCTTTCTTAAAGCTTAACTTAAGGTTTCAATATCTGACTTATCGAGTAACACCAAAATCCCCTGTGCAAAATGAAAAAGTAGGCAGCAGTTTCAAATAATAAGGGGAAAATACACACGTGTTCTTTCAGCCTTTTGATTCTGGGATTTTATTTTCTGAATGAAGGCCTGTCCGTTTCTAGTCCCTGCAGCCCCTTGTCTGGCCTTCCCATACACGCCTGCTGATGTCAGCCCAGGGAATGCGTGGGCTTGGCCGCCTGTTACCCTGCTTTTGTCTTTTCTGTCTCCACCTTCTGCTGACACAAAGAGGATATAAACTTACTCATAATATTTTGTCTGCTTGCACTCTTACAGTTGTATTGATCCTAATCCCTGCTTCAGAATGTTGAATGCTAGGAAGCCAGGAAAAGCCAGAGTGATGGAACCTATAATTAAGACAGGATTTTCTCTTTTTTCCTAAAATCCATTCAGATTCCCAGACAAGATTTCACCACTCGCTTTTGGTTATTGTGGTTTTCATGCTAATGTCTAAAAAAATGCCATAAGATTTAAACTTTTTTGAGTTATAAAATATGAGAAAAATGCCAAGGAGAGTTTGTCTTCCCTACTTGACCAAATATGTGGTTTCCCCAAGTCCAAAGTTCTGTTTTCCTCAATGAATAAAGTATCATGTTTACTTGATTAATTAATCAATAAAATGATTAGATTTTTTATTTGAGTGTAGTTTTTGGGTTTTTTTTTAAGATTTTTATTTATTAGAGAGAGAACATGAGTGAGGGGTGGGGGGAGAGGCAGAGGGAGAAGGAGAGGGAAAAGCAGGCTCCCTGCTCAGCAGGCTCCCGACTGAGCGGGGAGCCCCCTCTAGGGCTCGATCTCAGTACCCTGGGACCATGACCTGAGCTGAAGGCAGTCACTTAACCACCTGAGCTACCCAGGCGCCCCTGTTTGAATATAGGTGACAGGCAATGTTGTATTAGTTTCAGATGTATAACTTAAAAGAGATTTGGCAAGTTTGCACATTATGCTATGTTCACCATAAGTATAGCTACTGTCATTGTACAATGCTATTATGATATCATTGACCATATTCCTTATGTTATACCTTTTATTCCTGTGACTAAATTATGTTTTAGTAAGTCTCTTCCTAGTTCAAACTTATGTTGTATTTTTTTAAAAAATCTAAATTCATAAGCTTTAGTTTTTAGTATTTAGATCTTCTCCCAGTAAGCAAAGTTGTCTTTCCTACTTTGTCCCGTCCCCCTGGTTGACATCCCCTTTTCTTTTTCCTCCTGTAGGATCTTTCGAAGATGGTTTGGCTGCCTTGGAGATTTGGAGATCTGATGCCACGATGAGGACTCACACACGGGGGGCTCCCAGTGTGTTTTTCATATATTTGTTTTCCTTTGTGTCGGCTTACATCACCGACGAGAACCCAGAAGTCATGATTCCCTTCACCAACGCCAACTACGACAGCCACCCAATGCTGTACTTCTCCAGGGCGGAGGTGGCCGAGCTCCAGCTCCGGGCGGCCAGCTCCCATGAGCACATTGCCGCCCGGCTCAATGAGGCTGTGCACACCATGCTGTCCAGCCCCTTGGAATATCTTCCTCCCTGGGACCCCAAGGAGTATAGTGCTCGCTGGAATGAAATTTATGGCAACAACTTGGGTGCCTTGGCGATGTTTTGCGTGCTGTATCCTGAGAACATTGAAGCCCGAGACATGGCCAAAGACTACATGGAGAGGATGGCAGCTCAGCCTAGTTGGTAGATTTTTGTCTTTTTCTTCTTACTGTATTAACTCTGCAATTTAAGGAAACACATTTAGACACAATGAAGTCCTAGAGGCCAGATTTTCACATACATGTGTGAGTGAAGGGGTGGGGTTCCTTGTTATTTGCGGTGTTAGTGGCTTATGAATGGCCCATAGTTGCAAAAGACCCAGGAATGTCCGTGTTTAAAGTTCTCAGAAAAGTATTTAGATACAACCCAGCCAAAGAAAACATAATTTGCTGCATTGAGTAAATACTATTATCTCGATTGCTGAGAATTCTTTCTCCATGTTTAACAAGCATGTATTAGGGTTACCTGGCTTTAGGTTCTTATTAACCCCCACGTGGTTAAAACCCTCTGCCAGCAAGGGATTTTTAGCTAATTAAGATTTATTTAAATTTTATGACAATTAGAAGCTAAAGAGGATTGTAATAGGATTAACTGACAATTTATAAACAAGATCTTATCCAATAACTACCAAACTGCCCAAACCTGTAGGAAAACCTGTTGTATAATTATGTGAGGGATTCTAACTATGTAGTAATTTATCTTCAGATGTTCCAAGATTTGGAAACAAACTTGCTGCCCCTTTTTGATTAGCTTAATTTATTTATGAATATATCTAGCTACTTCATATGGGGTGATGGGTTGATTAGGGATTCTGTGGGTATTCTTACCCAGATTGTGTTTTAGTACATATTCGTGGTACAACTGCACCAAAAAAAGTACAAACTGTATGAAGCATCCTTTTTTAAAATTACAGAAGCTTCTTTTTTATAGGGCTGTAGAGAGCTCATTTTTAAATGCTTAGAAAAATCAGTGAATGCATTTAATGCTGTGATGCATTACATCTTACATATCATAGGAGTGAAGAATGGTAATTTTCAACCTTCCTGAATTCTGTCAACATGGTAACGAAATTTAATTTTTCCTAAATTTCTGCCAAAATGATAAAGAATGCTATCTGCTTATAGAGTTTGAAGGATTTTCTGGAATTTCGTAGTGAAGAAGATTATGGAAGAGTTGGCATTAAATCCATAGCAGAGATAAATTTTTAAGACTTACTGTGGGGGCCCTGGGTGGCTCAGATGGTTAAGCGTCTGCCTTTGGTTCAGGTCATGATCTCCAGGTCCTAGGAATCTCAGCTCAGTGGGGAGCCTGCTTCTCCCTCTGCCTCTGCCTTTGCCTCAACCTCTGCTTATGCTCTGTCTCTCTCTCTCAAATGAAAAAATAAAATCTTAAAAAAAAAGACTTGCTGTTAGATATGTGTAATCATTTTGAAGTTTATAATATTTTAAATAGAAAAGAACCTTTTTATTTGGTTTGTTTCAAAACTGAACCATGTATGCAGTAGTTTCTGATTTTGATTCTAATTAACTGATTTTACTACATTCCTAACACCAAGAAAGAAGATAAAAGACGTATGAGAATTTATTTGATATTTGAACCACAAGATCATATTAAAGATCATAATTACTTGACATTGTGTAATTGGTTAAAAATGACAACCGTTACGTACTTTAGGAAAAAAAACCTCTGTTCCCTATAAAGCTACTTTTTCTTTTAAAGTTCCTTTTTAGATAGAGAAGTTAAAAAAGATACTGATGAAAATGTTCCAGAGGGGGGGAAAAATGTTCCAGGGAAGAGTTACTGTAAAAAGCCATCTAATTCACTTCATAGCAGAGTAGATAACTGTGAAGTACCATTGTTTCATGGAGATTTTTTAAAAATGCAAATGCAATAATATTAAAAGAATTATATAAAACCAGTGCAAATGTTATAAAGCATTCAGGAGTATAAATGCCAACTTGAATGAATGCTGTCATTAGAGGATTAGACTCCTAGGAAAAAAGAAGAGAAAATTAAATAACTTCAAACACAAATGGTGGTTTCCCTATTGTTTCTACAAGTTGAGATTTACTAGTTATTGGAGGTATGCATAAATTTGCCAGAAGACTAGTCCTCTATTCATGGCAGTATTGATAAAAATAGATATAACGCTAGGTTGTTATCTGGTCACTAAAAAGTCAGTCTGTGATTTATTTTTTTAATTATTTTTTTTTAGATTTTATTTATTTATTTGACAGAGAGAGAGATCACAACCAGGCAGAGGCAGGCAGAGAGAGAGAGAGGGAAGCAGGCTCCCTGCCAAGCAGAGAGCCCGATGCAGGCCTCGATCCAGGACCTTGAGATCATTACCTGAGCCAAAGGTCTGAGCTTTAACCCACTGAGCCACCCAGGCGCCCCCAGTCTGTGATTTAGTAGAGCTGAACAGTTGACCTCCTTCTCTTGAAGCCGAACATCAGAAATGGAAAATTTACCTTTACATCTGGTTTCTAGTGCCAGAAGTGATCTTAGCAGAAAAAGTGGAGATGCTGGAACATTTTGTCTTGGCAAGTACTATTACTAGGTTCTACTTTTAAATGATTCTATGGAAATTTTAACCTTTTTTTGAGAATTTATTTGAGAGAGCATGAGCGGTGGGGAGGGACAGATAGAGAGGGAGAAACAGTCTCCGACTGAGCAGGGACCCTGACACAGGACTCAATTCCAGGACCCTGGGATCATAACTGGAGCCAAAGGCAGATGCTTAACCCACTGAGCCACTGAGGTACCCTGGAAATTTTGGACATTTTAAAAGCTACTACACCCAACCCCTAGCCTATTGTATTTTCATTTAGATTTATAGTTGAACTTAATCACTTTTTGTCAACTTAAATGTTTTTCTAATTTGGCTGTCTCTGTTTAAATCAACTAAACCATATATTCTCACAATGCACAGAGAAGTATATTGTAGGTGTTGTCACTGTCTTAGGATATAGTTCATCTATACTGGTTTCGGAGGAAAAAAAAGAACTAACTCTTATTTACCAAAGAGACAATAATTAATATCATAGATTTGTTTTTTAGAGAGCTTCCTGCAATGGCTTTATCAGACTGAATATATTTGCCATTTTCCTTGAAAGGCATTTCTACTCCTTTTAAAACCAATGACTAAGTTGTGTTCACTCACTCATTCAATCAACTAACTTTTATTGAATATCTATTATGTGTTATGAACTAGGCTGGGTACCAGAGATTCAAAGACGCAGCAATAGCCCAGAAATTGTATAAGTCACCCCTAGAGTGAGGAGTGCAAACCTTGGGTATTTGAAATCTAAGCTAGGGCTATGCGCTCTTCTCAGAAATGAGTGTAAGGATCACTTAATGAGCGGTTTCATCAGTTTTATTCATGACTTAAATGAAGGTCTGTATTGCACTCTGGTGCGGTAGAAAAGTGGTAACTCCCGAGTCTCACCGCCTGGATTTGACTCCCAGCTTTCCATTCCTCAGCTATGTTACTTCAGACTAAAGTTCTTCATTTTCTGTGCCTTTAGCATCCTGGTATGTAAAGTGGCAACAGCAGCAGTATCTCCCTCACAGCCTCGTTAGGAGGATTAAACAAGGTAATGGAAAGTACTCAGCGTAGTCCCTGTCACCTAGTAAGCCTTCAGTAAATAAGAATAATGACATTAATGATAAGTATTGTTGCTGTTATTTGCTCAGTACTTAAACCCTGCTCGGCTTATAATTTAGTATACGCAGGCTCCAAGGAAATAGTATTTGGGATTTATTTGGAGATTTTACTCATCTTTGTTCAAATGCCTCTCTAAACTAGAACATCTGTTCTAACTCACAAAATTTCCCTTTTGGCTTTGTTCCATGAAAATGCTCAGTGATGCTCCCGAGGGCCCTTTTTTAATGCATGTAAGAATCTGATGCTAACGCCAATGAAGAAGGCTTAGGGGAATGTAACAGTGATGTGTCTTTTGTCTAGTATTAAAAAGAAGTACATGCAATACATGTGCATACAAATTTATTAATATGGTTCATTTTTCATTTGAGTATTTTGTAAGTAAAGAGCTAAAAGATAACATCTATATATTCACTTATTTAAGGCTCTTGGGCCATTGTAAAAGAAAAATTAAAGGAAAATGTTGTCTAATACATTGATCCTCCTAGACATCCATTTTATGTGACACGTACTGCAAAGTAGAAAGGGAATCTGGAAGATTGGTCATGAGGATGGTAGTGATTGAAAAACAACAGCTTGCGAAACTTCTTTCTTCTCTTAGCATTATACTCACGTGTATCTCCCAGCCGCCCGGTGATCGGGCATCACGGGAAGATGAGTCCTATCTGTGTGCTGGGTCTGCCTTTGCAGAGATATCCCATCCTCGCTCACACACTCCGTTGTTCTTCTGACTTCTGCAAAGGCTTATGTGTTCTTCATAACAGGAAAATTAACAGTAATTTAAGCTTGTTCTTAACTTAGGTCTAAAGATCGAATTTAAAAAGATGTCATTTTAACTAGATATAAAGTGGCAAATCATTTTCAGCACCGCCAAAAATGTCTTTAACCTTTGAATGAATAGCATTTTTTTTGGTCCCCTATAGATCTCATCTTCCAAATGAGAACTAGGATTTGGGCTTGCAGTTGGCTCTGTATTTTATATAAAGACTTGATTAGAACTTAATATGCAGCCACTGGAAGAAAGCTTATTGAGCTGAGACCCTAAGTCTAGAGCTGGTAACAATAGAAAATGCATTTTAATTCACTTCAAGTGAATTCACTTTTCATACAATGTTACCTAGTCACTAGAGCAAGGTCTGCATATGTTAGTTGGCACATGGGGGTATTCTCATATGTAAATGGTTGCTTTCTGCCTTCAAACCTTACATTAGTTAAAAAAGAACATAGCTAGACTCCAAATAAATATTCTCCGTAAGCTCCTCCCCCAAAAAGCTTAAACTTTAAGGTAGGAAAATAATAAAAGCAGTTCTTAATAGAGATTTAAAAGAGATACCTAAAAAGTCAATTTTTGGAGTTTTGGGAGTCAGCACATATTACTCTACTTTCCTGAAAATTTCATATGTATATTTTTACTTACTTATTTTTACTATACGTTTCCCTCTAAAGATTAAGGAAACAAAATACAAGATTCAAATTAAAATTAGCTAGAAAAAAAAAAGGGAAGGAAAAGATTGGGGACATCAGCTGAATTAGGAATGAGACAGTTGCTAAAATGTTGCATCTCGCAGACCATGAGTGGGAATAGTGGGCTCTGGGTTTTTTAGCTGTAAAGAGAGTAGTCAGGAAGTTTTGAAGTGCGTAGTGTCCATGGGTCAAAAACAGATCAGTTATTCTATAGAACTACTACTCGTGACCCAAGTATCAGACAGAAATATCTCCTGGTTTTTTTGTGAAGAACCTTCACAACAGTCTCAAGAACATCTCTACAGTGCATATATGATGGGCTGCATGAGACTGCCTTTTTTTTTCTTTTAGTAAGATTTTATTTATTTGAGAGAGCACACGCTCACACAAGCAGCGGAGAGGGCAGAGACAGAGGGAGAAGGAGGCTCCCCGCTGCGCAGGGAGCCCGATGTGGGGTTTGATCCCAGGACCCTAGAAGCATGACCTGAACAGAAGGCAGATGCTTAAGACTGAGCCACCCAGGCACCCAATGAGGCTGTTTTTTGTGCCAGATCAGACTAAAGGCAGGGTTGCGGCTTGAGCGTTTGCATGTGTTCTCCACCTCTTAGCAGGGCATTAAGGAGATTTCTGTCCAGTGAGTGCATGAATGAATACTGTAACATCCCTGGATAAAGCATTTCCAAAATGAAGTTCGTTGAAATACAGATGGAGGTGAGAAGGGATGGATCTATGGTCAGCCTCAAGCCCCTAGTCTAGCTTATTAATCTTTCAGTGGAATCTTGCATACTTAACAGGCAGCCTCCCTATGCATTGTGTATCTCACTCCAGTTCATGATAGGTACCATTACACTCCTTAGGAAGTTCTCGCAGTAATCTGTAATTAAAACAAGCAAAAGCAGCGAAAAATTCACGCACATGATTATTGGAAAACACTACAGATCCTGAATCGCTTAAGAAAGGCTCAGTTGAGGCTATTTATGTACTAATGTGAAGAGATGCATGCATTTAAAACAGATTTAAGATAGGATTTTAATAAAAAAGGGTATGTTCAACTCTAGTTGATAGTGTCTCTTTATCCTGTGTGCATTTCCAGGCAACAGGCTTCTGTCCAAGCATTGTGAACCCCGGGGAGTGGGCCTCACATCGTGGTCTTTGGCGGCCAAGCAGCGCTGGCGCTTGATACAATGGCACTGACCCTGCCGTTGTATTAGCCATGCGTCCTTTGGCAGGTTTTTTTTAACCTCTGTAAACCTCAGTGTCTTCCTCTGTAAAATGTGCATGATCTTCCCTGTGCAATGAGATGATGCACCTAAATCTCTTAGCATTATGCACCTGGCATAGAGTTTTACTAAAAACTGTTGTTATTGCACAGAAATAGGTATGAATGTGGAGCTTCATTCTCAAGCTTCTTGGTCTACAGGACCCAGTTTTACCTGCTCTGTCTTTCTGGAGTTGTGTTCTTGAGAAGGATTCGCTGTGGATCGCGCTTTCCCTCTGTAGTAGTTTTGCTTACTGATCATCAGAAAATAAATCACAGAGGAAAGAAATTACTTCACTCTCGCATTGGAGCCAGTCAGCTACAGGAAGTCAGCGCTGGTGGGGGAAACAAAGAAAGTTGAACTTTTGGACAGAGAGGTAATTGTACTTTCATTTGCAACTGACTGAGTACTAAATCCTTGCCTGTGGATTGCAGACTTCTGGAGAGTGACATCTGAGAGTGTATTTGCAAAATAAAGTAAAATAAACTAATAAGGTAAAACGAAGGAGAGAGAAAAAAAAAGGAAAGCCTCTGGCATATGGAAATGAACCAATCCGTTTCATTCCTTTACATTCCAAAATGAAGCGAGTGCCTGTCTTTCTCAGCATGGCCCTGCTGGGCTCCAAGTACAGTTCCCTACAGCTGTTTCACAGACATTTTACTTTTCTGAATTGTTCGTTAAGGCTGGGAATCCGAGGAAGGGGGAGGGCGTAGCCGGGTCCCAACATGTGGAGCCCCAGCACCGTGAGTGAAAAGATCAGGTTTTCCTCTCATGACCTTATGGTGGCAAAGACTGGGAGGCTTAGCCCAGAATGCACCTGGAAACCATTGGATTCCAGGAAGCACATCCACTGGACCTGGGGAAACAAATGCTGGGCTCTCAGAATACCCAGCCCCCAATTTCCCCGGCTTTTTCTCATTCCTGTTTTTCCTTCCTTTTACTCTTCCCCCTACCTCTCTTTTTGCCTCTCTTTTTCTATCTTCTTTTCATTCTGTCATTCTAACAGAAATCAGCCCCTTTTACCCTACTTCAGATCCTTGGAAATAGAAGACTAAAATTGATGACTACAAGGCTTTTTAGGATGATCAGTTTTGTTTTGTTTTGTTTTGTTTTTTAAGAGAAACTACATTTATTTTATTTATTTTTTTAAGTAACCTCTGCCCCAAACATGGGGTTTGAACTCACAACCCCAAGACTGAGAGTCTCATGCTCTACCCAACTGAGCTAGCCAGGTACCCCTGATGATTGTTATGGAAACACGTTAGGAATCTGGCCCCTGGAAATTTTCTTCTCGAAGGCTATTTAATAGGCAAGTTATTGCTGTGTAATAATATACGAAACTACTGGGCGAGGACTGAGGTCAGGTGATCCATAGCAGGAGGAAGCTTGTGAAAAGTTGCTAATTGAGAGTCAGCATGGGGTGTGCAGGTTAGCTGAGCATCTCCTTTTGAATATGTTTGTTTAATACACGGCAGACAAAGTGTTCTCTATTTCAAATGCAAGTGAGGATAAAGTAGTTTTAACAGTGCTTCTTTCTAACAACAAATTTAGATATTTTACAGCAGCTATAATCATACACAAGTGAACAGAAATCCAAAGTTAATTTTCTTTGTGGGTTCTGTATGTTGTTTGACTCTGTGAGTCAGTATTGGTGATGAACGCCCCTTTCTCCTTCTACCTCCTGACCTTTTAGTGTCATTTTTAAGTATAACATGGGTTTCCAGAGTGGCCAGAGAGAGCTGTGCTTAAGACCAGAGGAATCCTTGTCCCTCTTTTGATAGAGTTCTAAGTCAGTCCCTCGCCCCATATATACAAAGAAGGGGAGCACAAGTGTTCCACATAGTCTTAACAATCTGGCTCTTAAAATGTTTCTAATATGAAAAACTTACAAGCACGAAGTCTGAATTTTGTGCATTTCTTTCCCCTTATCTTGAGAGAAGATATTAATTGACAAGTGCTGCATGTGTATCTGTATTCTATTCCAATGATGCTTCATAGTCATTTTTTTTAAAGTTGGCTTTATCTATAAGGTAAAATAACTATGCATTTTTTTTAAGATTTTATTTATTCATTTGAGAGAAGAGAGTGAGAGCAACCACAAGCTTGGAGAAAGGGGCAGAGGGAGAAGCAGACTCCCCGCTGAGCAGGGACCACCCCCCCTGCAATGTGGGGCTCCACCCCAGGACCCTGAGATCAGAACCTGAGCTGAAGGCAGACGCTTACCCGACTGAGCCACCCAGGGGCCCAATAACTGTTCAGTTCTAATACTACTTAAGATGTAGGGTCTTGGTGACATTAGGTTCTTCCTAATGCTGTGCGGATATTTATAACTCCTAGAGTGTAATAATGCCATGAGTATGCCCCTGGGGTCTCTTATATGTCGGGTAGTTCATTTTACCTTAGTTATCTTCAGAATGGCTTTTTATTTCTTCGCCTCCTTCTGCCATATCCACGAAGGGAATGTGTTTTAGCCATGCTTAACAGACTGTCATCCAGCTTCCCTTGTCCTTTCCCGTGTCTATACGCTGCATTAGGACAGCAGAAGGAGACACTGTCAGGGGCTGCCAGATCATTGCTTATCCGACATAAGCCGGTGGTTCGGAAGCTCTGTGTGTGGTACGGCTTGGAAGGGGAAGAATCAGGAGGAGGGGAACTCGGTAGAAGCTTACAATATCAGTCCAGAAAGGAAGTGAAGACCACAATTAAGACAGTGATGGTGGAGAGACAAAGGAGTGGCTTAGGACAGAGAATCTGCATGGAGATTGATGGGATTTGAGGCACTTTGTCTCACAGTGTGCTTCTTTCATCAGAATTCTGTTAAGTATCCTTTTTTTGGGCACGGGGAGTTAAAAATTGTCTTTTTTCCTTTTAACCTGGAGGTTAAGGTACCACGTGGAGTTTAGGCACCACATAGGGCATGGAGTCTACTAAAATAATAAAAATTTTAAAAACTGTCTTTATTTCATATCTACAAAAATTATACTACAAGTCCAATTCATTTATAACAGGTTTTTTTTAAAAGGTTTTATTTATTTATTTGACAGAGGAAGAGAGATCACAGGCAGGCAGAGGGAGAGGGGGGAAGAAGGCTACCCGCCAAGTAGAGAGCCCGATGCGGGGCTCGATCCCAGCACCCCGGGATCATGACCTGAGCCGAAGGCAGAGGCTTTAAACCACTAAGCCACCCAGGCACCCCAATAACAGGTTTTTTGAAAGTGAAGTATAGTTGACATACAGTAATAGTTTCAGGTGTACAACGTAATGATTGAACAAGTGTATCAGTTATAAAATGCTCACCATGATGAGTGTAGTCATCACCTGTTACCATACAAAGTTATTACACTATTATTGACTATATTCCCTATGCTGTACTTTCCATCCCTATGACTTGTTTTTTGTTGTTTTTTTTTTTTACTTCTAGTTTATACGTCTTAATCCCCTTCATCTATTTTGCCCATTCTTCCATACCCCCAGCTCTGGCACCTACCTGTTCTCTCTATTTATGAGTCTGTTTCTTTTTTGTGTGTGTATATGCTTATTCATTTGTGTTGGGTTTTTTAGATTACACACATAAGTGAAATCATATGGTATTTGTCGTTTTCTGTCTGACTTTTTCACTGAGCATAATACCCTCTAGGTCTACCTGTGTTGTTAAGAATGGCAAGATTTCATTCTTTTCGATGGTTGAGTAATATTCCGTGTATATATATACACCACATCTTCTTCTTCTTCTTCTTTTTTATACCACATCTTCTTTATCCATTCATCTGTCAATGGCCACTTGCTTGTTTCCAGATCTTGGCTATTGTAAATAATTCTAAAATAAACATGGGGTACATATATCTTTTTTTTTTTTTAAGATTTTATTTATTTGACAGAGACAGACACAGCGAGAGAGGGAATACAAGCAAGGCGAGTGGGAGAGGGGGAAGGCTTCCTGCAGAGCAGAGATCCCAATGTAGGGCTTGATCCCAGGATCCTGGGATCATGACTTGAGCCAAAGGCAGAGGCTTAACTACTGAGCCACCCAGGCGCCCCACATATATCTTTTTGAATAAATGTTTTTTTCTTTGGGTAAATACCCAGACGTAGAATTACTGGGTCATATGGTATTTCTATTTTTAATTTCTTGAGGCCCCTCTATACTGTTTTCCACAGTGGCTACACCAAATGACAGTCCCACCACAAGTGTATGAAGATTGGCTTTTCTCCGTATCCTCACCAACACTATTTCTTGTCTCTTTGTTAATAGCCATTCTGACTGATGTGAGATAACATACATTCCTAAACAGACAGATTCCTGGGCCCTACACTGACTCAGTGAATCACCGTCTTTTGGAGTAGGCCGAGGAAACCTGTCCTTTTTAACAAGTCTCCCATGTCATTCTGAGACACACTGAAATTTAAAAAGGAAAGGAAAAGGTGGTTTTAAAAAATGGTACTTTGTTTTTTTCTTGGGTTAACTGGTTCCATGGTGATGCCCAAATACAGGAGGGAATATAGGAGAGAGAAGACAATTCACTTTTTACAGGTCTTTTGGTGTCATTATTTCTTCTATCCACTTTATCTGTCTCACTTTGTTGATATCAGCGGTGTGTTCAGATGAATTTCAAAGCCCTCTGTCCCTATTATCATCACAAAGACTCAGAGATATCTGCGCTAGGAATCTTGCTGTGTATTTATTATTGTATAATAATACAATAAATTGTATTATTATTGTATTTATTGCTGTGTATTTATTATCTTGCTGTGTATTATACAATATTATTGTATGTATGTATTTATTATTGTTGTGTATTTATTTATTATTATTTATTATTGTACTTCCTTGAGCCTCCTGGACATATCTCTTACTCCTGTAAGTTCAATGTCATCTGCTTTCACTTGTTCTGTGGCTTCTGCAATGTTGCTGCTACACTGTTGACCTCTAGCCATTTTTCTCCTTCCGCCCCTTTATTCTGTTCCTCACTCTTGCCACTCTGTGAATGCATCTTGCTCTTGCTGTTTGTGTCATTGTTGAATGTGGGTGAGCTCTTCAGGAAAAAGTATTTTTAGGTGTCAAAAAAAAGATCAGCCTGTTGTCATCGGCATCATAAAACATGCCCCTATCCCAAGCTTACAGATTTTTTTTTTAGTCTTATTTTTCCTAGAATTTTGTGATTTCAGTGTTTTAAGCTTTTCACGGACAGGCATTGATGTGCGTCTCCCCGTGGTCCACTTGGACCACACGTACTGGCATTTTCAACTCTGCCCGAGTCTTGCGGCAATAAATTTACAACAGAGTCACGCAGAGTTGGCCTTTCTGCCTGCAGGAATCCCAGATGTATCTATACCTTTCCCTCCTCCTTTCCCTCCAACCCTACTCGGACTTCAGGATCCAACTTGACTTCTCCTTCCTCTGTAAGATTTTCTCTAGCCTATTACCCTATTACCCTTCTCAATTTCCACAGTTACTATTTTTCATGTGACTTATCAGTTTGCAGTAGTCACTGGGTTATTTACTACTTGGTTCTCCAGTCAGGAGTACATAGCTTCAAGATGGAGCCCCCCAAAAATGTTTTTCTGGAAGCATCCTGGGCTCTGACTTCTACCCATATCTTGTCTGGTGTTCAGATATGCCAAGGGAATATGCTCTTATGCATATTCAGATATGCCAAGGGAAACATGCAGACTTCTTATAGGATGTCTTGTCTATACTAGAATTCTTGTTTGTACTAGAATTCTCTGGTTTGTACTAGAATTCTTATACTAGAGTTCTTGGTTTGCCTACCCCACATAAGCTTACTGAGGGCAGCATCATCATCATGTTTTACTTTTGAGTCCTGAAAGCCATATATGGTTACAAAGAAGCTAATAAATGAATGAATGCATGAATTTATTTTGATTGAAAGTCTGTGCTTACCAAGAGCCGAAGCCCTGGATCTGTCTATAACTTTGCATGAGATTTGGTACCTTGTGCACCGTGGACACCCAAGTTTGTCTGCCTCACTGTTGCTTTGAAGGCCTGCCTGCCATCAGCCTGTAATCACAGAGGGATTGATTGTTCCTTGGCCCAGCTGGAGGCCAGTAAAAGCTATCTCAGGATTTGACATCTCAGGGCATAGTTTACCGGAGAGTCAGATTACCTGCTCTTTGAAATGCCTTTGCACATGGCATTCCCTCCTTCCCAGGTCCTCAAATTTTGGCATCCCAATATCTTATCATGTATATCATATTGGTGGCTATTCCCTATCAAGTAACCTCAATAGAATTTTGTTCTGTTTTATTTTTTCCCATTAAAGCCACTTGCTTCAATCTTTGCCATGTATGGTAGTGATGTTGGTTGGGCAGTGGGAGGCGATAGTTTATTAGAAGTAGAGCAAGGACGGTGGAGGCAGATTGCCTGTGTTCTAATCCCATTTATGGGTTCTGTGACCTGGAGCATGTTAGTTGGCTTCTCCATGGCTCAGTTTCCTCACGTACGAATTGGCGATAAATATAATACTGACCTCATAGTGTTTAGAGCATTAAATGAGTTAATGAAAGAGTATCTAGCATAATGTTATTGTTATCTTTATTACTTTGCTTGTATTTTGTTTTCTTATAAATTGATGCCAACAAAGGTAATTTTTATTTATGAAAAATGGATGTACATATTCATTTTATTTATGTTTATTGTGTACTTATTCTGTTCTAGTCATTGTGGTAGAACTTGGGGATACGAAAATTTGAGGGCAAGTTACACATCTTGCCTTGTTGTTGACCTAGGAAGATATCCACTAGTAAATATGAATGCAGATGATAAATGCTGTGATTGGGAAAGTATGGTGTGTAATGGGTAGATGGAAGGGTACTTCGCCCAATATTAAAGCATTGAGGAAGACTTTCCCACTGCAGCCCGAAGAACAAACAGGAATCAGCCAAGTGAAGGGGAACGAGAGCGCATTTGATTGTTTCGAGCAGAAGTAACTTATGTTCAAAGGCCATGACATAAGAAAGCACAGTACTTTTGAGGAACTGAAAATTTAATGTAGGGCGGAGACTAGCAAGTGTTCAGGCTTTGCATAGAGAGCCAGGTGCCGCAAGGCCTTATCTACGATGTGAGGGAAGGAGCTTGTACTTTTCCTTACAAGCACCGTGAGGCCATTGAAGGGTTTTAATAGGACAGTGACATGATCCAGTTTGTGTGTGTGTGTGTGTGTGTGTGTTTTAACCTTTTCAGTGCAAAATGAAATAGAATACCATATGAACAAGTGTGTAGCTTAATAAAGCAACTAAAGGAAACCCCCTGGTAACCACAGCACAGACCAAGAAATAGCACTTTGTCTGCCATCCTGAGAAGCCCCTCCATGGGTCCCCATCCCAATCCCAGCTCCATCTGTCCTCACAGAGCCCACCCTGACCTCAGACCTTCTGCCCTTGTGTTTCTTTAGAGTTCATTCAGGTGTGCGTCTCTAGGCACAAGTTCAGTCTGGCTCGTTTTTCAAAGGCTAACTAACTAAGCCTTTTTTTTTTTTTTTTAATATCCTGTTCCTCCTCCATCTATTTTTGTTAACAACTTATCTGTGGAAGAACCTGGTACCTTTGGCCTGCGCAGCTCCCCGCAGTCTGGAGGTTGCTGACTGTGTGCCCAGGGTGTCGCTGTGGGAGCTCTGCCACTCTTGCTGTTTCCTGCAGACGACCAAGTTGCAGCCAACTGTTGTGACCACTCTGACAAGCGTAGGCGGTGACTGTCTTATCAGAAGACATAAAATGGCTGCTGTTTTCTCCATGTGACGGATTTGCGTTTTAGGAAGAGTCTCTGACCACATGTGGAGAGTAGATTGCAGAGGTCAAACCAGAAAGACCAGTTAGGCCTTTTGTGTTTATACAGATGAGAGCCTGGAATAAGGGCTCTGAGAATGGAAAGAAATGCTGGGTTCCAGAAGGTCTTAAGAATTCATGTGTTTAAGACTTGCCAACTGGATTGGAGGACAAAGAGGACAAAGGAATTTCTTCATGGGATGCTGAGAAAATGATGAGACCTTTTGGTGAGAGGGCAACACATGGAATTGTTGGGGAATGCTAATACAGGGTTTGGTTTTGGAAATGCTGAGTACAAAGTGCCTCTGAACTCAAGAAGAGATATTGGTTCACAACTCTCCAGCGTTATTTTTAGCTGCTTCCTGTTTGCCATGAGTGTATTGTGACTTTAAAAAATAAAGTCACCACAAAAAAGATTTTATCAAGTATAAAGTATGCTTTCAAGTACAATATACATAACTTCCGTGGATGATAGAAAAATGTAGAAGGAAAGTTCAAAGAATGTCAGATTTAATTAAAGTAGGCCTACCACAGTAAATAAATGAATAGGAAAAAGAAGAGAGTGAAAAGAAAAGGCAAGGGCCTGACAGAATTTTAGAGACACATGGGTGTTTTCACGTTACTCTTTGGAGCTGAAGCCAAAATGAAAAACTGTGCAGGCGGCACTCCAGGAGGAAAGCATCAACTTGAGAGAATCCTTCTGTTTCTCTAAAGTTAGAAAAAGAGAAAAGATTCTTGAGGAAGCGTGGGTAACCATTCAGGCTTGTAACAACAGAGTAAGCAATTTTGAGTTCCTTTCTGTGATTCATGTACAGGAAATTCACTCTTAGAAGAAAAAATCTGGGGAAAGGAGAAGATAAGAATAAATCCGCAGATATTGTGAAAACCTTATATTAACTTTAATATCTTCCTGCCCTAAACTTTTGGCCATAATTTTGAAAAACCAAATGGAGTTTGCTGTTTTACCTTCTTTGGAGAACTTGTTGACATGGGAGAGGTTTTGAATATTACTGAATCCAGTTTGAATCTTTTCCTCTTGGTTTTTTTTTTTTAACCATGGCCTGTCATTGGTCAGAAAAGGTGCAGAGGATGGGATTGCATTCAGTTGTTGGGGTGGGGTCAACTTTTATTTTCAAAATGACACAACTCTAGATTGAAACTTGGGAGTGTTTAATGCACATGACATGTTGATGATAGCTTATAAGGTTGGCTCATAATCGAAACTTAGTTTATTCATTAATTTTGTTTTCTGGCAATATATGAGATAACACATCCTGCAGGGGTTTTTTTACGATTCACAAAGAAAAATCCTAAACCGACTTTTCCACTTTACTGCCAAATTGTTTTTTAAGAAGTACTCTGAAACTGTTATCCCAAGGACATGAAATAAAATAAACATTACTGATATAGACCACTGTTCATAGGCATTATTTTACTGTCTCTCTTGATTGTAATTAGATTCAAAGCCAAACAAAATCACTTTGGGGAGGATGAGAGATGTTTTTCTGCGTAGCGATAAATTATTTTTCCTTCCCGAATTGGCTGCCTGGGCCTATTTGGTGTTTTCTGTCTGCCTTTATCATACAGTACCTTCTGCCCTCTACTTTCAACCAGACTGAGCTTGTACTCTGGGTTCCTTCCTGGTGATCTTACAGTGGGATTTCCCACAGAATTGGTTCAGGCCTGGGCGGGGAAAGTGCTTGGGGTGGCCAGGTCTCAACCAAGCTCCACCCACGGAAGCAGGCAGGGACCCAGGTCCTCTCTGCCTGCAGGATACATCTGGCTGGTTGCTTGTTTGCTGTCCAGTTTACCCTCTAAGACCTTTTTAAACCTTTTGGAATGTGACCCATAGTAAGAAACAAAGTTTGCATTACAACTCAATACACAGGTAACTTTAGTGTGTGTGTGTGTGTGTGTAATATATAAATATAATATATAATATACAAATATATAATATATAAGATAAAAATATGAATGAAAGTTGCATGAATCAGCCCTTGCATATAAGTCATATTTTTCACCCCACAATTTTCTATTCTATTCCATTTCATTAAATTCCACTAAAAATATGCTAGTCATAACCCATTATATTCGTTTCACAATCTATTAATAACTTGTGATTTAAAATTTGAAAACTCTGGCTAACATTCTAATAAATACATGATTCCTTTTCAGACAACTTTTTCTTAATATCCCTCTTAAATCTTACCAGTGAAGGGACTGCTTTACTCTTTGAGGTGGCCTCTTTCTTCCATAATTTGAGTGTTTAGAGTATTTGTTCCTAAAATATATTAAGAAGCATCTTTTTTTCATTAGGAAACAGTGCAAGCCTGTGATTGATGATTGCATTTCAGGTTTTCAGGGCTGAATGGAATAAATTCTGCAGCACATTATTTCCTCTTGGTGCCTAGAATAAAATCAGCCACAACTCATTGGCTGTTTCAAAGAGGCAATTTCAATAACGTCCTTAGAAAGCTTAATGTAAAAAAGAACAATTTCGATAAAGCATTAAAAAGTGGGAATCTTGAGTAAATATTAACCTTACTGAGGAGATTATAAGAAAAAGTAAAATATCTTTTCATGTATCCTAGCATCTTAAAGCCTGCCTCACTTTGGTTTTGATATTTCCTACCATTAGGGTGGCAAGATTTAGCAATTTGAGTACAGTTTTTGCTTTGTTAAGGTGTCCTTCACTTTTTAAACTTTGTATCGCAGGTAATTCTTTGTTCTTTTGCATGTTGTGTGGTGAGAATATTAGGGGATTGGGCGCCTGAGTGGCTTAGTGGGTTGAAGCCTCTGCCTTCGGCTAGGGTCATGATCTCAGGGTCCTGGGATCGAGCCCCGCATTGGGCTCTGTGCTTAGCAGGGAGCCTGCTTCCCCCTCTCTCTCTGCCTGCCTCTCTGCCTACTTGTGATCTCTCTCCTCCCTGTCAAATAAATAAATAAAAATCTTTAATAAAAAAATTAAAAAAAAGAATATTAGGGGATTGCTCTTTAAAATAAATAGGAATGGGACTCCTGGGTATCTCAGTGGGTTAAGCCTCTGCCTTCGGCTCAGGTTATGATCCAGGGTCCTGGGATGGAGCCCTGCATCAAGCTTTCTGAGCAGCGGGGAGCCTGCTTCTCTCTCTCCCTCTGCCCCTCCCACTGCTTGTACTATTTTCCTCTCTCTCTCAAATAAATAAATAAAATCTTTAAAAAAAAAATAAGTGGGGGGCCCCTGGGTGGCGCAGTTGGTTGAGCGACTGCCTTCAGCTCAGGTCATGATCCCGGAGTCCCGGGATCGAGTCCCACATCGGGCTCCCAGCTCCATGGGGAGTCCGCTTCTCACTCTGACCTGCTCTCTCTCACTCTCTCTCTTTCCTAATAAATAAATAAATAAAATCTTAAAAAAAAATAAGTGGGAATATCCTCATGTTCAAGGAGGGGCGGGAAGATGGCGGATACAGGATGGCAGTGATGGCTGGTCAGATTCTTTAAGGTGATTGTATTCTTTGCTGGGGCAGCTATAACAAAATACCACAGACTGCGTGGCTTAAAACAAATAAATGGAGGCTAGGAGTCTGAAGTCAAGTTGTCAGAGGGTAGGTTCCTTCCCGAGGCTCCGAGGATGGAACTGACCCATGCCACTCTGCTAGCTTCAGGTGGCTGTAGGCAACCCTTGGCATTTCTTGGCTTATAGATACATCACTCATCTGTCTCTCACACATGCCCTCCACCACCCACATATGTATACTTCTTATCCCTCCATCCTTCCTATATAGATACGTTGTAATTTTAGTTAGATAAATTTAAGTGTTTGCATATTTTAACATGGCAAAATTTATTGACGCCTAAACCTTATTGTATACTATGATCTCTTTTCAATTTGTGTACAACTTTGGTTTCTTGTTTTTAGTTTCCTATTGCATATTTTAACAAGGCAAAATTTATTGACATTGGCAAAATTTATTGACAATAAAAACACCTTTCTTGTTTTTAGTTTTCTACATACTTATCACTAATTATCAACCCGACTGTCACTCAGTTACATAAATCTTCTCTCAATCAATTCACACAAGACGTTCTTAATTTTAGGTTTCCCCTAAACATTTTAGGTTCCCCCCCGCTATCCAAAAATAGAGCTTTCCTATAAAAACTTACATAAGCTAAAATGGCATAAAGCAAAGAACCAGTTACCATTAATTTATATGGAAATATTTTTTAGTGTGCCCAGGCCCCAAAAATAACCTGTCTTAGGCTGTTCTGGTAACTTAGGACACAACTTGCTAAGGACAGACAAAATAAATCCCCATAAAGTGCAGATGCTCAGACAGTTTTGGCAGCCTGATGCTGAGATACTCGTGTAGTTCCCAGGGAAGGAGCCTGGTGGCGCCACTGTCACCGCTTGGTTGTGCGCTGCCTCCCAATTGCTTATTACAAAACAAATACTGAATGCTATTTTCACTCTTCTGCTTTTGTTGTCAAAGGGAAAATCCTCTTCAGATTTTAGTCAGTTAGCAAAAAATGCGTACTGATGTAGGACTTTGAAAAAAGTGACGTTGTATAATTCAAACTTAGGGAAGGTAGGAGATACCTGTATTCTTTTTTTTTTTTTTAGCGGTTTCCTTTTTAAAATTTTTTTATATTAATTAATCTTATTTTTTTAGTGTTCCAAGATTTATTGTTCATGTACCACACCCAGTGCTCCATGCAATATGTGCCCTCCTCAACACCCCCACCAGGCTCAGCCAACCCCTACCCCCCCACCCCTCCAAAACCCTCAGTTTGTTGCTCAGAGTCCACAGTCTCTCCTGGTTCATCTCCCCCTCTGATTTCCCCCCATTCACCCTTCCCTTCCTTCTCCCAATGTCCTCTATGTTTTTCCTTATGCGATACCTGAATTCTTAATGGTTCATCTTGTGGAAGAAGTAACTGCCAGAACTTTTTGACATGCTGCAATCTGGATCTGCTGAACAGCTCTTGACTTGTTCTTTTCTACCTTGTGTTGGATTCCCTGTGCCGTGAGAATCATGTTGTCCTCTTCCTAATTTGGTGGGGAAATTCTCCATTGGTTTCCAGAGAAAGTGTCCGTGAGAGGTAGATTTCAAAACCTTGGGTGTCTGCGTGTGTTTATTCAGCCCTTGGGCTTGAATGTAGCTTGGCTGGGTATGGAATTATAATCTGGAAATTGTCTCCCTGCATTTTGAAGACGTCGTTCTGTCGTCTTCTAGCTTCTAGCGTGCTGTTGAGATGTCTGATCCCACTTTGATTCCTGATACGTTGAATGAAACCTGATTTTTCTCCCTGAAGCTTTTTTGGGTCTTTTCTGTCACCAGTGCCGTGAAATTCTGGGTCTTGGTTTGGGATGGGTCTCATTTCAGCCGTGTCCTATGCATCTGATGGCCTCTTTTGATCTTGAAACTCCTGCATTGTAGTTCTAGGAGATTTTCTTGATATATTTGATTTCTTCCCCTTTGTTTTCCTTTGTTTTCAATTTTGCTTCTTTTCTTGTTCAGATATTCAACCTCTGGAGCCAATCCTCTAATTTTCTTTTCCACTTTCTATTTCATTGTTTCATATCTCTCTTGATATTTTTTCAACTTTCATTCAGCCCTTCTTTGGAGCTTGTCTTCCTGTTATTTTTCATTTTTAGGAGTTCCTTTTTGTTTTCAAGTTTTTTTTTCTAGCTGCATCATTTTTTTTTTCCCAAGCTGCATTTATCATTTTGTTAATCTGGGCCTCTTCCTTCCTATTATGGGATTTGCTTAAATCTCTGGTAGTCATTAACTGCCTATTCATATATATAGAATCTTATGCTAGTCTCCTCTTGTGGCTGAAATAAAATTACCACAGACAGTGACTAAAACAATATAGACTTATCTTACACAAGATAAAATGTAAGGTTAGAACTCTAGCATGGGTCTCACTGAAATAAAATTATGGTGTTAGTAGGACTGCATTTTTTTTGGAGGCTCTGGTAAGAGCTTTTCTAGAAGCCACATAAATTCCTTTGCTCTTGGCTCCCTTCCTACACCATCTAAGCCAGTAACATTGAATTCTCTGATTTTTCCTCTGTAGTCACATCTCTTTATGACTACAGGCAGGAAAAATTCCTTGCTTATTTATTTATTTATAGATTCTAAACAGTTGCTTGTCCATTCTGTGTGTGTGTTGGGAGAGAAGGTTTCATACACTATAAGGTTGATAACAATTTGGCTCTACCTCTTTCCTTAGGGAGCCTTTGATGTCAGAATCTTTAGATCATTATTCTAGGTCATAGAGTACTTAGCCTTTATGTATCATGTTATTTTTGAAATACACATTTTTAATTTGCATGTTATAAAATTTATATTGGATTTTAGGTTAATAAATATGTAAAGATACACACAATTATTATAAATGATCAGCTACTATCACAGCGAACATTTATAAATTGTCATTTTTTTGTGAAATTTTTAATTTAAAAACTTGCAGATATGCATAGAAGTTAATATCTATTTACATACTCAATTCCTGCATTCAACAATTATTTGTATTTCCAGAGTCAATTTTGCCTTTTTTGATTTTCTCTTACTACTTGTCTGTTTTGTGTTTCATAGATTTTTGTCTTTATTATTTGTTTACTACTATTAATGTTGGATTTAATTTGCCCTCCCTTTCTAGCTTCTTTTTTTTTTTTTTAAGATTTTATTTGTTAGAGAGAGAGAGAGCACGGAAGCAAGGGGAGCAGCAGGCAGAGCAGGCAGAGGAAGAAGCAGGCTCCTTGCCGAGCAAGGAGCCCAATGTGGGACTCCATCCCAGAACCCTGGGATCATGACCCGAGCCAAAGGCAGCAGCTTAACCAACTGAGCCACCCAGGCTTCCCCCTTTCTAGCTTCTTAATGTGAAAGGTTAAATCATTGATTTTTTAAGAAAGATTTATTTGTTTATTTGAGAGAGAGATAGAATGTGCACGTACAAGCCAGGGTGGGAGAAGGGCAGAAGGAGAGAATCTTCAAGCAGACTCCCTGCTGAGCTAGAAGCCAGATGTGGCTAGATCCCTGAGATCATGACTTGAGCTAAAACCAAGAGTTGATCCTCAACCAATTGACCTTAGATCATTGTTTTTTATACCTTTTTCATTTTTTCTTCTCTCTCTCTCTCTCTTTTTTTACAGATTCTATTTGTTTATTTGAGAGAAAAACAGAGCGCACAAATGGGGGGTAGGGCAGTGGGAGAGGAAGAAGCAGCCGTGCCAAGCAGGGAGCCCAGGACCCCCGAGATCACAACCAGAGCCGAAGGCAGACACTTAACCGACTGAGCCACCCAGGCACCACTTTATTTTTTTAAGAGAGAGAGAGAGAGAGAGTGCATGTGTGCACCTTTGTGCACACACAACGGTTAGGGGAACAAGCAGAGGGAGAGGGAAAGAGAAAATCTTAGGCACACTCCATGCCTAGTGCAGAGCCCAACACTGAGATCATGACCTGAGCCAAAATCAAGAGTTGGACACTTAACTGACTGAGCCACCCAGGTGCCCCTCCTTTTTCTTTCCTCTAAGGACTTGGATTAGCTGCATCCCACAAATTCAGATGTGTTATATTCTCATTATCATTTGCAGTAATTTGTATTTTTTTAAGTAATTTGTATTTTTTATTTGTTCTTTGACCCATGAGTTATTTAGAAGTGAGTTGATTTTATATATATATTCAACTTTTCTAGGTATCTTCCTTTTATTACTATTTTAATGCCTTTGTTGCAGAAGCATACTTAAAATGATTGCAGTCATTTGATATTTATTGAAACTTGTTCTACAGCCCAGCATTAAGTAGGCTTTGGTGAATATTCCATATGCCCTTAAAATAATGTGTGTACTCAAAAAACTACTAGAACTGATAAACGAACTAAGTAAAGTCACAGGGTACAAAATCCATGTTCAGAAATCTGTTGTATTTCTATAGACTAATAATGAAGCAGCAAAAACAGAAATTAAGAAAACAATCCCATTTACAATTGCACCAAAAATAATAAAATACCTAGGAATAGACTTAATCAAAGAGGTGAAAGACCTGTACTCCGAAAATCAGAAAACATTAATGAAAGAAATTGAGGACAACACAAAGAAATGGAAAGACATTCCATGCTCATGGATTAGAAGAACAAGGATTGTTAAAATGTCTATACTACCCAAAGTGATCTACACATTTCATGCAATCCCTATCAAAATATCAATAGCATTTTTTTACAGTACTAGAACAAATAATCCTAAAATTCGTATGGAACCACAAAAGACCCTAATAGCCAAAGCAATCTTGAAAAAGAAAAGCAAAGCTGGAGGCATCACAATGCTGGACTATACGTTATACCGCAAAGCTGTAGTAATTGGGACACCTGGCTGACTCAGTCAGAGGAGCATATGACTCTTCATCTTGGGATCCTGAGTTCAGCCCACATTGGGTGTGGACATTACTTAAATAAATAAAACTTAAAAGCAATGTAAACTTTAGTAATCAAAACAGTATAGTACTGGGGCAAAAACAGACACATAGATCAATGGAACAGAATAGAAAACCCAGAAATAAACCCACAATTATATGGCCAGTTAATTTTCAACAAAGGAGGAATGAATATCCAATAAGAAAAAGGCAGTCTCTTCAATAAATGGTGTTGGGAAAACTGGACAGCAACATGCAGAAGAATGAAACTGGACCACTTTTTTTCACCATACACAAAAATAAACTCAAAATTGATCATGGACCTAAATGTGAGACCTGAAGAACTGATACAACTCAACACCAAAAAACAATCCCAATTAAAAAATGGGCTGAAGACATCCATATAACCACCAGACACATGCAAAGATGCTCAACATTGCTTGTCATCAGGGAAATGCAAATCAAAACTATAGTGAGATAGCACCTCACACCTGTCGAAATGGCTAAAATCAAAAACACATGAAATAACAAATGTTGGGGAGGATGTGGAGGAAGAGGAACCCTTGTGCACTTATGGTGGGAAGGCAAACTGGTGCAGCCACTGTGGAAAACAGTATGGAGGTTCCTCAAAAAGTTAAAAATAGAAGTATCCTATGACCCAGTAATCACACTACCAGGTATTGACCCCCCCAAATTTAAAAACACTAATTCGTGCAGCATTATGTTTATTGAAGCATTATTTACAATAGCCAAATTATGGAAGTAGCCTAAGTGTGCATTGATGGATGAATGGCTGGGGAGGATGTGGTATGTATATACAATGGAATATTACTCAGCCGTAAAGAAGTGGGGTCTTGCCATTTGCCACAGGATGGATGGAGCTAGAGAGTATAATGCTAAGTGAAATAACATAGAGAAAGATCAGCACCATATGATTTCACTCATATGTGGAATTTAAGAAACCAAACAAATGTGCAAAGAGGAAAAAAAAGAGAGAAACCAAGAAACAGATTCTTAACTATAGAGAACAAATTGATGGTTACCAGAGGAACAGTGGGAGAGAAGATAGATGAAATAGGGAAAGGGGATTAAGATTATACTTACGACGATCACTGAGTAATGTATAGAATCATTGAATCACTATATTGTACACCTGAAACTGATAAAACACTGCATGTTAACTGTGGTGGAATTAAAAAATAAAAAAGAATATGTGCTTTCTACAGTTGTTGGATGTAGTGTTTTATAAAGGTCAATGAAGTTGAGTTGGTTGATAGTAATCTTCAGATCTTTTATATGCTTACTGATTTTTTTCTTTTTCTGTCAGTCTATAGGAGAAGAGTATTAAAATCTCCAACCATAATTGCAGATTTTTTTTCTTTCTTTAGTTCTTTTTTTAAAGATGTTATTTATTTATTTGAGAGAGAACACGAGAGAGACAGCACACAAGCAGGGGGGAGGGACAGAAGGAGAGGGAGAAGAAGACTCCCCACTGAGCAGAGAGCCTGATGTGGGATATGATCCCAGGACCCCTGGATCATAACCCAGGCCAAAGGCAGACAAAGAGCCACCCGGGCACCCTCTTTCTTTAGTTTTGCCAATTTTTGCTTTATAGATCTCTGAGGAGGTTAAGAGGGTGCACAAACATTTAAGATAGTTATATTTTCATGGTGAATCAACACATTTTCATTATAAGACTTTTTATTTCTGATAATATTCCTATCTTAAAGCCTACTTTGATATTAATATAACCATTCCCACACTTTTTTTCATGTTTATCTTTTCTCATTTTTACTTAAAACCTGTTTGTTGTGCCTATATGTTTAAAGCATGTCTTTGTAAATATATTTCCATTTTGCTTTTTTTACATGGGAATCTCTTTACATGGTGGGTTTGTCTATGTATATTTATCGTAATTTAGCGACGATTGGGTTCAAATGTACTAACTTGCTATTTGTTTTCTATTTATCTCTTCTGGTTTTGTTCCTCTATTTTTCCCCTCCTGCCCTCATATATGTTAGTTAGGTGTTTTTTAGTATTTCATTCTATTGTTTCTGTTAGCTTGTGGCTATACTTTGAATCACCCTAGTAATTGCTATGAATTACAATATATAAATTATACCTCTTCAGAAAAGACTTAGAAACCTTACAGTAGTGTAATTCTATTTCCTTCTCCCCCTTTTAGGTTCCTATATGATAATTCTACATTTGTTATAAACCTCATAATACACTGTTATTTGTATTTTCTTTAAAGAGATACTTATCTTTCTTAAAAGTTTAGAATGAATGAGTATTCACAGACCCATACAAATATAAAAGAGGAAAATGTCTTTTTATATTTGCCCACATGATTTTCCTTTTTGGTATTCTGGATTCCTCCTTATAGAGTCAGTTTTCATTTGTTATCATTTCCTTCAACCTGAAGGAGATCTTTTAGCATTTCATGTAACACAAGTTTGCTGGTAACAAAGTTTCTCAGCTTTCAATTTATTTTAAAATTAAAGCTTTAATTCATGCTAATTTTTTCACCCTTATTTAGGTATAATTGTGAAATTGTAATGTATAAAAATTGTAATGTATAAAAAGTGAAATTGTAATGTATTTAAGGTATACAACATGATGATTTGACATACATATACATCGTGGAAGAATACCTATATATCATCAAGTTAATTAATGCACTGGTCACCTCACCTTTTTTCCATTTTTTAAAATGAGAACACTTGAGTTCTACATTCTTAGCAAATTTCAATTATACAACATGGTAGTATCAACCACGGTCACTATGTTACACTTTAGATCATCAGACCTTATTCATCTTAAAGCTGAAAGTTTGTACCTGTTTCTCAGCCTCTCCCTGTTTCACCTACTCCCCACACCCTGGCAACAGTCATTCTCTCTGTTTCTATGAGTTTGACTTTTTAAAAAAGATTTTACATATACTGTGCAGAATTTGTCTTCCACTGTGTGAATTATTTCACTTAGCTTAATATCTTCCCGGTTCATCCATCTTGTCCCAAATGATAAGATTTCCTTCTCTTTTTTTTATGGCTAAATAATATTCGTGTGTGTGTGTGTGTGTGTGTGTGTGTGTGTGTGTGTGTGACATTTTCTTTATCCATTCATTTATTGACAGACACGAATTGTTTCCACACTTGGATATTGTGAATAATGCTACAGGGAACATGGGCGTACAGATACCTCTTCAAGATACTGATTTAGTTTCCTTTGCATGTATACCCAGAAGTGAGATTGGTAGACCCTACAGTATTTTTGTTTTCAATTTTTTGAGGGTACTCCATTCCATTTTCCATAGTGTCTGTTCCAGTTTATGTTCTGACCAACAGTGTATGAGAGCTCTCTTTTTTCTACATTTTCATCAGTATTTTTTTCTTGTCTTTTTGATAGTAATAGGTATGTACCATTCTAGAATGGTACCATTCTAATAGGTATGTGGTGATCATCTCATTGTGGTTTTGATTTGTATTTCCCTGGTGATGAATAATTTGAGTGCCTTTTCATTTACTTGTTTGTATATATTATTTTGGGAAAATGTCTGTTTGGTTCCTATGCCCATATTTTAATTGGGTTATTTTTTTTGCTATGGCATTGTGTGAGTTCCTTGTATATTTTGGATATTAACCCATTATCAAATAACTGTTTTGCAAATATTTTCTTGAATTCTATAGGTTGCCTTTTCATTTTGCTTATGGTTTCCTTTGCTATGCATTTTTTCCCCCTGAAGCATTTTAGTTTTGATGTTGTTTTGATGGCCACTGAGGCTTATAAAGCATGATTTGGTTTCTAACTTAAAAAAAAAAAATTCTTTCAATTCATGAGCATAGGGTATCTCCCCATTTATTTGAATGTTCTTCAATTTCTTTCATCAATATTTTATAATTTTCAGTGTCAAGATCACTTACTCCATTGATTAAATTTATTCATAAGTATTTTTATGCTATTATAAATGCGATTTTTTTTCTAAATTTCTCTTTCTGATAGTTCATTGTTAGTATATAGAAACACAACTAATTTTTATATATTGACTTTGTATCATGCCAGCTTTACTGAATTCATTTATTAGTTCTAACAGTTTTTGGTTTTTTTGTTTTGTTTTGTTAGTGGAGTCTTTTGGGTCTTCTACTTATAATACCATATTATCTTTAAATAGTAGAGGCAGCGTTACTTCCTCCTTTCTGATTTGGATACTCTTTTTTCTTTTTTGTTTAATTGCTCTGACTAGTACTTCTGGTACCATGATGAATAAAAATGATGAGAGTCAGCATCCTTCTTTTGTACCTGATCTTAGAGGAAAAACTTTTTGCTATGATATTAGCTGTGGGTTTGTCATATTTGGCTCTTAATTGTTGAGGTATGTTCCTTCCATACCCAGTTTGCGGAGTTTTTATGTTGAAAGGATACTGAACTTTGTCAAATGCTTTTTCTGCATCTGTTGAGTTGATCATATGATTTTTATCCTTCATTTTATTAATATGAGTATTTATCTTTTCAAAAGACCAGCTCTTAGTTTCATTGATCTTTTCTATTATCTTTTTAGTCAGTTCTATTTATTCCTGCCTCATCGTCATTATTTCCTCCCTTCTACTAACTTTGGGCTTAATTTGTTGTTCTTTTTCTAGTTCCTTGAGATGTAAAGTTAGCTTGTTTACTTGGGAACTTTCTTTTTTCTTAGTGTAGGCTTTTATTGTTATGAAATTCCCTCTTAGAACAATTTTTGCTAAAAAAAAAAAAAAGAACAATTTTTGCTGTATCTAATTTGTTTTGGTATGCTATGTTCCATTTTTATTTGTGTCAAGATATTTTTTTATTTCCCTTTTGTTTTCATCTTTGACCCACTGGTTACCTAGGAGCATGTTGTTTAATGTTCACATATTTGTGAATTTTCATATAATTGATTCTAGTTTCATACCATTGTAGTTAGAAAATATGCTTACTACAATTTTAACTTTAAAAAATTTATTAAGAGTTCTTTTTTTACCTAACATATGATCTATGCTGGAGAATGTTCCACTTGGACTTGAGAAGAGTGTGTATTCTGCTACTTTTGGATGAAATGTTTTCTATATGGATATATGGTCTCTGTATATGTATATGTCTTTATGTATATCTAGTCCAATGTGTAGTTTTGCTTTTGTTTTCGGTTTTGGTTTTTTGGTCTAATGTGTAATGTAAGTACAATTTTCCTTATTGATTTTTTGTCTGAACGATCTATTCATTGTTGAAAGTGGGGTATTGGAATTTCCTACTATTATTGTATTGCTCTATTTCTTCCTTCAGAACTGTTAATATTTGTTTTATATATTTAGGTGTTCCTATGTTGGGTGCATAAATATTTACAAATATTATATCCTCTTGATAAATTGACCCCTTTATTGTTACGTAATAACTTCTTTGTCTTTTATTACCATTTGGCTTAAAGTTTATTTCGTGCAATTTAAGTATAGCTACTCCTGTTCTCTTTTGCTTTCCATTTGCATGGAATATCTTTTCCCATAACTTCACTTTCAGTCTATATGTCCTTAAAGCTGAAGTGAGTCTCTTGTAGGCAGCATATAGATGGGTCTTTTTTTTTTTTTTAAGCCATTTAGCTTCTCTGTGTTTTCGATTGGAGAATTTAATCCATTTATAATTTAAAGTATTTATTGATAGATATGGATTTAGTTGTTAATTGTTTTCTGGCTGTTTTTTAGTTCTTTTGTTCCTTCCTCTCTTGCTCTCTTACTTTCTGATTTGATGATTTTCTAGTGATTCCTTTCTCCTTTGGTTATCTGCTATAGGTTTTCTGCTTTGTGGTCAGCATAAGGCTTACAATCTTATAGTTTTAACAGACTGTTTTAAGTTGATGACTTTACCTGCAACGCATATAAAAACTCTATATTTTTATACTCCTCTCCATCACGTTTTATGTTTTCAGTGTCACAATTTACATTATTTAATATTGTGTATCCATTAGCAAATTATTATAGTTATTTTTAATAGTCTCTTTTAAAATTTATATTAGTTATAAGTGATTTACTTCCACTATTACGATATGAGAATATTCTGAATTTAAGTATATATTTATTTTTAGCTGTGAGTTTTATACATGTTACTAGTTAGCATCTTTTCATTTCAGCTTGAAGAAGTTCCTTTAATGCTTCCTGTAAGGCTGGTTATTGGTGATGAACTGCAGCTTTTGTTTGTCTGGAAAACTCTTTATCACTACTTCATTTCTGAAGGACAACTTTACTGGGTAGCGTATTCTTGATTGGAAGTTTTTTATTACAACACTTTGAATATATCATTCCACTCTCTTCTGGCCTGAAAGGTTTCTGCAGAGAAGTCTGCTCATAGTCTTATGAGGGTTCCTTTGTATGTTAACAAGTTGCTTTTGTTTTGCTTCTTTTGAGACTCTTTATCTTTAATTTTGGACATTGTAAATGTATCTTGTGAGTCTTTTTAGATTCATCTTTTTGTAACTCTTTAGTAACATTTCTATCCGGATGTCTGTTTATTTCTCCTCACTTTAGCCATTATTTCTTGGAATAAACTTCTGGCGCTTTCTCCCTCTTTTCTTTCTAAGTAGATACAATGTTTATATAGGTGCCCCTGATAGTGTCTATAAGTCCCTTAAGCTATCTTTACTATTTTTTATCCTTTTATCTTTTTGTTCTTCTGATTGGATGAATTCCACTGCCCTGTCTATAAGTTTACTGATCATTCTTTCTGCTTGATCTAGTCTGCTGATGAATCCCTTTGAATTTTTCAGTTGTATTGTTATATTCTTTAGCTCTATGATTTCCATTTGGTACTTTTTAATATTTTCTCCATTTTTGTTGAAATGCTTACTTTTTCCATACATTGCTCTCCTGACTTTGGCAAACGTCTTTATGATGATTATTTTAAACTCTCTATCAGGTAATCATTCATCTTCATTTCATTAAGATCACTTCCTAGAAATTTATCTTGTTCTTTTTGGGGAGCATTTGCTATATTTATTTATTTTATTTTGAACGTTTTAGTATTTATTTATGACATATTTAATTTTAAATATTTGAAACATTTACATAGTTCACAATGTGCCATGTCAGAATCATATTACAAATATTACAAATAATTCCATGATAAACAACCTTATGCATATGTGCTTTTGTATTTGTAGAATTATATCTTTGGGGTAAATTTCTGTAAATGATATAACCAGGACAAAAGAGAAAATGTTTATATAATTGTGTTAAATTATTGCTAAACTCTACCCTGTAGGAATTGTACAATTTGCACCCCTAATCACATTTTAAAAGGGTTCTTGTTTTCTCTACAGCTTTTACTGGAGTGTTTGTCATATTTTGATGTTTTTACTAATCTGGATGTTACCTTGTTATTGATTTAATTTACATTTCTTTTATGATAAGTGGAGATGAGAATTTGGGAGGGGAGATATTTACCTTTCTTTTTTGTTAACTGTCATTGTCTTTTGTTCATTTTTCTGATGATATTTTGATCTTTTTCTTAAATTTTAAGAGCTTTTTGTATGTTTGGGTAAGTGTAACTGTATTCAAGATACATGATGCAAAAAAAAAAAAAGACATATGATACAAGTATTTTTTACCAATTTGTTCTTTGTATTTGATTTTGCTCGTGGTGTTTTTTTTCCTCCTATGCAAAAGTTATTTTTAAACTTTTATATGTCAAAATCATCACTTTATTTCTTTATTGTTTTCTCTTTTTGAATCATAGCTGGAAAGGCTTTCCCTTCTCTAGGTCACAAAGGAATTCATGTTTTCTTCTAATAGTAGTATGACTTCATATTTTACATTGAGGTGGCTAATTTATTTAGTTTATTTTGTTTTACTCTGTGAGTTTTGGATTCAATTTTATCTTTTTTCAAATGCCTATCCAGTATAACTTGTTTGAAGTTACTTCTTTTCCCTATTTATTTTTGATGCTCCCTTTATCACATACCAAATATTTATATGTTTTGCACCTTTTTCTCTTTGGCTTCATTAGTGTGTCTGTCTCTTCATATATCCATCCACTCAGATTTAATTGGTGACGTTTACAGCACATTTTCTTCTCTGGCAGAGTTAATCACCCTCTATCATTGTTCTTTTTAATTGACTTCCCTAGCTATTCTTGCATGGTTAATTTTTTCTTACAATCAAATTGACTATTTCCAGGCATTGTTTCTTCTTCTCTTTTCCCCCCAGGCATTGTTTCTTACCTGGTCACTGGATACTTGCAGTCATTGACTAAAGCAATGACAGCAATAAGGTGTCCCACTAAACTCTTTGAAACATATTTTACATTGTACACGTATAAACGTAAAGTATGTTAAACTTATAAAATACCATGGTACTTTTTTAAGTGGGCAAAAAATCATTTAAGCTTTGTGAACAGTATAGGCAAATCTGTGTTATTCTCTCCTATTCTTTGTAGGTTTCAGGATTTCTGCATTATAATGAGCTCTTTGATAATTTTTCATTAGAATTTAATAGGTAAGGACTAACTCCAATCTTGAGCTCTGCCATTCCAGTGACACAGAGGTCTTGTTATCAAATTTGAATCATCTTGCCTATCATGTTTCTCCCTCTTATCTTTTCAGGCTGGACACTAGCCCAGGCTGGACACTAGCCCACTGGTCCGTTTAAAGGGATTACAATTATAAATGCTGTTTGATTCTTTTTAAATATATTATGCTTGGATGGCATACTTGGATATTGGGTTAAGACTTTGTGTCAGTGAATTAAACATTAGAATAATGACATAGCAGTGCCTTTTCCCATTTAACAATACTACCCTACATTTTATTCACATTAGCTTGGTATATTTTGACATTCAAATTAATTCATTTTCTCTACTCATTATTTAGATAAAGTTCCTTTTTAAGTAAAAAAGAATATTCTCTTTAGTTTCTGCCTTTGCATAATTAATTCCTCAGTATTCTACTTGAGTGGAGCCAACCTGACCTAAATTTTTACATTTGAGAATTTAATACTTGGGATAGTGAATTCTAAGCTTTCAAATGAAATTAATTAGTGTAGTGTTCTGCTATACTGAATCTAGTAATTTAATGAATATAGAAATACAGATAGTGAGAGAAGGTGTTTTTACATTTTAGGGCTGATAAGTTATTTTTCCTGAAGATTTTTTTTCTTTTAAAGATTTATTTTGGAGCGAGAACAAGCCAGAGCATGGGAGGCAGGGGGAGAGGGAAAAAGAGTCTTAAACAGACTCTGAGTGCAGAGCCTGACGTGGGGCTCGATCTCATGACCCTGAGATCACGACCTGAGCCAAAACCAAGAGTCAGATGCTCAACCAACTGCGCCACTTAGGCGCCTTGATTTCTTAATATACAGTCAATTTCCAGTCTATCATGCTGTTATCCTTCCAGCACTACTTTTACCAAGTAGGGAGTAAAGTAGATGTTGAAAAAGAAACGTCATTGTCCATTGCTGTTTATTGTAGCCCTGTCCAGCTTAAGGAACTGATGGTTCTGAGTATGCAAGGTCAGGCCCACTAGCCTCTGTACCAACTATGCTTTGAGTATTGCATTAGGAGCCCCAGGTTGAGCAGAAATCTCTGGAGGAGAGGAAGAGTTGTTCCAGGCATTCCGTATGATTGGTATCTCATGTTCTTTGAGTGGGTCTTGAGCAACCATATGAACACAGAGTCATAGTATCTTTTCTTCTAATGTCTGCCTCTTTTTTCACATACCTTGTCTTATATCTCCCTTGGTGTCGTGGACATGGCAGAGCTTGGAACCCTGCATTATATTTCTGCCTGGCTCTAGGTAGGTCTGCTAACTCTAGTACTTTCTTCTGACTGCTTCCTCTTGCAAACTTGGTGACTTTCTTTGAAAGCACTGTGGTTTCCCTCACCAGGAAAAAGTAAAAACAATTCTAGATTCAGATAGTCTTGGGTTCTATTCTTGGCTCCACCATTTAACTTAACTTTGTGATCTTAAACATGGAATTTTCCTATCTAAATACCAGTTTTACAATTTGTAAAATGGGCATCTAATAACGTAATATGAGTTTTGAAGATTAGATGAAATAAAGTATATAAAGGGCTTGGCACATACTATATGCTTACTTATGAAGTACAACTTCTCTCTTTCCTCCCAGCTATAAATAGTGAATTTTGCTTGATGATGTAAATGCCACCCTTAGCCACCTGATCAAACACTTAGAATATGGACACCAAGCCAGGCCAGAATTCAGCTGAATATACCCCTCGGATCCCTGGCCACCCACTCAGAGGTCCCTGCATCAAGTCTCTCTAAATTCCAGGCTCACTTGACTCTTCTTGGCAAATCACTGTCGAGGCCCCAATGTGCTTCACAGGCGAGGCCCCACAGCTTAGAAATCCACTTCCTTTGGCTAAGTTTTACGGGAATAATTTACAAAATTTACCATATTACTGACATTTAACATTCATGGTTAGTTTTTACGTTTAACTTACAGAGGGAAAAAAGATGAATCACAACCGCCATTAGTCATGTTTTTAAAAACAGGGGTAATACAGTTTCCTAACTCTTGGAAGTTGTTTGCAAACACAAAGACATTTGGTGGAAAATGGAATGAGTTTCTATTAGATTACTATCTTCCACACACTTTTAGAATGATGGACTAGTTTACATTTTAAGACAGAAGTGACCTTATTCTGGTATATTTGGGTGGTGTGACCAAGTGCACCCTGTAGGCAGAGGTGTGGCGTATTTACACACGCAGCTGCAGTGAAGCAGGCAAAAGGGACGTTGCTACTGCTTAGCCTTCTTTCATTTTCTCTTGCATTTATATTGATATAAATATCTATTGTCTAAAATAAACCAGATTTTTTAACATGAATCTTCTACTTTATGAATTTACTGAGTAAATATGTTATGGGCTTATAAAACTTTGTTGTCTCAAAATGAGAAAAAGGATTGTTTTGAGTTCTGCTTTTTGTAAAGTTAAACAGTAGAGCTTCATTTAAACATGAAAGTACATAAATTTGCCTATACCATGGATCACATCATGATCTTCACAATATACTCACATATGAAAAAGCCTGATGTAAAACTATTAGGCTGTAAAACATGCTAGGAAATTGGACTAATAACCATACTAACATTTTAAAAGGAGTTACGAGTTGCCCCATTGTTTCTCGTATTTTTTCGTATCCTATTGATTTATTTAAATAAATATCAGTGATTTCTTGACCCCTCTTAGATTTTAAATATCAAACTTCTGTTACTCAACGTGTTTACTTTAACAGTATTTGTGTAAATGAAATAAATTTATAAAAAGTTAAACAAGATTATGTAAAGAGTATTCTGTGAACCTTGTAATCCTAAATGTTCATCTTTTCACAGATGGTTAGTTTCTAAACTATTATCTATTAAAATTACATGAAAAAAATTTAAATATACTCAATTGATCATTCTTAAATCTCTGCAAATAAAAAGAGATGCCAAAATTATTATTAGACTTCTTTTTATTAAATATTTTATTTATTTATTTGACAGAGAGAGAGAGAGATCACAAGTAGGCAGAGAAGCAGGCAGAGAGAGAGGGGGAAGCAGGCTCCCTGTTGAGCAGAGAGCCCGATGCGGGGCTCGATCCCAGGACTCTGAGATCATGACCTGAACTGAAGGCAGAGGCTTTAACCCACTGAGCCACCCAGGTGCCCCTAGACTTCTTTTTATTAGTTTTTTAATCAAGTAAGCTGTCCAACTTTAAGTGATAGAGACTGAGATTGCTTATTGTACTCCATAACTAATATATAGTTCCAAAGGCATTTATCATAATGGAGTCAGTCTGTTCATATAAAACTGGTATAAAAATTTTAATCAACAAAGCTATTACATTTTGGAAAGATTTTTATGTCTTTTCTTTGACAATCAGCATGAGTCATGGAAGCAGCACATCTTGATAAGCTCTGTGCTTTTCCCCACCAACACCATGCCCCTGAACGTGGACAATTAATAGTTCATTTTCATATTCACATCATTCTGTGTCACATAAATTCACTTACACTCATCTTTGAAAGTATTCTAGGCAGCAGTTTTTAAACTTTTTGAAGTCAGAACTCTTCTACATTCCTAAAAATTAATGAAGACGTCAAAGGGCTTTGTCTGGACCATATCGATATTTAAATATCAATATTTACTATATTAAAAAGTAAAGCCAGAAATTTTAAAATAAGTGTGCATTCATTGGAAAAGTCCATTTCTTTTTTTTTTCCCCCTTAGGATGAAAAGTCCATTTCACAGTAACATCAAATAACATTTTAGGAAGAAATAACTGTATTTTTTAAAACAAAGTGCTTAGTGTAAAGGAGGTCATTGTTTTACATTTTGCCTGTCTGCTGTATTGGTCTGTGGCACTGTGGTATTTTGGTTGACTTATATGACTTATATGGTGTTTTGGTTGACATTTGCTTCACATCAATATGTGATTGTAAAGGACGGAGTATTTTAAGAATCTTTTCAGATAATTATGGATACTCTTTTTTTAAAAAATTTTATGTATTTATTTGAGAGAGAGAGAGAGCATGAGCACAAGGGAGGGGCAGAGGGAGAAGCAGACTCCTCACTGAGCAGGGAGCCAGACCTGGGGCTCAATCCCAGAACCCTACCATCATGACCTGAGCCAAAGGCAGACGCTCAACTGACTGAGCCACCCAGGTGGCTTGGATACTCTTTGATACTGTACTAGAACTCGACAAGTGGTAGTTTCATAAAAGTTAATTTTATATGGACTCTGGATCAGAAAGTTAGTTTCAGTGTGGAATCTGAAACCATGTTATCTTTTAATTGGTAGAAAAATTCATTGGTATATTTTGCACTTACAGTAGATTTTTTATCTATGTATGTTTTTTTAATATCATGCCTTTTTTATTTTGAACGTTTGTTTGCTGAGTTTTTCCAGTCTTCCAAGTGCTGACATGTTTAGTAATACAATATAAAAATAAATCACATTTGTTATCACTGACCTCATCAGAAAAATTCGTAAGTATTGGTAAACTCCTAAGCACATGGCAGCAGATAGAAGTTTTCTAAAATTTTTTATTTTTTCTTAAAAAACCTCAAGTTTGTCATGGGCAGCAAAGGCTTTCAGTTTAAAAATTTTAAAAAAAGTTAAAAAAATTTTTTTTAAACTCACAGGCTTCCTAGTTCATTTTCTTTATTTTTTTTTTTATTTTTTAAGATTTTTTATTTATTTATTAGAGAGAGAGTGAGAATGAGAGGGGAGAAGGTCAGAGGGAGAAGCAGACTTTCCGCAGAGCTGGGAGTCCGATATGGGACTCGATCCCGGGACTCTGGGATCATGACCTGAGCTGAAGGCAGCCGCTCAACCAACTGAGCCACCCAGGCGCCCTTCCTAGTTCATTTTCAAGGAAACTTCCACTTAAATACCTAAGTCTAAATAACTAGAATTTGTCAGTTCATCATTCTCGCACATAAAAATGATGTTTCATGAAAAAAAGGAGCTAGTTCAGCTCTCAATGCACAGTTTTCATCGTGACAGTTCCTACACTTTGTCATCCACTGTGTTTTTTTATACATACTTCCCGTTTCATCACACAGAATATGGAAGAGAGATCTACCCATCTACTCAGAGGGTTGAGATTTTGTAAAATTCTCATTTTACCACTTTACCGAGGATATCCTTAAGTGAAACTGGCTTTTTTTTTTTTTTTTTTGTAACTTAGGGAATATGGCTGCATGTAGAATCACACAAGGATGGCTAGATTTTGGTGCCCCTGCCTGGATTCTTGCTAAAGGTGCCAGCATTTTTAACCTATTAGTGCTTTGGCATCATCAGTGCAAATGTCAACATATAACATTTTTATATTAGGAAAATAATTTTTATTTGAGGATTTCCTCAGAGTCTCAGAGATCTTGGGGGTCCATGGACCTTTCTTTAATAATAGCTCTTAAGGGGAGAAGGTATAGGTTAAAAAAAGAGGACTACTGGGGTGCATGGGTGGCTCAGTGGGTTAAAGCCTCTGCCTTCGGCTCAGGTCATGATCTCAGGGTCCTGGGATGGAGCCCCGCAACGGGCTCTCTGCTCAGCGGGGAGCCTGCTTCCACCCCTCTCTCTGCCTGCCTCTCTGCCTATTTGTCATCTCTCTCCTCACTGTCAAATAAATAAATAAAATCTTTAAAAAAAAAAAAGAGGACTACAGTAAAAATTTTCCTAACCCTCGTCTTAACTGACTTGCCAGTGAAATTCACCTCCCTTGCTTGTGTAATCTGGCAGCAACTCTCACAGAATGCTCAACATTGAGGCCAGTTGACTCCCCTCTGCTATGTCCATTCATCTCTGTTCCCACTAGTAGAATAATGTGCTTTGCAAATATCAGTTGTATTTGATCTCAAACAAGTTTATGCCTATTTCATTAATACTTGTAATTATATAATTTTAATAATATTATGTAAGTAAAATGAGTGTGAATTCAAAAAGAAAAAGAATGTATGTTTCTAAAACTAACTTACATGCTTAGAATGACTTACTATAAAAGATCAGTATCATATTTTAGTGTGGGTAGCATTTTTAAAAGTTTAGGGAAAAAACATAAAAATCTGGAAGGATTTTACATTCCTTCAGAAATATCTTTAATTCTTATAAAGGAACTAAGGCTTAAAATTTTGATGATGTGTTATGTGTGTCCTTTGCAGGAAAGAACAATGAACTGATCTGTAGACCTATTTTTAAAGAAAAGGCTTTTAGCTCACCTTCAAAAGATTGGTGAATGTGTATACATATAGGCATTTTAAGCTGAAATAAAATTGATAAACTAATATCTATATCCCCTCCCCTTTTTCAATAACCCACTCAACCAGCTTTTCCCGTAGATTTATTAACCAGTAGTCAGGATCACATTGAATCAGTTAGTTTCTTTGCTGCCGTCCATGAGCTAGAAGCAAATTTCCTTTGGTTTCCATGACCATAAAATATGCTCTCTCCCATCATTGCACAAGCTGATGGCTAGGTCAGCTTGTATCGGTAAAGGATTTTAGATAACCTTTTAGAACTGTAGCTATTACAGGTCTGATTTCATAATGATATAGTGATGAGCAGCTGATGGTATAAGCTTTTTTTTTTTTTAAATTGGTGTTCTAGCATTTAATTGGATTGGAAACTGCCTGGAATAAACAAATGTATGGGGGAGCTTGGAGATTTTCACAGAAATTGCATAGTAATACTTCCTGCAGGATGAGAATTATAATAAATGTTCTTTGATCTATAAAAATAAGTTCACTGGTAAAAACAAAACAAAACAGTAAGTTCATGGGTTAATCAGATGTGTCAGAGTTGGGCAGATGGAGTGGTTCCTTGATGTCAGCCCCGCTGTGGCTACGTGGACATACCATCGTGTATAGATGCATCGTGACGTGGCACAAGGACACGGGCTGGGAAGCTATTGACTCAGATTCTCTGCTTGGCTCACCAACCACCAGGAGTCACTGAAGACTGTGTTCCTAACTCCCTGGCTGTGAGCTTGCAGGAGAAATTGTTTTTCTCCCTAGAGGTGGGGAATGATTTCACACTCTTCAGTCTCTTTCCAGCCAGTCTACACTAAGCAAGCTGACCGGCGAGGTGGTTTTGTCTGTGACCGAACAGTTAATAAACTCATCAACCTTAGTTATTTGAGCACCAGGCCGTATCACCACAGCTAACCAAGCACTGGAATTATTATTAAGTATCAAGAGATTCCTCCAAATTCCTGATTCCTTGATGATCATATACTCACTGTTAATAGTGTGGCCAAGTTTTATAAGCCTGTTCCTACATTCTTTCTTGCTTTCCAAAAATGTTTACTGAGCATCTACTATGTGTCAGACACTGTTGTAGGATCAGGGATCCAATAGTGAATAAAATAGAGGAAAAAACAAGACCCTGCACTTGTAGAACTTAAAATCTAGTAAAGGATGCATATACATATACATATACATACACAAACACAAGAGGACAAAAAAGTGAGAAAGGGAGATGAGATACTGTCAGTTGGAGAGTAATGTTGAAATTCTGCAGGGTGACCATGGAAGGCATCGCTACGATCACATCTTCTATACAAAATTCCTAAAAGAAGAATATAGTCTAGAGGAGGTGGTCTCTCAGAACATTTTTAAGTATTCTTATCCTGGGATCTATGGGGTTTGTATGAAAGAAAAACTGTATCTTAATTTTCATTGACTCTAACTAAAATTTAGCATTTCTTCCAAATCATGAACATAGGTAACCCCTATAGTGATACTGGGAGAACCCGTAACTGTCATAGGTAGGTCTCACAGATATTTTCGTATCCCATTAAGTTATCATAGATGCTATTGTTTATGCTCATCACAACTTACAAATTATAGTCATATTATCTCTGTTACTAAATCTTGTTTTTTGGTGCTATAATAAAGGACAGAAATCATAATTTTTTTTAAGATTTATTTATTTATCTGATAGAGATCACAAGTAGGCGAGAGGCAAGCAGAGAGAGAAGGGGAAGCAAGCTCCCTGCTGAGCAGAGAGCCCGACGAGGGGCTCGATCCCAGGACCCCGAGATCATGACCCGAGCCAAAGGCAGCGGCTTTAACCCACTGAGCCACCCAGGTGCCCCAGAGATCATAATTTTTTTAAAAATCTCTATTGATAGCTACATGTCAAATTAACAGATTTCCTTATATACCTTTGTTTTCTAGTTTATGCATTATTTTATTATTATTTTTTTTTAGCTCATGCATTTTAAAGCATTGAGAAAGAGGCTGAGGCTTCACGAGATTGCCCAGAGGTCAAGAGGCGAGCTTTCATTTAATCCCTAATTGAGTTTTCTTATACTTCCCAACTGTACAAAACATTTTTCACTGGTGTCCCTGTCCTAGGGACACCAAATACTCAAATACATCACCAAATACTCAAATACATCTTGAGCACATGGGGAAGGCTTTCTGGATAGAATTGTGATTGTGAAAGATCCCATCTAAACTTCCAGGCCACACACTGTTAAACCACTTACAGAATAATGTAGCCAGCCAAGCAGAAACTTGGCTTCCTAGAAAAATGGTGTCATACGTCACAGGTCAGCTTTTACACTTCTCTGGAAGATACTCAAAGGACCTTAAAGGCAATGTAGTTCATCTTATGAGAAAGAACAAGATGTAGAAATCAGAGTGAGAATCGGCTCATTTCACTCACACCAGATTTTTAGCCACCCTCCTCATCATGGCCTTAACCAAGTCTGTCCAGATTGGGAGGTCATAAACTCTAGGCCAGGATACCTCCTTGACTAGCCTGTGGGAAATAAGATGGGATATGTGTGTTCCACTGGTCTGCCAAGGCAGCCATAAGAACAGGACTGAGACCTTCTTGCTATGTGTAAAAAGAGGAGAGTGAGTACTAGTTAGATGAATATACCTGAGAATTTCGCCCTGCCACCACGTGTTTTGTGCTTTAGATCTCTTTGAACATAGCCTTCTGCCTCTCATCAAGAGTAAAAAAATCAAAAGGAAAAATTCTCAACATCTCTTGATCTTGCCAGAAACCCGAGAGAGAAAAGCATTCGCTCTGTAATTTTCCCATGGGACAAACTCTGTGCTCGTGCCTAATGTGGAAGGCAGCTAATTCTGAGGCACTCAACCTCTTGGATTGTATTTTCAATTGTGCCCTTTCCTTCTGAGAAACAGACACTCGAAAAGTGTGACGAACGCTCTGAGAGTGTTGCGCTCATTCACATGGTTGATTTTCCTCTGCAGGCTGGTCAAAGATGCCCCTTGGGATGAGGTCCCGCTTGCTCACTCCCTGGTTGGTTTCGCCACTGCCTACGACTTCTTGTACAACTACTTGAGCAAGACACAACAGGAGAAGTTTCTGGAAGTGATTGCCAACGTCTCGGGATATATGTATGAAACTTCGTACAGGAGAGGATGGGGCTTTCAGTACCTGCACAATCATCAGCCCACCAACTGCATGGCCTTGCTCACGGGAAGCCTGGTCCTGATGAATCAAGGTGCGTGTGAACACGGCCGAGGGAAAGCCCAGGCCAGCGTCGGTGCCAGTTGCCTTGTGAGCAGAGCGCTTCTATACCTAGCCTTAGTCCGTGTTCATACTTGGATCCCCCCTGAGCTCAGGAGATGAACTAATGCCCCGGGCATCTCTTAGACAATTGAGAGACATCTCGTCCTCATTTCTGCTACTTACATTAGCCTACAGGTTTTTTAAGTAAGGCTTTTGATTGCCCCGATCAATTTGACAGTGAACACAGTCATCCTGGGTAAATGGAGTTTTTAAAAGCTAAACGGGTGGTTTATTATTTGAAATGAATCTTCTTTGGATACAGATATCTGTCATTACAACACTATTTTTTTTTTCTTCTGAGGATTTAAAACAACCAATCTAGATCATTTAGGTCAAATTTGGAAGTGACTTTTGTGGATCAGGTAGCTACTTTTCCTTAATGTATTACATAATTGCTGATGCTACGTTTTCTCAGTGCTTGTAATTGTGACTTAATTACAAGTCTGTAATTAAAAGTCTGTACATAATGGGGCGCCTGGGTGGATCAGTGGGTTTAAGCCTCTGCCTTCGGCTCAGGTCATGATCTCAGCGTTCTGGGATCGAGCCCCGCATCAGGCTCTCTGCTCAGCAGGGAGCCTGCTTCCCGCTCTCTCTCTACCTGCCTCTCTGCCTACTTGTGATCTCTCTCTCCCTCTCTCTCTCTCTGTAATAAATAAATAAATAAATAAATAAAATCTTTTAAAAAAAAGTCTGTACATGATTAAATTAGACTGTATTTAAGAAAGGAGCCCTAAGATCACAGTGAATTACTAGGATATTAAACATATACTTGGAGCTGGCAAATCTGAAAGAACTCTAATTACTTCCCCACAAGAATTAGTTTGCATTTTGTAGATTATCCAGCATCAGATTTCCTCAAGTCTAGCTTTCTCCCTTGTCTTATCAACCAGCCATCACTTTTAATAAGTCTTAGAGGAAAAGAAACTAATATTAACTGAGCATATGGCATGTGTTATTCCTTGTCCCTATTGTATTTAATTGTCACATCCGCCATATAAGGTATCTGGGATTTGGACCCAGTTCTGTCCAAACTCAAAGTTCACTCTCTTTCCACTATATTTTGTTGCCTCTCTTCGAATAGAGATTCAATTTATAATCATTTAAGGAAAGTTTTAAGAGGGCCAAGTTTCATCTTGGCTCCCTTTGCCCCTTCTTCTCACAAAAACAAACAAGATTTAAAAGATCAAAATGCAAAAACAAATAAATAAATAATCAAAATACAAATCTTCAAACTATTGATAAATAAATCCCAAGGCCTGTGAAAAGACATCCTCATGACATGGTGGAAAGAACCCAGGACGAGCTAGCTCTCAGCCCGGGGCCTTGGGTGTTAGTAGTCTTATTTCTTTATATTACATGTTGAGTTCTTTAGTAGCAGGAATAGAGCTTATTTCTTCATTCTTGTGGCGGATAAGATTGCTCCAGATCCTATTCAGGCATCGAAAATACCGGTTCAGATTGGATCAAAAGGTGTAGTTCTCCTCTCGCAGGACTTTGCGTGCACGTATTTTCCGACTGCGGTTATGGGTTGCTCGGGGAGATAGTGTTTCCAGAACCCCCATGTAGGCAGTGTCCACATTTGTAAGATGACTGGACAGAAGAATTGGTGAAGTCTCCAGCCCGGCACATCTCAGTTAATATTATCAGGCTTACCGTTCTGGCTTTCTTGGCACACACACCACCATTAGGAGCTTCCTCACAGGCTGTTTTGACAATCCCACGTTCTCCAGACCAGCCTCACAGATGCTGGCGTAGCTTAGTGTCCCAGTAGTTTCCCCTGGACTCACATAAAATCTCACAAGTGGGACAATTAGAATGTTCTCCCTGTTCCGCTAACTCTCTCTCTCTTTTTTTTTAAAATATTTCATTCATTTATTTGACAGAGAGAGAGATCACAAGTAAGTAGAGGCAGGCAGAAAGAGGGGGAAGCAGGCTCCCTGTTGAGCAGAGAGCCCGATGTGGGGCTCGATCCCAGGACCCTGAGATCATGACCCAAGCCGAAGGCAGAGGCTTTAACCCACTGAGCCACCCAGGCGCCCCTGCTAACTCTCTTAAGGCTCAGGGCACAGGGACCACAGGATCACACCTAAGCCATTTACACATCAGTGGGAAGGAAGACAGCTATGATGTGTGAACATCACACAGTAGTTATGTGTGACGAACACACAACAGTTACCAGCAGTACCAGAGAATGAAAGAAGAGCCATCATGAAGCTCTGCTTAAATCTCGATCGAGTGTATTAAGTGTGAATTTAGGAGAAGTGTTCTTTACGTGAGTTTGAGAAGGCTCACAGAACTTTGAAATATAGGTGGGATCTGGATAAGTGAAAATAATGAAGAACATTCCAGACGAGGGGTATGGATGGTGGGCGAGCACAGGGCAGAGCGTCAGTAACAATACCAACGCCTGAGACCAAGATTGCACTGTAACGTTAACTAAAACTGAAATGCAATCACAACATCAGTGCCTCCTATTGACAGATTCGAAGTTTACGAAGGTAGACATTGCTTCATCTCTCCCGAACAGGATTATTGGGGGGGATGAGCAGCTGGATAGGAGGAGTCAGGGCTCAATTCACTGTCACCTCTGCGGGTGGAGCCCGAACAGTGCTTGCCTCAGGAGATGGGAGCCAGGTCTCCCAGAGCCCGGCCCCTGGGATTTAGGCTGGGATCTGGTGGTCCCAGGGCCCCTTGGAAGCCCTCACACCCGGCACACGTGGTAAGCCGTGGTAGTGTTCAGCGCTGGCGATCGCACACCTCTATGAGAGCGAAGCAGCAAGACTCCATCCACACCAGGAGGCGAGGAGCTTACTTTCATCCTCGCTGGCTGTATGTTTTTAAATATAAGCAAACAAAACAAAACTGAAATCTAAAGACTTAGGTTCAGATCAAAGTGCTGTTCATTTTTAGTCATGTGTCAGAGGTCTTGAACAAGTCAAGCTTTCTGTAATTTTGGAGCAATAATGCCTAATTGAATTGGTAAAAGGATTACGTAAGATTGTGTTCAGTGCTGTGTAAATTGCAAATGTCTTAGAAATGCGAGTTGTGACTGTTGCCTAAATGCTAGTCTTGCAAGTATTTATAGGAAGCTAGCATTTTTGAGTCCAAAGTATTTCATAAAAATTTTAAGGCCTTTAATTTTCAGTCGCAGAAATAGAAAAATGTGACAGGTTGAAGTGCTTGAACAAAATTTTAGCTCATTTTTGGTAGATTCAGGACTCCTAGTTGATATTTTTTACCATTAGATTGTCACTCCAGTGGTGTCTGTGACCCACTGTGCTGCCTTTTGAGATCCTATGGAATCTAAAGGCACATAAAGGATGAGAGACTGTCTCTGAATGACAGAACAAATTGAAGACTATCTGCTTAGCCTTTATAGTATTTGCAGCTTATTAAAAATCCTCTGAGGGGCGCCTGGGTGGCTCAGTTGGTTAAACAACTGCCTTCGGCTCAGGTCATGATCCCAGAGTCCTGGGATCGAGTCCCACATCGGACTCCCAGCTCCACGGGGAGTCTGCTTCTCCCTCTGACCTTCTCCCCTCTCATGCTCTCTCTTACTATCTCTATCTCAAATAAATAAACAAATAAAATCTTTAAAAAAAAAATCCTCTGAAATAATGGTGCAAGTTTTATGAAGGGATAAGCCTCAAAAATATTTTCAAGTAGTTTTTAGAAAAATTGAATAAAAGTCTTAATATACAGATCTTGTAGACACAAAGTTATGTGCAGTTTGTAATCTTAGATGTGATGCAGTTTCAAATTTATTAAAGATTGGAAACTGATGCTCATTTCAAGGTTTATCTTCATTTACTAATTGACTTGTATTTGAGAACTTTTTAACTTACATCATGGACCCGACACAACCCTGAATTAGCAGCATGTTATTTATGATGTTGATAAGGGAGAGTTTTACAAAATGCTCTTTGTACTGTGGTCAGATCACTTAGAATATTTTATTTGATCATAATTTTGTTTATGCTTCATTATAGCCCTAGTCAGTGTTTCCATGTGTTTTCGTTCTTCAGGGTATCTTCAGGAAGCCTACTTATGGACCAAACAGGTTCTGACCATCATGGAGAAGTCTCTGGTGTTGCTCCGAGAGGTGACAGACGGTTCCCTCTACGAAGGCGTTGCCTACGGCAGCTACACCACTAGATCACTCTTCCAGTATATGTTTCTCGTTCAGAGGCACTTTGACATCAACCACTTTGGCCACCCATGGCTTAAACAACACTTTGCATTTATGTACAGAACCATTCTACCAGGTACAGTGAGGAATCAGAAGTGGGAAAAGCACTAACTATGATAGGTTTTTCTGATTATGAAAATAGGCTAGACTAGGAAAAGAAATGTGGGGTTTGAGTCATATTGAGATTAAAGGGATTTTTTATAAAAAAATCAAAGAAGAATGTAAGAGTTGTATATAACCAGAACATTTGGGAAGTTATCATGAGGATTTGTGATTTATGTACTGTAAAGTTCGAGCATAATGGATCAGATATAATTCATAGCCCCCACAGTACTTTTATTTTTGTAGATGTAAACTTGGGTACATATACAAATTCTTTTTCATGAAACTTTTTTTAAAAAATTTCAAACTATTCTGTTTATTTTTTGTGTATTTGAAATAGCTAACAAAACAACTTTATATATAAGTTTCTAATTCATCTGCAAAAATAACATTTCCTTTTCATGAATCTTAACAAAATATAAACATTTACGGTTACATGTTCATTTTGCTTTACATGCAATCCCAAATTGATCCTCTTTTGTTTTTCAGGTTTTAGTTTTTATTTCTAAACTATATAGGTATTCAAAATGAAAGACTATACCTACATATTTGTTGGAGCTTTAATATTTTCCTTAAATAGTTTACTGAAATAACAATATAAAATATAAAAAATGAAAAAATGAATTGCTACAAAATTTCTAATTCCTCGTTGCCATGTAGCTCAGTCTTCTAAGAGAACTAGCTCTAAAAAAGATGTATATGATTTAAGAACACTTTCATTTCTAGGACAGCCTTAAAACTCTCCTTGTTTCTAAATAGGACTAAGGTATTAGAAAAAGTTTAAGAAGTAGATTTTCATCAGATAGGGATTTTTTTAACACCCCCAAAACAAATAATCCAGGTGAGAAATGGGGGAGAAAACATGAATAGGCATTTTTCCAAAGAAGACATCCAGATGGCTAACAGACACACGAAAACATCACTGATCATCAGGGAAATACCAAAGTCTGAGATATCACCTCATACCTGTCAGAATGGCTAAAATTCACAACACAAGAAACAATAGGTGTTTGCAAGAATGTGGAGAAAGGGGAACCCTCTCACACTGTTGGTGGGAATGCAAACTGGTGCAGCCACTCAGGAAGACAGTATGAAATTTCCTCAAAAAGTTAAAAATAGAGCTACCCTACGACCCAGCAACGGCACTACTGAGTATTTACCCAAAGGACACAAAAATACAGATTCTAAGGGGCACATGCATCCTGATGTTTATGGCAGCACTATCAGCACTAGCCAAACTATGAAAGGGGCCCAAATGTCCATTGACTGATGAACAGATAAAGACGTGGTGTATGTATACAATGGAATACTACACAGCCATCAAAAAGAATGAAATCTTGCCATTTGCAACAACAGGGATGAGCTAGAGCACATTATGCTAAGCAAAATAAGTCAGTCAGAGAAAGACATCATATATTTCACTCATACGTGGAATTTAAGAAACAAAACAGATGAACATATGGGTAGGGGGGAGGGGAGAAAAAAGAGGGAAACAAGCCATAAAAGACTCTTAAAGATAGAGAACAAACTGAGGGTTGATGGAGGGAAGTAGGTGGGGGCCGGGCAGGATAGGTGATGGGTATTTTAAGGAGGGCACTTGCTGTGATGAGCATTGCATGTTGTATCTAAGTGATGAAACACTGAATTCTATTCCTGAAATCAGTATTGCACTGTAGGTTAACTAGAATTTGAAAAGAAAAAAAAAAGAAAAGGATAAGGATATTACCCCCCAGTGAAATGTAGTTTTTAGATGGTGATTCTAGGCCTACACTAAAGAATCCAGTCTTTAAATCCTTTTGCTCTGATTGTGTACACATGGACTGAATAGAATCTCCATTATTTGATTAGTTATCCAAAAAAATACTGTAGAGCAAAAGAATGATAAGCTTCTTAAAGTTTAGTTGAGAATTAACTTTCAGAACCCCATTGTTTTATTGCTTATTCTTAGATATGCAAGAGAGGCCTGTTTTGTAGCTTATCTTGATAAACAAAGGCCATCTAAGGCCAGGGACCTTGAAGAGGTCTCAGTGCTTTGTAATTTGACCTGAGATCTAACAGCCAGCCACATCACGGCTGTGAGCTGTGTCTGTGACTGCGTTCTAAATTGGGAAAGACAGGAGGAACACCTTTAAGAGGCAGATTTGTGTATTTACGTCAATTAATCCAACAAAACATTATTGAACATCTGTGTGCCAGGCACTGTACCAGACAGGGGATTCAAAGAGAAATAAAACATATCTGCTTACAGGGAATTCACAGATTACTAAAGATTCAGGAAGTCACATATCATCACAACATTTACTTGGAATAGCATTTACTAAACTGGTAGAGGAAAAAACATTAGCTGTAAATTATGTAAATATGGCCATGATATCATTTTAGAAGGGATTGTGTGTTAAAAGTCAATCTGTTCTTAACAACCTTTCTCTTCTCCACCCCCCCCCCCCATGGCTATTCTAGTAATGATTATTCCTTTCTGGCTCAGAGTTGTCTCCTATTCTTTTTCAAGAACACCTTGAGCATATCCAGTCTTACCTGCTTTTGTTTTGCTGACCTATTCCTGTATGATCTTTGCATTTTCTTTCTTTAACTTCCAGCAGTATATATTAGCAGGATCTTCTGTGGGAATTAAGTTGTCTTCCTATATGGGGGTGTCTGGGTAGCTCAGTCAATTAAGCATCTGCCTTTGGCTCAGGTCACGATCCCAGAGTCCTGGAATCGAGCCCCACATTGGGCTCCCTGCTCAGCATGGAGTCTGCTTCTCCCTCCCCCGTTCCCCCCCTGCTTTTGCTCTGTCTCTCTCTCCGTCAAATAAATAAAATATTTAAGAAAAAGTTTCTTCCTACAGAAAGGCAGTGTCTCCCTTAAGCCTTATAACTTCCACTTTTTTGGATGCCGAATTGAAGCACCTTATGTCATCATCCTGGTGTAGGATGTGGGATGAGTTGATAAGACAGCTAGTGCTCAGTCCAGGTTCAGGAGCTCACCATGCTCCAGAGGAGAGCCCGTGTGTCTCTGTAGATATGATGACACGTGGCATGGACACTGGAAAATTAGGAAGGTGGGCAGTATACAGCATTAAGAATTGTAGCACTTCCATGGCAAATGCTGTGAAATGTGTAAGCCTGATGATTCACAGACATGTACCCTGGGGTAAATAATACATTATATGTTAATAAAAAAATTAAAAAAAAAAGAATTGTAGCACTTCCATTACCAATGATAAGTTGCCACGTAGCAAATACAAACTTGGACACAAGATTTGTGAAAGACCTTTGGAGGTCTCATTAACTGGTTTGGTCTCATTAACTGGGTTCATTAATGTGGATATCATGATTTTAGGTTTTTTTAATTCAAGGTACACAATCAATTCTAATTGGCATCCAGGATTGGAAATCATTGTTTAGGTCTTTAATGGAGCGTGCAGTTTCAAATGTATCTTCATTCTGTCGAACTTCTTTCCCCAGGGTTTCAAAGAACTGTGGCTATTGCAGACTCAAATTACAACTGGTTTTATGGTCCAGAAAGCCAATTAGTGTTCCTGGATAAATTTGTCATGCGTAATGGCAGTGGTAACTGGCTCGCTGACCAGATCAGGAGGAACCGTGTGACCGAAGGTCCAGGGACACCATCCAAAGGGCAGCGCTGGTGTACGCTTCACACAGAATTTCTCTGGTAGGACATGTTGGGCTGCCTTAAAAAAGAAATTATACCCAGGTCTAGAGTGTGCTAGATTTCTGCATTTAAAAAGAAAAACTACGTAAAGCACTTTGTATCCCCTTCTCCGTATGCCAGCTCAGCTTGGGTTCCTGTCGCGGCGTTGAAGGCTCTGCTAGAAGCATTTCCTTACATGTAGGATCTCATTACTGTTGGCAGTTTGGGTTTTCTTGTGTTAGCGATGTCCTGGGTGCCCACGGTTTCATAGATGGTCATGTTTTGATTTACATCATTTTTGAAATCCTATAAAGAGAAAAACCACAAAATTTAGACTAGGTTACCCTGATAATCACAGCAAAGAACTAAATAAAGGTAGGAAAATGTTTTGTTTTAGTACATGGAGCATTATAATCTTCTAATAGCAAAGTTGTTACTAAATTTCCAAAACTGTTTAAAAGTGTTTGACAGTATTTGACAGTTTCACTTTGATAATAAAAGAACCATGTAATTTTTTCTGCCTTAATCTTTTAAGCCCAGAAAGAGAAGCCAGGATCTCCTTTTTAAAGTACTGCCAAGTATATTGTTGGCATCCAATAAGTTAAAATAAAAATTACAGGGAACTGGTTAATCATTAATCCTTGGTGCCTTTTCAAGCTATTGAAATGTGTATTCAATTCCAAAATAGGCTTCTGTGTTTTGGTTTGCTTCTCTTCATTATTCTTTTTTAGTTTAAACACTTAAGAAGAAAAAATATTAATAGTTATATCTGGTTAGAATTTAACCAACATTTTTAAAAACTATTATCACAGATGAAGTAAATATATTAATATGTAACCATTTCTGACTCCTTTTAGGGGTATGAAGTAATTATTTAATAGTGATTTCACGTACCCTCAATAAACAACCAGGAGAGTTCTATAAAGCTGACTATAGGAGTCAGATTAATGCTCAGTCTAACTTGGTTCAAAATCTGCCATTTGTAGGAATACGCAGACTAACCAAATCAGAGAAATGTGGCCAATTCATCTTGTGTCTGGATTTGTTAAATCACAATAATTAAACCAACATTATTAACTAGACCTAAGTAGAGACACAGTTTCTGATGGCCTGAGACTCTAGAATAGACGAAACAGCCAAAATCAAACACCAGTAAGATTAACCATAGGTGATCGATTCATTTTAGAGAAAAGTATCTAAGAGTTAATAGTATAGGCCTGCCTTTCTTCCCTTGAGCAGGAAATCATCCAAACCTGTCAGAAATGTTATCTGAAATTATCAGAAGCAAATCATCATGTTTATGATTACTTCAGGGGTCCTCTCTGACTCACAATCTTAATCACTGTGGAAGTTTAATGTTAATTCTTATATTAATATTATAATAAACATTTGTTATAAATAAAAATGAGAGGCCATTTTTTGTCCAAAATCCATTATATCATCTGCAGATTCAAATGAAACCCATGGCTCTTGGTAAGCAGGGGTAGCCACAATTATAAATCTCCCAGTATTAGTAGTTTCTTGAGTTTCATCCACTTTTACTAATCTGAACTAATCTGTAAAGTTCAACTCTATTAACATTTATTTTTTTAGAGGGTGAAAACTAACAAACCTTCAATAATATCAGTTGTCACAGAACAATACTTTTACAACTGGAGGCTTGTTAGAGTCTCCATTCTAACGCCGGGTTCTCCAGAATAGGAGTCCCTGGACTAGAAGTTTGGGAGCCTGATTCGGTGAGCCCTGGTCGTTGGGGGGCAGCTCTGAAATCGTTCGGTGAAGAAGGTCCCTGTAGCCATTAGCAGGCTCAGACCCAGGGATCACAGGCTATGAACATAGACTCATCTCCCCTTCACTAAGGGGGCTCCCCTAGGCAAGCCCATCCATGGGTGTTTCCAGAAACGTCCACACCACAAAGTGGCTGGAGGACAGTTCTGATGGGTTCTTTTAAGTTCCAACTTCCACCAGAAAACCATTTAATTCTAAACAATTCATCCCTTCAGGTATGACGCCAGCTTGAAATCTGTGCCTCCCCCGGATTTTGGCACCCCCACGTTGCATTATTTTGAAGACTGGGGCGTTGTGACTTACGGAAGTGCACTGCCTGCAGAAATCAATAGATCTTTTCTTTCCTTCAAGTCGGGCAAACTCGGGGGCCGTGCAATATATGACATTGTCCACAGAAACAAATACAAAGACTGGATCAAGGGGTGGCGAAATTTTAACGCAGGGCACGAACATCCTGATCAAAACTCATTTACTTTTGCTCCCAATGGTGTGCCTTTCATCACGGAGGCTCTCTATGGGCCAAAGTACACCTTCTTCAACAACGTTTTGATGTTTTCGCCAGCTGTGTCCAAGAGCTGCTTTTCCCCCTGGGAGGGTCAGGTCACGGAAGACTGCTCTTCAAAATGGTCTAAATACAAGCACGACCTGGCAGCCAGCTGTCAGGGGAGAGTGGTTGCAGCAGTGGAGAAAAACGGGGTGGTTTTCATCCGAGGGGAAGGCGTGGGCGCTTATAACCCTCAGCTGAATCTCAAGAATGTTCAGAGGAATCTGATCCTCCTGCATCCGCAGCTGCTGCTCCTGGTGGACCAGATCCACCTGGGAGAGGAGAGCCCGTTGGAGACCGCGGCAAGTTTCTTCCACAACGTGGACGTTCCGTTCGAGGAAACGGTGGTGGATGGGGTCCACGGGGCTTTCATCCGGCAGCGGGACGGGCTCTACAAAATGTACTGGATGGACGATACCGGCTACAGCGAGAAGGCCACCTTCGCTTCCGTGACGTACCCTCGAGGCTACCCCTACAACGGGACCAACTACGTAAACGTCACCGTGCACCTGCGGCGCCCCATCACCAGGACAGCTTACCTCTTCATAGGGCCGTCCGTGGACGTTCAGAGCTTCAGCATCCACGGCGACGCGCAGCAGCTGGACGTGTTCGTCGCCACCAGCCGGCACGCCTACGCCGCTTACCTGTGGACCGGAGAGAACACGGGCCAGTCCGCCTTCGCGCAGGTCATTGCCGATCGGCAGAAAATCCTGTTCGACCAGAGCTCCGCCATCAGGAGCGCGTCGGTGCCCGAGGTGAAGGACTACGCAGTCCTCGTGGAGCAGAACCTGCAGCGTTTTAAGCCGGTGTTCCAGCTGCTGGAGAAGCAGATCCTGTCCCGGGTCCGGAACACCGCGGGCTTTAGGAAGACCGCCGAGCGCCTGCTGAGGTTTTCCGACAAGAGGCAGACGGAGGAGGCCATCGATAGGATTTTTGCCATCTCACAGCAGCAGCAGCAGCAGCAGCAGCAGCAGCAAAGCAAGTCCAAGAAGAACCGGAGGGTAGGCAAACGCTATAAATTTGTGGACGCCGTCCCCGATATTTTTGCACAGATCGAAGTCAACGAAAAAAAGATTCGCCAGAAAGCTCAGATTTTGGCACAGAAAGAACTGCCCATCGACGAAGATGAAGAAATGAAAGACCTTTTAGATTTTGCCGATGTGACGTATGAGAAACACAAAAACGGTGGCTCCCTGAAGGGCCGGTTTGGACAGGCCCGGATGATGACGACGACTCACAGCAGGGCCCCGTCACTGTCGTCTTCCTACACCAGACTGTTCCTGATCCTGAACATTGCTATTTTCTTTGTCATGTTGGCAATGCAACTGACTTATTTCCAGAGGGCCCAGAGCCTGCATGGCCAAAGATGTCTTTATGCAGTCCTCCTAATAGATAGCTGTATTTTATTGTGGTTGTACTCTTCCTGTTCCCAATCCCAGTGTTAGCACTAAAGCTAGCCAGCGTTCGATCATTTTAGGTCACAAGAGTCTATGCAAAGAAACAAAAACAAAACTTGCCCCAGTTTGTTATTGGACTTTTTGTCTCAGATTCCTTTTAACAAATTAAGGGGAACGTATTTTCACAAGAGAAGGCAGGGATATGGAGAAATCAGAATTGGAAAGGCAAAGATTTATCAGAGGAATAAGAATGGCTTGGTTGTCCCATGCTGTTTCCGGAAGTATTTGGCTTGGCTAATTTAGCAGTCCCCATGATACTACGCTTGGGAGAAACAACAAGTCTGGTTTTAAGGAAAAAATTTAGATAGATTTGGGTTTTATTAATATTAATTTAATGCTATTAGCAATTTCCAGATACTATTTTATGGAAAAGACTGAAGCACACGATTCTGAGAAATTCAGAAAAAAAATTTTTAATGGTGTGGTCATGTTGAAAAATAAGTATTATTAAGTCCTGGTATGGGGATGTGAACTTCCTTGGAGAGTAGTTCATTAGTTAAATGAAAGCAGGATCTCCATATTGGATTCCTATTCAGACAACACAATAAAATGATAGCAGACGACCATTAAAAATTTTAAATATGTTTTCAGTAGAAAAACACCTATCAGTGATGAATATTTTCTGGACGATGTTGGTCTCTACACTCACATAATGCATCCATCGGTTGTTCAACATAAGGGAAAACTGTTGTAGACCCAGTGGCTCCACTTCAAAATAAAATCTTTTCTATCCCAAACGATTTCAATACCAAAGAAGATGGGAAAGCTAAAATTTGGATATGATTCTTATGTTTTTTTAATAGAAAACTTTAAGTTTATTTTGCTAAATAAACATCATAATTATGATTTATCTATAGTGTCTTCCGTCTTTGTTCCATTATATTAAACACGTGTGCAACAACTTTGAAATCTTTGAAGAGAAGATTTGGACATGCGTTAATTAAATTTATAAAATAGTGTTTGAATCGAAAGAAGTAATTTCTCTGCTTATTTACCTTTTTGTGGCCTAGACATATTTTAAACATTGAAAACAAAAGTCAACTTCTGATACTTAAGTAATGGAAAACATAAAATTGCCATCGTTATGGCCAATCAAGTTCTCCTGTGGTAGCAAGAGCAGAATGCTGGGAATGTGTCCCACAGATTAGATTTCAGTATAAGAAAGTGATCTACTTACAGGGATCTTAAGAGTAATTATCTTATATTCCACATAGACGAGTCTTGCAGATTTCTTCCTTGAAAACAGAAAATATACTTGGCTCGAAGTTTACAGTAAGGACACATTCACTGATTTGAAGGTCTAGAGTCATAAGGGCAATCATTTCTTTTTCCCTGTCCTTTTTGCTCATGGAAATACCCGAATGCAACAGAAAACGGATGTGGAGAAACCCTTAGGAGCACCTCTTGCAGTTCTAATTCCGAACCTTCTTACATAAAGAAAACACAGGTTTTGACTTCACTTCATTACACTTGGTATCTAGAAATGACTTCTGAGGAAGCAGTTTTTCTTCTTTCATGGAGGAAATCTCTAGGGAGGATGTCATTACACAGTTTAAAAGAATAATGTTTTCAGAAGAATAATGCTTCCGTTTGTCTTGCATGGATGCTGTTACTGGGATTTAAACTTGCTTTATGTGACAGATTCTGCGTTTACTTAACCCCATTCAACATTCCTCTCTTCTCCTTCTCATTCCAAAGGGTGAATTGTCTGAAATGATCAAAAGCAAATTTTGAAAAAAAAAGGGAAAATTGCTTTTTGAGGCTACGAAGCGAACCTGATCTCAGATCCAAAAACTCAAGGCAGACTTTCTAATACGGAGAAAAAGCGCAAGCGAGTGCCAAATCCAGGTTTCCTTTTGTTTTTGTTAGGTCAGGGCAGACCGTAAGTTAGTCATCATACCATGCTCCGGTCTAACACCCTAGTTCGTTCTTTAAGTAATTTTTAAAAATAGGGTAATCATGCATCTCTGAAACAAAATTGATTAAATAGGTTTTTTTCCTTCTAATTGGACCTCATATTTCACTTAAAAAGAAATTTCCACAGGCAGGGACGTAAGTGGTTAAGTTTAAAAAAAAAATGCTAAAAGGAATCACAGCTCTTTATAATGGGACATGTTTTATAGCAGGGATAGTGCATATTTGAATAAAACTAAGGAACTCTTTGTATCTTCCAGAAAACCCAGCAATGTTCCATCTCTCTTATAAACTGAGTAATCAATTATGGAATCTGTTTCAGTGCTGCTCACTATGAAAGGAGTGTTTCAAGTTCACTGAATAATATGTAAGCTGTTGTTTAGGGGATTGGCAAGACTCAGTCCTAGCCTTAAAGAAAATTTGGTGGTGGGTATTAAGGAGGGCACATATTGCATGGAGCACTGAGTGTTGTACATAAACAATGAGTCTTGGAACACTACATCAAAAACTAATGATGTATAGTGACTAACATAACACAATAAAAAAAATTAAAAATTAAAAAAAGAAAAAAAGAAAATTTGGGAATTACTAGCATACATAGCTTGTCTGTGCAGTGGAAAGGGCATATTTCCTGGTTGGTAACTGATTACATTATAATCAGCCATGATGATGAATGATGAATGGGATTTATCATCTGTTATGAACATTCTTTTGAGATCAGTGTTATGACTGTTGATAAAGTAAGGTGGGAAATCTTATTCTGGGACTGTTTTAATAATTAAAATGTGTTGTATCATATAGGATATTAATTCTTCCACAAATATTTTAGTCATGATTTTATGAAGTAGCAAATATTCTAAGTTTAATAGTTTTAATAGAATGTTACGCCCACAGAACTTTTTTTTTAAGATTTTATTTATTTATTTGACAGAGAGAGAGATCACAAGTAGGCAGAGAGGCAGGCAGAAGGAGAGGGGGGCGGCAGGCTCCCTGCTGAACAGAGAGCCCAATGCAGGGCTCTATCCCAGGACCCTGAGATCATGACCTGAGCAGAAGGCAGAGGCTTTAAACCACTGAGCCACCCAGGCGCCCCACCACAGAACATTCCTTGAAAGAAAAATTTACATTATATTTATCCTGTTTAAAAAAAAATCTTTGATGCACAAACCACCCACAAAGGAGTTCAAGGTTTCTCCACAAATTTTTCAGAGAAAGCAAGTTGTGAAATATTGTATTTGTAAGTTAAAAAGTAAAGTTTTGTTTTTCTTTAGAATTATAAAACATGATTAAAATGGATATGATCATGGGTAGAAGGGCCATATAAGTTATCATCTAAACTAGGCACTTTTAAGAGTTGAAGGAGGAGCAAACAACAGATATAAACCAAGACTGTTCTGGAAACACTAGGACATATGGTCATCTATGCCTTATTTTTTAAAAGATTTATTTATTTATTTATTTATTTATTTATTTATTTATTTATTTGACAGAGAAAGAGAGAGCATGAGCAGGGGGAGGGGTAGAGAGAGTGGGAGAAGCAGACTCCCCGCTGAGCAGGGAGCCCACTGTGGGACTCGATCTCAGGACCCTGGGATCATGACCTGATCCAAAAGCAGATGCTCAACTGACTGAGCCACCCAGGTGCACTATGCCATAGATTATTAATTCAGGAAGTAAAAGGGGTTACGGTGGTAGGTGTGAAGGTCTAACTTGAACTTTAGTGCTAAAAAAAGGAATATGAGATGATCGGATTAAGTCTTCAAAATCTGCAAGGGAGGAAACAGGCTCCAGCAAGGGGGCGACTTTCCTCTCTCCCATTTCCTGTCCTTGCTTATTCCTACGCTCATTTCATGTCTGTTGGCAAAGCTCATCTGCTAGATTCTCCTGTCTTCATGTCCGTATTGAGGTCAGTTTGTGCAGCTTATTTAGCTCACTGGCAAAGATAACATACTTTTCCAGCAATGTTTCAGCTAGATATCTGCTTTATGTTATGACGCCAATCAGCTACTGACATTTCTCAGGAAATGACTGAGAAATCATGCAATCCACTACATAGTCTAAATATTTAATTTTTGGACATCCTATTTTAATAGGTTCAAGCTCTGTGAAACAAGACACATCACCATGTGAAGAATAAAGGCCCAAGTTGCATTAGGACTTTCTTGTTCTTCTGGGCTGTATAGTTTCCCTCTTTGTTTTGGTGGTTTCTTTTGTGGTTTTGGATTTTTTTCCCTAAGTTATAAACATACGTGATTGAAAAAATCTAAAAGGCTTGTATTTTTAAACATTTCCTGCCCGCTCCTTTCTCACTCTAGATTCATGCTTTCCAAAAGTAACCAATTTCTGATTGCCTTAGCTGTTGTGTCCATTCCTTGTTTATGGTAAAGTCTAAAACTTCCTACCAGGGAAGAAGAGGATTTATCTCTCTTGTCCATCTCTCCTCTCATCACACCTGTTCCATTCACCTCTAACTTTCCAACATGGGTACCATAGTTTCGTTTACGTCAGTATTCGGTATTTACAAGCTATAATTATGGTCAACAGGGCTCGCCGGTTAGCCGCATAGAGGACTGTCTTACTTCCTTTCATGTAGAACTTTTGTTTCCCCAACGATGAAGACTATTTCTTTTTTTCATTTGCTTAGTTGCCATGCCATTTCATTTTATCCCCAAACTTTTCCAATATGCGTGGGAATCTCTTCACTCTGTTCAATCTCTTCTATGTAATTAGGTGGTGGTTCTTGTTCTTGGGATCAGCCCTGCTCCTATGTTGGTTGTCCTCAGATCTCCTTTCTGCATCACTCTGAGGATTCTCTATGCCTTTTGCTGGCCAAATCTTCTGTTTCCTGAACCTCATGCTTCTTTTTTTCTCGCTTAATACCTCATCTTAGTGGAGCATATCTTCCCTGTGATTTCTTTTTTTCCCCCTCTGCGATTTCTGAAGAAGAATGCACGAGCAGTAAATATCTTGCCCCTTTGCACAGCTGAAAAAACTATTCTCTCCTTCACTTGATCTAATCAACACGTGTAAGTTGGAAATCACTTTTCCTCAGAATTGTGAAGGCATGGCTCCATGACTTCCTAAATATTACTGAGTCTTCTCCTGCACAAAGCAACTGGAACCAGAGAAAGTCTTCATTTTCGGGGCACCTGGGTGGCTCTGTGGCTTCTGCCTTTGGCTCAGGTCATGATCTCAGGGTCCTGGGATCGAGCCCCGCATGGGGCTCTCTGCTCAGCAGGGAGCCTGCTTCCCCCCCCCCTCTCTCTGCCTGCCTCTCTGCCTACTTGTGATCTCTCTCTCAATCTCTGTTATAAATAAATAAAATCTTTAAAAAAAAAAAGTCTTCATGCTCTTCCCTGGTGACTTCAGTGGATGGAGGCTGCAGTGGGAGGTACTTAAAGGGCCTAACTGCATGTGTTCTCAAAGTCATGGAGGAAGGGAGCTAGAGGTCTCCCTTATCCTCTGATTAAGTACAGCAACTCCACTCTCAGCTGTGCTATGTCTTTAATCCAGAATCCCTCTTCTCAAGTCTCTCCAGGGAGTCAAAACCTCATCTTCGGCTGGAGTCCAAGTACGCTTTGCCTGCTGTGGTCCCACTTTCCACTTCCAGCTGCATTCCCCTTCAGAGCTATCAATTCCTGAGCCTGGGTGCAGTTCCGCAGAGCAAACTGGCTGGTTTCTGTTGATGACAAACCTCTTCTCTTGCTGGCTTGGATTTCAGCCTCCTCTTTAGTTACATTCCCATCCATCCATCCACCTTTTTTCAGTAAGTGTTTGGTACATTTCAGGAATAGGAGGCCAGCGTGGCTGGAGCAGAGTGGGAGAGGGGAGGATGGTGGGAAGCGAGACCTGATTATACACGCCCTCATAGGTTGTAGCAAAGAATTGAATTTTGAGGTGAGAAGTCAGCCGGAAGAATGGAGTTGCAGATAACTGAGATGTGGCCAGCTTTCGGCGGAATAACTAGGGGGAGGTAAGTCCAGGAGTGTGTATATTTCCTAAACACCTGATTGGTCCTAGAATCCAGCAATGGGCTCTAGCTGAAGATAGAGTTGTGGGTGACTTCTTAAAGGTTCAGTGGAAAATCACTACTGCGTAAGGGGAGAAATGCATTCTGGGTAAATGGAACAGCAGAAACAGAAGTATGAAAAACCAAGTCTTGTTCAAGAATGTACCCAGATTGGTGTGGTTGGCTCGTAAAGCGCAAAATGGGAAGTGGTTGAAGACGAGACTGGAATGGAAAGCCAGGATGATATTAAAGGGGACTTTGTATGGAGTGTGAAGGAATTTGGATTTTATTCTGCAGTGAGGGCTCCTCAGGCTTTTTCATGCTTCGGCGTAACTAAGGGAGGCAAATAATGCCTATTGCTGAGCCAACATGGCAGTGATTTTCTCCAGGTGGGATACATGGATGGGGTGGCTGAAAGGACTTGAAGGAGGGGACGTGATGATGTCGTACGTGTGTGTGTGTGTGTGTGTGTGTGTGTGTGTGTGTGTGTGTGTGTGGTTTCAAAAAATCCTTGAGGTGGCGCTGATATGCTCCCTTTTCCCATACACTCACTCTAGCAGGAGGTTTCCCTCTGTGGAAAATCACTGCAGGCTGTGCAGAGCCACGGAAGGATTTTCTTTTTAAATAATCAGATTTGCATTTTAGAAAGACAACTTTAGCATCCACATAGAGGATGGACCCAATGGGGAAGAGCTAGGAAGCTATTTCCACAGTCTGTCTCCTTCCATAGGTAGGAGATAATCAGTTCCAAAACTCCAAGTCTAGAGAGGTATCATATGATCTGTGGAAGGATCATATGATTTTAATGGTGGGTCCCAAGGGAAACGTTAATAATTTGGGATGTGCCTTTGAGGCTTTGGTTTTAGGGGGATTTTTTAAGGTAAGAGCTTCTAAAAACATTTCAGTTAGTCCCACGTTCCAAATTAAACAATGAGAAGTGATTTTAGTATGTATTTAGGAATTATTTTCTGAACAAGAAAAGTTACCAGTGGTTTAGGCACCTTCATTTTCTTTCAAAGAAAGTATAATAACAGGAACTACATTTCTCTGTGAAGGGAACATCCTGTCAGTCTTCTCTACTTTTCACTTTTCAGCACATGTTGTTTACCACTTTTCCATTTTGTCCAGGATAAGAGAAAGCCAATAAAATAAAAGAAATGTATTGCCTTCGTATGCAGATAATCTTGATTTCTTAGCTCCTTCGCCCCACTCTCTAAGGAATTTGTGACAGAGGAATGGATCCGTGCCATTCATTAGAGTTCTGAGGAGAATCCTTGGAGCACTGCATATATTCACAGCTCTGTTCCTGATACAAAAAGAACTGAAGAGAGGACCATGTGATTATTTTGAAAGATGAATTCACAGACCTTTTCATCAAAGTTGAAATATAAATTGCAATAACAACTCAAAACATTACTGTTACTGAATACTGCCCTTGGGTAGCTCACACTTAGAAGACATAAGACATAAAAATCACTACTCTGGCTTCCCCACTAGGCTATCCTCCTTGAGGGCCAGGGTTGGGTCTCCTGCTCATTCTATGTACATGATTCTTGCACAGCGCCTGGCACATACATGGTATTCAAAAAACACTTGAGGAGGAGCGCCAGGGTGGCTCAGTCAGTTAAGTGTCTGCCTTTGGCTCAGGTCATGATCCCAGAGTCCTGGGATGGAGACCCACATCAGGCTTCTTGCTCCAGGGAGACCCGGCTGCTACCCCGGCTTCTGCTCTCTCCTTCTCTCTATCGGACAAATAAATAAACAAAATCTTATAAAAAAACAAAACAAAAAACCCAGCACTTGACGAACAGACTAAATCAATGAATGGAGCCCAGAGCACCGTGATCTCAGAAGACCTTAACACACAGAGCTCCATCTGGCACAATGAGCTAAGGTCAGGAACCTCCCACATAGCCGTGAATTTTGGCCCAGAGAGATCCTCCAGCTAGATCCTAGAGCTGTTTCAACATTGCCATCTCTGGGCTGCGTGGCGGTTGGAAAATTCAACCTCCAGGACAGGGCTCGTGAGAGAGACAGATGCTAGCATGGTCCACAGGCAGCTGCTATACGGCTGTGACACACGTGGTGGGCTCGAGGGGGCTAGAAAGCCCAGATGCCACAGCGCGACTTAAAATAACACACCATTTGTGTGGGATGTTGTAAACCACCGGTCATCAACAGACTGTTGCTAAGCTCCGGAAACTGCCCATGAGAACGCCTTTGGAGTTCGGGGCATTGTGCAATTCCAGCAAGCCAGGCGCTGCCCGCACAGCTGACTTCCTGACAAGCAGGGGACAGGGAGGTGCGTGGCATGTGGCCGGCCAGTGTCGCGGAGGATGCTCGACAGTCCGTGGGCTTTGCAGCCACACCTCCGCACGCCTGTGCAGCCACTTTCCCGAGAAAAACCGGCAAGAGGAGTCGCTCCTATAAGTTACTTACACGTTTTCTCTACTTCTAAATAGCATTTCTGTGTTGCTCCGGGAATGTTTTACAAGTCTTATAGATGATGAGAGGACCTCTGTGAATTCACTGCTTAGGCGAGGTCATTTTTGATTTAAAAAAATAATTTGGATGCCAAGGGAAGAAATAGGGAATGAAAGAATATTTAATAATCCTGCCAACTGAGTTGTGTTTTTAAAATAGGATCTAAAGAGCCCACGTAGGAGGCTTATTTTATAAAATGTGCAATAATTCATGAAAACACGGCCCTGTCCATGTTTACACCATGATGTTAAAGCATACTGGCTAGTGATGATAATTACAGCCCTCTTACTGAGGCCCCTAGAGCAAGAATTTTGCACACATCTGCACACCAGTTCAATAGGGATGGAAGGAAGATACAAGCTACAGCCGCGTCTTATAAATTAGGAAGCTAGGTTCAGAGAGGTTAAGAAATGGGACTAGAGATGCCCAGTAATTATGAGCTATATCATGAAGCTCAAAATACAACAACGTTTTAATATTTGCTTTTAATTATTTGAAATGTTCAAAATGCCACATTATAATAACTTAAACTATTGAGCGATGAGCATAGTCATGTCAAAACTAAGTCTTGCTGCAATTTTTACCTTTAATCTCGTGACACTGAAAAGAGCAAGCAAAAAAATTTTTTGTCGGGCGCCTGGGTGGCTCAGTTGGTTGAGCAACTGCCTTCGGCTCAGGTCATGATCCCGGAGTCCGGGGATCGAGTCCCATATCGGACTCCCGGCTCTGCGGGAAGTCTGCTTCTCCCTCTGACCTTCTCCCCTCTCATTCTCAGTCTCTCGCTCTCTAATAAATAAAAATTAAAAAAAAAAAAATTTTTTGTCAAAGTAGACTTTAAAAAATTAGATAGACTAAAAGACATCCCTTTTAGTCTTTTATTATTAGTATTATTTTTATAATAAATTTTATATTTATTTATTATATTATAATTATTTATATAATATATAATTATATTATAATTATATATTATAAGCTTATTATATTATAATTTATATTATAAATATAAAATTATATATTTTTATTATAATAAATAATAATTTATTATTATTATTTAGTCTTTTACTATTTTAGTATTTTATTTTTTTTGAAACGATAGCTCTTTATTTTCCTGTGGACAATTCAAATGGATATATATATATATATATATATATATAAATAAATACACACACACACACACACACACACACATACACAGAGAGAGAGAGAGAGAGAGAGAGAGAATTTTGGGTTTAAAGGAATCCTAAGTGTCACTAGAAGCCTGATTGAAGGATTCACATTTTTAGAAAGGAAATACAGTGCAGATTTCTCCAGAAAGCAGTTTTTAAAGAAGTTAGTGGGTTATGTTTTAAAGCTAGCTTGTGGGGCTTATTTCCCAGGCTTAAAGTAATTTAAGGGAGGTGACACAGTGCTAGGTTTAGGGTGATGAGACCGTGGTCACTGCCCAGGGCCTTGGAACGGATCTTGCTGTCACACAGTGCAAGGTAAGAGAGAGTAGTCTCGGGGTCAACCAACATTTTTGGATTGAGCATTCATCACGTGGGTCCAGAAGGTATAGGCTTAGGCTGTGTTGGGGTAGGGGTGCCCCAAACCATCCGCAGTGGCACAGGCTTAGCAATTCCCCAAAGCCATGATGCTCTTGTGGATGACGCCAGCCTTCTTTTTGTTTCCCTTGGGGTAGAGAAGGTGGATTTCTTCATGAGCCACACTGAAGTCCCCATTAAGCACAGGGGGCTTGCGGAAAGCCAAGCCTTCCAGAACTTGCAAAAGACTACCTCTCTTTTATGGAGACATAAAAGAGGCTAGAAAATATTTCACCATCAAAGCATCTTTCAGACTTGTCACTCACACTGCTTTTTAAATAAACCCCAGCGTTCTATGGAAAGAACAGTGGAACTGTGGTTGGTTTGGTTTTGTCTTCCAGTTTGGAAGATTTAAACAATGATTTATTTTTCGCTTTTGATTAAACTTTGTCACTTTTTGGTTGAATGTTTATATTTTTGGAGATCACACCTGTTTCCTTCTAGAACTAGAATTGTGTATTACAGAATGATAGAGTTGAAAGAGACCCTGAAGATGATCTAGTCAAATCCTCTCGTTTCACAGTTGAGGAAATACCTTGTTTCCAATTTGTTCACTTTAGTTCAGGTGAAGGCGTCACCAAAATCAACGTTGCCTGCTTTGACATTCCTATGGCAAGCTGGACCAACCCGGGGTTGGGGAATAAACAAACAGGGACCAAAAAACAAGTTTATGATGTCATCAATCCAGCTATTAGATTGTTCTTCCCCCAAATAATTTCAAGTAAATTATTTGAGTAATTATTTCAAATTTCAATTTATTTCAAGTAAATTATTATTCTTAAATTCCTGAACTACATCCATTTATTTCAGTGAATAAAGATGGCTGATAATTTGTTTACTAAACTTTCTTTGGTTCTCTGTTAGGTGATGGCGTCAAGGGTTAACACCCCAGAAAGCACAATAGCCCATTACGGCAGTGAATTAGCGCCCTCTAGCACATTTCTGAGTCACTACTACTAAAAAAATCTTAAAACTGAAACTGCACTGGGTTCTTTACACTATCTCACTTTAATTCTCACACAAATTGTATGGCATCCACTGAGACAGCTGTGCAAGTTGAGAAAGCTGATATGCAATGTGGTGAGGGCTACTTCAGGAGTAAGAAGAGCTGTGGACGGGGAATGACTGACTTTATTGAGTGACACTGTGATGAATACAAAGAGGTCCTGGCCCTCCAGGAGCTCCCTGATTAATAGGAGAGACAGAATTCCAGAAAGGAATGTTGCACTAGGCACCTTAAGAGCTATTGCCGAGGGGCGCCTGGGTGGCTCAGTGAGTTAAAGCCTCTGCCTTCGGCTCAGGTCATGATCACAGGTTCCTGGGATCGAGCCCCACATGGAGCTCTCTGCTCGGCAGGGAGCCTGCTTCCCCCTGTCTCTCTGCCTGCCTCTCTGCCTACTTGTGATCTCTCTCTCTGTCAAATAAATAAATAAAATCTTTAAAAAAAAAAAAGAGCTATTGCAGAGTTATTATCTCTTTAATAGTGTGGGAGCAAGGAAACACAACCACTAACTCTGCTCGGGGGTTGTGAGGATAGCTTCAAGGAAGAGATGACATTGGATGAAGAATTAAAGGAGGTCGTTCAAAGCGGCAAGAGGAGCAAGTGAAAAGGCGCACAACTGAAGAAACTCTGATACTTAAGTACGGGTAATGTAGGGGCTCAGTGCTGTTGGAAACCGGGGTGCATGGGATGGAGTGGACAGAGGCGTCTGGAGCAGGACTGGGAGAAGCTTCTATGACCACACGACAAATATGCAACTTGTCCTCTTGACAATGGGAGTATTTGGGGTTTTCAACTGGAAAATAAAGTAATTAGATTTTTCTTTTTCTGCCTTGTAAGTTGAGAAATATAACCCACGGTCAGAAAACTACTAAAACAAACATACTGTATAAAACATAGTTATAAAGCAAACAGTTCTGTAGCCCGCACCCTGGCATAGAAATATAACACTGTGAACACCTGCCCCTTCTTTCTACTTCAATTGTAATCCTATTCAAGCCCCAAAGACAATAACCATCGTCTTTGTGGACTCTTCATCACTATTTTGCTTTTCTTTCCTGTTTCATTACTTATATAGACTTCCTCCGAAAATAACATTTCCTTTAAACTGCTTGTGAAGTTTTTATAAATGGAATCACATTTAAAAATTTCCTCGTGTTTGATTTTTACTGCCCCACATAATGTTTGTAACGTTCGTCCTTGTTGGTTGTTGCTGTCACGGGCATTTATTTATGTGAACTGCTGAACAGCATTCTCCTGTCTGAATACTTTGCAATACTCTTGTATAATGCTGTCGGATATTTGTTCTTTGACTTTTTTAAACGGATTCTTGGCCAACACAAACACTATTGCTATGAGCTTTTGTACTTTGTGTCCTACTCACATGTGCAGAATAGTTTCTCCAGCCTACTTTGATTTCTTCCGGGGAGTTGACTCTGACAGGACTGCGTGACATCCACCAGAGGGGAGTGAGGCAATAATGGCCTGGTCCACTTCCAGTGAGGGTGGAGGAGAGGTCTGATCGGAGGGATGGTCCTCAAGCAGTGTGGAGCTGCGTAGGAAATGGAGTGGCACCCACAGGTGACCCTGAGTTTTCCAGCTTAAAAGACTGATATCCTTTTATTATTATTATTATTATTATTATTATTAACATAGAATGTATTATTTGCCCCAGGGGTACATATCTGTGAATCATCAATGTTACACATTTCACAGCACTCACCATAGCACATCCCCTCCCCAATGTCCATAACCCAGCCACCCTATCCCTACCCGCCAACTCCTGGCAACCCTCAGTTTGTTTCATGAGTTTAGGAGTCTCTTATGGTTTGAAAAGACTGATATCCTTAAGTGACAGAAAAATTCTGGAGGAGAAGGAAGTTTTAGGGGGGGAAAGTTCTATTTTGGGTTTGAGGTGACTGCTGGACATATAAGGCAATCAGAAAGGCCTATTGAGAACTTAGGAGGGGAGGGGCTGGAGGAGAAGGTGTGGAAATGGTAACGTACAGTTGGTTGTCAAAGACACGAAAAGAGAAAAACAGTCATTGATGGCACTTTCTGATAGGTACTAGTCTAAAAATGTTACAAGTATCTCAAGAAACATAAGCGTTGGGGAGGATGTAGAGAAAAAGGAAGCCTCGTGCACTGCTGTTGGCAAAGCAAACTGGTGCAGCCACTGTGGAAAATAGTATGGAAGTTCCTCAAAAAGTTAAAAATAGAGCTACCCTACCTACGACCGAGCAACTGCACTACTAGGTATTTACCCAGAGGATAAAAAAGTGCTGCTTTGAAGGGGCACATGCACCCCAATATTTATGGCGGCATTATCAACAGAGTATTTATCCAAAGAACATGCAAACACTAATTTGAAAGGATACACGCACCCCTATGTTTACGGAAGTATTATTTACAATAGCCAAACTATGGAAGCAGCCCAAGTGTCCACTGATGGAGAAATGGATGAAAAAGAGGTGGTATATACACACAATGGCATATTATTCAGTCATAAAAAGAATGAAATCTTGCCATTTGCAACAAAATGGAGGGAGTTAGTATAAGGCTAAGCAAAATAAGTCAGAGAAACTGACCTATGTGATGTCACTCATACGTGAAATTTAAGAAACAAAACAAATGAACAAAGGGAAAAGAGAGAGGGAGAAACCAAGAAACAACCTGTTAACTACAGAGAACAAACCGAGACTTACCAGAGGCGAGGTGGCCGGTGGTATGGGGGAAATAGCCGATGGGGATTAAGAGTGCACTGATGAGCACAGAACAATATAGAGAATTATTGGATCACTATACTGTACGCCTGAAACTAATAGAACACTGTATGTTAACTCTCCTGGAATTAAAAAAAAAACACAACTTAAAATTAAAAAAAAAAGAATGCTAAATGTATCAACTCGTTTAATCTTCACAGCAACCCAAGGAGTCACAGAATACTGTTATTTTCATTTTACAGAGGAAAGAACCAGGGCACAGAGAGGTCGAAAGCTTGCCCAAGGTCACACATCTAGCTAGTGGTGGCTCCAAGAGGAGGTTATTCAGGGAGTGTGTGTGGTAAGGACTGAATTTTCGTTGAGTACCAGTATCAATGGTTGTGAGGAAGAGCCTGGCAAGGACACTTGGCTGAACAGTCACAAGTTAGGAGGAGAGCCAGAAGAGTGTCATCAATAGCTTCTTAAGAACTGCGTAAGGCACGTCAAGGGCCTGGCTGGAGGGGGTCAGAGTGCCAGGATGCAGTCATAATAGCCAAGCTGGAGATTAGGTCTCAACAAAACCTAGTGCTGCTTGGCTCATTGCTTCCAACAAAGGAAGCGAAACCTTTTTAAGGAATCTAATAAAATATAGAAAAATAGGTATTTACAATTGGTTGCTGTCTACAGCTAAATAAAGAGAAAAATGCCTCCCTTGAGAAATTCAGTGGAGCATGCTAGGGGAAGATGGCGGAGACATGGGGCTGATGGCCGGGAGGGTGAGTGCTCTCTCTGTTCCAGGCAGCTCTGCTGAGTAAACAGGCTGAGCTGGGCAGGAAGGAGGAAGTTGTGGGAGAGTTCTCACTCTGCGGCACCTGCAGCTCCGCCGCCCCCCACCGTGGCTTGGTCACTCTGACGCAAGGGAGTGGGAGTGGGCGTCCAGACGGCCCTTCAGCTGCACCTGGGACCTGCCCCAGGGCCCTATCTTCTCCAGGATGTTGCTCTGTTCCTCCCGGGGTAGATTTACCTTCTGTCTGTCATAGGGTTGGCAATCCAAGATGCTCAGGCCGGCAGGATCTCTGTAGGAGGGTCAAGTTCTGAGCTGAACAAAGACAAGACGCTGACTCTGCAGTAGAAGAGAAAATCCAAGTCTGATTCTCATTCATTCAGTCATCCATCCATTGTTTGATTCACTCATTAGACTCATTATTCACTCATTAATTTGATTCACTCATTCACTCATTAGACCCACCCAATAAATTAGATATTTATTGAACACCTATAATGTCCTGGGCACTAGGCTAAGACCTGTGTAGCCCACAAGGGATTAAATCAAGCATGATCCTTGCCTTCATGAAACATATAATCTAGTTGGGGAGATGAAAAAATAGTAAGTAACAAATAAAAGATTATGAAACTGTCATATGTAATAAGAAGACAAATAGGAGGCTACAAAAGATTAAAGAGTGGATGGAGGTATTTAGAAAAACTGATCATACCACACGTGGTCGACTTCACATACTGACGCTTGTCCCATTCTCTTTGACTTTATTGCATAGGAGAGGACCATACTGCCCCTTTCCCTTGCAGTTTGGTGGAAGCTTGTGACTAGTTTGGACCAAATACTGGTATTTGATGCAGGCCACTTTGGTGGTAAAAATCATCTTGCCTCTTCCACACTGTCTGCCCCATTTCTCCACTATCTCCCCATTCCCACACAATAAGGGAATGAATTAAGGGAGGGATTTTTCTTTTTACTTTAGCTATAGACAACAACCAAGAGGAAATAACTTTTTCTCTGTTTTATTATAAGGTTTCTTAAGGAAGTTTCACTTCCTTTCCTGAAATATATGACATTAGTTTAGCAGTCTCGTGGCGAGCAGCATGGAAACTGATAATGGAGGACTGGAGAGACCGCAGTTCTTATTTGGCTGCTAATAAAACCAACTCCTGCACTAATTTGGAAAGAAGTCATATTCCAAGCAGGGTCATACCATTAGTCTGAGTTTTCACGAAGACTACAGAGAATAACATTTGAGAACTTGCTCACTTAAAGATGACTACAAGGAACTTTTAGATTCACAGTGTGAAATTCTTTCAAGAGTTTCTCTTCCTTTCTTTTCCACAACTTTTTTTTTTTAAGACTTTATTTGTTTATTTGAGAGAGAGAGAGAGAATGAGAGAGAGGGAGAGGTCAGATGGAGAAGCAGACTCCCCACTGAGGGGGGAGTCCTATGCGGGACTCGATCCCGGGACTCCAGGATCATGACCTGAGCCGAAGGAAGTTGCTTAACAACTGGAGCCACCCAGGTGCCCTTCCACAACTTTTTTGAAGTTTCTGAAACCCATTCCTGACAATGATAATGACAGTGCTGAGAAACAAAGTACTATAGTAAAAACAAAACAAAACAAACCCATAACTATTGGTTTTCCAATGTGCTTACCATGAGAATCTCACACTCATTTTTTATTTACTTATTTATCAATTTATTTATTATTTTTTAAAAAGGATTTTATTTATTTATTTATTTATTTGAGAGAGAGAGAGAGCACGAGAGAGAGCATGAAAGGGGAGAAGGTCAGAGGGAAAAGCAGACTCCTTGTGGAGCTGGGAGTCCAATGTGGGACTCGATCCCGGGACTCCGAGATCATGATCTGAGCCGAAGGCAGTTGCCCAACCAACTGAGCCACCCAGGCGCCCTCACACTCATTTTTTTAAAAGCTAAAGTAAATTGGTGTTAAATTACAGATTTTCAAAAGTGTAAAGGTCTTTCAAATATTAGTCTACTCTCAAGAAAAAATTCTTGAATTCCTCCACACCGTTAGTATTTTACTCTATTTCCACCAAGTACTGAACTCAACAATGACTTCTCCGAACAGAGCTGGGTGTAAGGGGCTGAGCAATGTTCAATAGACTCCGAACTAGAACCACCCACTGCTTCAGTGATGGCAGGGGTAGATGTCGGGGACTAGACTCATCTGCTGGTACTGGGAGAAAATTCACACTCGCGGCAGAAAACCCAGACTCTCACAATTACGGTAACCTGTAATAAGTACAGAGTGATCACTGGTATCTGGGAGATGCATGACTGGGGGAGCACAGTGGTGGCAATCCTAGGAAGTGGGATTTGGAGACACAAGCTGATAGGATAATAGGTCAGGAGGCAGCTCGGTCTGTAATGAGTTTCAGGGGCAGGGTTGCAAATCACATACTCTGGTCTATAGAGCCCTAAACCTGACTTTCCACCTGTAACTCTGCCTTCATGATGGGCCAACTTCCTTCTTACCTTTAATGTTCCTTCACTCTGGCTTGTTTTCCAACCACAGACTGCTAAGTTTCCTTGCAGCCCAGAGCCTTGCTCATTCACATTTGTCCTTAAATGTCCTCTCCTTACAAAGGCTTTCTCAGGACATTCTCTGCCACATGATTCCATTTTTTTTTTTTTTTTTTTTTGCCACATGATTCCATTTTAATTATTTTCATAACCTTGAGGACTTTCCTCCTCATTATCTATCCTCACTATTATAAGCTCAATGAAAGGAAGGTATCTGTTTGTTTTGTTCCTTATTGTACCTAATAATACCAGGCACTTTTATAGGTTCCTATCATATTCTGGGGGCTTATTAAACACTTAAAGGAATGACTGATTGAACAAATGAACTATTTAATAAACTGTTAACGAATGAATTACTCTAGCTGAGATAGGAGACTGACAAGATGGAAGTTTCTGTAACTAAAAATATTTGAAATCAAATCCTTGGTGAAATAACAGGAGCTAGGGAGAAGAGGAAAGCTGTTACCAGATGCAAAAGTCTTAATAAATGAAAGGACTGAACACAGATGGCAAGAGTGAGGTGAGGGAGGAGGTTGTGCTGAATAGCTTGAGCCTCAGCGGAGAATAAACTATTAGAAGATAACGGAAAAGCCTGGGTTTGGACATTGTAATGGGAGGAGGCCAGTCAACCCTCCCTCTTGTTTTGAGAAATGTGTTACTCAAGAAGACAGAGGGCACATTTTAGTTGGGTTACAGATAAGGGAGATTTGGATAAACCATCTGCATAAAGGTTGTGGATAGAGTGGGACTTGGTCATGGTGGTATATAGAAAGCGGGAAGGCAACATCTTTAGGAGATGTGTGGTGGGAGTAGGGTCTAGCAGTAAGAAGGGCAGAGTCAGCTGAGGGACAAGGGAAGAAAAAAAATTTTTTTTGAGATGCAGGAATAAAGCAGAAATGACATGCCTCAAATACGGAACTTTCCTGCAAGGTTACAGGGAGCAAAATTACAGAGAAGTGGCCCTAACTGTCTTGCATGACAATATGGACTCACACAAATAGAATAGCTTTTCATCAAAATGCTACAGAACGGTGGTTTGGGGCCAGGCGCAGATAGTGGGAGGTAGCTACATGCCCAGTCCTCCAGGTACTGTGTTAGGACATATCTGGGGGAATAAGAGAGGCTGAAGCCAGTCCAATAGGTTCAGTCTAAAGCCCTGTGGGAGATCAGAGGCGACAACAGTCAGTGTGAATGACGCTGGTGATTCTGTCCAGAAGGGGGAAAGGAAAGGGCCAGAAGATCATGGAGGTACTAGAACTTGAGCTGGGCTAGGATGTGATTTAGCTTATGAAAGAGAAACCAGAAATTTGTCCTTGAGTATTGTTTCCTGTAACTGACTAGTTTTTTTTGTAATTGTTTGGGTCTGACTGAGAGTTGGCTTAGGAAGGAAGGCGGTTGCAATAGGGGAAATTCTGGCATTCTGGGTTTACGCAAGTAAAATTTCGTACTCTTTTCATTGGGTAGCTGCATTGAATCTGGAAGGGTAAGGAAAGTCACCTGGTTTCTTGTTAGTTGGGTGGAAACAAAGATAACCACACAATCAATGACCCAGGGATCCTGAGAGGTCAAGGGTGTATTAGCCAGATTCGGTCTGCTTGAAATAAGAAAGCGAAAGCTTACAGAGGCCCTAGAAGCCCTTTTCCCCTGTCCGGAAGCTGCTGCCGCACAGGGTGGAAAGCCCTAGACCTCAGCCCACCCAGACCGTTGGAGCAGCAGGGCTGTGAAGGTGCAGAAGCTTCCAGGCCTGTCCACGGCGCCCCCGGGGGTAGGCGGCCCATGGATAAGTTCCGGACGGTGCTAGACCTGCACCTGAAGCATCCCAGCACGCTGGGCTACGGCCTGGTGACCCTCCTGACGGCGGGCGGGGAGCGCGTGTTCTCCACCGCGGTGTTCCAGTGTCCCTGCAGCGCCACCTGGAACCTGCCCTATGGCCTGGTCTTCCTGCTGGTGCCCGCGCTGGCCCTCTTCCTGCTGGGCTACGTGCTCAACGCGCGCACCTGGCGCCTGCTGACCGGCTGCTGCGCGCGCCGCGCCCGCTCGGGGGGCTGCGGCGCGGGGCTGCGGGGCGCCCTGGTGTGCGCGCAGCTCAGCGCCACCGCCGCGCTCGCGCCGCTCACCTGGGTGTCGGTGGCCCTGCTCGGGGGCGCCTTCTACGAGTGCGCCGCCTCCGGGAGCGCCCCCCTGGCGCGGCGCCTGTGTCGGGGCCGCGCCCCCACCTGCGAGGCCCAGCTGCCGCTGGCGCCCTGCGGCGCGGCCCAGGCGTCCGACGCGCAGGACCTGCTGAAGGAGCTCAAGGCCCAGTCGCAGGTCAGGCGCTGGCCGCTGGCCCCTGGCCGCTGGCCGAGGTCGGGAGGATGAGAGAGGGGCCGGGGGAGGTGCAAGCGGGGTGCCCTAACTCCACACCCGGGATCCCGCGGAAGACAAGGGAGAACGGCGAGTATTTCCCTAACACAGTGAAAAGGAGGGAAGGCAGGCACCTGCTCTGGGCCGGATACCGCGCCAGGCCCTTGACCTCCAATCCCACGTGATCCTCTCCATACAGCATGTCCAGGTCAAGTTGTTTGTCCAGCCAGAAGAAGGCAGAATTGTCACAATAAAATGGGTTGTCCTGGCTCTAAAGCCACCACCCCACGCTGCTGCTGGGCATGCAAAGCTCAGAGGTTCTTGAACAGGAATGCTTGTTTCTTTGGATTTGCCGAAATTCCATGTTTTGAATTCTAGCGTAGTGAATTCTCTGGGCCTTGGACATGACTTGGAAAATGACATCTTAAGCAGTTCTACCGAGGGGTTTGGGAGGTTACTGCCACTTCTTTCTCTTAAGAGACTAAGACCTGGGGCGCCTGGGTTAATCGTCTGCCTTCCGCTCAGGTCGGGATCGCGACGTGCTGGGATCAAGCCCCGCCTGGAGCCCCACCTTGGGGTTCCTGCTACACAGGGAGTCTGCTTCTCTCTCTCTCTCTCTCTCTTATGCTCTTTCTCTCGAATAAATAAATTTAAAAGAGAGAGAGAGACAGATACTAAGATCTAAAATTGTTGCTTGATCATCAAAATCACTGTGAGTAGTTCAAGCTCTATGTAAAGATTTTTTAATTTGGGGGCGCCTGAGTGACTCAGTCGGTTAAGCGGCTGCCTTGGGCTCACGTCATGATCCCCGGGTCCTGGGATGGAGCCCTGGGTGGGGCTCCCTGCTCAGCTGGAAGTCTGCTTCTCCCTCTGCCCCTTCCCCCTGCTCCTGAGCATTCTCGCTCGCGCGGGGCGCGCGCGCGCGCACACACACACACACACACACACACACACACTCTCTCTCTCTCTCTCTCTCTCAAATAAAATCTTTAAAAAAGGATTTTAAACTTTTTTTTTTAAATAAAAGATGTGACTAAATTGCTGTTCTGTTGTGTTTTCCTAAGGTTCTGGGCTGGATCCTGATAGCAGCTGTCATCATCTTCCTTCTGATCGTTACATCTGTCTCCCGATGCCTATCTCCAGTTAGTTTCCTGCAGCTGAAATTCTGGAAAATCTATTTGGAACAGGAGCAGCAGATCCTTAAAACTCAGGCCACAGAGCATGCAACAGAATTGGCAAAAGAGAATATTAAATGTTTTTTTGAGTGCACACATCCAAAGGAATACAGCACCCCCAGCATCAAAGACTGGCAGCAAATTTCCTCACTGTATACTTTCAATCCAAAGGAGCAGTACTACAGCATGTTGCACAAGTATGTCAACAGGAAAGAGAAGAATCATAGTATCAGATCTAACGAAGGAGATGCAGTGATTCCTGTTCTCGGCTTTGTAGATACACCAGGTATGAACACTACTGCCGACTTAGGACCTTATTAATGAATATGGGGAAAGTGCTTTTGAGTTTTCCCTTCATTAAAAAATAAAAAACTTTGGTGTTGTTTATGACTGCTCTTTTTTTTTTAATTTTAAATTGTGGAAACAATTTTAAATCAAATAAATTAGTACTTTACCTATTTATTATATTAATCATAAAAAAGGAAGCAAAGCCTAGTGATTCACTCAAAGTAACAAACTGGAACTAGGTCAGAAGTTTTATATCCCTAGTCTAGGGTCCTTTTCACTGAAATAATAAGTCGAGTAAAAGACTTCAGTAGCAGAAACTGAAAGAACATATGAACTTCTGACCTTTCTTTTAGCTTATCTGATGTTAATTTCAAATTCACTGTCTTGCAGATAACCCCTTGTTTGAAACATTAAAATAATAGCATTTTGTGGCTCTAATGCGGTTACTGAACGAAAACCAAAAAAAAAAATCACAAAAAGGAAAATTAAAAAAAATACAAAATATGGAAAACTAGGATAATTGCAAGCAAAACTGTTGGTTTTTGCTTGCGGGATCCAAGCAAAAGTTTTAAAGCATTTTATTATGGGAAATTTCAAATATGCACAAAAGTAGAGAGGACAGTTTTATAAACCCCTGTACAGTCATTACGCGGGTTTGACAGAGTACCGAGGTCTGATAAAACCCATACCACACAAATAAATGTAGAAATACAGATTACAACTTGATTTAGAATATGGGAGGGGACTGAAGAAATATGTGAGAAAGCGAAACCCGAAAAATAGCAGAGCATTTCCGTTTGTAGAACAGCATGGCAAGGACTGAGGTGAGAAATATCTTAGCACAGCTGGAAGACTTAAAGGTGATTGGAAGAGGCAAAGCAAGGGACAGGTCATGAAGCTACTTGAAGTCATGCAAAGGAGTTTGGTTTTCATGCCATGAGCATTTTAGGAAGATTATTCTGATATTCTTCTGGAAAAAAAGGTATGGCAGGGAAGAGGGAGAGTCAACATGGAGAGACTGATCAGGGTGCCACTGCAGTGAAAAGAGGTGGGAGTGAACTTGAACTGGGTTGATGGTGATGAAAACAGAAGACGTAGAGAGGGTCAAGGTAGATTTTGAACATAGACAGGCTCTGTTGATGGAGAGGATGCAAAGGTTTATTCAGAGCAACGTTGTCTTTTTTTTTTCTTTCTAGCTTGTTGTTTATTAAAAATAGATTCTCTATCCCTCCCTCACCCCTGCTAGCAAAAGGGTCTTGCTCAACATTTTTTCCCAAATAGATGAAATAACCAATTTGGGGGACTCAGGTCAGATTCTTCTTAAACTGAGAGCTCAGACCTTTCTGGGACATGGGGCCTGCAGAGCCAGGAGTGACAAAATTCTGTTGCTTGAAAATACTAGGGGACATTAGATTGTTATTTGCGCACATCTCCCAAATTTATGGCTGCTTTGTGTATTTTTAAAAATAAGGCAAGAGGGCGCCTGGGTGGCTCAGTTGTTAAGCGTCTGCCTTCAGCTCAGGTCATGATCCTAGGGTCCTGGGACTGAGTCCCACATCAAGTTCCCTGCTCAGTGGGGAGCCTGCTTCTACCTCTCCCATTCGTCTTGCTTGTATTCCCTTTCTTTCTGTCTCTCTCTCTGTCAAATAAATAAATAAAACCTTAAAAAAAATAAGACATGAAAATTGTAAAGGTAAACACTGGTCCTACTTAGCCCTTTTTACTCTCGACAGATCTCTGTGTTGGCCTCTAGTTCCCCTTTGCTGCACAGCGTCATTTAAAAGAACTAGTCAGCAGAACTGAATATCCTCTTGCTGAGCCATCTATTACAAGCTTGATGGCAGAAACTGCATGATCATTTTCTTTCTATTCCCTAATGAATAATTTTGAAAATTGTGACAGGCTTTTATTTTGTTTCACTTCATTTTCCCATTTCTTCTGTATATTCTTCTCTATCAGTCTTTCCCCCCTCTCCCCAACCCCTGGTCTGCCATTTGTCCTTCCAACTTCAATAACATAGTCTCCATTTTGTCGACTTATGCTCATTTTCTCTTGCACAGACTTTATTAATTATTGTTAAAGTGTATATGCTTAAGAGAAATTGTAGATTACATTGCAGATAAGAAGGATGTATATGAATAAAATAGCAGACCCCCTTTTTTTCACTGAGAGAAGAGTCGGAAGATGCTGGCGAGTGTCTGGAAGTGAGAACGCGTTTTGGCATCATTGCTGCCTTTGACAGAGTGATTGTGTTTAGACTTGTATTTAAATTTCTGTTTTTTCCTTTGAAAATAAATCTATAAAGCCAAAAAAAAAAGTATATATGCTTAAGAGAAAAAATGATAATTGTAGAGAGCTTTGTGAAGTAAAAAATACTTCACTCTTTGCAACATATTTTTTACCAGAGGAAGCCATGTACTCTGTGTCTACACAAATATTATCATACTCTACATGTGGTTCTGCAACTTTTTCACATAAAGCATCATTGTCCCGTGCCCATATGTAAGTTCCCCTCATTAAAAGTTGCTTCCTGGTATTCTACTGATTAGTAGGATATGATCTCTTTTTTGTTAAAAAATACACATACAAATATACATATGCGTTCATATAAAGTATATATATATAAAGTCTATATAAATTTGTTAAATTTGGTCAATTCTCAAGACTAGTAATGAGGCAGAAGATTTTTTCTTTAAACCTCATGTGTTTTTGATTTTTCTTTTTTTTTGGTAACGAATGATTAATGTTAACTATATAATTAGAAAAGATTAAAAAGAATCTTTACAAATATGTAGCCCTTTGCAGTCAACAGGAAGGTTTGTATGTCTCTCTTCGTTTCATTTTCACAAGTTTGTGGGATACCCGTGAAACACATTACTCACACTTCCAAGTGAGGAATTGAAGGTTAGAGTGGTTACATTACTAGTCCAAGGTCACAGTCAGTGGAAGGCAGAACTAACGCTAGGGGACTGAGCCTATCTGGATCACGTGGTTCAAAGTGGCCCCTTGGTGTTTTTATTACTGGGCCAGGTTTTTCCTTTCTTTCTTTCTTTTTTTTTTTTTTTAAAGATTTTATTTATTTATTTGACAGAGAGAGAAAGAGAGATCACAAGTAGGCAGAGAGGCAGTCAGAGGGAGAGGTGGAAGCAGGCTCCCTGCTGAGCAGGGAGCCCGATGCGGGGCTCGATCCCAGGACCCTGAGATCATGACCTGAGCCGAAGGCAGAGGCTTTAACCCACTGAGCCACTCAGGCGCCCCCAGGTTTTTCCTTTCTTAGCCCATATACCCTCATGTGCAGAAAAGATGCAGATGTCCTTAGTGACCCTTAATATTTCTCATCCCATTCGGGATCTTGGCAACCATTGATAGCTGAGACCACTTTGAACGAACAGTGGTATCAGGACACAGCAGTTATTTCGCGGTGGGACTGTGGTCACCACTGTTTGATAGGACACACTACTCCTGGGAGCCTGGCCCCATATAGACTCATGACCCCATATAGACAAGTGTTCCTATACTTGGTGCATACAGTCGATCCTTGAACAATTGGGGCTTAGAAGGGCTGACCCCCCACACAGTCAAAAATCCATGTACAACTTTTGACTCCCCCCAAACTTTACTACCACCAGCCTATTGTTGACTGGAGGCATTAATGATCACTTCAACAGTTAATTAACATGTATTTAGTATGTTCTATGTGTTATTTACTGTATTCTTACAATAATCTAGAGAAAAGAAAATGTTCAGAAAATCCGAAAGAAGAGAAAATACATTTACAGTATTGTACCGTACCGAAAAAATCCACATATAAGTGGACCTGTGCGATTCACATCTATGCTGTTCCAGGGTCAACTGTATTTGTTTGTTGGCTTACCAAAGGATTCTTTAAAATCACCTTGGTTTCATGTTGCCCCAATGACTTCACTTTAGAAGAGATTCAGTCATGGCACCTGCTGATAATATTCACCGCGAAACAACCATGTTGTTCTAAGAGATGATTCTGCACTGTGTTGAGTTTGGCAGGATGATACAATTTACAGAGCATAATAAGATGAGGCATGGTCTCTTTGCTCCATTCAAAGCCATGTATAGCCATATTAATGCTCTACAAAGGTAAAGAAGCAAGTCCTGAGGGAGCATCTGCAGACACACTTAGCCCCCTACACAAACGTCTCTGGCTGGAAAACATCTCGAAACCCTTGGTTTCACAACACCTTATCTACCAGGTGGCCTATTGTAAAGAACTCTTCCTAAGACAAAAGATGGAGAAATGCTCTCTGAGTCAGCCGCAGCTGCACCTGCCACTGCCTATTTCGTCAGGGGCAAACTCCCACTGAGTGCCTACCCCGCATCAGACACTGGGTCTGCCCTGAAAGCTAAGCCTTCAGTTGGTCTTCTTTTGTGTCTTCCTCTTCATTGCCTCCTTACAAAATCTCTCCTGTGAATTGCAATGTAAGGACTGTGGAATTGATTATATGGCATTCTTATCGAAGGCAAGAGAACTGAATAAAAAAAGGGATAATGTCTGTTACGATCCTTTGCCACAAGGAACAAAACATTAAAAACTTCCAAATGAAAGAAATTTCTGGAGGATTCGACAATTTATGGTCATTTAAAACACTGTGGGATATCCAACATAGAGAAGAGTATATGAAACATTTGTGTACATTTCACAGAATAATTACACAGCAAACATCTATGTAACCACTGCAGAGGGGAAAGAAAGAGTACATCTCTAGCACCCCAGAAAACACCTGCTCTTAACACTCGTTGCCTAAAAATGGTGTATGTGTGTGTGTGGGGGGTGGGGGTGGCAATCGTTTCCTTACTTTTATCTATAGTTTTACCACTTATGTGTACATTCCTAAATTAATTTGTTTTTGAATGTTATATGAATGAAAACATTCTCTAATCAATTCTCTAAGAATTGTTTTTCCATCTTTTTTGTTTTTATTCGATGGATTCACCCATAGTACATTTAGAACAATTTATTTACTTTGATTGCCGGATAGTATTCTACTACATGAATGTACCACAATCCAGTTGTCCATTTCACTACTGATGGACATTTGATTTGTTCCCAGTTTCTGGCTCTTACAAGCAATGCTGGAATGAACCTCATGTATTTGAATTCTAGTATACATGTGCAAGTGTTTCTTCGGGATGTCTTCCTGGAATAGATGAAAGCACAGGGCATAGACATATTCCAGTTTGCTAGATAATATCAAATGTCTGCCATGGAGGTGTACCAATCTACACTACTATGAAAGTTCCCACTGTTTCTTGCCTCTGCAACACTCGATATTTCCAATTATTTACTGTTTGTCACTCTAGTGAGTACATGATGGTATTTCTCATTATGCGTGCTTGTGTTTTAAGATTTTAAAAATTTATTTATTAAAGAGAAAGAGAGCAGGCAAGAGCAGGGGGAAGAGCAGAGGGGGAGGGAGAGGAGAGTCCAGCAGATTCTCCACTGAGCTCAGAGTCCGAAGCGGGGGTTTGATCTCACGACCCTGAGATCATAACCCTGAGATCATGACCTCAGCTGAAACCAAGAGTTGGATGCTTAACTGACTAAGCCACCCAGGCACTCCTCTCATTGTGTTTTTAATTGGCATCTTCCTAACCATTAAAGCTTTTGGGTATCTTTTCCTAGATTTACTAGTCATTTGGATATCCTCTTCTACGAAATGCCTATTTAAACTTTTTGCCCATTTTTTTCCTATTTGGATTGTCTGTCTTTCTCCCACTGATTTATGTGATCTCGTTGTTATTTATCCACTTAGACTAACAAATGTTTATTGAGTGCTTGCTTTGTTCTGGGCACTTGGGGTACATCCGTGAACCAACAGCAAAGGCCCTGACTCTGTGAAGCTTGCATTCTAAGGGAAGAGAGAGATAACAAACAGTAAGGATAATGAATAAGCAAATAATTGAATGTAAAGAAGAGAAGACTGTGGGGAAAAAAAGAACAGAAAAAGGAGAACACTCTAGAAATGCTGGAGTTCTGAGAGCTGTTGTCCTCACTGAGCGGTCACTTTTGAGCCGAGCCTCGAAGGGTGAGGATTTAGTCAGTGTGGCCTAGGTAGTGAGCTAGGGGACGGAAGTAGACCATGAGGTCAGAGGGTTGAGGGCGTGGGGCAGGTCACAAAAGGCCTTTGGGCGAGTATGAGGACTTTGGTTTTTATTCTGAATGAACTGAATGCCCGCCTCGCACATTCCCTATAAAGCCTAAATCAACTGATAACTGAGTTAGACCACTGGATACACTGGGATACTCAACGGAAAGCAAGAACATGCTGATTAAAAAAAGAAGAAGTGATAACTCCCCTTTAGACTATAAATGGCCATAGTCCTGGCACTTGGGAAATGGTGCCCAAGACCTAATGGAATATGTTACTGTGGAATTAAAGTCGGTTGAAAAGTGTATGTATATGTGTGCATGGGTTTGTGTGTTTGTGTGTGTGTGTGTGTGTGTGTGTGTGTGTGTGTGTGTGAGTTCTTTTATGGTGACTTAAGTACATTTTTGAAAGTTTTTTCTTTTTCTTTCTTTTTTTCTTTTCTCTTTGTTAGGAGGATATTAACCTAAGAAAACTTGGTTTGATAGTAATCTTATCAATAATGGATATTGGAGATAAGTGAGCTTGTATATTCAAAAGAACTTGTATAATCACAGATTGCTTTTAAAACTTTGTGGGTCACCACTTTTTTTTTTAAGATTATTTATTTATTTATTTGACAGAGAGAGAGATCACAAATAGGCAGAGAGGCAGGCAGAGAAAGAGGGGAAAGCAGGATTCTTGCTGAGCAGAGAGCCCCATGCGGGCTCGATCCCAGGACCCTGAGATCACGACCTGAGCCAAAGGCAGAGGCCTCAACCCTCTAAGCCACCCAGGCACCCCAGGGTCACCACTTTTTTATACCATACACAAAAGTAAATTCAAAATGGATGAAAGATCTAAATGTGAGACAGGAAACCATCAAAATCCTAGAGGAGAAAACAGGCAGCAACCTCTTTGACCTCAGCTGCAGCAAACTTCTTACTAGACACATCTTAGGAGGCAAGGGAAACAAAAGCAAAAATGAACTATTGGGGCCTCATCAAGATACAAGGCTTCTGATGGGCATTAAGGAGAGCGCATGATGTGATGAGCACTGAGTGTTACATGCCCCTGATGAATTAGTGAACTCTACATCTGAAACTAATGATGCACTATATGTTGGCTAATTGAATTTAAATTAAAAAAAAAATAAGATAAAAAGGCTTCTGCACAATGAAGGTAACTGTCAACAAAACTATAAGCCATCTACAGGGAGAAGATATTTGCAAACAACATATCTGAAAAAGGGCTAGTATCCAGAATCTATAAAGAATTCATCAAGAGCAACACCCCAAAAGCAAATAATCCGGTTAAGAAATGGGCAGAAGACATGAGCAAACATTTCTCCAAAGAAGACATACAAATGGCCAACAGACACATGAAAAAATGCTCAACATCACTCATTGTCAGGGAAATATAAATCAAAACCATGATGAGATACCATCTCACACCAGTCAGAATAGCAAAGCTTAATGACTCAGGAAACAAAAGATGTTGGCTAGGATGTGAACGAAGGGGAATCCTCCTCCACTGTTGGAGGGGATGCAAGCCGGTGCAGCCACTCTGGAAAACAGTATGGAGGTTCCTCAAAAAGTTGAAATAGAGCTACCCTATGACCCAGCAATTGCACTAGTAAGTATTTATTCAAAGGATACAAAAATGCTGATTTGAAGGGGCAGCTGCACCTTAGTGTTTATAACAACACTCTCAACAGTAGCCAAATTATGGAAAGAGCCCAGATATCCATTGATTGATGAATGGATACGGTATACCACAGCTTCTTTATATATATATATATATATATATATATATATATATGTAATATTCTAATATATATAAAGATATATCTTTATCTTAGAATTATCTTAGAATATTACATATTAGTTTATATATATTAGAATTTTATATAATATTCTAATATTAGAATATTCTCTATATATTCTATATAATATTAGTATTCTATATATATTCTATATATTAATAATATAAAATTAATATTAATATGTGTAAAAATCTTTATATATAAAGATTATATATAATAAAGATTATCTTTATATATATATTAGAATATTACTTAGACATCAAAAGAATGAAATCTTGCCATTTGCAGTGATGTGGATGGAACTAGAGTATATTATGCTAAGCAAAGTAAATCAGAGAAAGACAAATATCATATGATTTCATTCATATGTGGAATTTTTTTAAAGATTTTATTTATTTATTTGACAGACAAAGATCACAAGTAGGCAGAGAGGCAGGCAGAGAGAGAAGGGAGAGCAGGATCCCCGCTGAGCAGAGAGCCCGATGTGGGGCTCAATCCCAGGACCCTGAGATCATGACCTGAGCCGAAGGCAGAGGCTTTAACCCACTGAGCCACCCAGGTACCCCTCATATGTGGAATTTAATAAACAAAACAGATGAATAAAGGGGAAAGGAAGGAAAAATAAAATGAAAACAGAGAGGGAATCAAGCCATGAGAGACTATTATGTATAGAGAACAAACTGAGAGTTGCTGGAGGGGAGGTGGGTGGCGGGATGGGCCAAATGGGTGGTGAACATTAAAGAGGCCAATTGCTGGGATGAGCATTGGGTGTTTTATGTAAGCGATGTATCACTAAATTATACTCCAGAAACCAATACTACACTATATGTAAACTAACTCAAATTTAAATTAAAAAATAAAAATAAATAAAATAAAAATAGAGCCAATAGCATAATAGTGGTGATAATTTCTGGATTTCATTAATTCTCAATTTAGGTTAAATAAGTTTTGAATTTGTCATATTTTAAAAACTGTATTTATTTACTCTAGGAATGATTTTTTTTGCAATAGATTTTATGATATGACTTTTATTTACCTTAATATATGTGTGTGTGTGTGTGTGTTTTGTTTCTAATCCAAATGATTACATATGTTTGATTTTGAAAGCATTGGGAAAAAAATTTAAAAAATTTAAAAAATCATTTTTAAATGATTCTCCTTGTCAAGTTTTGGGCTCCACTCAACCAATGCCTTCATGTTCACCATCAACCTCTTAACATATTCATTTTCAGTCTTTCAAGAAACATCCAAGCATATATTGAGAATACTTACTTAACGAGGGAGTCTTTATAATACTATGATTAACAGCTCAGTCACTGGAGACAAAGTACTATAGACTGGGTGGTTTATGACGAACAGAAACATTTCTAACAGTTCTGGAGGCTGGGAAGTCCGAGATGAAGACACCATCAGGCTCAGTGTTTGGTGGGTGTTCCTTTCCTGGTTTATAGAATGCTGTCTTCTCACATGGTAGAAAGAGCAAGGAACTCTCTGGGTCTCTTTTATAGGGGCACTAACCCCTTTCATGAGGGTTCTGTCCTTATGACCTAATCACCTCTAAATTCCATCACACTGAAAGGATTGTATTATTTGAGAGAACACAGTACTTGGGGCACCACCATTTTTTTTTTCTTTTTTTTTTTTTAAAGATTTATTTACTTTAGAAAGAGAAAGAGAGCAGGTGGGGAGGGGCTTAGAAAAAGGGAAAGAGGAAATCTCAAGCAGACTCCCCTCTGAGGGTAGAGCCCTCAGGAGGCTTTATCCCATGACCCAGGGATCATAACCTGAGCTGAAATCGAGAGTTGGATGCTTAACCGACTGAGCCACCTAGGCATTGGGGCACCACCATTTTATAGCAAGTAGTGATCAAGCATGCTTTTTGTCTAAGAAAGAAATTATTTCATCTCCCAATATTTCTTGCTACAAACACACCCTGAGAAAGGCTTGGGGAAAAAGCAGTCAGAGCCTTGCCTTCTTGACATACTAGTGAGACGTGTAAGAGCATGCAAAATACTTTCTGTCTTTCAAGCCCCCTTTTAAATTACACTTCCTACTCAAATCATTCCCCAATGTCATCAGTCCACACTAACTTCTTTCTCTGAACTCTTATAACTGTACCTCTCAGACTCACTGTAGCATTAATCATGTACCTCTTTGTGTCATAGTAACTGTGTTTTCTCTTTTTGGCATGATTTTATGCCTTCTGAAGACTTAAAAAACATCATCTTACAAATCTCACAAAACAGCAACAAAACTGATAAAATTGATTGAGCATCAATTAAATATTAGATTAAATATTTTAAAAATTTTATTAAGATGAAAAAATTTAAAATATGGCAAGTGCTTCTTGAAATTTTAAGATACAAGGTACATACCCATAGGTAATAAATCTGCACTTTGATGAATATATTATCATTCCTGGACTGGAAAACCATGTGTTCATAAATCAGGTGATCTCGTATTTTTGTTGGTCTTTTGTACACAGCATTGCATTTCTTAAAGGCAGATTATAGAATAAGAAAAGCAATTATATAAATACATCTAGAATTTACCTACACATAGTAAAGGAACAAAATTTAAAAGACAAATGTTGTTTGTTTTTTCAAGGAGTACCCACCAGCAATTTGAGTTTCTGATGTGCCACAGAACACAGTTTGGGAAACATTACCTCAGATAATCAGAGGCAGATGGAAAATCAACTGTTGTTTGGCTTACTTCATAATATTCTTAAGTCACACAGTCTATCCAAAAATAGCAACTTGAATCAACTCGAGTCTGAGACATGGTCAAGCTGTGGGGCAACTTATTTCGATGGCCAAGCAAATAGATGGATACATTCCGGATTCATTAAGCCATACTTGATTTCACAGAGACCAGATCATCATTGTCTAGGCATCTTTTAAGATACTTAAAAGCACTTGGAGAGAGGGCAGTGCATAAAATCAAAAACAGATGTTTTTCTTCTCAAAATCAAAACAATCCTAACCCCTTTCTCAGTTTCCAGTTCTGCTCAAGATTTCTTGATGAGATGACTGTTCCTATTCCATTCATATGCGATCTAAGACTAGCTTAAAATGAGTCCACACTCTTTAACTTTAAATCTGTTTGCCACTGTTCATACCAACAGAATTCCACAATTTTCCAGCCTCATAAGCACAATTATCCCAGCTAGCAACTGTCTACCTCTCCCTGCAGATGCATGATGAAGCTTTCTGTAAGAGTCTTTTATTGTCTTAAAATCCAAACCTTTATGCCAGTTCCTCTATGTTCCCTCTCCATTCAAACTGGATATTGAATAATTTACACTTATTAAAGTTCATGTTGGTAAGTATGGTTATTGACAGTGAAAGACAACTGAAAGAGGTATTCTGGTTAAAACTGTTGTTTTAAAAGTACATGTTCAAACACAATAAAACAAAGCAAAGGACTTTTTTTTGCATCATAAAGCAAGTAGAGAACAGGAGAGGAGAAAGCGATACAATTTGTAGAAGCTGGGAGGCAGACAGTAAATGGTAATTTTCTTAACAGAACTGAGAAATCTAAATCCCAAGCGAGAAATGGAGAAAGATAAGAAATGATATGATTTTGGGGCACCTGGGTGGCTCAGTGGGTTAAGGCCTCTGCCTTTGGCTCAGGTCATGATCTCAGGGTCTTGGGATTGAACCCCGCATCAGGCTCTCTGCTCAGCAGGGAGCCTGCTTCCCCCTCTCTGCCTGCCTCTCTGCCTGCTTGTGATCTCTCTCTCTCTGTCAAATAAAATAACAAAAAAATAATAAAATATTTTTTTAAAAAAGAAATGATATGATTTTTACCATGAGACTGTTTTAAAAAGCTCAGGAATTAGCAGCATCAGTCATCTCTGGAAATGGGGCTAAAAACAGCTTTCAGCCAATCTCAGATCTCTGTTCTCATTCCAAGTGTCTGGGCAACTGCTCCTCTGTACCCTTGGAAAAGTTGGGAATTATAATCTCTACATACAGTTTTTCGAAAAAATTTCTGAACTGAGGGACACCAGGCTAGTTGAAGGCAGGGGCATTATATTGAACACATGGGAATTAAGTTAAAATGTAAATACCGAATTTTTATTTCCCCAGCCTTCTTACCCAACCTGGCTCCCAGAATGCTGGCATTCAGGTCTTTATTCTCCGGGCAGTAGATCAGAAGGGCCAGATCTAGCAAACCTGGCTGCCCAAGAAAAGAGATTTCCATAAAACAACACATTTGGAGACTCACATTGAAATTCCCTAACTTATTATCCTGTGTTGAAATCCATAATCTACAAACTCTACCAAAGTTCATATTTTTTCCAGTTTGAGTGGATAACCAAGGAGCTCCAGAGATTTGAAAGAAATAAGAAAGACAGAAGTAAAAAGAAAGAGAAAAGTCTACTTGGAAAAAGCAGAAATTACATACTTTTAAAAAATTAGTTATTTATTTTAGAGAGAGAGAGTGAGAGAGTACATGCACAAGTGCTAGCCAGCCAGGGAGAGGGGGAGGGGCAAGGAGACTCCGTGCTGAGCTCAGAACCTGATGTGGGGCTGATCCCAAGACCCCAATATCATGACCTGAGCCAAAGCCAAGAGTAGGACACTCAACTGACTGAGCCACCCAGGTGTCCCGAAATTATACACTTTTTAGAAAACTTTAAAAAAAATGCCACAGTAATGATTTTAGAGATATGAGGAGACGTTACATGCATGAAATGAGAAGAGAATGGTATTAAAAAAACATTTAGAGAAAAAAAGAGTTCTTGGAGATTAGCATGATAGCAAAACTTAAAAATGCAGGATTGGAAGATCCACTTGGAGGAAATCTTCTAGGAAGTAAAGGATTAAGATAAAGAGATGGGAAAGAGAGAAAAATTAGAAAACTAGACTGGAGATCCATCATCCTACTAATAAGATTCCAGGAGAAAACAGAGGAAATAGGTAAAATAGAATAATAAATCGCCAAGGAAATAATTCGATATGTTTTCCCCAGATGGAAGGACATGGATTTCTCTTTTTTCCTAAAGATTTTATTTATTTAAGACCAAGAGTGTGTGTGGGAGAGAGAACACATGCAGGAAAGGGCTGAAGGAGAAGCAGACTCTCCGCTGAGCAGGGAACCTATCATGGTGCTCCATTCTGGGACTCCAGGATCTTGACCTGAACCGAAGGCAGACACTTAGCTGACTGAGCCACCCAGACACCCCAGAAAGAGATGGATTTCTAGATGAAATGTTCCATCAAGGAACTGGAAGTAGAAAGATACAGACCCACAATGAGGTGCACCACGGTGCAATTTTGGAACACTGGGGATAAAAAGATCCTAAAGTTTTCCAGAGAGAAATGACAGACCAAGAATTGAAAATCAAGCAGCATTGAACTTTTGAAAAACAACTGGAAGCTGGATGGTATTTTCACAAACTTTATCTCCTATTTGCTCTTTATTAGGAAGCTACTAGAGTATATAGTCTTCCAGAAGAGAGAATCCATCAAGAAAGGATGGTCATAGGATCAGGGAAACAAGAGATCCCACAGAAGGTAGACGAGAAGGGAATTTTTTAAATGATGGTAAAAATAAAAGACAAAAATGATGACAATTTAGGGGTGCTTGGTTGGCTCAGATCATAAAGGAGCTGATTTTTGATCTCAGCGTTGTGAGTTCAAGCCCCATGTTGAGTGTAGAGATTACTTTTTAAAAAATGGTGGTAACTTGGCCCTTCATAACAAGATTAGCCCTGTATGGGTTAGTCAAGAGTTAGACAGGAAGAAAATAAAAATTCTTACAAAATTATGAATTTTTAATATTTTACTGGAAAATCTCTGCAACCTCTTTCAAATAGTGTGTTGTGGCTTTAAAACATGTCCACAGATTCTGCAGAATGCCTTTCTTTAAGAGGTAGAGATGAATTCCCTCCTTTGGCTTTGTGCTGGACTTAGTGACTCATTTCTGAGGAGTAGGAAAAGGCAGAAGGGACAACATGCATGTTCAGAGCGTGGGCCATAAAAGGTGCTATAGCCTCCTGGCTCTCACTCTTTCCTGGACGGCTCTCTTGATGGAATTCACTCCAGGCTGCGAGGACGATGAAGCAGTCTCTGCAGAGGCCCATGTGGTGACAAACCAAACCCTCCTGCCCACAGCGCCGTGAGTGGCCTGTCTTGGAATTAAATCCTCCAAGCCTTCACGAGACAACAGACTTAACCGATACCCTGATGGCAACCTTGAGAGAAAGGCTGAACAGGAACAACCCACCTGAGCTGCTCCTAAATTCTTTTTTTTTTTTTTTTAAGATTTTATTTATTAAATCACAAGCAGGAGGAGCAGCAAACAGAGGAAGATACAGAAGCAGTCTCCCTGTTGAGCAAGGAGCCTGATGCGGGACTCGATCCCAGGACCCTGGGATCATGACCTGAGCTAAAGGCAGAGGCTTCACTGACTGAACCACCCAGGCATCGCTGGTCCTAAATTCTTGACCCACAGAGACAGCGGGATAATAAATTGTCATAAGTCACTAGGTTACGAGGTGATTGGTTCCAAAGCAAAGCCTACTGAAACCTGCTAACTTGACTCTAAGGTCCATCCTCCTGAATGTTGCTAAGTGACATTACATGTCATTTCCCCTACCTGAGTGTCATAGACTTCTCTTCCTCTGCGGGCCATGGGGAAATTTTTCGAGAGAGTTTTAGACTGTACTCATGTGTAAAAAGAACTATAATTTTGACAGGTTAAGGAAATGGGATTTGCATAGGACCGGCTACCGACTAGTGTGAGCATCTCTTTGTCCTTCCTGCGTGCCGTTCTCAGCAATATCAAGATCTCAGTTTAAATTTTGAGTGAGTTTTTTTCCTGACTGTAATAGCTAAGCAGCAAGACAACATTATAAGGCTTGAGACTTCTTTAAGACAATAAATTGATAGAAAACACAATGGATATGAAAATATTGAGAGAACACGTATGCAAGTAAAAAATTTAAGGATTAGTGATTAGCATAGAGAAAGCTAAGAAAATATGAAAATGTTCTATTGTTAACTCCAGGGAAAACCCAAAGCTGTGGCGGAAAGGAAGTCTCCTCTTAGGATGCTGCACGGTCCATTGGTCTCTAGTGTTTACCCAGTCATGGCAGTGGAACCACTGAATATTGATCTAAATCCAATTCCTCCGTAATACGAGGGATGGGGGTCAGGAAGCCTGTATGTGTGGTTAGGATGAAGGCTGTGTGTGAGCAAGCCTTATATTTCTATGTGGAAATAAAAAATGATGCCTCCAGCTGAGAAATAGGAAAGAGCTATATAAGAATATTACGTAAAAAAAAAAAATAAGGTAGGTGTCAGAAGAACCGGCTGACAGAAGTAGAAAGGAGGCGCTGATGTGACTCAGGAAATGGTGGAAGGCAGGAGTAGGGGAGGTCAATGAAGGGGGGTAGGAAATGGTTTATATTCTTATCGGACTTTAAAGTGTGTGAATACATTTTTAAAAAGTAAACAAAAACTAAAGAGAAACAAGAGAATTACTAAAATGATCATTAAAATGTATGGAGAGGGGCGCCTGGGTGGCTCAGTTGGTTAAGCGACTGCCTTTGGCTCAGGTCATGATCCTGGAGTCCCAGGATCGAGTCCCATATCGGACTCCCGGCTCTGCGGGAAGTCTGCTTCTCCCTCTGACCTTCTACCCTCTCATTCTCAGTCTCTGTCTCTAATAAATAAAAAAAAAAAAAAAAAATCTTTAAAATGTATGGAGAGAATCCGCAAATGTTACCAATGTTACTAATTGGCACTTTCCATCTTTAAAAATGCCCAAGTCGCTTTCAGGGGTCCTCCAAATAAGGTTCTTACATCTACTGAGAGGAAATTCTACATAATATTAGCTTCCACTTAAGATCTTCCTGTGTTTTCTGAAGTGGTTAAAAATAATTTTGTGACTGGAGCCATTACGATCCTCCCGTAGAGGAGGATTTTTTTTTGTTTCCTGAGAGGACACAAAATCTTTAATGACCTCTTTAATTAGTTCTGGTGACTGTTTTGTTTTCTGATTTAGAGTATGAAAAACAATATTCTGGTTATTGAATAAGTTTTGTTCATTTTAGCCTTTCCTTCTCTTTGCAATGTCACCAGAAATTTTTGAAACAGGAGCCAGGTTGATTTAATAAATATTTATCATGCATCCATTGTATGACCATAGCCTAGTGAGGGGGGCAGGCCGTAATCAAATAATTATAATGTAATGAAATTTATGTGAAGATTAATGTTTGTACCTGTCAGAGAAATAAGGGAGTGATAATTTGCCTGGGAGCTGCCTCAGGTATTTAAGGAGTTGAGAGAGGTGAGAAGGGAAGGTTTTGGAGAACAGGAGCCCCGACGAGGTTTTTGGGAGATGCATTGCTCGCCAGGTGTACGAGGAGGGGAAAAGCATTACAGGAATGAAGAAGACCACGTGAGAAGGCAGAGGCACGTACAGCACTGTGTACTGAGGGACCAAATTACTTTAGTGTTGCCCTGAAGGCAAGAGCTGGAAAGTAGAGCAGAGGACAGATCATGAGGGCCTCATTGGTCGTCATAGGGAACTTGCACTTCGCCCTGCAGTCGATGGAGAGGTAGTAAGGAAACTGGTGGGAAACCATTGGGTATAGATGATCATCCTGGTGAAGGATTTTTTTTTAACTTAGTATTATGAAAATTTTATAAACACAGAGAAAAAAAGAATAGTATAATGAGTCACTGTAAACATAGATTTCAGAACCGTAAACATTTTTTAAAAGAGTTTATTATGGGGAAGTTCTAAGAATAAACATAAGTAGAGAAAATAATGTAAGGAAGTCTCTTGTATCCCTAAGTCAGTTTCAACAATTATCAACTCATTACCCGTCTTATCTACACTCCAACACACTTCCCTCCATTCCCGGATTACTATGAGGCACGTCCCGAATGTCATACAATTCCACTTGTAAATATATAAGTAAATATCTTAGAAAAGAGTACTTAAAACACCCACAGAATATATACCACTGGGTGTGACGGTGTGAACTGTGGACTCTGGGTGATTATGATGGGTCAGTAGAGGTTCATGAGTCTAGCAAATGTACCACTCCGGTGGAGAAGGTTAGTATTGAGGGGTGCCATGCATGTGTGTGTGGGGGGGTGGTAAATGGGAAAATGCTGTACTTTCCCTTCAGTTTTGTTGTGAACCTAAAACTGCTCTGAAAAACCAAAGTCTTTTTTTTTTTTCTTTTAAGATTTTATTTATTTATTTGAGATTGAGAGAAAGAGCACAAGCGGGGGTGGGGTGGTACAGAGCCACAAGTAGACTCCCTGCTGATCAGGGAGCCCAATGCAGTGCTTCTTCTCGGGACCCTAGGATCATGACCTGAGCCAAAGGCATATGCTCGACCAACTGAGCCACCCAGGCGCCCTAAAAAAACAATTAATTAAAACTAAAACTAAAACAAAAACCACCCTAAAAAGCAAACAAAGAAAGTTCACGATACTATTATCACACCTAAAAAACAGTAATTTCTCAATATCACTAAATATCCAGTCAGTATTTAAGTTCCCACATCCATAAAGTACTACTTCATTCTTTTTTTTTTAAAGATTTTATTTATTTATTTGACAGAGAGAGAGAGAAAGAGAGAGAGATCACAAGTAGGCAGAGAGGCAGGCAGAGAGAGAGGGGGAAGCAGGCTCCCCAGCGAGCAGAGAGCCCGATGCAGGGCTCGATCCCAGGACCCTGAGATCATGACCTGAGCTGAAGGCAGCTGAACCCTCAGGTGAAGGCACTGAGCCACTCAGGTGCCCCTATGCTTTTTTTTTTTTAAGTTTGTTTATGTTCTAGTAATTTTTATACCCAACGTGGAGCTCACACTCATGACCCTGAGATCAAAAGTCACATATTCAGAGCGCCTGGGTGGCACAGTGGGTTAAGCCTCTGTCTTCAGATCAGGTCTTGATCTCAGGGTCCTAGGATCGAGCCCCGCATGGGGCTCTCTGCTCAGCAGGGAGCCTGCTTCCCTCTCTCTCTCTCTGCCTGCCTCTCTGCCTACTTGTGATCTCTCTCTCTCTGTCAAATAAATAAATAAAATCTTAAAAAAAACCTGTTTTTAATTTAAAATGTTTAATTTTTGTATGAAGTGATTCCACAGTTACAAAACTAAATCATCCAAAAAGGTGTATTTTGAGAAACCTAGGTTTTAACCTTATTGCTTCCATACTGTTCCCTCTCTCAATAGTATCCTTTAAAAAACTGTTTTTGATTGGGGTGCCTGGTTAAGGCACCAGTGGCTCAGTGGTTAAGCCTCTGATTCTTGATTTTGGCTCAGAACATGATCTCAAAGTCCTGAGATCCACCTGCCATTGGGCGTCCGCTTAGTGGGGAGTCTGCTTGAAATTCTTTCCCCCACCTCCTCCCTCCCTCTCTGTTCCTCCCCTTGCTTGTACTTGGGCTCTCTCTCCTTCTCTCGAAAATAAAATAAAAAATAAAATCTTTTAAAAATAAAAAAAATGTTTTTGACTAACCTTCCATTAAAAAGTACATATGCACATATTTTCTACTTTCCTTTTTATTACTTGACAGTATATTCTAGAAGTCATCATGCCATCCAATAAATATTAGTCATCTCTTTTTGATAGCAGCATAGTACTCCTTTATGTGGATGTACTATAGTTTATTTAATCAGCCCTTTACAGGTAGACATTTGGTTTTTTTTTATTTTTTAGTTAATCCAAATGAATCACCTTGTGCAGACATCTATAATTCATATTTTTCCATGTTTGATTAGTATTTTTTGTGAATTAGTTTAAAGAAAAATACAAGTATGTTGTCTTTCTCCAAAGTTGTTTAGCATATATCTGTAAAGAATTGACAATTTCCTAAATAACTACCATGCCACTCTCACACATAACATAAGGAAGAAAATAGTGGTGGGTTTTCAGGGAGAGCAGGACGAAAGAATCATTGCCGTGGTGATAAGGATGAAAATTAAGGCAGTAGTGGGGTGTAGGGAAAACAGGAACCTGATTCAAAAGATGTTTAGAGAAGGGGGGGTATAATTTAGAAAAACTTGGTGATATAATGAGCACTTTTACTAGGCTTTTTAAAGATTACTTTGATTTACCTATGAGGGTGAATAAAATCTCTTTTGAGAAGGTGTGCACTTTCATTCTATTATAGTCCCTATATTTTTTAATTTTAGAGCATGTGCCTTGAGGAAAATGAACCCTTGAGGGAGCCAAAGGACAAGTAGAATAAAGGACATTCACCCTATTTGTCATGGAGCCTCTGGTCACACCAGAAAATTCAGGGGCAGAGCAAGTCTGCAGTGAAGTTGTGGTCTCCTGCCTAATTGGCTCCTTCTCGGGCAAAGTAGGGTCCCCAGTTCCATGCATGCTCAGTCAAGGCACCCTAGGGACCCTCATGGCCAAAGAAGTCTGTAATTTTACAGACACATTACGTGTACTTTATATTGGTATTTCAGAGAGCCTTTCCCGAGAAGCTTGACATTAGCAATAGAAGTCTGCACGAAGAAGACAAATGGAGAACAATCTTCCAAAGTGGGCCAGTGAGACCTATAAGTCATCATCTCAGTCATTCATTCACTCATTCACTCTGTACATTTGCTACTCAAAAAATACCAGTAAGTGTCGATTGTCAGGGACTGCGCCAAGTGCTGGGAATACGGAGATAAATAAGATGTGCTCTTTACCAAAGGACTCACAGACTAATTGGGGAAAAAGCCATGTGAGAAAATTCTCAGCATATAGGGTAGAGATACCCTATATCTCTCTATAAAAGGTACTAAAGAGACCAGAAGTTAGTGGGCAACTCAGCCTGGGGGACGGGGTGAGGAGATGGACCACTTAGGATAATCTTTACCGAGTAGCGGATATATGTGGGAGGTGGCACTGGACTTCCCCTGATGGATAAGGACTATAGTATAGTCTAGAAGCTGTATCCTATACACAGAAAAACAGAGGTTTGCCGTGTGACTGCACTATATTATATATTATTTCTATATTATAGAGAACACTTGATTCGGAGTGGAGAGAAATAGACATGAAAAATCACATCAGGAAGCAGCTTATAGAGTACAGATGAGGTCCTGAACTAAGGCGAAAAGAAAGATCAAGAGGAGTTTAGGATGTAGGGTTAAAAGGGCTTGGTGGCACATTAGATGTAAGCGTAAGAGGGAAGGAGGAGTCAGAAATTAATATGAGGCTCTTAGTTTTAACAATGGGACAGTTATCTAGGACATAGAGTGTTGGAGGGGAAAAGAGGTGTTGCAGGGTGGGAGAGGACATGATGAGCTGGCTCTGGGACACACCGAATATGTGCTTCTGGGACATGTAGGTGCAGTAGGGAATCGGAGCAGATGGGTGAAGAGGTAGAGAGGAGAGCTTTTCTGGATCAGGTGGTACTACCCACGGAGAACGTCTACCTTGAGCAAAGTGCCAAACCCAGAGCCTGCATACAGCAAAGTTTGGGGAAGGAAGAGGAACTGGAGACATAATCAATAGCCAGCTGAAATGCAAGGGAAGAGTGAGGATCGAGAAATTTCGGGTCAGCACCAGTAAGCATTTTAACATAGAATTAGACACTTTGAAAGCTGGCTCTCTTTCTTTGGCAACTCGGGCTGCTGTAACTGAACTCCACAGACTTGGTGGCTTACACAACAGCGGACATTTATTTCTCACAGTTCTGGAGACTGGGACGTTCAAGGTCAAGTTGCTAGCGGATTCAGCGTCTGGCGAGGACCCTCTTCTTGGTTTATTGGTGGCTGTCCTATTGTATCATCACATGGGCGGGGAGAGATCTTGTGTCTCTTTCTCTTTCTAAGAGCATTAATCTCACGATGAGGGCCCCACCCTCAAGACCTACTCTAACCCCAATCACATCCCAAAGGTCCCACCTCCAAAAAACCATCACATTGGGAATTAGGGCTTCAACATAGGAAATTTGGGGGGGAGGCAAACATTCAGGCCATAGATCATTTTCTTACATCACACTTCCTTAAAGTATGCCGGTAGAAGAAGGGAAACTGTGCTAAGAGAATGTTGTTCTTTTGGTTTTTGGGGGGATGGTAGAGTCTTGAGTATATTTTTAGGTTCATGAGAAGGAGCCAAATGGAGGGTGAAGGTGGATCAGTGACAGAGTAAGGTCCCTAGTGAGGTAGTGGGAACTCAAATATGCCTGGGTCTGTGTCAGAATAAGCAATCCCACAAGCTAGTATTTATTTATTCAATTTACTCTTTTCTGAGTTCGTTTTCATGACATCGTTATCACCTTTCAGGTCTCAGTAACCTTATTAATGTAAAAAAGTAGTACACTTTCAATATCTCCAAGACCATGTTTGGTCCTACACTTTTCTCTTTATAGCTTTTTCCGTAAAGGGCACCATCCCAGAACTAAAAAGCGCTTTGTGAGTTATTGTATGTCTCTCTCCCTGCTTCCAAGCCAAATCCGCTGCAGACATTTCTGCCTCTAGAAGGTAGCTACCAGACACAGCATCAAGGCTTAGTTCGACTCTGTTCAGCTGTATTTAACTTTAGATTAAGGAGTATAAATCTTTGCCAAGAGACAGTTGGCCCCGTCTATGAACAGAAACACCATCTTAATCAACTGCCCAGCCTGGAGTGGTTGAATTCTTGGCAAAGAATTGCCTCTTGAGTTGTATAAACTCAAGCAACCGACGGGGCTCCTTTCCTCTCATTCATTCATTTGCATTTGACATCCTCACCCAGCGGGTGTTCAGAAAAGCTTAAAAAGCCAGTTTTTCACCTGGCAAGGGGGTTGAAAAGTATATTGTTTAGACCTGGAGCTTTTCCTGACCACCAGAAATGCCCTAGGTGGCCAGAAGACAGTCACCGGTCACACTTGCCAGGAACTCCTGACGGTGGGGGAGGGGATTTGCTTTTTCCTGTCAGTTTTAAGTGTCTGCAGCAGTAAAATTATGTCTATGGACTCTTTTACTTATTAGCGCCAGCTTTTGTGCTGCTTTCCCTGGAGTGGCTTTATTTTTTCCCCCAATAGTGGCATTTGCTAGCGTTTCACAAGATTCTCTATGAACCCTTGGAAAATCTTTCCCAAAAGGGAAGCAATGTTGTTTCTTTTACGTCTTCAGGAAAATCACCTGACAAGCCTTGGTAGTCCGGTTTGAGGGCTTTCTGTGGTTTTTCTGAAGGATCGTTTCTCCGTGTGTACCAGCTGCAGCTTCAGAACGCAGGAGAAGCTGGGGCAACTTGGAAGCCACAGACCCATGTGCTGCATGGAAGAGCTCTTTCAGAGGGCCTGCACCCAAATGTCTCCTTTCCTTTGGAGACAGAGGAGATCCTGCTTGTGATCCAGGTGGAGTCTCAGGTAAGCAGAATGTTATCCCTCTTGCGTTGGGGTGAGGGTGGAGAATGTTTCCTTGGAGTACAGAAGTAAAGGTGATCTATATTTTCTCCCCAGGGAAGCGGTTGATCACTCCACCCGAAGCCTGGGCTGTTTTCTATTTCTGGTTTTGGTGGAAGAGCATGAGCCATGGCCTATAGCAGAAGGTAACCTCCTCTGGCTTCCCTCCACCTTCATCGCCACAAAGACCCTGCTTCACAGGGAAGATTGAGGCCACGGACTACGAGCTCTGTCAAGGTCCTCTCCTAACGCCTCCCATCCCATCCCCAGCCATGCCCCGTCTCACCTTCTTCACTCTTTTCTGAGGGGATGGGGTGGTCTTTTGCCATTCAGAGTCCAACTCTGCTGATCTGGGTCCTGACCCCTTCCACCTCCCCAGAGCCTTGCTTCCTCGGTCATTCCCTGTCTCCTGTATCTTCAAATGCCTGCATACTTAAAAAAATAAAAATAAAAGAGCAAACAGCCACCCAACTTTACCCAGGTGTCCTCCATCTCTTTCTACTTACAGTCAAGTTCCAAGAACCATCTTGGAATAACCAGGTGGCATCTCTCCTCCTGCTGACTCCTCAATCCACTATGGCGACTCTGCTGCCTCCATCTTGCCCTGAAATTGCTCTGAGGCAGAGACCCTTTCCTCATCAAACCCAATGTCCCTTCTCTGGCCTTTCTCGGCTTTTCTGGGGCATCTAATGCCTCTGGCCACTCTGCTCTCCTTGAGACTCTCAGGTTTCATGTCACCAGGTTCTCCCATGTCCTTCTGTGAATGAAAGGCCAGCCTCATCTGTGCTTCCCTGCTGCCTCCTGAATGGTGGTATTGTCAAGGTTCTTTGTTCCGTGCATTGCCTGAAGCCCACCTCTCCCCAGATGTTGCCATCCACATCCTCTGCTTTTACTATTATCCACATACTGATGATTCCAAAGCCAGTCTTCAGTCCAGGCCTCTCTTCAGAGCTTCTGAGGTTGTTTGGATATTTCAAAGGTACCTCAGACTCAAAATATTCACAGCTTATTACGTTCTTTCCTAAGCCAGCTCCTCCTCCTGTTGTCCCTCATTCATCCTCTCAAGGGAGACAGGAGACTTGCAAGAGCCATCGTCCCCTCCCTCCACTCACCAGCCTGGTCTTAATGCCCTTCAAGCGCCAGCAAATGCAGCTTCTTTGTAGTTTCATATCCAACTCTTTGTCTTTGTTACCCACCTAGTGCCTTGCAGGTTGTTATGAAAATTAAGTGACATACCACATAATGGATGTGCCTAACACCAGATAAAAATCTTAATTGAATCCAAAACCAAGAAAGCAGCATTTCCAGGTGCTTCTATTGTTTGGTATATACAGACCACAGGGAATTAGCACTTCCTCTTTTTTTTTTTTTAAGATTTTATTTATTTATTTAACAGAGAGGAGAGAGATCACAAGTAGGCAGAGAGAGAGGGGGAAGCAGGCTCCCCGCTGAGCAGAGAGCTCAATGCGGGGCTCGATCCCAGGACGCTGAGATCACTGAGATCGCTGAGATCATGACCTGAGCTGAAGGCAGAGGCTTTAACCCACTGAGCTACCCAGGCACCCCAGCACTTCCTCTTTTAAGTCATTAAAATCTATGTGATTCACACACTGCTCGGAAATACCAAGCCACTAAGCAGTCTGCTGGCTTGAAAGATTTAGGTCACTGGGACGCTCCAGAAATCAGGATTGTTCTGACTTTGGAATCATTGGGTGACTCCTGATGGGATTTAAGTTTCCAGGAAAAATAGTCAAAGTACCAGAAATGTGTGAATTCAGTTTGTTTTTTAAGAGCTATCACTGATTGCAAATGTCTTCTCCCCGTGGGGTGTCCCTTTTCTGGGACTTGTGTGCTGGGCAGATACACACTATGATGCATGGTTTCTAGTCTCTCTTGCGACCCTTTCCTTTCTGTGAGGAGAGCTATTGTAAAGCCAAATTTATTTCATTGAACCTTCAGCCGTGTGAAAAATGTAATAAAGTTTATTCTCTTTGGTATTCTCCAGTATGTTGCAAATCATCTAGACCTTTCATCTGTTTATCACACAGTGAACTTTGTTGTATTACTGTAACAGAAACAGGACTCTACTTGCTCAAAGAACAGCAGTAAATTTAGTAGCTCATGTAACAGGCAGACTTTTCTTCTTTCAGCCCATTTATCCTTGTCCTCTGCCCTGTCGGCAGCAGTGGTTGTGGTCTGGGGAAAGGCATGTCCTGACTGCCTTAGCTCTGACTGGCCAAGTGGTGACTTTCAACTGGGAAAGAGCCACTGTGCCGAGGGGAACGCAATGGAACAGGGGATAGCAATGACTTTTCCTGAAGGATGGGTTGCCTAATAAAATGATGGGCAGCTGAACAGGAAAGACGTCATTCTATTAGTGGAGATATAGGCAACCAACAAATATCCATTACACGAAGCATAATGAAAGTAAAGGAAATGGAAGGGAGAATAAAGGATGAAGTAAAGGAGTTGCAGGAAGAATCTTTGGGGAAAAAGGAAAAGAAGCATAGATAGTGGCAACAGAGGTCCTAGAAGAAAAAAATGGAAGACAAAAGAAACAGAAGAAAAAGAAAGATTTAATTGGGAAAGATGGAGTTTGAGTTTGAGGGGGAACAAGGTATTACCTTAGGACATTTATTTCTTATCTGTTTTTAGTGAAGGATTTCCAACTTTTGATGTGTTTTGTTTAGGTCCTCCTTTCTCAATGAAACACTTGAAAAAGAAAGTTTTGCTAATGATTCCTGTGGCTTTGCCTTATTCTCAGTTGTAGGGTGACTCTTGCTAGTTGAATAACTGGGTGTCTCCTTCTCAGATTATAAACTCTATATTATACTGCCACATCCCCTTTCCTTCTCTTTGCTTATTTGCCGTAGCCACTGTTGGTCAACCACTGTTAATGTTCAACTAAGGTTCCAGAAGGTTTATCAGAACAAAGAAGTGTAGCAACTGGACAGATTCTTTTTTTTTTTTTAATATGCAAACAAGCAGCATAAACAAAGCTTTGCTCTCCTTTTTTTTTTTTTTTTTAAGATTTTATGTATCTATTTGAGAGAGTGAGCAAGAGAGAATGAGCAGGGGGAGGGGCAGAAGGAGAGGGAGAAGCAGACTTCCCGCCGAGCAGGGAGCCCACCACGGGACTCAATCCCAGGACCCTGAGATCATGATCTGAACCCAAAGCAGAACCCCAACTGAATGAGTCACCCAAGTGCCCCGCTTGGCTCTCTTTTTAAAGAAGCAAGTGTTTGACCTACCAAGTTTCTAGGGGTGGGTCGGGACCTATCATGGACTTCGGTGTTACCGAGGAGAAATGAATTAGCCTCCATAGCTGGTGGAGGAGGCTGTGAAACATAACAACCCCTCAGAGTCTACCGTCCCAACTGACAGACCCTACTCTAAGTAGTGAATAGACAACTACAGCAGGTCCCGCCAGTAAGCAGTGCAGGCAGCCATCTGGTGATGTCGTTCGAATAGCAATAAACTCTCTCTCTGCCCCAAATGTTCTTCCTTTTTGGCTTTGCTAAGACGATACAAATCTTGCATTGATCAAGATTTGGGGTTCAGAGTGAAGGCTTTTATGAAATAAAAATATCATATATCTCTGTGCAACTTCCACAAGGCCTTTATTAGGAAGACTCCACTTCAGGGGTGCCTGGGTGGCTCAGTGGGTTCGGCTCAGGTCATGATCTCGGGGATCTGGGATCGAGCCCTGCATTGGGCTCTCTGCTCAGCAGGGAGCCTGCTTCCCCTCTCTCTCTCTCTGCCTACTTGTGATCTCTTTCTCTCTGTCAAATAAGTAAATAAAATTAAAAAAAAAAAAAAAAGAAAGAAAGACTCCGCTTCACACGAAGAGGGTGAAGAGGGTGAAAATACACTTAGAATCCAAAGGATGCAGTGCAACCTTTCTTTAGTATGAAACCTTTACACGGAAACTTTTCTGTTTTTATGGGTCACCACTCAGCATTTCATTGATATCTGATGGTCTTTCTTACCTTTTCCTTTCCATCTCTTTTCTCCCTGTCTATTAACCCGGATCCTCCCCATTAATTCTTTGTGTACAAGGTCAAGGAGACCCAATAGATCTTTGGCTGGGAATTACAGATCTGTGCTGTACATTAGAGCAGCCACTAGCCACACACAGCTATTGAACACTTAAAGTGTGACTAGCGTGACTGAGGAAATGAATTTTTAATTTTAGTATATTTAAATTTTAAAATTGAAGCTATTAAACAACACTAAGTACAATTTTATTGTTTTGATAGCACTACATTTTACTGGAAGCTTTGAAAATTTAGCAGTGAATTGAGATGTGCTAAAAGTATAAAATACGATAGTTTGAAGACATTTAGAAAGAGGATGTGATGTAAATGGTCTCAATAATTTTTATATTGACCAAATGTTGAAGTAATAATATTTTGGATAGCCTAATTTTAAAGTTTTGGATACTTAGTCTAAATAAAGTATATTATTAAAATTAATGTTCCCTACTTTTTACTTTTTAAAGATTTTATTTGTTTATGTGAGGTGGGGGGAGGGGCAGAGGGAGAGAAAGAGAATCTTCAGAAGACTCCGCACTGAGCACAGAGCCCGCTGCAGGGCTCGATCCCTTGACCCCGAGACCATGACCTGAGCTGAAATCAGGAGTCAGACACTCAACCGACTGAGCCACCCAGGTGCCCCTCCTTTTTCCTTTTTGAATGTGGCTACTAGAAAATTCACATATGTGGTTCTACTACTAATAAACAACACTTTTTAGATTCTCCCATTCCTCAGGATAGAGCACCTACTGAGTACAGTAGTCTCTGCTTACCTGCAGTTTTGCTTTCCACAGTCAACCACATTCTGGAAGCCGATGATCCTCCCTCTGACTTCTGGTCAGAAGATCCACGGTAACCTAACTCTCCATTATAATGCCTGCATCAGTGACCTCACTTCATTTTATCATCTCCCATCATCACAGAAAGGTGAACATAATACAGTAAGATATTTCCAGAAAGAGAAAGCCCACATTTATATAACTTTTATTATAGTATATTGTTGTAATTGTTTTATTTATTATTATTATTATAAATCTCTTACTGGACCTAATTTAAAAATTAAGCTTTACCACAGTTAAGGTATGTACATATGGGAAAAACATTGTACATATGGGGTTCAGTACTATCTGTGGCTTCAGGCAGCTACTGGGGGTCTCCCAACATACCCCTTGTGGATAATGGGGGGACTACTGCACAGTCTTCTCTCTTGGTTAAGTAGGTCACTGTCCATACCATAGATTCCATCCAAAAGACTGGTTTCCCTCTCTAAGGTGAGGGGGAAAAAGAAGGATGGAGAAGAAGCCTTATCCTGAAGCCATCACCGGTTCTAACACTCCACATCATTGAGAGTATCAGATTTAGCTGTCTTCAGGTGGGTGGGCAATGAAGACAGCGGGCCAGCGCAGTTGGATGGATGGGTTGGGACAGAAAGGAGAGCAAAGTGTAGCCAGGTAAGAGAATACTCCAGAGCACTGAACATTTTCAAGAGGGCTAGATTGGTAAAAAAAAAAAAAAAAAAAAAAAGAGGGCTAGATTGGTACTCCCTTAAGAGGGAGGCCCTTAGACATGAGTATTTGGGGTTCCTACAGGGATGAATGTAGGGAAAAAGAAAACAAAACAGAAGATGGGAACATCCCAGAAAGAAGCTTGGGATGGATGGCAGGCAAACATTCTTCTGGAAGCATCAGTTTAAAATACATGGCATTGTGATATCCCTTCTGATGTCAGGTAATATTCATCTTCGCCATTCTACTCCCGGTCTTCTGTGGAACTAGCTTGAAGTTCCTTCCATGGTGGCCGCAGCTGCCCCAGTGACCCTATTTGGTCCTTAGTACCGACCCTAATGTCCTTTTGAATAGACAGCTGCATAGGTAGGGAACAAACCATTTCCTCATAGTCTTCAAAATCCAAAAATGTGGAATTTCAGTGGTTATTGATGTCATTTAAACTCATTTGTATAATTTAAGATACTTATCATGTTCAACTATGCCATTTTATACATGAGAGAGGCCATTAGTTAGGATCAGCTGAAACCACTAGAAACAGACCTGGGACTGTGTCTTCAGGCTCCTAAGTCCTAGTTGAGGTCTACCACAATCATATCACTTACACCAGTTTTAACTAATGGGCCCACACTAATTGTAACTTACTTGGAATTTCAGTTCTCTGCAGAGCCCAGTAGATTCTGGACTGCATAGAGGCCACCTGTGTATGCTGATGGTCTGGTAAAGATTACTATTTATTTAATCCAGTACATTTTGAATTTTAACTATGTTCTGGTCACAGACAAAGCATGCTTTTGGTTTTTTAGGGGGGATAAAAATTACAGCAAAAATTCTACCTGAATAAGCTTTCTTTGGGAGTAAGAAAGTATTTTCGAAAGACATTATTTACCTCTCATTTTGGAGGTTTTTTAGGGGTATAAAAATTATAGCAAAAATGCTAACTGAATAAGCTTTCTTTGGGGGTGAGAAAGTATTTTTTTTTTTTTTAGATTTTATTTATTTATTTGACAGAGAGAGCACAAGCAGGCAGAGTGGCAGGCAGAGGCAGAGGGAGAAGCAGGCCCCCCGCCGAGCAAGGAGCCTGATATGGGACTCGATCCCAGGATGCCGGAATCATGACCCGAGCCGAAGGCAGCTGCTCAACCAACTGAGCCACCCAGGTGTCCCGGTAAGAAAGTATTTTCAAAAGACATTATTTACCTCTCATTTTGGAGGTTTCCTGGCCTTACCATCAGCAATGTTTCATGAGAATAGGAAGACATTTGGTTTATACTATCTAAAAATTACATGAATTAAAACTAAATGCTATTTAAAAATATTTCAGAATTAGCATGCAAATAAACAGCTTGTCTTGGTAATTATAAATTATCAAGAAAGAGCAGCTTCAGGAGGGTGAGGTGATAAACAAAGCCAATATATGAGAGAAATTTATCCATAGTTACTTGAAAATATGGGAAAATGTAATCAATGGCACTGTTTCTATAGAGAATACAATATATAGTGTCTAGAAATTGTCTATAGTGAACTCTACATTGCATCATTTCATCTATTTTTTACAGTGAGAATGCATAAATACACCAACTGGATAGTTGGTATGCTTTTTTTCCCTCCATTACCAGAAGTAAAAGAAATCAGGGGACTCTGTGAGGACGGACTATATGATGCGTGAATTCATGTACGCTATCTTATAAGGAGTTATTTGCATATGAAATCTTATGGACATAAGATTGAAATGTATACTTTATCAGCAAAGAAAAAAAAAAACAGCTTTAAATCCTAGTGCCCTGTACTTCAAATTTCTGGCTGATACATAAGCCTTTTACAGCCCATGCTAATATTAAACAACTCAGAATTTCCACCGCTCTGTGTTTAGATAGACTTAACCCCTCAACTCGCTACCCTGTGGCATTTTGCACACAATGCTTCATTTTCTCCGTCTGTATTTTTTCTCATCTAACTTTTTCAGAAATGTTATTCCTATTTCTGTCACACGGTCGCCTTTCAGTCTGTCTTGCAAGAATGTAACATCAGCAGCCAAATGAACCTAGGAAAAGGAAAAAAAAAATGAGGCCTGGATCATTTATGCTTAAAAAAAAAACAACCCTCTAAATTTTTCTCTGTTTTCAGCTTTATTTACCCGATAACGAGCTGACTTTCCTTATGGAGTGACAGAAAAAGGCTTGCTCTGTGGGTGAAGGGCCTTTTACTGTGTGTCCTCCAGAGATGGTCTAGTCCGAGTGTCAGCTCTGTGGTGTGAATCTGCAAAGAGAGGTGGGCCAGGCCCAACCCAGAGGATTCTGGGGCCAGCCCAGAGATATGGGTCCACTCAGGGCACAGTTGAACTTATGGGTCCATCTCAAGAAGAACTTAAGTTCCTAACTCAAAGATAGCCTTGACCCAATGTGCCTTTTCAAGCAGAACTTCAAGGATAAATGGATTCTTAACAATTTCTTTCCAACTGACTTGCATTCAGTCATTCTGTCATCAGCTAAATAACATAATCACTTGTCCTAACAACATCGAGCAATCACTTATGGCTTTGAGAGCATGGAAAAAGTCTCAACTAGATAAATTATAAATATAAAATTAAAGATTGAAATCACAGACATGAATATTTGATATCTAGCCCTTCTTTTCTAAAGGAAAGCATATCCCACTTCCCATACATTGCAGTAATCCGGCGAGGCTTACTTCTCTATTCATTAAAATCTATTCGCATAAGAGCAGCATATTGCTGACCTACTACCCTCAACAGAGTGTCCATTCAGCTATTTTAAGTAATTGGAATAAATAAGATAACTAAGCAAAAGTAGTTGATTGGTAAAAGCAAATAATCAGTGAAAAAGCCTGGGTCTAGTAGGCATTTGAAATATGGAAGCTATATTCACCCTCATTTCCACCCCCCCATGAGATCTTTTTTATCTTTATCAAAATTTAACAGAATGTGAAGTTAAGATAAACAAGGAGGCTATGCTGAAGCTATTTGGATATATATTTGAGGTCACATGAGGTCTGATACCTCTCTGTCATATAGCACTAGAATCAACTGCTATCCATGAAAGCTAGAGAATTCTTTATCCTATTTTTGCCTTTGTTTTATGGTTCATCCCTCTGCTTATAAACTCTCAAAACATTTTTCTTCCCCTTTCTTGATTTCTGGATTATAGGGCAAACCTAAAAAATTGGTAGGATAGAAGCATGGAAGATCTGTGTGAATAATATATGATTTCAATTATTTTACTCTTTTGGATTCCTTGTAATTATATCGTTCCTCTAATTATCACTGATAATCAAAAATTTCATGAATGCCTCATTATTGGGTAAGTCAACACATGTCTAGTCTTTGGCTACTCTCTGGTTCCACCACTCCTAGTAGCTAAACTTCTAGAAAAGTGAGATTTTGTGGACTCTTAGCTCTTTCTAAGCTGCCCTTGGCTTGACAGTCTAGACAGATTGCCTTCTTCTTCCTTTACTTTCCCAAACCAGCTTTTACTGAGGTCCTTCCTGACTTTTCCATCCCATGGTGTTTTGACTATTTTTCAGGTCTTGTTTTACTTAGCCTCTCTGCTGTCCTTGATCTTGTGAATCACTCCCTCTTCCTGAGATCCTCTCCTCCTTTATTTCTGACTCCATTCTGTTCAAGTATTTTCCCCACCTCTGATTCCTCCTTCTTGGTATCCTTTGTAGCCTTTGCATTCTCTGTTCTTACAACTTATTCATTACATGTTATTGCTTCCTAGGGTTCCACCTGTGACTCCTTTCCCTTCTTCCTCTACAAACCCTCGATGCATCTTTTGACAGTTCCACTGCCTCTTTGGTCCACATCTCTCTGTGGCCTTCAGACATGTGTAACAACTGCTTATTGGATGTCATCACTTGTCTGTGCATTAGACACCTCAACTCCGGAACCTCCCAAGCTGAACTCCTCACGTTGTCTCTCCTAACCCCCACTGTACCCCTCCTTGGTTTGCTCAGAACCCTGAATAATTCCTAACTCATTTTCCCCAATCTTGTCTCTTTCAGTTAACTGATAACCTTGCCTTCAATCTAACTGATTACTAATCTCTTTCTTAAGGGTGTTCAAATCAGTCTTCTCCCCTCCACGCCTATTGTCAGGGCTTTATTCCGGTTTTTCTTGACGTTACCGTCACAGCTTTGCAACTACCCTCTTCTTCCCTCCAGCTTCATACCCTCCTGTATACTTTCAATTTGACAACAAAGGAATGAAATTCCTACACCACAAATTTCAAAATACCATTCCCTTGTTTAACAACCTATATTGGGTCTCTGCTGCATCCATTACAGAAGTCTAAATTCCCAAGCTTGGGTCATGTGAATGCCCTCCACCACTTTTCAGAAGTCAGTCCAATGTAAAGAAGTAATACCTCCTTTTTCTTGACAATATCTCTCTCAATCTACGTGTCACCCATACTGAACTCATTCAAGTTTCTTGTTCCTTGGATGAAACTTTCTTTTTGTGCCTTTGGACATGCTTCTCCTTTTACTGGGAATACTATTTTCTCCTGCTCCCCTCACCCAGAGGCCTTGCTTCCCCTAACTCCTGTTTATCCCTCCCATGTCAGCCCAGAGTTTCTCTAGGAAGTCATCCTGGTCCCACCACCCAGCCCAACCCAGCTCCTCCCATAGCCATTATCCACACTTCTTTACACATCTATCTGACTTCTCTACTGGACAGAAACTCTTGAAGGGCAGTGACCAAGTCTTACTCATCCTGTAGGCTCAGTGCCTTTGAACAGATGCTGATCGCTGCCTTTGTTAAGTCGATGAATAATCCAGGTGTGGAAGCCAGCCTCCAAAACAGACCGCAATGATCTCTGCCTCCTGTTATTCATACCCGTGGGTACAGGGTAGACAGCACCTGTTGTGGCTGGATCTACTGAGGGGCTTCTGGGGCAAGGAATTTCATGAAGGCTCTAGCCAACAGCCAGCCAGGCACTGAGGCCATGTGAGTAAGTGTGGAGGTGGGTTCTCTCCCCTGTATCAAGTCTTCACCATGGCGGCCCTGACCAATGGCTGGACTGCATGGGGTGTTAAGCTCTGATAGGCTCTTAGCCACCAGAGCTACAGGCTCCTAGCAAAACTCTTCCCAGATTTCTGATTCTTAGAAACTGTGCGAGATAATCAGTATTTGTTGTTTTACACAGTTGTACTTGGGGGGAGGGTCATTTGTTACACAGCACTAGCTAATGAATAAGCCTGGCCAAATGAAATACGTGCTTTACCATTTCCAGGGCACCTCTGATAATCCCACAGAGTAAATTGCAGTAGCACAGAGAGGATCGCCCGGCAGGGAGCTCTTCCACAAACTCCACCAGTGGATTCTTGTCTAGGATCAGGGAAAATTCAGTCCTGCTTGAGTTGTTACAGGTCACACTTGGTGTAATCCCCAAGTACATCTTAAAAGCAACCTAATAAAAAAAAGGAAAAATATTCCACTAAAACTTGGTCTAGAACAAATATCTATTAGCAGAGCACCTAAATATTCTGTTCCAGGCAGTACGGCATGATGCTTAAGCATATGGATTTTGTAGTCAGGAAGTCTGGGCTCATACTCGGCTTTGAAATGTACTGACCCTATGACCGATACACATCTTAAACTGTTTCATTTTTATGGACTATCCTAAGGGACCAGTTTTCTGTGGAAACAATATGCTTTATGAAACAGAGTTAAGCATTATTTCTCAAAAAATCATTTTCAAAAATAAATATTGTTCAGGAGGGTAAGAAGTTAAAATATTAGTAATCATTAGGGTTGAGGGTAGGTAGGGGTGGGCATGAGGTCAAAGGCAGAGATACTAATTGAGAGGTTGCTATGATCACCTGGGAAAGAAACGATGAGGACCCTTCTCATTCTGTCTTTCATCCAAACTCAAATGCTCCCTAAACTTTTCCATCTAAATTTCAAATACCCCAAATCCTAAAATTTGGCTCAAATCTCTGACACTAGTCGGTTTAAGAGGACGCAAAATGAATCTTTTAGATCTTAAGGCAAAATAGCAGATCTTAAGCAGCAAGGGAAAAGCCCCATGAAACTCCCAGCTTGGAGATGTGATTTGGCTTGCAGGGAACTGCCTGAAACCTTGTTCTGCTCATGTTGATTCCTCTGGGCTGGAAAATTCCTAGACTATTATTGCTGTGATTGAGAATCCAGGCCACATGAAAATAATAGAAAATGGAAGCAGTGCCCTTTGAATTTATTCCGAGTCTCAGTGTTCTGGCCCCCGGCAAGACGGCACGAAATCCACCAGTAGGAGGCATTATCTGGACACAGTTGGGAAATAGTCATTCCTGGGGAATGACATTGTTTCCTTATCTGGCTGAATTCAGTCTGAGAAGGAGGACTGTTTGTTTCTCCTGAAGAAAGAGCTCCACCCCCGGCCACTGCCACAGCTGCTCTGCCGATAAATAAGGGCAAAGCCTTTTCCCTTGGTGTATCTTCAGCATGGATGCTTTTCAGGGGATTTTAAAATTCTTCCTCAACCAGAAAACTGTTATTGGCTACAGCTTCATGGCTCTGCTGACTGTGGGGAGTGAGCGTCTCTTTTCGCTGGTGGCTTTTAAGTGTCCCTGCAGCGCTGAGAATGTGGTCTATGGGCTGGTTTTCCTGTTTGCTCCTGCTTGGGTCTTGCTGATCCTGGGATTCTTTCTGAACAGCAAGTCTTGGAGGCTCTTCACAGGCTGCTGTGTGAATCCCAGGAAAATCTTCCCCAAAGGCCACAGCTGCCGCTTTTTCTATGTCCTCGGCCAGATTGCTCTGAGTTCATTGGTGGCTCCGATGATGTGGCTTTCTGTGGCTCTCCTCAATGGGACTTTTTATGAATGTGCCATGAGCGGGACCAAAAGTTCTAGACTCCTGGGACTGATTTGCAAGGGCAAGCCCCAGGAGTGCTGGGATGAACTTCACAAAGTCTCTTGTGGCAAAACCAGCATGACTCCTGCGGACAACGAAGAAGTGAAGCTGTCCCTTCAGGCCCAGTCTCAGGTAAGGAAGGACAGACTCGCCTTTCTCTCCCAGCAGGAGCTTGAAGGACTCTCTCTTCTCTCAGGACTCCTTTCAGGCAGAGCTGAGTCCGAATCCTGCTAGAACATTTTGAAACGAAAGGAAAATTGGAACACAATGCAGCGTGAAGACAATCTCAGGAAACGCTTTTTAGAGGTTGGTGGCTCAGTAAAACTGCTGATTGGATGGTCTTTTCCACTTCCGAAAAGAAAATATCCTCTGGGTTAAGCATATGTAAATACTTAAGTGCTTTTAGAACAATCTCTCTGGCTGACTTGGTAAATAATGCATGACACTAACTCATAATTGAGTGTTAATGGCAGAGCTGTAATTAGAAATCACTGCCTCCTATCAATTTATTTTCAAATTGGTTTCTCAGGAAAACGTGTAGAGATAGCATTCATCTACTAAAATACAGCTGAACCAAATGAGCGAATGTTTTTCAAAGAGGCCCATAATGTAATTAGTGTAGAGATCCCCTCAAATGATTTCTGGCAACTGTTATCTCTTTGTGTAAATATTGTCAAGATTGAGAAAAATTTCCTGTGTAAAATGGGCGTCAGCAGTCTTTAAATAGCCGTTAGTGAAAAGGGACCGTATTCTCTAAGGGGGTTACCTCTGCTCTTTGTGCTCTTTAAGGCTGAAGAAGTTCTTACATCACTCTAGCAGCTCTAGATTTGGGACACTTTTGTTTAACAGAAGGAAATTGTAGCTTTACCTAACTGACACCGGGAAGTAGCTTGTCATCCTTCCAGGTACCTGAGCACAAATCCAGATGTGAAGCCTTCCCTGGCCTCTGGAAGAGACTGAATTCCTCCTCGTGAGTCATAGGGTTCCATTCCCCAAACCAAAGCAGCTAATCGGAGCAGATAGATCCACAATTTGTCGGGAATGCCATTTGTTTCAGGAAAAAAAATGCACTGAAAGGAGTCTAATTTTACTTTTTCAACAAGGACTTGCCTTTTCAACAACCCATCAAGGCAGTCTGGTTTTAAAATCGTACTTTCCAAAGCTCATTGGAAGTAGAGTCACGTGGTACTTTTTGCATGAACTGATAAGTTTTAAAATGCTCCCAGCCAAAAGCTTTTGTTTAATGCATAAAGCACATCCTAGATAAAAACACGCCAGGATCCCAAACGTCTTCCTTCTTTTGTTGAAGGAAGGTGTTAATTACGAATGTTATGCTACAATGACTGATCTGTGATTTATGTCCTCGGGCACCAGACTCTATTCAGTTCGTGCCAGATCCAAACACTTATCACTGTGTGAGCTTTTCTTCTCTAAACACAGGCAGGAGGAAATCATGCATATCCTGTCATCACTTAGCTTAGCCCGGCACACCACCTGTTTACTGTTCAGCAGAATGAGAAGGACCTGGGGCTGGTTTCTAGGGGAAGATGCACGCGGGATGTGGACAAGGGGAGCTGTGCCAACGGCAGGTGCTGACCGCAGTGGTTCAGCCAGGCAGGAGCAACAAACCGTCCAGATCAATAGTTGGGTGTGTGGGTGGGGGTGGAAAAAGTGCCCCATCGGTGGGTGGGGCAAAGAAACAAGAAATCCAGCTGGGCGGCTCTATTTTAAGCACGTCGAGAGGACTAGTGGCCAGAGCTTGGTCTTAGAGTTGGCCAGCTTTGGGTTTGAATCCTGAGTCTACCACTCTGTGACCCCGAGCTCCTGGTTTGACCCCTCTGAGCCTCTGTTGCCTCATCGTTGGGACTAATAACACCTACCTTGGGAGGTTGCTGGAAGGTGTAGAGATGATGGACATATGTGGGCGTAAAGCTGCTGACACACAGTAAGTGTTCTAAATTAATGAGAAGACTGCCAGGGTTTGAGAGAGGGGAGTCATGCAGAATGTAACATACTGAGGGCTGCAGCGGGGGCGTCCACCACGTCGAGTTAGATTCTGGGTACTATGAATTGGGGAAGAACAAGAGGGCCCAGGGCTCAGCACTCAGGTGACAGTGAGGTGACACTGAGACCGACTAAGATCTGTAATCGATCACATAGTATAACTCAGGCAGAATTGGCTCAGATATTGAGCTGGGATGGCCTACTGGCCTACAGGAGGCCCGGCTGTGTGGAAAGAGGAAGGTAGAGGATAAGAGAAGAGAAAGATCTGGAAGTAGCCAACCACAAGTGATTCAAGGTAGCTATGAGGACTTGCTCACAATAGGAGCTGCGCCTCATTCATAAATCACGCCGGAAAGATACTATGAGTTCAGCAACGCTTTTACATAAACATCGATACGTTTGAAAAATAGCAGCATGTGATACTAGCTAACACTTCCTGAATGCATCTGTGTGTCTACATTGTCTTATTTTAATCCCCCCAATTCCCCTCTGAGGTGGGTAACCGCCATCTTACAACTGAGGAAACAAGGCACGCATAGGAAATGAGAACACACATAGGGTGGGGAAGATTGGGATTTAGACCCACTTAGTGTCAGTCCAGAGTTGGTGTTCATGTGGGGTCTGGAGCCCTCACAATGATGCCGCAGTCCGAACCGGACTGTGGAGACTCCCGCTATAACGCATCGGGGGCCTGTTTGTAGTTTGGTTATGGTTCGAATGGGTTCATTTGCAGATTATTGCTTCTACTTTCAAACAGGCCCATTTGCTGAGAAATACTAAGAGTCCTTTAATGAAAATGTCAAGAGAGACGGTGAAAAGGCTCTGTTAGTTGTCCAACTAGGAGATTAATTCCAATTGTGACAAATATAATTAAGAACAACAAGAAAGTTTAGAAGGTCAGCTGAGCTATTTAGAGCTCTGCTTTTAAAATTCAGAAAAAAATGCCAGTTGAACTAGTTTGTACTCAAAAAGGAATTTTTTTTCCAATTACCAAACTTCAGAATCAATCATCCTGAAGGTTTAGAATGACTCTAATTTTTTTTTTCTTGACTTTTATGCGGCCTTTCAATTCTTCTAGCTTCAGTTTCCTCATTGTATTACGTCTCTCTCACTTTATCATGGATGATGACTAATGGGATTTGTCTCAGAGAGGATCTGTTCTCTGCAACAACATAACATGGAAAAATCAGCCACTAGCCAGGAACATGTATTTATCAATGCCTGAAAACTCCTGGCTGAAGAAATGCCCATTTCCTCTGATGATCCCATTTACTTTCCTTTAATAACTAATACTCTTTGAGGGCTTGGTTCAGCTGATTCTTGGATAATTTATATTTTTGCTCTTTTCCAGTTGTCTGCCTTCTGGTTATTTCTTCGCATACCAACAATGGTGGGTGGGATGGATGATAGGGATTAGGTAAACCCGCCCTTCACTTTGACTGTTAAAAAAACTATTGTTAAAAAATGAATGTGAAGGATTTCCACGGAGAGATGGCAATAACTGTGGTTTTAATAACTGTGGTTTTAATCGGGCCACGCACTTACCAGTATCACCACCTCCGCCCCCTGGGAAGTGGCTTTGCTTTTGCACGTCCTCAATATCTCTTTCTTTCTAGATTCTAGGTTGGTGCCTGATTTGTTCGGCGTCTCTCTTCTCTCTGCTCACCACTTGTTACGCTCGCTGCCGATCTAAAGTTAGCTACCTTCAGCTGAGTTTTTGGAAGACGTATGCACAAAAGGAGAAGGAGCAGTTGGAAAATACATTCCTGGAGTATGCCAGCAAGCTGAGTGAGAGAAACCTGAAATGCTTTTTTGAAAACAAGAGGCCAGATGTCTTCCCCATGCCCACCTTTGCAGCCTGGGAGGCGGCTTCTGAGCTACATTGTTTCCACCAAGGCCAGCAGCATTACAGCACCCTGCACAGGGTGGTGGAGGACGGTATGGAACTCGGCCCCGAGGATGACGAGACCACAATGGTACTTGTGGGTACTGCCCACAGTGTGTAGCGCACCCACGACCCTGGACTCGTGGCGTTCAGCGGTACACTCATTCTGACATTTTTGGCTGCATCAGTGGCGACCACTGTGTCTCTGTGTTTTCTCACAGTGTCTCCTTGAGGACAAGAACCCAAAGGGGAGCAGTTTTGCAGCTCCCAAGGGCAGGCAGTGTCCGGATATGCTGAAACGGATGCTGAGTGTGTGGTCAAGGATGGTGAGAAAGGTGCTCTTCCACTGATGGGGGCTGGGGTTCAGTGGCTTTAAGTTTCTCTCTCTCTTTTTTTAAATTTTGTTTATTCCTTTGAGAGAGACAGCATGCACAAGCCAGGAGAAGGGGCAAAAGGGGAGAGGGAGAAGCAAACTCTCCACTGAGTGGGGAGCCCGACGTTGACTTGGGGTTTGAGCCCAGGATGCCAGAATCATGACCTGAGCCAAAGGCAGATGCTTAATGGATGGAGCCACCCAGGCACCCCCAGTGGCTTCAAGTTCTCAGATTTTATGGTTTGATAGTGAGACTCAGGCCAGAAGTTTGGCCACTTTATGTAAATACTGGTTATGGGATCTGGGGCCAGGAGTGGTGACTTGTGAGTCAGCAAGAAACCTCTTAACAAACGGCCATAGACAGTGGGATCTGCGGTGTAGTCAGAGGAAATCCTTGTCCTACAAATCTTTTCTACTGCCTTTCAAGGACTATGAAATTCTACCATTTGGAATTCATTTCCTTGGAATCTGAAGAGAGCAGCTCTCAAGAATGACACATTGAAAGGATATGATGCCTAAAATTCAGAGCTTTTCACATGTTTCCGCTGTGCACTGAAAGTATGTCCCTACAGGCAGGGCCGTATTATGGCTTTTGGGGACCCTTGGTGCTCCTGCCTTCATGGACCCCTTTCTACGTTGAAACACACACACACACACATACACACATATACACACACATTTATGACTGTGTTAATATAAAGATGAGTATATTAATATCATATATTAAAACATTTTTTCAACCAAAAGGTCAATTATTTTCTTCTAATTTTAAAAGAAATTGAAAACACTTTCATGAGCCCCTACAAGTGTCACGGGCCCTAAGCATAGTACCTACTGTGCCGAATGGGTAAGTTGTTTGGGGAAACTGTCAAGGCAGTGCTAAAACTAGTGTAAAACTAATCTTCAGTTTTATGTTTATCAGAAATAATGCAAATTTTGGATTCTATTATGTAATATACCCATGTTAGTTTAAATATAGACATATACATATATGTATAGTTTAAATCTATACCTATTTACCAACATATACTTTAGTTTAAATCTATACATATATACATATTGTATATAAGTATATATTATATATGTATATGTACATAATGTATATATATATACAATATATATGTATATATTATATAATATATATATGTATCTGTCTATATTTAAGTTCCCCCTAAATCTCTTAGTGGAACTGATGTGTTGGGAAGAGTCACTGTATTTTACGCTATGGCTCACACCTTATATTACCAAGAGTCCTGGCCCCTAGCTGGAGAATCTGGGGAATGAACCCTTTATGACCATGGACATTATCCCCAGTTGAAGAAAGGAGCCTAAAGGTGTTAGGTGGTATGTTCCAGAATATGTTCCAAGTCTTAACATGGAACATATTCTTGGCCTTAGAGCAGGCTCAGGGTGTGTGTGTGTGTGTGTGTGTGTGTGTGTGTGTGTGTTTAGGTGGGACAGTAAAAGGTGGAGGATGTAAAGTTGCAATATATTTGCAATATATTTAAACATGGTGTGTGATTAATATTTAACAACTGGCTCTTTAAAAAAATCCTAGTTTGAAGTGTTTGCCAATTTCTATGACACAGGTTCAAGTTAACCAGGTGAGATCCCTGAAGGCAGAGTGGGGAAGAGATACTAACCACAGGCTCTCTTGAGCCTTTCAAAGAAGCTCTTAAAGCTAGCATTTTTTTTTTTTTTTCATTTACATTAATTCTAACCAAACCAACTTCACTGCATCTTTGGTGCATCTGGGTTTCACTTTAACAAAACCTAACCATGGTAATACAACTCATTGGCTCCAATGGAAAGATGGAGTCTTATCCAGTTTCACCCCTTGAATCTGGCCTTTCTGAACCAATAGCATGGAGCATAAGAGAAGCCAGATTGTCCAAGTGTTGCAGCTTATGCGTTGTCTCTGGCAATGCTTGGCCTGCCAGAAGGGAGCCGCCATCCACGAAGACCAATTACCCTGAGAGCTCCAAGCTCTAAAGACGGCCAAACTAACCAGGAGAGAGAGACAGAAAGAGAGACAGAGACAGACAGAGAGAGAGGAGCCTGGTCAGCCCCAGGTGTCCCAGTCATTCTAGCGTAGGTGCCAGATGCATCAGTGCAGAAGCCAGCCAGCCTCAGTAGACATGACACGGAGAAGAACCCGAGAACCCAACCAACAGCCAGATCAGGGCTATGGTCCTAATGGAGCCCTACCAGCCATCTACACTTTTGAGCTGCCCCTTTAGAGGCTGCAGACATTGTAGGGCACTCCCTGTTGTGTCTTGCCTAAATCCCTGACCCAGGAAATCATGAGCTTAAATAAATGTTTGTTGTTTTAAACCCCCAAATTTGGGGGCACTGTGAAGCAATAGATAGCCTAAACCTAATACAGGAAAATCAGAATTTATTAAGGGAGAGAAAGTAGAGGCGAATTGGATTTAGACATAGATTTATACAAAGATTCTCTTCATGCATAAGCTTTTCCTTAATTTGTTCGTCTCGATTCCATTTAACAGTATATCCTCCATGGCACAATTTAATAGGTGCTGGATAGGTGTCTCTCCAAAACCATTCCACCAAAGCCCGATATTAATTTGCAATTACTTCTGGCTAAATTTGTTGTGAGAGGAATGCACTTCAGTGGGTTAAATTCCGTTTAAAATAAACATACTACTGAGAAAAGTAACAGATGATTTGTCATTGATACCTAGAACAAAATGAGAGTGGAGGGGACAGGATAAGTTGGCCTCGAGTAAACTAGAAACAGATTGTCCCTCTGGTCTTTTTCCTCAGAGTGTTGTCTCAGACCATCAGCATCATGAGGGAGTTGGTTAGCAGTGCAGAATCAGGCTCCCTCCCAGACCTGTTGAATCAAGTCTTCAGTCTGACAGGATCTTAGGTGATTCCTACACAACTTAAATTATAGAAACACTAGAGCTGTAGTTCTCAAAGTTTCAGCTCCTGTCAGAATCTTCCAGAGGGCTTGTTGACATGGAGACTGCTGAGACCAGAGTGCCTGATTTGGTAGGTCTGGGGTGAGGCAAGAGAATCTGCACTAGTCACCAAGTTCTCAGGGGACGCTCATGCTCTTGGTCCAGAGATCACACCTTGAGAACTGCTCTAAAGCACCAAGCGGGCCATGCTGGGGGAGGCAGGCTGGACGAGATCCAGAATCTGGGGTCCCACCCCAGAGCTCCTGAATTAGATACCTCAGTCATGTTGTTATCAACCTGTCTGGGAACGTAAGATGCCTTTCCATGTCTCGGCCATTTATTCAGAGCTACCCTTTATCCTTCAGAAATAAAGTTTTCCTCACACAAGTTTTATAAGTTTCCTGTATTTCTAGGCATTCTTCTTTTCTGCTATAGTCAATGGTTTCTTCTTCCCATGATACCTTCTAAGTCGTGTTTAGGCCAGTACGTGAAAAAGCTCTTTCTTTATGCATATCATGATTTTTATTCTTTGTAGAGCTCTTCAGAATTAGAAAGTAATCATTTTGCTACCCCTAAGGACGTAATGGACCTACATGAGAAATAATGAATTCTAAAGTCCTAGGGGAAAGCACAGCGGGATGAGGACCACGCCACTTGAAGCCACTCATGTTCCTTAGCGTCACTAAAAATGGGACAGCCAGAGATTCTGTGCCTCCGTATGCTGTACGGTGCAAGAGTAAGTTCACAGGATCACCTGTCAAATGTTGTGTCCTGAGAAACTCAGTGTGAATCGAATATTTGAATCGCATCGAGTATTTAGAATTGGCAAAAGATGGATACTTACTGAATCTGGCTAGGTGGCACATAGGATTTATAAGACATTCTCTTTCCATTTGTGTTTGCCTGAAAATTGTCACGAGAGTCACGCAGTGAAATAAATGGTATGCTCCCCTCAGTTCTTCTGCAAAAGTGTTGTCAGTCAGCTCCTGCTTGCCTGGTTGGATCCTCTAGTATCATTCTCAGAAACGGTTCTCAGGAATACTGTTCTCTGAATTCTTAGACAGTCAAACGTTGGCCTGTTCTCTACTTGAAGGACAGCTTAGCTGGTTCACGTTTTCTCTACTTGAGTATATTTTAGGTGTTAGTCCGTTTTCTTTTGTTACTGGATGTTGCTGAGGAAAAATCCAATGTCATCCTGATTTATTTCTAGCGTGATGTTTTTGCCTGTATTTTCACATTTTTTAAAAAAGATTTTATTATTTATTTGAGAGAAAGAGTGCAAGAGAGCATGGGGGTTCGGGGGAGGGGCAAAGGGAGAAAGAGAAGCAGACTAGCCCTTAGTGCTAGGTTTTATCCCAGGACTCTGAGATCATGACCTGAGTCGAAGGCAGACTTAACCAACTGAGCCACCCAGAAACCATGTAGTTTCACATCTTTAAAGTTTTTAAAGTCCAATAATGTTACTAGGTTGGCCTTCAGATAGGTCTCTTTGATCAGTTTTCCCTGTTCCAAGTTACATTCTTTCATTATGGAGAAACATTTTCTTTTAAGAAACTGGGATTTGTAAATTTCCTCTTCTTCTTGTTGCATTATATGATTTTCAAGAAACTTGACTGTTTTGGATTCAGAACTAAGCCATGCTGTGCTCTTATTGGAATTTCATTATTTTAATCATAATTTTTAAAAACTAAATTAATCTTGTGGTCTTGATTCTTATTTCATCTGTTCCTACCCTCTTCTTTCCCTCTGCCTGCTCCTAAAATCAGAATAGAGTCACTATTTTTTCACATGTGTGGCCCCTGACCTATGAGGTAAATAGCAAAGAGCTGGGGATTCACATATGAACCTCTTATGTGGTAACTGCAAGGATGAAGATTTTGTTCTGTGTGTGGTTGTAGTCTTGATTGATACCATATATTCAACCCAATCCCCAAATCATTGCCCAAAGTTCCCAAGGGAGCCTGGACTGCCTTGAGGTGCTGATGTAAGAAAGGATCTGGTTCTAATCATTATAGCAGTGGCTTCTGACTAAACCTTAATGAAGCCCAAAATGTGTACTGGGACATAGTGAGATTTTAAGCGAGACAAGAGGACAAGCTGAGCCACTGAGGCTGGAGCCTGAGCATGGAGGGAAGCCCCAGAAAGAAGGCTTCAAGCAAGAGAAGTAAGTGGGGCTTTGAACTTACACCTATCTGAGTAGGATTTTGATCAAGAGCACTGAGTCAGTTTAATACCTTTTGGGATTGGAACATATTTATTACAAATATAAAATGTCCTATTTGAGTCTAGAAGGAAATCTATTTTTAGGCAGCTGCAATAATATTTTCTTTTTTAAAAAAGATTTTATTTATTTATTTGACAGAGAGAGAGAGAGAGAAAGAAGAGAGCACAAGCAGAGGGAGAAGTAGGCTCCCTGCTGAGCAGGGACACCCCCCCCCCCCCCAATGCTGGACTTGATCCTCAGGACCCTGAGGTCATGATCTGAGCTGAAGGCAGATGCTTAAGGGACTGAGCCACCCAGGCATCCCCTCAAATAATATTTTCACTGTTCATTTGGTTAAGGTTGAGTTGCACAGAAAGAACACTTGTGCAGCTGTAAGAGAGATCATATTCTCAATTCTGCTCCTCCACTAAGGAGAGAAGGCAGAATTAATGTTTATTGACAAGAAATAAGTTGTCATATCACCTATATCACTGTATCGTAATAATGTGATGGATGCTTTACATATGGTTTATATTTAAAATTTCCCAAGCATATTGGGGAGGAGGGATTACTGTTTCTATTTTTATGAAGAACACTGAAGTTCAAAAAGGTCAAGGATAACCTGTGGGTAAGAGAACAGAGCCTAAATTTGGACCTGGATTCGTCTGATCTCTTAACTTCCACCACAGAAATGTCGTCTCATGTTGGTGTATCCTCAAGTAATTATTTAGCCTTTAAAAACATGTTTCTTTTTTGGTAAAGTCAGAGTGTTGGATTAGTACATTTCCGAGTTTCAACTCTGTTGTCCTAAATCTTACAGCCAGTAGCACGTGAATTCCATCAATGGGCTTCTCGGGAGTACTCCTGGGAATTAATGCCTAGCTCCAAGGTTCTAGGAGCCTGGCCTCTTTCCCATTTGACACAGCTTTTTCACCTTGGGGTTCTAAATTATTTTTGCTAAAGCTGGGCTCAAACTATGCTTCTAGTTCCCTGTACCAATAAGGTGAACTTTCTAATATTTCCTTTGATAAAAATGATACTTAATAAAGAAGGGATCTCAGCACTGGGAAGGTCACAAAAGATTTGGAGTAGTCTCCAGACTTTAATTTTTATATCATTTGAGCCCATCTTTCTGTCTGTCCATATGATGAACCACTTTTTTATAGTTTCAGATTCCGGACCCTACAGCCACACCCATGCTAGAGAAAAATCTTTAAAAGTTTTAAATTGTAATGAAGATTGAGATGAAAATGGGGCAAATGAATTAATTATTTTACATAATCATATTCTTTAGATCATCTCCAGGAATGGGATTAAGTAAGAAAACTACGAACTCTGGTGATATGAGTAATTCTGCTTAAGAATGATACCTCAAAATAAATACATGAAACAGTTACTAGTTGCACTATACTAACATTTTATTTCTAGATTTTTTAAAAAAGATTTTATTTATTTATTTGAGAAAGACAGAAAGAGAGTGAGAGAGAGAGCACGAGTCAGGGAAGGGTCAGAAGGAGACCCAGACTCCATGCTGAGCTAGGAGCCCAATGTGGGACTCGATTCTGGGACTCCAGGATCATGATCTGAGCCGAAGACAGTCGCTTAACCAATTGAGCCCTCTTCCTAGATTTTAACATGAACGGATGTGTTGGTATCGATAGAACAAGGTTTTTTTTCCCCAGGGTTTTTTTGTTTGTTTGTTTTTTATTTTTGATGTTTGAATCATGGGAGGAAACATGAGGGAAAGTAATTAATGTTTTAAAAAAGCTCACTTCCTTAAATACCTGGCTAACTACGAGTGAGTCTCACTGATCCTGTATAGGAAATAAGCAGCTAAAAAAATACATAGTCACAAACCAATGTTTGGTCATCTTCCATCTACTTTGGAGTGAATGTCCTAGAAGACCTAGCTTCTCTTCCTACCTCCTTCCCAAGAGATAAACTAGGCATCCCAACCACTGGTGGGCTTTGTTTCAATCAAGACTGTCCACTTTTTTCCAATGACATTTTATTTTATTTGAAACACTTAAAAGAGACAAAAGTTGAGGTAACTCTAGAAGAATTGGGACTGAGGATCTGGAGAAGTGGCAGCCCTCACAAACCCCCCTGCCTTACCAGCAATCACCCTACAGCACCAATGAAGGAACACAGTTTGCAAACTTGCTTTAAAGCAGGAGCGCCTGGATGGCTCAGTGGGTTAAGCCTCTGCTTTTGGCTCAGGTCATGATCTCAGAGTCCTGGGATGATCTCAGGGTCCTGGGATGGAGCCCTGCATCAGGCTCTCTGCTCAGCAGGGAGGAAAGCTTCTCCCTCTGCCTGCCTCTGCCTACTTGTGATCTCTTTCTCTCTGTCAAATAAATAAATAAAATCTTAAAAAAAAAAAAAAAAAAAGCAGAGGAGGCCCATGAAGATTGCTTGGGAGCATTTTTAAAAATTAATTTATTTTTTAAATTAACATACAATGTATTATTTGCCGCAGGGGTACATGTCTGTGAATCATCAGGCTTATACATTTCACTCGCTTGGGAGCATTTCAAAAGTTCTGACGCCTGGGTCTTATTTCCAGAGACCACCACTCAATTGGTCAAAAGTAGGGCCTCAGCATCTGGACTTTTTTTTTTTTTGAAAGACTCTGGGTGATTCTATGGAACAATGAGAATTGAGAACCATTGCCCTGGAGCATCACTGAGAGGTCAGGGCAAGCCTGAACAAAATCTTGGGACATATACTAAGAACACTGAGCAGGGAGGCCCCAGAGTGTGTCTGTCTTCCTGACGTGTCTCTGAACCTTAGGCCCACATGTATCTTGCTTCAGCCTTTGGGGTTTGGTTCTCCCAGAGTATTCCCTTAGCCGTTTTCATCTCCTGGGAAGGAATTTCCTTGTAAATAGTTACAGTGACGAAACGTTCCCAACCCTATTACTATTTTCAACGCACACACTTGGGTTTGTGTCATAAGTCAGGCTCTCATGAATCTCATCCAAACGAGTTAAGAGATAGAAATAAAACTGAGACTCTCCAACGGAAAATTAGGACAGTCTAGATTTCCAGGTATATATACCAGTGTATACCTGGAACATCGAAGACTCTCACCTGGGGCATCTTTGGTAACAGTGCCAAGGAGAGAGGACGCCTGGGTAAATCCAGATGTCCTCTGAGACCTGATCATACACAGAAAGCTGGAAGATGGACATTTGTAGGTAAGGGGTGGGATAACTTGCAGAATTTATGGACCACTGAGCCTTGAGAGACACTTTTCTGTGACTAAAGGGAAAATAAGATTACACAAGTGTCGTCATAATAAAAGCTTACGGGGTAATTTTCCCGCAGGTGCCTCGCTTTCATTTTGGGGCTCTGCCGCGAGTAACTGGTGTGTACTTCTGGTTGGGCCTAAGCGATCGGCAGAGTCCCCGGACCTTGTGGCTATGTGCACATGCTTTTCCACAAAAGCAATCTTCCTACGTGTTTGTTCTCTCACCCCTCCCAGAGGTCCAAAGGGGAACAGATGGAGTGTGTGTGGGTGCTTGCCTACTCAGTGGGGGGAATTCAGCCTAAACGGTCATACCCCTGGAAACAAGTTTCTTATTTTTAATAATCCATCTGCTATATTTCTGGCCCCAAGTGGAAGATTTCTCAAAATGCTCGATGAGTTCCTTTTGCTGTTCATATGCATAATTTTTTAAATATGGAGAATTTTATGACCATAAAGGGTTTTTCTTTCCATTTAATTTTTTCCACTCCCTTCTTCCCTGTTCAAAAATGTTACTAAGTAGGAAAATGGCCTGACATTCAGCGAGCCCTGCGGCCGGCCTTCTCTGGAATGCTGTGTGGTGCCGGGCTGTGACTTCCATGGAATTCAATCCCTGTTTATCAAGGGCTCCCACATATTTTAATATCTTTTGTTGGAAAAGTGGACTAAGTAAAGCAATTCCGTAGCCCCTGACACTACTTTGTGAGTTAGCCTTTGAAAAATAGTAATTAAGAGCAAAAGATGTTCTGCCTTGGGCTTACTCTGATTAGCTTCCATTGTTGGGGGAGGGAAGAAAGGAATCTAATTCTAGGATGGCCTCAGGGCGAGGCCCCGCCAGTGCGCCAGTGCCCTCCCCCTGGGATCCAGTCCCACCTGCAGCTCCGGGCAGGGTGGGGGAGGAGGGGTAGCAGCTCCCCGTGACCTAGTCTCCCCAGTTGCACCCCGTCACCTGTGAACATGTACGTACCACTTCCATCCAGACCCTTTGGATTAATGGCTGATGGCTGAGCCTTTCACTGGTTTTCTCCCCACTCGGTCGCATGGTGAGGAATGCCCGGGTCCCAAATCCAACCCAGACTCTGATGACTGTGCTGTTCTAATACTCAGTTTCCCACTTGAGTCTTCTGGGTGGGGGAGGAGGCACATACAATCAAGGCCACATTCTCAAACATCTATTTACAGAATATTCTAGTATAAGACAGTGGCAGGACACCTAAATGTTCTGGGATGGTAGTGTGCTTGGGGGGGGGTGGGGCGGGGTGGATCTTTGAATGGACAGTTCCAGCTGTTGGCTGCCGTAAGTGATTAGCCACCCTGTACCCTCTCCCTGCTTCTCACCCAGAATTATCTGCATTGCTTGAGTGGAAGTTTCCCTCCATTAGCATCTGTGTTCGGAGCACAGAGCTTACTCTCTGTGTCCTGGAAGGCAGAAGGCTGAGCCAGGGCATATCACCTAGAGATGCTGACAGCAGGGAAGGGGCGGTGAGGGGCTCCCAGCCCTGATGACAGGAGTCACCTTTGGAGAGGATCGTCAGCAAAGACCGGACCTCCACCATCAGTGGGAGATTTTAACACAGGGCAGCGGCTCCTAAAGGTTCCAGGTTTCCCTCTATTCTATGCCATTCAGGCTGCATTTCTTAGTTTATCCCTTCAAATAAATTGTGTGTAAGGAGGAGAGCGTGTGTGTGGTTGGATGGGAAGGTGGGTGGAGGATGGGGGGGGTGGGCGGGTCAGAATGGAGGCAACTTTAGAATGGAGATTTAAATTTTCATTTTGGTTAAAAAAGAATATTCAAAGGGCAGAAAAGAGTCTCTCAATTTTGTGCATAGACTTAGGATGTGGACACAATTCAAGGGTTGTGTACTGCGCTGGGCACATTGCCCTTAAGCTTACATCCAGAATTGTGAGATATGATGCCTTTTAGGAAAAGCATTCCTTTTAAACATGTACACTGTTTAGAAAATGAAGGAAGACAAATATAATCAGAAAATAAGAAAGGAGGAGCGCCAGAGTGGCTCAGTGGGTTAAGCGCCTGACTCTTGATTTTCGGCTCAGGTTTCCATCTCACAGTCAGGAGATGGGGCTCTGTGCTGTGGGGAGTCGGCCTGGGATTCTCCCTCTCCCTCTGCGGCCACCTCCCTCCATGCACGCTTTCTCTCTCTTTCTAAAATAAATCTTTTTTTTTTAAAAAAAGAGAGAAAGTAAAATACAGAAGCATAAGGAACAAAACCTGTTTTGTTTTTAAGAGAAAGAAAGAAACCTAAGATAGGCTGACGTCTCTGTATTGAATGGCCTGGCTCAAGTTCATGTGACCTAGGCAGTTCTCCTATTTACATAAAAGATCAGGTCATCTCTGGTAACATTTTCTGAAAAAAACAGAGAATGCCAAGAGAAAGGACTGAAAAAGATTTAGAAAAAGAAACAAAAGCAAAGGCCCCATAGGATTAGAGGACCAGAATAAACTGTTACGATTGGTTCCTTTATAAGAAATTCAAAAGCAAACCTAATACAGTCTGTTGTAGCCCAACATCGTTTTTCTCAGGATAGTTTGGCTCTCTAGACCCTTCCACAGAAGCAGCCCTCCAAGTTTACTGTTCTGAGAAATGTCTGCTCCACCCTTAGCCAGTGATCTAAAATACTTACTTCTGACAAATACTGTGGTTTGGCACAAAAGAGGAGGCATTTTTTTTTTTAAGGTTTTCTTACTTGATTAATACCTGCAAAACACATAGCAAGGACAGTTCTCTCGATTTCCGTACCTTATAGTTAACATGCTACCTGAAACCTGCTACACTCTTCTACACAGGACTTCTAGCCTCTGGAACAAAGGAAAACGCATGTCAGCCTCAGTAAGACAGAGAACATGAGCAGAGGTTTCCTAAGGTAAAGAAGACTCATAAATGATTTCCTAGACAGGAAGGACGAGGTCTTTGCCAATTGCTTTGCCCCATTCTGGGGGCTCTCAGAATGTTTTTCATGCCCGAATCCCCTTCTTGGGGGGCTCCCTGTGATGGCCAGGCTCTGTGCCTCATTCCGCTACCATTCTGGCCACAGATCATGGGCATGTGAGAGCCTGGGCGGTCAGTCCCCAGCTGGGCCACGCGCCGGAAGACACGGAAGACGTGTGGCACGGAAGTGCTAGCCACAGAGGGCAAGTGACTGGGCAGGTTAGAGGCTTTTTTTTGGACTTTGAATATGAGACACAGAGAGTCCCAGAAGGCAAAAGACATCCAGAGAGAAGGGAGGAAGGGAGAATTAGCAGAAGTCCTGAGGCAGCAGAGTCACTGGGGCAGAGAGAAGATAAAGAATAGGAAGATGTCAGCAGGTAGTTGCAAGAGCAAAATAAGCAGGGAATAGTTGAGTCACCAAATGGCGGACTGAAGCAAGGAATCACAGACGCCCGCTCCTGACCTGACAGGGTAGACTGAGGCATTCCCTGATTTCTGCTCTGCTATGAGGCCTAGCTCTTGGGTCCCTGAACATCCTTACCATCAACCGGTATAACCTCACATAACCCGCCAGCCAGTGGTGTAAAGCAATCTACCCAACACAATTCCATGATGAATTTTAGGATACATTTCAAATATTTTCTATAATAAATGGAAATGATTTATTTAAATGATCAATTTTATCTTTAATTAGCTCCTCTTAATCATGAAATCTTACCATCCGTGGTTTTGGAAAGTACGATATATGTTTTTGTGCACCTAAGGAGATGATTCTTAGCTCTTGGACTAGAGAAAGGCATAATTGTATCTTCTATCTGCCCTTATAATAAACTGGAAGTGATAAATGCCTGGTGAGTAAGTTAAGTGAAATGTAAAAGCTAATGATTTGATTACCTATTTAACGCTTGCATTTTGAAGTCACAATTGACCTCGGTATAGCAAGACCGAATCTCCCTCTTCTGAAACTCTCTACACTCATATAAATATTGGAGCGCTGGATTTTCAATGTAGTAAACACTGCTTGAAATAAGAGAACTTCCGCAGGTGGTGGGAGCCACGGTGGGAGGGGTAGGCTGGCTTTAATTTGGAGATGAATGTGGACCACTGCCCTCTCCTGGACAGAAGAGGAGGAGCAAGCTTGTGTACTTGAAGGAAAAGATCCACAAATATTTTCCAAATTCGCTCTGACAATTTTTTGTTCTGGTTTGCCAGGGCCCTATGGGCCAAACCCCAAGAATGTTTGAAATTATCCCTCCTTTTGAAAAGCTTACAGACGGGACAGGGCAGTGAAATTTCCCAGAAATGAAAGATAACTTCACTCCCGTGTCAGATCAGAGTAACTCTAGAAAATTCTGTATCATTTCCCTTGTTTGTACAATATTTTGGCTGTAGTTAGATGGAGAACAGAAATATATTCCAAAAAAAGAAAGAAAAGAGAAAAAAGAAAAGAAAAAAGCTGGTCAACCGCAAATTCTTAGAAGATCAGCAGGCCCCAAACCCAGTAAAATTCTATTCACAGACTAACACATTAAGCTAAAATGCAGATTCATGTTGCTTTTTTTTCCACAATAAAAATGTTCTCAGTAAGGGTAATAATCATGGGTTCCTTTAAGTTTCCAAAGTTGTTCGGTCATGTTTGATTACTCACTGAGAGGGCAACTCCTGCTTCCTACAAAGAATACAAAGTTTCACCCTTTGGCACATTTCAGAAAATGGACCTGGTCCCTTTCAAGCTTAGGAGCCCCTACCCCAGATGGTGAGTCTAAGCTCCGCTCTACCTTTCACGGGGCGGCCGCTCAGGTGCCAGTGTATCTTGGTGCGTTCATCCCACTCCTTCGGACTTCCAGGGAAGAGAGCGCACCTGGTGAGCCAGTCCTGTCCTAAGTTCAAGGCCCATAATGTCACTTAATGGCACTTCGGACAGTAATAAAAGGGAAGAGATTTAATAGTCATGGGAGACAGAAGAGATTTGGTTACAGAGAAACCTGTAAAGAGGCAGTGGCTGGATGGACCAAATGTCCGCGTTTAACAGGAAGTTTTTATTTCAGAAGTTTGCACATTGAAAAGTGTGCTTTGTTTGCAAGAAGATGACATCACCCTGCTAAGAGAAGAAGGCAGCTTTCTTCATCTCATCTCTCTTCCCGCAGCCGGCATGAGAGGTGAGAATAGTTCCTGTGTGGGCCAGCAGTTTGGACAGGGTCAAACACGAGACTGCCAAAGTAAAAAAAAAAATGGCCATGGAAATGTATGTGACAATCACACTGACTCAGCTCTTCTGAGCGGGGTGTCCGATGATTGCCCCTCAGCTCCAAACCTACTCTTCGTTGCCTTGGTTGTGAGGCCAGACGTAGACCTTGAAGACATTTCTCCTTTGGCAGTGGAAGGTTCTGTGGGATACAGCAGGAGGACAGACTTCTCTTCCTGGCCCTGGGGTGCCTTTTGTTGGCTTACTTCCTGCTGGGAGTGGTGACTGGCGGGCCTGGAACACCCGGGGGCACTCCCTTCCACGAGTTCTGGCTCCCTTTCTGTAGTTCCCTCATTTTCAGCTTCGGTCCCCTTACACCCGTGGGGGGGGTGGGGGGCGGTTGCTGTTTACCAGTTTTGATCCGTAATTCCCTATCCACCTATCTCAGCCTGACAATCCAGAGGCCTTTTCCAGCTTCTGTGGGCTGCAGTCACATGTCTCCAAAGACATTTGAACCCCAACCGCAGGAAGAGGGTCCCTCTTCAAAATGTGGTTCTTCTTTGGGTATTTTCTCTCAGCACTAGGATATTCTTTAGCATTTTTTCCCCCTTTCTTAGTAGCCAGTTCCATATAAATAGTTAATAGTGCTTTTTTATTGAACTTTCTTGATTGAAATGATTGTATGATTTCCGTCTCTTGATGGGGCCCTCCCTGATCTACCTTCCAGGTCTGAATGTCTAACAGAGTCAGATTTGGGTCCTTGCAGAAGCATAAATCAGTGCTTTTGAGTACAAATCTGTATTGGAGATTGTAATTCTATGGCTATGTAGCTGCCACAATTCTGAAATGACTCAGGAGTTTTATGTTTTAAAATATTCGAATTACATCAATCCAGCCATGGTAGTTTTGTGTATTCAGATCAGAAGCAAGATAAAAGAAATAAGACCGGTATGATTTGCTGGAATCCTGTGTAGCCTCAACTCTAATCTTAAATGGACCAATTTATTGAAATAAAAATGGTCATCCAGTTAAAAAAATAACCTTTCTGCCATTCAAGTTCTTCTCTGGATTATATTCCTAAATCTTTTGCCCTCAAGTTCATGTTTCTGATATTCACCATTTAGATTTCCTTCCTGCCTTAGGCATCCTTATTTATATGGCCTCCTACGAATACTCCTTTCAATTATTTCATTGATTTTATATCATTCACCAAGAAAAAAAAAATCATTGCTTCCATTATATAATTAAGGTAAAATTTCAGTTTACGTTATTAAAAGGAAAAGATCACATTTTTGCTTTTCAGAATTTCTAGGGACAGTACATTGGGAGTCCAAGTTTTTTAACCTCAAGATCGGAATTTCGAGTTTTACAAGTCTTTTTCTGTTTTTCACATATCATATATTTTTCTTCAGAAATTTCATCTTACTGGGATAACACCCCTGATATGATGTTTATACTGAAAAGTTATACACTTCTTCAAACCCTTATAATGACATCATGATGACATTGACCTAATAGTAAAAAGCTTTCCCAGCTTTGATGAGCCGAATTTATGCTAAGCCAAGCAGTTGTAAACACCACCAGTAACTGGATGGTATGGATGCTCTGAGGGAGGCTTTGGAAACTACACACATTACACTCAGCTCTGTATGGTTATAGTTCCATGTCCAGATTCTGCCTCGGGGAACGCAAAACCTGAAAATCGGGAGAACTACAGCTGAAGGAGGTCCCACCTGACAGACAGGGAAACTGAGGTTCAGACAGGCTTCATGACTTGTTCAGGGGCACGCATTGGGAATGTGGCAGAGTAGGAAGTGGACTCTTATCTTAATCTCGACCACGCTAGATTTGGCTAGATTATTGCTTATCTGATGAGGATCAGAGCTTCTTGTGTTTCAATGACTTTTAAAAGACAAAGGTATAATATCTCTTGTCAAGCCTACCTTTTGTGATCATCTTGAGTTTAAAGGATTACATTTATGTCTAATTAGCTTCTCTTAATAATAAAACATTTGTCATGGATGCGTTTGGAAACCATGAAATGTATTTTTGTGTAACTAAGGAGGTGTGGTTTAGGCCTGAGACCAGAGTGAGGTACAACTGTATTTTCAACTTGCTTTTATAATAAACTCAAAGATTTATGCCTGTTAGATTACATTTAAACTCTCCAATGTTTCATTACTACAACTAAAAGCAGCTACGGTGACTCTACTGCAAATTCCTCATTTTCAGTTTTCTCATAACAGGAGAAAATCTTCAACGCTACATTTTATTTTTTTTCCCAAAGGTACATTTTATTTTTTTTAATTTTATTTTATTATTTAAAAATTTTTTTTAAAAAATATTTCATTTATTTATTTGCCAGAGAGAGAGATCCTAAGTAGGCAGAGGCAGGCAGAGAGAGGGAGGGGAAAGCAGGCTCCCTGCTAAGCAGAGAGCCCAATATGGGGCTCGATCCCAGGACCCTGAGATCATGACTTGAGCTGAAGGCAGAGGCTTTAACCCACTGAGCCACCCAGGCGCCCCCCAAGGGTACATTTTAATATCCTTTTTTTTTTTTAAGGTTTTATTTACTTATTTGACAGAGAGAGAGAGAGAGCACACAAGTAGGGGGAGCAGCAGGCAGAGGGAGAGGGAGAAGCAGGCTCCCCACTCAGCAGAGAGCCTGAGAGGTGGGGTTCGATCCCAGGACCCTGGGATCATGACCTGATCAGAAGGCAGATGCATAACTGACTGAGCCACCCAGGTGTAAATGTAGCCCACAGGTACATTTTAAAGAAACATTTAATTTGGGGAAAAACACTGGAATAAGATCAGAAAAATCAAATTCTCAGCTGGCTTTTTGGACTATTTAACTATGGTGACATATCCTAAGTCTCGATTATGTCATCAGTAAAATGAGGCTAATGATGGCTATAGTTTTTACTTCCCAAGACTCTTGAAAGGGAAAAAAATAATAGGTGGCAATTACTTTGAGCTTTTCTAAAGAAAGGCACTGTATTACTAATAGTTTTTTAACATCATGTTATAATGCTACTGACAATCTTTATAAATTACACATCTTATTTAAAATTTAAAGAACTTTGAGGCAATTAACACAAAAGTAGACATGTTATGATAAAATCATATTTTAAAAATGGATACATTTTAATGTTACAGGAATATGGCTTTAGAATTAGCCTGTCATCTCTTTTTTATACGAAACGTAAGGCCTGATTATAGACTTTTTTTTGAGGTTTGGCTTCTGTCATGGGATTTCTCTTCCCATCACTAGATGGCGCAATCTGCGGCTTAAGGCTCGTCAAAATGCTGATAGGCAAGGATGATGGCGGTGTTCTGTCTGAGGGCAAGGTCTGAAGGGTCAGCCAAACAAAAGTCACAAGGTTTAGGTTCTATTCCTGACCTTGCTACGCTCCACCGGCGGCAGTGCGACTATGGTAAATTTCCTCCGACCTTGCTCCACTCCCCTCTAGAACTGACTCTTAACATTTGACACCTGCCTCCTCTCAGGAGCGTTTACGAGGATGAATGAGATAATGCTGCTGAAGGCCAAATCTTCTAAAGAAACCTGCCAATTATAAGCAAAGCATCAGTGGGTGAGTATGTGACTAAAGTCTGCCCCTTCCTCTGTGTTAAAATGCTTCTGAATTGGGTGACATGGTTCCCACATGTAAAAGAACATTTTGCTGGAAAAGTGAAAATGATAAAGAGGGAGGAAATCAGACTTTTGAGGGAAGAGTGCAAAGGCCAGGAGACAACCCCTCTGCACAAGAGAAGGGTAAGTGTGACAAAATATTTTCTTCATTGCAAGAAGGAATCTTGCAAAGGAGTAGAAGTGGATTTTTTTTCCCCAGGTTGTTGAGGACAAGAGGAACAGATAAAAATTTCCATGACATGAGAAAAATAAAAAAGACATATTATGTTTAGAGGAGAGATATTTGGAAAGTGAACATTCTTAATTTTATATCAAACATACTTGTTTCTTTTAAGCTTTCTAAAAATTGGGATCAGAACACTTACCATGAGATCTACCCTCTTAACACATTTATAAGTGTACAATATATTATTGTTGATGACTGGTACACAGACCTCTAAAGCTCATTCATCTTGCTTGACTGAAACTTTATGCCCATTGGTTAATAACTCCCCATTTCCTCCTCCCCAAAGCTATCAGCCCCCTCTTTGATTCTATGAATTTGAATATTTTAGATACCTCATCTAGGAAGAATCATGCAGCATTTGTCTTTCTGTGTCTGGGTTCAACCATGTTGTTTCACATGGCAGGATGTCCCTTTTTTAAAAGTATGCCACTGTATGTATATACCACATTTTCTCTATTAATTGGTCAATTGCCTTTTATGTTGTTTCCACATCTTGGCTATTATGCATAGTGCTGCAATGAATATAGGGTGTTAATATCTCTTCAAGATCCTAATTTCAACTTTTTTGGACAAATAACCCAGAAGTGGGATTGGTAGATCTTATGGTAATTCCATTTTTAATTTTTGGATGAATTTTCAAACTGTTTTCCATAGTGGCTGTACCATTTTGAATTTCTACTAATAGTGTGTAAGGGTTTCAATCTCTTCTCATCTTCACCAAAACTTGAGTGTGTGTGTGTTTATCTCCAAGATTATGATCTGAACTTAAACCAAGAGTTGGATGCTTAACTAACTGAACCAACCAGGCGCCCCAGTTCTGAGAGTTTAACAGTTTGGGGTCTTATGTTTACGTTTTAATCCATTTGAGTTCATTTTTGTATATGGCGTGAGGGTCTAATTCTATTCCTATGTATGTGGACAGCCAGTTTTTCCAGCACCATTTATTGAAAAGACAATCCTTTCCCCATTGCCATACTCAATGGTAAAAAATGGAAAACTTTTTCTCTAAGATCAAGAACAGGAAGGATGCTTCCTCTCAGCATTTCTACTCAACATAGTGCTAGAAGTCTCAGCTAGGGTAGTCAGTCAAGAAAAAGAAATAAAGGCATATAAATTGGAAAGAAAAAAGTAAAATTATCTCTTTTTAGAGATGAAACAATCTTCTATGTGGGAATTCCCTAAATACTCCACAAAAATCCTGTTAGAACTAAGAAGTAGTTTCAGTAAAATTGTAGGATACACAATCAGTTGTGTTTCTATATACTAACAGTAAACGATCCAGAAAAGAAATTAAGAAAACAATCCCATTCACAATAACGGTGAAAAAGGATAAAATATCAAGGAATAAACTTAAGCAAGAAGGTCAAAGACTTGTACACTAAAAACTACAAAACACTGCTGAAAGAAATTAAACAAATGGAATGACATCCCATGTGCATAGATTGATAGATTTAATAGTGTTAGAATGTCCATACTACCCAAAGTGTTCTATTAACTCAATGCAATCAGTCTCATCAAAACCCCAATGGCATTTTTACAGAAATAGAATACAATCATCTACATTTATATATTCAAATACTCCCCTTAAAACACTTAGTATTTTTCTAGCATTGCCCATAAACTTGGCTTAGAGAAAAATTATTTTATTTTTCAAACTACTGCTTCACTATTTCAGTTATATTCTGCAAATAGGGAAAGAGAATTTTTTAATCTGTTTACTTGTGTGGTAAACTCCCTACACTGAGACTAGGAGACCTGGATTTCAATTTCAACCACATTATTCATGAAATAATAAGAAACAAAATGAAATAATGAGAGTAATCATAACAAGAATCGGGAAAATCTTTCATTTGGATTGTGTTTTTGAATGCATACTTTTTTTTGGTATATGCTAGTATTCAATTTTTATCACATTTTTCTGGGACTCGGTTTTCTTATCTGGAAAATGGGAACAACTCCTACTCTGCTTACTTCACAGGGATACTGGAAGAGTAAAAGACAAAAGAACATGTAAAACTGCATTTGGAGTCACAAAGCACTATGTAGAATGGTTATTGCCACTCATGTGAAGAGTCAGTATGGAAATAATAATATTAAGTGTCAGTAGAGAAAAGAAGAATGAGACCAACTTAATGGGTCTGTTGTGAGAATCTGGAGGCAATATAGCAGAACCTTATAAATATCTGATACCCATGTATTCTTTCCAGGTCTCCCCCAAATGAACAACACTAGGTTAATTATCATAGACCAGCAGATTAAAGGGATTCTGGCTAAGGATATGTTTCCTATCTCATCTTCTACCTAAGATATTTGAGCTGGTCTCAGATGATTCCAAGTTGTCTCTCGTATAGCAGGGCTTTGAAAGTTCTCAGAAGACGTACTTTTACAGGAAAGCTTTATTTTTTTTTTTTCCTTGGGGAAACATTGCTCTGGGAATAAGATGGCTGCAACAATATTCTCTAAGACACCCAAAGACCACCTTCTCCGCATGCTAAAGTGAGTATACAAAGAAACCGGTTTGGGCATCAGGTTCTGAGGTGGCCCTTATTACACTCACTTTCTGTTTACTGTCTCAAAACATTTTTCCCAGTGTGGGACATACACTCCACACACACTGTGTGGTCAGAAAAATCTATAGATGCTTAAGTGCCTAACAGCACTTATCTCTGTTCACAATAGCTTTATTCCTGGGCTGAAATAAAATGCTTTTCAATCAGAATCTCTTAGCACCCAATAATGAAAATAGACAGAACCTACCCAATCAGAGCAGAAAGCCACAGAACTGAGGACAAATCAAAGATTTTCAAAACATCTTGAAAGAGCTAAAAATGCATTTACCTGGGCAATTATGTCTGTAATTTCTGAATAACTATGACATCTTCTTACACAAGATCGAGCCAAAAAATCTTCCACCAGCCGTGTCCCAATGCCGTATCCCCTGTGATGAAAGAAAGAGTATGGTCTCAAAATAATATTTGAGTAGTGAACTCTACCAGTGTTTAAAGATGGAGTCCTCTGTTTAGCACTTGCATGAATAACAAAGTAAAGCAAATTTGACAAGTTCAATGGCTATTTGGCAATGGGCTCTTTGTCTTACAGACACAGAAGCAGAGAGCAATTATCTGGGACATAGTAACTAGTTTCCTATGAGCAGAGAAGCCTGAGGAGGTAAGGCTGGCCCAAATTTGACAGTGTTATTAAAGCTAAGGCAGGTTGGTGTTTGTAGCCTAATGTGTCTTATTGGCAGATACCTTTGTCATCAGTAGCAGTTGATGGAAACTAAATGAGGATCTAGCTAACTTGTCTGCCATGGGTGTGGTCCTTGGATGCTCATTCTTCTTTTAGCATAGTTATCATGGTAAGAGGAGAGACATGTCCAGGATGGGGTCCGGGAGGAGAGGAAGAAAAGAAAAAATCAATTTTTGTTGCCAATGTAGGTTTGTGCAGTTAGAACTCTGAAGTTTAGTAAAAAGAAAAAAAAAGCGACCTTCAAAAAATTCATTTTTCATTCTAGGGGAACTGAATCTAGGGAACTGAATCTCCAAATGCTTGGGAGAAAGTATTTGCATTATCTGTTAGCTCCACCCTCCTGCAAATGGACTGAGTAGTACCCGAAGTACAGCATTGAAGGCATCTGAGATGTCATAATCCAGTACTCAATATGCATATTACAGTACTTATGTATACAATGTGTATACATAATACAATACTCATAATAATGAGTATGAGGCTGAGCCAGCTGAGCAAACGCTTTCCACAACACAGAGCTAAGAACTTTCAATCTAGCTGAGCAAGGATGACCCCAGTGGTGGAAATAAAAAGGAACAAGACTGCTTTTGCTAAACAACTGGCACAAAATTGGTCTTTCAATTTCACGACCACATGTCCATAGACAAATGAAATGATGTGAACGGAGCAATAGAAGGCCCACCAAGATAAAGTCACCACCGTGCCTAAAGGGAAGGCCTGTCCCATGGGGCCTAAGCAGGGCGAAGAGATGGTTGGGGGCTGGGGGGCTGGGGGGAGACGGCTTTCTTAAATCTGTGAGCTATCCTATTGATATTTCGGAGGAGGTGGAGATAAGCAGTTTGGCTTACTTGCCTTCTGAGGAAACTATTTTGTGAGTCCAGCTAGAAAGTGCGCACTGAAAAAAACTTTTGAAGAACAGAATGTATGCTTTCCGGAAATAGTTGCACTGGGATTTTAAAAATGTTGCCAGCGTTTTCTATTTTTAATGTATATCTGTAGCCTTGACAGTGGGAAGTGATAGAAAGCCAGAATGTTGAGGCGCCTGGGTGGCTCAGTAGGTTAAGTGTTTGCCGTCGGGGTCCTGGGATCGATCCCCACATTGGGCTTCCTGCTCAAGTGGGGAGCCTGGTTTTCCTCTCTCTCTCTCTGCCCCTCCCCCCTCACTTGTGCGTGCTCTCTCTCCGACTCTGCTCTCTCTTATATAAATAAAGAAAATTTTAATTAAAAAAGAGAAAGCCAGAATGTTACGGTCAGTGCAGTGTGTGTATGTGTGTGTATACACACACACACATATATACACACCTGCATATATATATACACACCACACACACATACACACACATCTTGCTTTGGTCAAAGGGTATGTTTCTATAAAGTAAATAGTTTATATATCAGATTAAAAATGTAAGATGTTTTTAGCAGAAGCTATTAAAGAAATCCAAATGTGAATTATTGCTTTTCTTAAGGCAGGGCCTTCCTGTAGCCTTTCTTTCTTTTTTTTTTTTAAGGATTTTATTTATTTATTCGACAGACAGATCACAAATAGACAAGAGAGATACGCGGAGAGGGAGGAGGAAGCAGGCTCCCTGCTGAGCAGAGAGCCCAATGCGAGGCACGATCCCAGGACCCTGAGATCATGACCTGAGCCGAAGGCAGAGGCTTTAACCCACTGAGCCACCGAGGCGCCCCCACAATTTATTCTTTAATGTTTCATTCTTATTTGTTAAAATGTGCACCCAAGTAGCTAACCAAGGTATGTTTTTTTCAGTCAAATAAATGAGTTCTTCATTTCCGTTCCACAAAACAATACAAACTTAACATAAACTATATAAAATGATGTGTATTCGGGAAATGCTGTATCACATGTTTAAGTATGACCTAAGGGTAAAATAGGTTAAGCAGTCCCCACTATTACAGATACTTTACCTTAGCAAGTACTCAAGGAAAAAAAAGTTGCATGGACCAAAATAAACACAGGACAATGAAAAGAACTTTCTGGTGGAAAAAGAAGCTTAGAAAGGGAGGAAACTAGGGTTCAAAAAAACCTTTCAAGCTTTCCTTTATGTTGTCTTTTTTTTTTTCTGTTTTCCAACTAAAAACACAATGAACCCTTTTTAAAAGCCCTAAAATGCTCAACTGGGCTAAATTTCCCCCTTCAACCTTTCTAACTAAATCTAATTAGTACAGGCTTTCCAGTCATTGCCCTCCTAGAGTTCTTTTCAGGATCCATAATTAAGAGGCTCCAAAAATGTTGACAGATATTTTATTATTGAGCAATAATCTGATGATCATATAATTATTCTGAGTAAATTAAAGGTTGAATTTGTGCAGAAGGAATCTCCATTAATAAAGACAAGGAGAATGAACTTTATTTTAAAAGGAAGGGGTGGGTTTCTCCCTTTAATAAATTTTTAAATAAAGCATAGCAATGGTAAAAGCATTCAGACAATTAAAAAACTACATAGGAAAAAGTAAATCTGTCTTCTACATGTCGATCCCCTGTCTCCAGGTTCTCACAGACAACTGCCATTAGTAATTCTTTGTATATCCTTCCACAGATGGATTCCATAGGCATATGTTTATTTTAAAGGAGTTATATTAGAACAGAAGACTTCTGAAAAGAGTAAAATTTGATGATCCATCACATTGTTAAAGGAACAATCTGTTTTTACCACACTTTTGCTTATAAGTGACTAGCAAAGAAATGATTTCTACCTAAAAAAAATATGGTCCATGCTTGATTTTCATAGAAAAAAGTTTCCTTCCTCTTACTTTATACTTATAACAACACAAATGGCAGTTGTCAGAGATGATGTTCAGCTCTAAAATGTGACTTATTGAAATAACAGAAGAGCTTGTGAAGTGAAACAAAGTCACTAGAGGTGGACAAAATTCAGGGGATGTTAACAAACAATATATATTCCATGAGAAAAAATACATCTACTTACATTTTATCTAAATATTTGTTCACATCCTCATCTTTCTCATAATCTTTACACAGTTGGGCAACCAGAGCTCCATAGGTGAGGACGAAGAGGTCTTTGTTCTAGAGAAAAAAAATGTTGGTTTTACTTTATAGGCAAAGCTGTGGACAATGTGCTACTCTCTTTTTTTTAAACAACATTTTCCAATTGGGAGCAGTTTTTGAGATCATGTGCTCATTTTCTCCCACCCTCCTACTAATTATTGCAACAATTTTGACTTTTAAGAACAAGTTGTAGCCATATTTGGATCCGTCGCAGATGAGAAAAGAGCTGTGAGATGAAATAAATTTCTTAATAGAAGAAATCTTTCTATGCATTTGCTAATATTATATAGCTTGCAAGGTATTTTCACGGGGCAAGTTTTTTTTAAAAAAAGAAATAATTGCTAATATACATTTCTGTTGTTCTAGAATGGACTTTGGTATTGGCCAACCCATGTTTTCTGTTGGACGGAATAATTGGTTGAGACTTCTCATGAGTCTGCACAATCCCTAATGGGTTCCAGATCTGCCAAGGAGGCCATCAGGATGCACCCAACTGTAGCAGCCAATTTGTGAGATGTTGTTTTCTTTATTCTTAGTGAAAAAAGGAGAATCCGTACTTTCCTTATAGCTCTCCAAAATATGGCCCATTTTCAGAGTGAACTGAATGTGAAATGTGTAAACTATGACTAAGAATAATTTAGGCTTCGTTTAGTGTAGAGAGGTTGAAAGTATGGGAAACAGAGCACACAAAAGCTCAATCAATCCATTTGACAAAGTCTCTGTTTTGCTTCCGCTATTGAATACTGTGTAAGAAAGGGACGGAGATTCTGGGGATAATTTATTCCAGTGCTCTCCGGCCTCAGAGGAGGGAATGAGACCTCAGGAGGAATGAGTGACTTCTCCAACCAGCCATCAATTGGCAGAGCCAGGGTGGAGCATGAGGCGGCAGGAACCACTGGGACACAGCAATTATCTCTGAGGTGCACAAAAGAAGGCCTATTTGAAGTGGAGGTGGGTGGGAGATGGAGGCAGGAAGGGAAGCCACTGTGGAAAATAATCTTACTTCGTGGCATAATCTTGTATTTATATTAAAAACTAAATGTGGTTTCTAGGTTAGAAGAGGTGTCTTTACCTCTAGACCAGGGGGTCTTGGGTAGCTTAACATGGAAGGTAAGATACAACTTGAAAAGAAGTATCCTTTTTTTTTTTTTTTAAAGCACAGGTAGAAATGGCTAAACAAATCAATTAAAATTGTTTATTCAACAAAATAACTTCTGTAAGTGTTATATCATTTTGATCCAAACATTCCCCAAATTTGCCCAATACCACCAGAATTTACTTCCATATACATGGCTTTATATTTCTGACAAATATGTTTTTTAAATCAGATAGAACATTTGTTATAACTAAATAAGTTTTAATTTATGTTGAAAATATAAATCAAAATGTCATTAAGTGTGTGTAGAATATACATTAGATACACTAATTGACATTACATTAAGGACTAACCTCTATGAGTTAGGTACAAGAAAATAATAAGTACATTAATATTTCTACTAAAAAACAAGAAATGTAAAGCAAGTGATTTCAACAAAAATATTGTCAAATCACTAAAGGGATAGATCAGTTTTAATTCTGTTCTTATTTAACTCAAAAAACCTAACCCTACACTGTATGAAGTGTCTGTAAATTATACATGAAATATCTCCTCAACACATATGGAGCCAGCATGGAAGACAAATTACTGCTGTGTAGTAAGAGCACAGCATAAAAATAAGCAACGGCTGAAGGAGACAGAAAGAATAATGTGGTTGTTGCCGCTAGCAACAAAAACAGAAGAACTTGAAAAAGAGACAAAAGGAAATGAAATTATACCCTCCTTAATATGCCAGAGCTTCAGCACTGTGCCTATTTGGCCAAACTGAAATCATGGCACTTTTTTCTTTCTCTTTCTCTCTTATTCTGATGGGTGAATACTAACTATAGTTTACTTGTAGCTGAGTTTCAAGTTCAATACCCATGAGGGCCAGTTTTTTTCCATTCTGCGTTCTCGTAAAAGGCTGCACTTTGCCCAGTAGGTCTCAAATCCATGCTACCGGTCACAGAAAATGTCAACATAAATTTTATTCTCTTCAATTTATAAAAAATAGAAACAGTCATTTTCCTGTGGTTTGAGGCTTTGGATACATTGGGATAAGAAGTGTGTTTTAATTGACACATAAATGAAGAGATTAAGGGGCAAGATGAACTCTGCAATAGCTTTTAGTATTTCAGAGCCCCGCATAAAAATAAATCAAGATCCCAGAATGCCAGATGGGCCCTCTGCAGGCATTCCCAACTGGGGTGTGACAGCTAATCAGACGATTCCACGTACTCATAACTGAAATTACTTAATTTTCTTCCATGCTTATCGGGTCCCTGAAATAATCAGTAGAGCTTTAAACATAACGATAGATTTTAACATCTGTAACTTCTAATGAGAGGATTAAAGAAGAATATTTATCCAAAGCTAATCTGCAAATAATTACATTTTGAAAATAACTCTGAGCTTGGAATATATAGAAAGGGTAATAGCACACACCAAATTATAATAATAGACACTTACATTTAAGACAGGAAAATACATTTCTAAAGCTAATCTTTTAATGCTGAGTTTTTTGCTGATCTAGGCCCATTAATTTAACACATAGTCACTATTATATATATATAATTTACATTTCATTTCCTACTTCGAGAAGTATGAAATACAAAGAATTGCTTAATCTTTTCATATTTTCTGTCAGACACAAGAGACAAATGTGACACTTCATGGATCTAATTAGTCACAAAAGAAAGCCCTAAAATATGTATAAAGACTCAATTATTCTGTTGCAGTGTGTTAGAGATCACTGTACTATTCCCAGAGGCGTGATTTATGGTCCACGCCACTAAACACTCCCTTGCTCCACCAAAAAGAAAAGTCTATGTGTAGTGTCCCCTTTTGAAATAAATCAGAATTCACTCAAACATTTTCTTTGAAGCAGAAGGAAGGCCTCTTTGAGAATATGTTTATAAAAAGATCTTACGATTTTATGGTATTCTGGTCTTCTGTGGGCAGGGCGAGACATGGTGCTTGAGAGATGAAGAATGGGATCTTCGATTTCTTTTCGTTGGCTTTTACCTTAGAGGTGTACTCATCCCTGTCCTGTTTTTGTGCGTTCCTTCTTGCTTGGAGACAAGAGTGCTACTTCTGCACTCTTCCTGCTGTCGCTCTTTGCTGAGCTGAAGCGGAAAGCAATCCTGAGCAGAACGGTCTTATGGGCATGTACCTTGGCACCGATCAAATACTGCTTCACTTGGGAGTACAAGTTGTAATCTAGAGGCATAAAAGCTGATAATGGGAAGTCATATCAGAAGCACCAGCTACTGAAAATTCTTTAGCCCAAGGGAGTATAAGAGTGGTGTTTTGCTCTCGTGCCAAAGCATTGTTCTAAAATCACAAACAGAAACCTTCACAATTCAAGATAGATCTGAATGTTAGCATTATTCGGTCTTTGTATTGATTGTTGTGTGAATTCGAGACAGGATCAGCAATCTGTAGGTACTACATACTGGGTTCAAACCTAATCAACAACTCTAATGGGTATCACCCCCATCTTGTGCAATTACGAAATTCAAATATATCTGATACTCTTGTTTTCATAAGCAGCAGTTTTAAGGAATGATGGATTTGGGGTTTTGATTTTTTTTTCCTAAAACTGTTGCTCAGTGTGGGTGTTGTACAGTTTAATAATGTATAATGATTCTGGCAGAGAAAGCAAGTCCTTAGCTTTCTTTGGGTAGTCCCTGAGATGTTAACTGTTGAAGCCTCTCTTTATTTATGTAAGAGTATAGATATTTAAAGTTAAAACAAGAAACTCCCCCATCTTGACAACTTGCAGGGTGTGGAGGATCAAAACTGTTCCAGAAATAGAAGTCTAAGACTCAATTTAAGAAAGTAGTTTCCTGCTTCTTACCATCTGAGTCAATTAGCTCTGTGTGTTCTAGAAAATTCTTGCTATAAAGTGTCAGACTACTCACTATTTTGAGAGTGTGGTGCAGTTGAAAGAGCCTAGGAGAATTTGGAAGTCTCGGGCTGAGCTGCAGTTCTACCATTTACTGGCTGTGTGACTTTGGACAAGCCATTTTATTGCTCTGTGGCTCAGTTTCCACATTTGCAAACTGGCAATAATAATGCCCACCTCACAGAATAATTGTGAGTATCAAAGAGATAATATGTGCTATAAAACACATTATAATGCACTATAGAAACACTAATTACTGCAGATTTTTCTCATAGGTGAGTATATTGAACTAGGTTCTACAGTATTTAGGGTATTCCTGTTAGTGCCTATGTTCCATGACTCTATTCCCAGGAAAAGTCAGTTTTGCTGGGTGGTGGTGGATGTGTGGGTGTAGGACCCCGGGGCTTAAGGAAGGAGTCCCTGGGGGCCCCTGGGTGGCGCAGTTGGTTTAGCGACTGCCTTCGGCTCAGGTCATGATCCCGAAGTCCCGGGATCGAGTCCCACATCGGGCTCCCAGCTCCATGGGGAGTCCGCTTCTCACTCTGACCTGCTCTCTCTCACTCTCTCTCTTTCCTAATAAATAAATAAATAAAATCTTTAAAAAAAAAAAAAAAAAGGAAGGAGTCCCTGCATGGCCTTCTCTCCCAAGAGCACAGCCTGCATGAACACAGCGGCAGCCAGTGGTGTGGGACACCAGATTGTGAAACCCACCAGCCTTCCACAGCTCTTGGGATCCAAGGAAGTCTGCTGTGCCCCAGGCTCTCTCTTGTCTTCACTTCCTTCACTTAAATAGAAGAAAGTACAGAAGGAAGGTATGTTTCAATCATGTAGCTGATAGATAATATCTCTTCTGGCAGCAAACTAGGAAGAAGAATCACTTCACAGTAATGCAGAGGAGAAGTTTTTGCTCTTTTCTTGGGAGTTCTTTTGATAGTCTAGGCTGGAATTTGGAACCCTAGGAAATGATGAATTGGGCCACTCCCCGAGAGTGGTCCCCTGGGAGGTACCTGGGCAGCTGGGTAGTGGGGAAGTGCTGACAGAGGGCAACACCTACTGATGTGTCAGCCCTGTCACCGTCATCTGAGAGCGCCTACAAACTCTCAGACGTGGTCTTCACATCTATGTCGGGAGCTTGGTCTCTTTTTGCAACTTCTCTTGCTATTTAAGGCTGCTTTTCGTGTTTATTTTAACCAAACTTCTTTATGTAAAATGAGTGATAATATGCTCAGCACCCCAACCCTCTGAGGATGGCTCTAGCTGTCAGATCCGGCTCTAGCTGTCGGTGTGCCAGCATGTCTCCAGCGAATGAGCTGCTGGGTGGGTCTCCACGGATGAACACACATTCTGTATGTTGGATAGACAGGTGACAGCAAGCTCTCTTTAACAGAAAAGACCATTTGGTTACAAAACCCCAGAGGAAATTGATCAGTCATAGATGTAATCCTTCACAATCACTGACAAGTTACACACGGGTACCCCTGAGGAAGTCACTAGTTCTTTTGACTGTAAACAACAATAAAACTTCAGAATTTGTCATCAACAAACGCCTTTATGGCAAGACTTTGATGCCCCAATAGTGACTTCTCATCAATCAATTCTCCATCCTTTCCTGCATTGTTCCCTGAGTAGCCCACAATTTCTTTCTCTACTTCCTCACTTCCTATGTGTTCCATGAAATGTACTTATAAAATATGAAATTATAAGCATAAGGAAGACGTGGTTCTTATTACCAAGCTCTACCGAACAAGCTTCCAGATCTTTCAAGCTCTGCTGTAAGCAATCAAGCAGTTATAATACAGTTTAAATAGTCAGCACTCACCTTAATTCTAATCTGTCCTCATCAGTGGTCACCGCTACGCAGAACTCGATATCTATCATTCCTATTCTTGTTTTTAAATTCTACATAGGTTAGTAACCATAAACAATATGTAATATTATTTTGTTCCAGAACTTTACGTAATTTGTCATACTGTACATATACTACAGCTTGCGTTTTTCCTTCCTGTTTATTTGTTATGATTTATCCATATGAATAGCTGTCACTCTAGCTAGTTTACTTTCACAGCCTCTATAGCTGAGGTCACCAGACTTCTTCTGTAAAGGGCCAGAGAGTAGATATTTTAGGTTTTATGGACATAGGGACTCTGTCACACTCAACTCTTGCTATTGTGGTGGGAAAGCAGCCATAGACAATTCAGGAACAGCTGTGCCTCGGTGCCAATAAAACTTTATTTGTAAACATGGAGATTTGAGTTTCATGCAATTTCACATGTTACAAAAACCTAAAAAGAATTTTTTTCCAACCGTGTCAAGATGTAAAAACCATTTTTAGCTCACAAGCCATAGAAAACAGGCAGTGGGCCAGTTTAGTCTATGAGCCCTCTCTGGTGCACCCCTAGTCTACAGCATTCTATTTCTGTGGTTTATTAATCTGTTTCTCTGTTATTGGACATTACTAATGAAATGGAATAGAAATACTGTGATGGGATACTACATACACCTTAGATAAAGCTTGCTTGTTGTTCACATCCTTTATATCCTAATGTTTACTTAATCATTTCTGATAAAGATACGGTTAAAATCTCTGATTAAGAAGTCTCCTGGGGCTCCTGGTTGGCTCGGTGGGTTAGGGCCTCTGCCTTCGGCTCAGGTCATGGTCTCGGGGTTCTGGGATCCAGCCCCGCATCAGGCTCTCTGCTTAGTGGGGAGCCATTTTCCCGCTCTCTCTCTGCCTGCCTCTCTGCCTACCTGTGATCTCTCTCCTCTCTGTCAAATAAATAAATAAAATCTTAAAAAAAAAAGAAGTCTCCTTATAATTTGATCAGTTTTGCTTTATGTATTTCAAAGTTATGCAGTCACAGACATACAAGTTGACAATGGCTATAGCTTCCTAATGGATTGTTCTTTTTATTATAATGGAGTGTTCCAACTTAGCTGGTTTTTTAAAGATTTTATTTATTTGACAGAGGTGCCACCCAGGTGCCCCCCAAATTAGCTCTTTTAACACTTTTTTGCCTTTGGTTCATTTTTGCCTCATTTTAGTATTATTATTCTCAGTTAAATATATTCCAATACCTTTATTTTTCAAGCTTTGTGTGTGGTCTAGTTTTAGGTGTGTCTCTTGTAGGCAGTATGACTCTGTTTTTTGATCACTCTGGAGGCAAGTTTACTCCAGCTTTGGTGTGGTGGTGACATGTGTGTGCCGGACCACTGGGCTCCTAATCCTGATTCTTCCAGCATCTCTGTGCGACCCTGCGCAATTTCCTTTATCTCTTCACGCCTCAGTTTTCTCATGTGGAAACAAGTTGAGGATAATCTTAGTTCCTCATCATAGTTCTTAGAACAGTGCCTGGCATGTCATAAGTGCGCGATAATTGTTAGGTATTTATTTATTTGTTTGTTTGTTTATTTATTTATATTTTTATTTCTTTTAAAGATTTTTATTTATTTATTCGACAGAAAGAGAGAGAGAGATCACAAGTAGGCAGAGAGGCAGGCAGAGAGAGGGGGGGAAGCAGGCTCCCCGCCGAGCAGAGAGCCGGAGGCGGGGCTCTATCCCAGGACCCTGAGATCATGACCTGAGCCGAAGGCAGAGGCTTTAACCCACTGAGCCACCCAGGTGCCCCAATTGTTAGGTATTTAAAATTTTGTGTGTGTGATTACTGATGTGTTTAGTCTCCTTTTACCATATTTTGTGTTTTCTTTTACCATCATTTTCCCTTTGTTTACAATCTCTTTTCCAGTCACTATTCCCTTTTTCTTTCCTGCTTTTGAATGATCTATACACCAAGATCAATTATTTAATAATTATACTTAAAATGTTACTGCTCTAGGGACGCCTGGGTGGCTCAGTTGGTTGGGCAACTGCCTTTGGCTCAGGTCATGATCCCGACATCTTGGGATCGAGTCCCGCATCGGGCTCCTGCTCCACAGGGAGCCTGCTCCTCTCTCTGCCTCTGCCTGCCTCTCTGCCTGCTTGTGTTCTCTCTCTGTTAAATGAATAAATAAAATCTTTAAAAAAAAATGTTACTGCTTTAATGAGATATGAATTGACTTACAATTTGATGCATTTTGGCATATGTATACGCCCCTGAAGCCATCAAATCAATCAATATAATTAACATTTCCCTTACCCCTGTTTGAACTGTGTTATCTTAGATTCTTTGTCAAGTTGGCATCCATTAATTACAGGGCCACCCTAATAGCCAAAGCAGTTTGTGTCTCCCTCGCGATTCAGAGCCCATACCTGGAGCCACCTTCTTCCCTACCTCTCATACATCAAACTGATGTTTCCCCTGCTCTAGACCAACCAATCTAGTACTCTAGACAGGGTACTGGGCCAGCAGTGACAGCACTTTGCCTCAAAGTCCAGCAGAATTACTTAAACTAGCAAATCCTAAGCTGTTTCCCATGTCTTATCTCGTCTTTACCATGGAAATCCCAATAAAAGCTCTGGCATAGGGTTCCCTGTCTTCCTTTCTGCACCCTGACCAAACCTGGGGCTTCCCCTCGTGGCCTGGCTTGCCCTCTTCTCTTGGTAAACGAAAGTAAGAAATCTGTCAATGTCTGTGTCATCACTCAGTCACCTCCACAAATCAAAACCCTGTCATTATAAATTGATACAACCCTTTAAGGTCTTCTCATGCCCCATGGTAATCACTCTCTTCTTATTCCTCCTCCTCTACTCCTTAGGCAAGCACTGGCTTATTTTCTGTCAGTATCAATTAATTTGCATTTTTTAGAATTTTATTTGGAGTCATACATTATGTACTCTTTTGCTTAAATTCTTTAATTCAGGATATTCTTTTGAATTCATTCTTCTTATTGCATATATCAATAGTTTATTTCTTTTATCTTGCCGAGTAGTATTCATCGTATGGATATATAATAATTTGTTGATCTACTCACCTGTTGATAGACATTTGTGTTGTTTCCAGATTGCAGGTATTATAAATAGAACTACTGTGGACATTCAAGTTTTCATGTGGACTTACACTTTCATTTCTCTTGAGCAAGTATCTAGGAGGTAAACATATCTATCTATCTATCTATCTATCTATCTATCTATCTATCTATCTATCTATCTATTTATCTATGTTTACCTCCTAGATTTACCCACTATACTATTTACCCACTATATAATATTATATTATATATTAGTTTATGTTAATGTTTTAGAAGAAACTGACATTTTCCCACAGTGATTATTCCATTTTACATTCCCACCACCTGGTGGCTCAGTTGGTTAAGTATCTGACTTGTGATTTTGTCTCAAGTCATGATCCCAGGGGGTTGAGGTCAAGCCCCAACTCAGGCTCTGCGCTCAAAGTGGAGTCAGCTTGAGATTTTCTTTCTCCTCCCTCCGCCTCTCCCTGCCATGCTCTCCCTCTCTCTCTCTCTCAAATAAATAAAATCTTTTAAAAAAAGATTTTATTTATTTATCTGGGAGGGAGAGAGCAACAGAGAAAGCACCAGCAGGCAGAGGAGCGGAGAGATCGGGAGAAGAAGACTTCCTGCTGAGCAGGGAGCCTTGATCCTAGGACTCTGAGATCATGGCCTGAGCTGAGGGCCGTCACTTAACCGACTGAGCCACCCAGGTGCCCTAAAATAAATAAATCTTAAAAAAAAAAAATAGAGAGAGAGAGAGAGAGAGAGAGGGAGTTCCAGTTATTCTGCAATCTTCACCAACATCTGGTATTGTCAGTCTTCTTAATTTTAGCCATTTGCCCAGTGATATCTTATTATAGCCATATATTGCTTTGGTTCCATCTCTTCAAGTAAAAAAGTAATTCTTTCTACAGCTCATAATTAAAGAAAATAACTTAAAAATATCATACTTGTATTCATCACTATTTTTTGTCCTATGTCTTTCCTTAGAGTTTCATTTTTCTCCTTGTTGAAATGTATCCTTTAATAATGCTCTTTATGAAACCCTGTGTGTAGTAAATTCCCCTAGCCTTTATGAATCTCTTTCTAAAATTAACATATGTATCTTTATTTCATTCTGTCTTGAGTGGTATTGTATCTGGTACTAAGCATTCTGAAGATGTTGCCTCTTGTCTCTAGTGTTGCTAACAAGAAATCTTTCCTCCCTCTAAGGTCATTCTTTTGTAGCTTATGTGTCTCTTCCTGCTGGTAGCTTTTAATAACATCTCTTCATGTTCCACACTCCGCAGTTTTACTATGGTGTGTTTATATGTGGATTTGTCTTGATTTACACTGCTCAGAACATCTAACTCTTCTGATGTGAGAACTTCCTTAGATTCTGCCGAATTTTCAGTTATTTCTCTTCAAATATTGTTTCTCTGCCTATCCCTTCATTTTTTTCCTTCTGGAACTCCTATTATGGAGTTGCTTAATCTGTCTTCCATTTCCTTGAATTGGTTTTTAAAATGTTATTTTATACTGTAATACTTTATACTGTACTTTGGGGTGAATTCCTCGCATTATTTCAACTCAGTAATTATGTATTTAACCACACCCAGTTGAGAGTTTGAGAAGAGAAATTTATAGCTTACTCACTTTTTTTCTTACTCACTTTTTATTAGCCCAACCAAGCCTAGTCCAGTGCCTTCTATATAGAAGTCATACAATAAATATTTTCTGATTAAATAATTATAGAAAACACCTCATGTATTTGATCATCTTATTTCTTTTCTCAGATATATAATTTTACCAATACCTAAGTATCACATTTTCATGTAACAAAAAGATAGCATATAAACAAATTTGCAACTTAACTTATAAAGCTTATATTACATATATTACATTACTAATATATTACTTGTATTACATTCCGTCAATACAAATGTACTTCTGTGCAAAATTAGAATGTTTGTGTTGTCATTTGGCTTCAGGGGTACCTAAGTCTTTTTTTTTTTTTTTTAAGATTTTATTTATTTATTTGACAGAGAGAGAGATCACAAGTAGGCAGAGAGGCAGGCAGAGAGAGAGTGGGAAGCAGGCTCCCTGCGAAGCAGAGAAGCCCGATGCGGGGCTCAATCCCAGGACCCTGAGATCATGACCTGAGCGGAAGGCAGAGGCTTTAACCCACTGAGCCACCCAGGCACCCCTAGGGGTACCTAAGTCTTGTTCTTCTTTTGGGGAAAGCTTTGAGGATCTTCTGGAAGAACTCTTAGGTTATGGATATTCCATACAGCCTTAAAGTTTGGATTGCTCTATTATTTGATAATCTCTGTTATGCCTCATGTCATAATTTTATAGTAACGAAATCCTGGTCTGGTACAGAGTAAGAGTGTTCTATTTAGCCCCCAGTGCTCTATTTGCTGATGCCGAGCATGTCGTGTCCCACAGAGCAGCACATGGAAGGATGGCAGCAGTTTGCTTTGCAAGCCAGCCATTCTCTTATTAGTGGAAAGATAAGCAGATAACTGCTGCCGCAGTTTTTCCTGTCACTCGTTGCAGATGAATCCTCTCCTCTAGTTTCTCCCGGCTGGAATCTCAAGTGCATTTATTAGCTCAGGATTTACAAAGTACACACAGAAAGATGCTAGAATCCTTTAAACATAGGAGGATGTTGGGTCACTTGACACAGCCAGTTAAACCAGTAAGGTCCCATAAAATGGTTATAGCCGGTGGAGTGTAATGATCAGAAAGGGCCATTTGTGTCAGAGCGTCCCAACGATGAGCCCGACTCTCAACAACATCGTATCCTCCCTGCAGAGAAGTGGAATATTTATCAATTCTTTAATTGCTGCTTTGACCATTGGTGGGCAACAGCTTTTCTCCTCTTTCACATTCAGTTGTCCCTGTCAGGTTGGGAAAAATTTCTACTACGGTTCTGCTTTTCTAGTCGTTCCAGCCTTGATCCTTCTGGTTGCTGGCTATGCTCTGAGAAGCCAGATGTGGACCATGACCAGTGAATACTGCTGCAGCTGTGGCCCTCCCCAGCGGAGAATCAGCCCCCTGGAGCGCAAGCTGGCCTGTCTTCGGTTCTTCAGCATCACCGGGAGGGCACTTGTTGCGCCATTAACGTGGCTGGCCGTAACCCTGCTGACAGGCACCTACTATGAATGTGCGGCAAGTGAATTCGCGCCCGTGGACCATTACTCGGTGTTTGACAATATCAGCGCCAGCAAACGGAAGGAGATCCTGGCTGGGTTTCCATGCGGCAAGACGACTCCATCCGACATGATCCTGGTAGGAGATGAAGTAGCTCTTCTGCACAGATACCAGTCACAAGTAAGTTCTTGATTTTTTTTTTTCCTTGCTATGCTATCCCAGCTTAACTGCAGCCATTGGAAACATTTCACATTCCTACCGCTTCTCCTATTATCTGAGTACGGAACACCAACTCAATGCCGTTCATCAAAGTGATTTTTACTGAGCGGCTATATACATACGATTAGGATGTTGGGCTTCGGAGTTGGCAGACCTGTGTTGGAATCTTGCTTTGCCATTTATTAACCTGCAAAACTGTGAGCAAGTTACATAACTTATCCAGGCTTCTACTTTTCTGTGCTGTAAAATGGAGATATTAATAGGATCTGCCACATAATGTTGGGGTGAGTAACAAATGAGCTTATACAGATAAAGGGTCAGCATCGTGTCGACAATCCATATTAAAAAAAACAGATTTTAGATATTATTTTAATAATATTATTAAATTACTTCATTCCACCATGCATATTCTGAAATATTCATTCTTGTGTATTCAAATTTTATCTAAAATTAGAGGAAGCTTAGTTATGATTAAAATAAATTCCAGGGATGGCTCTAAATTTAATGTCTTTAGACAAGTTTATGTGAAGGGGTGGGACGAGGCTGGGACGAGGCCTGTATCTGCTGTACTTACAGGTTAAATTTAAGAAGTATAAAAATGCATTTTGTGAATACAGAGAGTCATTGGCATTCATCACTTTCTCTGAGGGATTTGGAGTAAAAAGTACATTTGCAAACTGCTGCAATACAATGAAAATGCATTATTTTTTAAACTATTTATTGCAAAGGCATACACATTTTTTTACTCATCACTTTTAGCTATTAAAATTTAGAAATGCTAGTGCTATTTTGTTGAAAAAAATTACTATCAATTCAAGTGTTGCATATGGCCCTATTTAAGCAAAGTTAGATATCCCATCAAGGTAGGCTCTGTCTCAACCTTTTATACTAGCCCTAAAGCTCAGGCAGAGGACTTACGTGAAGATAGGTGAAAAGTCAAATAGTCAATGGGTCAATTTTAGTTTTCAAAAATGTTCTTGCTTAAGAAAACCTAACATGTAATACATACTGGTAAGGTTTTCTTAAACTGAAAATAAAATGTCTTATTTAATGCATACACAGAGTTCTGTGAAAAAACAGTTTTATGGTTCAGAGTGCCATCAGCCAATGGATGTTTTTGGCTCAATGACCACAAAACTAATATTTATTAAGATGTTTATGATTTACTGTATAAATAGTTTACATTTAATTCTAACCCTCAAACTCTTGAGAGAGAGGTATAATCAACCCCATTTTACAGATGAGGAAACCAAAGCTCAAAGAGTTTATGTAACTCTTATAAGTTCACAGAGCTAATAAATGGCTGATTGAGATAGTCAAAGGTCATATCCTTTCCATGTCACCAGGCTGCCTTTCACAACCACCTTAAACTTCAATTTCATTTGAGGAATATACACTGTCTTTCTGTTTGATTTTTCCGAGTTGACCACAATATCATATTAAGTACAAACACTTTCTCTGGCCATACCTCATTCTAAAATGTCTTCCTGACAAGAGTTTTACCCAATTTTAATCAACCTTCCACAGCCATGCCAAAATGATCTTTCTAAATGCAAACTGAATGATGAGCACCCCCACCCCGACCCCCATATAAAGTTCTTCAATGATTTTTGACCAACCCAATCCCAAATCCAAATTCTTATCATGGCATACAAGGTCTTTCAGTGTGTGGTTCCTGACCACTTTTCTATATGACTTCTATGACCCTGTGGTATAAAATTCTTGAGGTTCTCCCAACTCCTCATGCTCTCACTTTTATTCTTCTCATACTAGAACTCTCCTCAATTTCTCACATCTGGTGAACTACTCTTTAATATTTAAGTCTGAACATCATCTTCTCTGGGAAGTACTCCCTGATTCTCCTCTTCCTTAAGTGAGTTCACTTCTCTCCCATTTTGATTACTGATACAAAAAACTATCACATTTTACCATATTTCTTGATTTGCTATTTTGTCTCCTTTAGGTTTAAATACTGTGGAAAGAGTGAATGTATCTTAAATTATTCACATCTGCGTCCCCATAACCAACAACCATGTATAGAACATGGCGGGAGGTCAACCTGGGACTCAGTAAATGATAGCTGATGAATTAATGGGCATCTCAGATGGTCTTTCCTCCACTGTGCTGTCCTCTCTCAAATTAAATTGCTGTGAGTGTCACTTTGTAGGTTTTAGCCTCCACGGAGTGCAGCAGTCCTGCTGTGCTCACACTGGTAATTCCAGACCTACTGGTGAATCACAAGCTGGGGGAGAGACCTTCACCTCCTAGACTGTGACTGCTGACTGCTGGCTTCCTTATATCCATGGAACTTGCCTCCCACTTTACATAATAATAGCTAATTATTGAAAAAAGAATAATTAAAAAAAAGTCCTAAGACTAGACAACAGCCATTTATGTCAGTCTCTCAAAGAGGGCACTAAATCTAAATAAAATATAGTTAATTTTCCTTTCAAAGTATATTTCAAAAATGAATCATAAAACCGGTCAGCAAATAACTATTTGAAGGAGGAAGGAAATGAAAAGGAAAATAATAAGGTGCTTTCCATTTAGGGACATAAGGGTCTTCTTTGGTCACAAAAAATAAAAGGAAAGAGTAACTTAGGAAGAAATATCAATGAATACCTGTTAGCACATTATTAAGAAGGCACTTAGGAAGCTACCATTATTATCTGTCATATCATCATTTTCATCACCGTCATTATCAAATAGTTACTGAGCACCCAAAGGATGCTTGACCTGTACCTAATGGTTGGGAAGAAAAGTTGAGCTAAAACCAAAGAATATAGTTTATGGTATCCTACACAAGAGTAATTGGTGGGTTATAGCTTCTGCCACTTCAAGGACAGTAGTTCTAGTCTATTCCAAGTTAACTGGTCAATATCCTTTGTAGCCCCAAAACTAAATTGAAATGGTTGGGCTTATTCTCTCCATCATGCCTATATCCATACTAAGTGATCAGCACCTTGTTATTATTTCAAAGACTAGAAAAACAAATTTCTTTTTTTTTTTTTAAATAGGTGATCTCAATTCTTTTTTTTTTTTTGAGATTTTATTTATTTATTTGACAGAGAGAAAGAGAGACAGCAAGAGGGGGAACACAAGCAGGGGGAGTGGGGGAGTGGGAGAGGGAGAAGCAGGCTTCTCACTGAGCAGGGAGTTGGATGCAGGCTTGATCCCAGGACTCTGGGATCATGACCTGAGCGGAAGGCAGACACTTAAGGACTGAGTCACCCATGTGCCCCACAAATTTCTTTTTTTTTTGAAAGATTTTATTTATTTGAGAGAGAGAGAGGGAGCACAAGCAGGGGGAGCAGTAGGCAGAGGGAGAAGCAGGCTCCCCGCTTAGCAAGGAGCCTGATGTGGGACTCCATCCCAGGACCCTGGGATCACGACCCGAGCAGAAGGCAGACACTTAACTGACTGAACCACCCAGGCTCCCCCCAAAAAACAAATTTCTTACCCACAGTTTATTTTTCATATAAATATGAAAATATGCCTTTGATATTCACTATATTGACGTTTCCTGCTTTTCTTTAAATAATTATGTCCAGATGCTGGGCTGGATTCTGATCACCTTGGCAACCATCGCTGCCCTCGTCTCCCGCTGCTTGACAAGGTGCTGCTCTCCCCTCACCTCTCTGCAGCACTGCTACTGGACTAACCACCTACACAACGAGAGGGAGCTCTTTGAACAAGCTGCCGAGCAGCATTCACGGCTCCTCATCATGCAGCGCATAAAGAAACTCTTCGGCTTCATTCCTGGGAAGGAAGATGTCAGACACATCCGTATTCCTTCATGTCAGGACTGGAGAGAGATTTCAGCACCCAGTCTTCTCTGCATGGGTGAAGACTTGCAAGGTCACTATAGCTTCCTTAGAGACAGGGTGGATGAGGATAATGAGGAAAGCAAATCCGAAGGTATTGAATTAAAACCTTGATTATAGCACCTCTCACAATTCAGGTTGCTTAACAGATATTTGACTCTCATGATGATGGAGTTTCAATGTAATCTCTTCATCTTTTTCTGTCTCTTCTGATATTTGTTTGGATAAGTCCCTTCAAGATGCTCTTTCCAAAAGCAGTTTATCTGATCATTGTGCCAATCTGTTTTTGAAATCTCCTTGGTGTTTGGTGATGCCTATATTGGTTTAATTAAAACAATATGGATTTTAAAGTCATATCAGAATGGAAATCTTTGTTCTGTTACTAGGTTAGCTGTGTGAAAACTAATAGTTTTGAGTGCCATCTTGTTATCTGCACATAATGGCTACTTCATAGAGCTGTTGTGAGGATTAAAGATAATAATATAAGCATAGTGCTCAGCACAGTGCCTTTCCTAAAATAAGTGCCAACGCATGTTACTTTCTCCCTTTCTCTTTGTGTTCCATGTCTCCCATCACTATTCCCCCATCTCTAATTTCTGGTTTTCTTTAATTCTACCTCTGTAATATACAGCAACTTTTCACTTGCTGCTGTCCCTTCTTTTGATCTTAAATATCTGACCTTTTGGGAACTAGGATAAAAAGCCCTTTCTAAGCTGGTAACATGTAAGGGAGAAGCCCATGCAAGAAGGTCTGGAGTCATTCTGCCATAACCAGGGGAAGATGATGCATTATTCTGTCATCATTAGTATCATAAATGTTATTTATAGCACCTCCACACTCGGAGCATTTTTCTAGCCACAGCATGTAAAGTTTATTCTAAAAAGCTTTCCTTCTGTGCTCTACTGCAGAGACACTGTGTCTTTTCATGATCAATTTGCACCCTTGCACCCAAAATCTGTTGGGGGAAGCGAGACTGACATCCACACTTGTATATCCATTGTCTAAAACTCCAAAAAGGGGAGGCCCGCTTGACCCTTCTCTGTGACTCTACACCTCTAATATTTGACAGTTATCTAATTTATCCTGATTATTTCTGGTAGATGTAGTGTCTTGTGCCTGAAGTTTGTCACATTCACTTAAGCAACTGGTTCCTTGCCAAAATCAGCAAAATTAGGGCTTTTGCTTATTTTTTAAAACAAAACCAGGGCTCCTTACTGGGTAATGGACCAACTGCCAATTGTCAAGCTGACCTTCAAGATTCACTTTCAAGGAGACTTACGGAATTAAAATGTAGTCAATTATTTGGGAATCTACTTTTACACAATTGTGGAAGAAAGAGCCTATTCCGTGTGAAATTATGGGTTCCACAAACATAATGGAAGCAAATAGAAAATGGATTTGAAGATCATTTTAAAAAATCCGAAAGAGATGCATAGTGTAGTACTTTGCTACAAGAGGGGACCTGTCTCTCTCTCACCATTACTTAGTGGGGAGGTCAGTTAGTCTCTCTGGGACTCAACTGTTTCATCTATAAAATGTAGATAATGATACCTTACCTGTTGTAGGGCAAGGAACTGAAGCAAATGTATTTTGAGGTTCCTTTTAAATCTGGTGAGATTTTGATGTTTATGTTCAAATGTATACAGATCCATATGTATACAATCATCTGGAATAGTAGTAGGCCCAGGTGGTCTCCATTAGAAGGAAAAGATCACTGAGTTCAATTCTTCTTCTAAAGACATTTGTTGGCGTTCTACTTTCAAAAGAATGTTAATGTACTGAACTTTTTTAACTGGCCAAGGAAAGCTATTCCAACTTTATCACCTAAATCCATACACAAGACTGACGGACATGACATTATAAGAGGGATCTTTTAAAAAAACAAAAGTCATGGAAGGTTAACTAGGGTCCTCATTTGGTTCTGATGTAAATTCGGAAGGTCATGTCCACTTTGTTCTCCATAGTCTCCTCCAGCACTAAAATTCCATCACTCTGTTTGGGAGTTTTTGAAACTCCTCTGTATTGGGACAGAATAGTTAAATCAACACTTCACACCATGCTAAGAATTATTTTATTAGTTTTGGGGGATTATACCACTGTAAATACTCTCCAATAAGATTTTCAGTTAACAGAAGGATCAAAGAGTATATAAAGTTAAAGTATTACATCATCAGAAAGAAGGTAATAGTTGTTTATACCCACTAACACCAGGAAACCTCCTTTTTACTAGGTTCTGGAAGCCCATTTTACATCAAACTCCTTCAGAGTATGACATACACAGTTTATATTCTAAATCACGTAACCATGATCTT
>CM052802.1:40250717-40301633 GCA_028533885.1 Nasua narica | reverse complement strand
TAAGATTTTCAGTTAACAGAAGGATCAAAGAGTATATAAAGTTAAAGTATTACATCATCAGAAAGAAGGTAATAGTTGTTTATACCCACTAACACCAGGAAACCTCCTTTTTACTAGGTTCTGGAAGCCCATTTTACATCAAACTCCTTCAGAGTATGACATACACAGTTTATATTCTAAATCACGTAACCATGATCTTCCACTAGAGCTTTCTAGCAAAGGATTAAAGTATTCTTTGGCTTTTCTACATGGCTTCAGAGGCTTTACAGCCACTATGTGAGCATTTGAAGGGTAGTTCACATCCCTGATATTTCATTGTATACCACCTATTTCCAATTAAATAAATAAAATTCTCATTCGTGTGTGTGTATGTGTATGTGTGTTTGTCCAGAATATTCTTTTGTTCCACAGCCAGTTAGACAAGACTTTTCCATGAGGAACATTGAACTTCCTCCCCTTTATGTCTAATGGATATATATAATTTTAAGACATATAATTAAAATCAATTATATGCTAATACTACCTTATATTTTGTTACCAAATGCTTTTGGCTACTACATCAAATGCTATGGCTTGGCATATATATAGACTTGCTCATTCCTTAACTTTGACTTTTTCAGCTCCCCCATCCCACCACCACAATCTAAGCTGCCTCCTTTCTAGAAGACAAATACAATATCATTGTTTAGTTGTGTTTTATTCAGCTTTATGTTTTCCAAAGCCAAACTGCAAAATCATACTTAGATTTATCTTGTCTCCTTTCTCTGTTCTCAAACTCCAATTCCATTAAAAAATTCAAATGCAGGATTGTAATAAGAAACAACAATGTGAAATGCAAAGTGTTTTCTGCATTTTGTTTAGCACAAAGGAAAATCACATTAACCTTAAAACTTTGAAGTATCACAGTCAACCAAAGGCCTTCCAAATGCAAGACTAGGTAGTTATTTGCTACCTCAAAGTATTAAGTGTAGCAATATAATGTTAGCTTCTAAATAAATCTACCAAAACTTAGCCTTGGTCACTAAGAAACAGATATTGGCAGGCTGTCCCCAGCTACATAGCTACACAACTTGCTGTGGGGCACACATTTATAAATGGGACTAGTGGACCAAAGAACAATGAATGGTGTTTCCAGAGAGGCAAACTATATCATTCCCGAACTGAATTATTTTTCTGCACTAACCACCATGTACAATTAAACTTTAATCTCGGTACACCAGAACCATAGACGAAAATGGAGTTAAAAAAAAAAAAGTTCAAGTGTTGTTTCCTCTTCTGCCCCCCAGTGGCCAAGACAAGTATCTGCACTCATCTGTAGTAGTGGTTAATAGCAGTAAAAATACTATGTAGTGTTTACTATATGCCAGCTACTTGAAACAAATTTATCCCATTTACTCTTTGCAACAAACTGGTAAACAGAATCATATATTCTGATATGACTTTCTTAAATGGCATGAATAACATAGAGAATGTGAAGCAGTTTTGTGTATGTGAAGTTCTATACATAGGAAATGCTTTTTCACTGACATGAGGTAACTGGTGAACCATGGAACCATTCATAATTGGAATCCAAGCCTATCGTACCCCAATAAAGTAAGTTCTCCCATTTTACTGATGAAGCAACTGAGATACTGAGAAGTCCAGCAATTTGCCAAAGGACACAGACTTGTAGTGATAGAGCCCGAATCAGGCCCGAGTAGTCTGACTTCTGATCCTGCACTCCATAGCACTGTGCTGGAATACAGCAACAGTGGACAGCTTACCAACCTTCCAAGGCCTTGCAGGTGTCAGGAGAATTCTCCTGCTATGTCTGAAAATGAATAACTAAAACACCCAGGATTCCGACAGTAAGGTGCTCGATCACATCTGAGTCTCTCTTTCCACTTCCGCTGTACCTGAAGGTAGAAGGGCTCAGCTTCAAGGCACTGTGCTTCTTAACAAAGTGAGATGTGCACTCTCACTGGGGCATCACTTTGGATCTGAAGTACCCTACCGCCAGTGGCACTGATTCTGTTAGCCGCGGACGAACTGCAGGCTTCCTAGGAGGCTCAGGTATTCTTTCTACACAGGGAACGGGCAGGACACTGTTAGCATCTACTGACTTGTTTTCGGTAGGCTATAGTTATGAAGGGTCAAAAACGAAGTCAGGGAAACCTCTCTCATTCATGTGGTTTTGTATAAGTCGATCTCTCTGGGACTTTAATGTTCCCTTACATGAGATAGGGGAGGGTGACACAACTGTGGGAGTGACTAAACTATATCAAGTCACAAATTCTATACAATGGAATATTATGCCTCCATCAGAAAGGATGAATACCCAACTTTTGTATCAACATGGACGGGACTGGAAGAGATGCGGAGTAAAATAAGTCAAGCAGAGAGAGTCAATTATCTTATGGTCTCACTTATGTGTGGAGCATAAGGAAAAACATGGAGGGCATTGTGAGAAGGAAAGGAAGGGTGAATGGGGGGAAATTGGAGGGGGTGATGAACCATGAGAGACTGTGGACTCTGAGCAACAAACTGAGGGTTTTGGAGGGGAGGGGGTGAGGAGGCACCCAGGGTGGGCACCAGTGCAACCCGCGTGCCTTCGATCAGGTAGACCACTGGGGTGGCGTGTCAAGTCCTCTGAGGCTTATAACTGGCCCTTCAGATCGGTGTCCTCCCCAGTCCCTCATTACGTGGTGACTTTGTGCTCTTCTAGGCTACTGGAGCGCATTCTTCGCTGGCGCTGGCGAATGCAACCGCTGGACTGCATCCACTCACCTGGAAGGTACGGTGCCGCTGACACTGAAAGAGATCCCATTCTAGGGATGCGGTGATCCTGGCCCGAAGAAATCAAGACATGGTTGGAAGATGTGTAATAAGTTTAGCGTGACTAGAAAACGAATGATCACTCTCATTTTCCGGCATACTTTGGGTAAGACTTGCATCTGTGGACATCGACAAGAGAGCACATACTTTGAGAAAAGCACTAGAGGCCAGTATTCAGGAGCAACATGATGAGTGATGGAACTTAATGAGAATGATATGAGCAACATTATGTTAATGGCATTAGGATACTGCAGAAACAAGAAGTATATTGTTCCAGTAGAAGTTACAAAGAGTCATGGCATTCTGAGCAGTAACAGCACTGTTAAGTTTTTTCTTTTTTTCATGGTGGGAGATAGGCAGTTAGATAGGAACAGTGCATTTCATAATAAAGAACATGAAGGGATGGTACATGGACACTATGGAGAACCTTCATGCTCACTGATTAAACAAACAAATGCATACATGTTTCTACTATTTTAAATCTTTATCAGTAAATCACCATATCTTACTTGGCCCATGAGTTTTTAAAATACATCTTTTAATAACATTGCTTATATAGACAGGCTCCCCACAAAACACATTTGGCCAGGAAACTACACACCCTTAGGGGTACCCCTGACTCAACTCTTCACTGTATTTTCTCACAAGAAGCCAGAAAAATGATTTAAGTTTTTTAACTCTCAAGTTCATTTTTCTTTTACATTTTAAGTAATTTATATTTCCCTAACCCTATCTTCTATATTTCTGCTCCTTCACTCTCTCCTCCTTCTCCACCCAGTCCCTTTCAGATCCAAAGCAAAGGTGTGTGTGCGTGTATGTGTGTGTGAGAGAGAGAAACGGGGAAGAATATGAAAACATATTTCTAGTGTAATTTTAACATGCCATGAGAAAAATAAAATTAGGTAAAGAGGATAGGGCATACTGAGAAGAGTAGTTGTAACTTTAAGCAGGGAAATCAGGGTAGCCACATTGAGAGTTACATTTGAGGAAAGACTTGAAGGAGGTGAGAGAGGGAGCCATGTAGGTATGGGAGGACGAGCGTGCCAACCAGAGGGAAAGCAAGCATAAAGATATCAGGAAGAGAACCTGTGTCACATGCTGGAGGAACTCAAAGGAGGGCAGTGTGGGAGGAGCAGAGAATAGGTCGCAGAGCAGTAGGAGGTAAGGTTAGAGAGGTAACAAGATGTGCGTGTGAGGGTTGGGGAGCCAGATGGGCCTTTACTTTGAGGGGGGCAGTCAGTTATAAGTAGAGTGATATGACCTGATTTACACGCAGCAGGATCACTCTGACTGCTATGTTGAGTTAGAGCAGATTGTAAATGATGGGGGAAGCAGGGAGGTCAGTTAGGCTAGAAGTGATACTGGGCTCACTACCCTTTAAGGGAACTCTTCAGAGTACACAAAATTAGAATTTCTTTTCTTTTTTTTTTTTTAGATTTTATTTATTTATTTGAGATAGAGACAGTGAGAGGGAGCATGAGAGGGGAGAAGGGCAGAGGGAGAAGCAGACTCCCCGTGGAGCTGGGAGCCCGATGCGGGACTCGATCCCAGGACTCCGGGATCATGACCTGAGCCAAAGACAGTTGCTCAACCAACTGAGCCACCCAGGTGCCCCACAAAATTAGAATTTCACATGGCTATTTTTATTTGTGACTAGTGATGAGTTTTGGGACACCTGACTAAATGAAATGTTAGCCACATGAACTACAATAATTAAGATTAACCTTTAATAGGTAATTTGAAATTCTGTGCATCTGAGAGCACTGAGATTGTCTAGAAAATTCATAGGTACAGACAAGTAAAAATAAACAAATAGTTTTTAAAGACTGATAATATAGAAAATAGCAACTGAGAGTTTGCATTGCTTGCAAAGAAACTTAGATGAATACAAATGAGTAAGACAAATATCTTAGGGACGTTATTCTTTAGTAATGAAGATGAATGGAGAACAACAGAGCAGAAGTGCTTCAGAAGCACTTCTAAACATTCTATACATTCAAAATTATAAATAACATTAATATCCTATTTATGAATTTGCAATGTGCTCTTATATACACGATTTCATGTTCTCTGGATGATCTTAAAAGCTTATTTAGCTTATACATAGCTAAAGCTGGACTTCTCTCTCACTTCTGGCCTCAGATCCCATGATGTTTTCCCTACACCATCTGCCTATCTGCAGAGGTTGAAACACTCTTGTCCTCTAACGTCTTTATGTACTAAAAACAAAACACTAAAAGAAAGCCAATTTGCCTCCTAACAAGTCCCCCATTTCAGGGAGTAAAGGGCCTTCCTGTGTCCATGAGGTGTCTGTCATTGTCAAAATGAAATTAGAGATCAACCAAAAAATCCTTAGTGATGTAATGATGATTTGGTGGGGGGTGCTCTTGACTACATCAGCACTTGAACTCTCTCAGGGAGTTCTCCGCAGTACTGAGCACAGAACCAAACCACTGTACGGGCTTCCTGACATACGAAGGTTTTGGAGCGAACATACGTAACATGCTTGAAAAGGTGTGTGGTTTTTTTTTTTTACCAAAAATTCTATTATTAGTGCAAGAAAGAAGCACTTCATTTACTAAATTAAAACTTGCAACCCACATTAATCTTTTTCTGAATATAAACCTTAAATTTGTTTTGCTACACCTCAATTTTGGTAGGTTGTTTTTATTATGTTAGGAAAAGTTTTAAAATTTTATCTCTTTTTCTTTGATCCATTATTTAAAGGTGTTATCAACTTCTGTGCCAAACTCATTCCGTCTTCATTACCTGTCATTTTGGTCACTAGAACTTCATCTTTCCTGTTATTCTAGTCAAAAACCATTTTTGACTTCTCTTTCTTACAACCCACATCAAATCCTGATCCTACAGGATCTGCAGATTCCTTCTCATCCCCCAGTTCACTGTGCATTAGCTACATTGGCTTCCAAAATACCAAGTGGGCTCTCACCTTAGGATCTTTGCACTGACTCTTGTTCTGTCCAGTTCCTGCTCCCCAACAAATCATTGCTTTCTGTGAACTCAGGATATCCAGAAAAATAGGCACCTTGTATTTGCAAAGTTACTTCATGTACTTTATTTGGTTCTCACCACTGGCAGTAGAGTTCCCAATTTTTTCCCTCAAAGTTTAAAAGAATGCCCCGAATCAACTCTTAAGACACATAATCAGTACCAAAGTGTATCTGAATACGTTTGTTTTAACGTATTCCTCTGCTGTAAGTAATACTTCCCAACAGAAGATCAAGATGCTTTCTGGTCCATAGTTCATCATCATTTTAACGAAAGAAAATTTCAGAGCCTTTATCATTGGATAATTTATTTAAAGTGTTACCCCCACTACACAAGTGAAATCAGCTTTAAGACAGAAAACGAAGAAAAATACAAAAGAATGTGAAATATCTTTTCATATGTTGGAGTATTTTCTTATATTTCCCTGTGTTCCTTTTTGACTCAACATATCCATGTTCCTTTACTATAAACATAAAATAGAAATAGTTTGTTAATAGTCTTCTCTTAAAAGTACCATGCTCATTTAGCCATTTTCTTAGCCTGTGCCATTATATGTCTCCGAAAATTTTAACTGGGGCGATGAACTTGGGAGACAACAGATGCATACATTTTAAGCATTACCTCAAGTTTATTCTCCCAGGTCAAAAACCTTGAACATTTTCCGGAGTACTGATACTTATTTTTACAGTGCTTACCGAAACTGTTAACTGAAATCTATACTTTATCAATTCACACTTAGAACCATGTCCAGCTGCGTTCACTTTACAAAGCCAAAAGGGAAGCCCAGGGATCTCGAACACAAATCTCCGGACTTCCAGTCAATTTCTTCCCGGGATTTACTGCAACCGGCTATTCAGCAGCTAAGCCGACCCGCCCGACGCACCAGCAGAGCTTCTGCTCCTCTGCCCACTGGAGTCTACCCTGGTCGGCCTCTCGCCCAACTGCCCTGGGACACCAAGGAACTGGGAGACTCGACAAGCGTAGAATTCTGCCAGAACCCACCATAAGCCGACAGAAGCGCCGCGTCGATTTCCCCCGCGCCGCCGGGGCCAAGGGGTCGCAAGCCGGAAACCGGAAGCTACGAAGTTCGCGGAGGCGCCCCGCGTTCCGCCCGCTGCCAGCTCGTCCCGCCTCGGTACGCGTGGCCAGCGTTCAGTCTAGACCCATCGAGCGATGATGTCGCGCTAAGTGGCTTCTCAGGCTCAGGCCCTGAAAAGCCCAGGAATCGGCCCCAGGTGTCCGTAGCGAATGCCAGACCGGATGCCTTTTCCATCTCGGCAAATCCCAAGCGGCGGTGGGACCGGCACTACTCAGCGCTCTGCAGACCAGGCCTAACGAGTCGAACGCGGAAATAGAGAGCAGGCAAAGCCCGTGCGGGGCTCTTGCTCAGCAGCCCCGGCCTGACTCTGGGCCCCAGGCCTTCCAGCCGGGGACTCTGCGCCTGCGCCCGTCCGGCGGTGCCAGCCCTCCCGGCGCGGCCGCGGGCCCAGCTGCAGCGTGCCGCCTGGGTGGCTGGGCGGTCCATGGGCGGCAGCGAGGGCCATGATGACAGATTACGGCGAGGAGCAGCGCAACGAGCTGGAGGCTCTGGAGTCCATCTACCCCGACTCCTTCACAGGTGACTTCCGCGAATGCGGGCCCAAAGCGGCCCGGGGGTGGAGTGGGATGGGCCGGAGCCCTCGGCCTGGAGGGCGAGGATGGAGAAGGGGACAGCGAGGCCGCGTGGCCACCTAGCCCGCTACTCTCTCTTCACCCTCTTCCGACGTGTTCAGGCACTTAGAAGTAACTCCACAGCTTTTCCCGTTTTCCGCTTATTCCCTGAAATCTGAAAGTCTGGCGAGGTCCCTGGAGAGTGTCAGGCCTGGAATTGAGTTGGGTGCACTTTGGTTTCTGTGTAACTTAAAGCGACCCGAGGCTTAAGGAAAAGACATGAAAACAGATAACTCCAAGTGGGAGTAGTTTTTCTAGAGCTGCAGAGGTGTCGATTTTCACCTTTACTTGGGTAGAAGCTGTTTTCATATGTCGGCGTTTTAAAGTTTATGGGATTCAGAGTGCTGTTCTTAAAGTTACCCAGACTCAGTTTTGAGAGTCCCTGAGATTTGTCCTCCCCCCCCCCCCCTTATATTCTGCGAATGCCCAGTGAATGATGTGGCACAGATTTCAGTTCCACTGCAGATTCACATGTTTGTTAGGGAGGGATAGTAAACATCTTCTGGCCCGGACGCGTCTTGCTACAAGCAAGGTAATGGAGGCGCAGGAAGGGGGTAAGTGGCTTGCTTTGGGTCTGGCCAGCAAGTTAGCGGCGGAACTGGTACTGAGTTAGGTCTGGACCCCCTTCCTCTTCCTTCACTTTGCAGACTTGTGGAACTTGGGATCTAGCTCCAGGTGGGATGAAGGGGGGAAGATTACTGGATAGGTTGGGCTAATGTAAAATATTATTGAGAAACTCATTCGGTATATTTTAAAGGAAGATAATTTTTCTGTATTAAGCCGTGCTTCAGATGATTTTGAAAGTGCCGCAGGATAACCCTATCAATACGGCTTTTCTCACTTTGCACTCAGTGCGTGAGAAGTGATCAAATAAAGCCAATGTGAGTGAGTAGAACCTAGGTTTGTGGGATTTACAGCCCCTGTCCCTTCCTTTGTTGTCCATCACTGTCAGAATTCAGAATGTAAGGTATGTTCGACTCCAATCCCTCTCCCTTTCCTTGTTTAGCTTAGTTTTCTTAGCTCCACCTTTTGACCACTGCTTGCGATGGTAGCAAATTTTGTTCTGCTTTGCCAACAGGCAGATGTCTCTCAGCTACCCCTGTATAGCTCCAGTCCTGTTCATGTTCTCTCTCACCAGCAGTACAGCTGTGCTGTGAGGATGTTAAGGGGATGAGTGAAGAGGGGTTTGAGAGTGTCATTAACTGGGTGAGTGTGTATGGAGTCTGGCTCCCTTCTCTATCCTTGCTTATATGTCAATGTCTAAATAAAAGAGAATATAGGGTCAGTTGTTGGATATATTCTTAATCATGACATTTGGTCATTTCTAGTACATTGGAAATGTAATTGGCACTGTGTAGGTAGAGTTAAAGCATAAGGTGTGCTAGTCTTTTCTATGGACATGAGGTTATCCCTCATTAAATACTGTGCATATAAGCATTTTAAAAAGTGATACATTTTTAATCCTAAACCAATCTTATGGTTCTTTCAAATTGTACTAAGCTCTGATACAGTTCAGTATGTGAAATTCTTGTCAGATGCAGAAGTGCTTGATTCTGAGCCAGGGGAATAAAAGACAATTTATGAATCTCTGATGCATTCAAGTGTTCTGCATTATCAGTTGAGCCCATCTGTCTCTAATTCCTACCAGCATTCCTGTAAACTTTGCAAGAAATGAATTAAAATATCTTGATTTATAGTCTTTAGGAACTTTGCCTTACTCATGATCGTGTTGTTTATGAAACCTTTCAGGGAAAAGGCAGAGGAGTTAGGAATAAAACCCTTCCATGTTTGATCTTTTGAAATCATGAGGATTTGTAAGGCTTACTGTTTATAGCCTTCTTTTGTGTTGATGATTTCATACTTTCTTATTTTCATACTTATTTCAGGTTTAAGAAGAGAGCTTGCTTGTGTCAGTTTGCCAAGGAACACTAATTGGCAGTTTTCTTATTCATTTTGAATCACATTTAGTATTAGATTTGGTAAATGCTCAATGCTCTTGATGAAGGAAGTAGACATACTTTTTATTTTTTTCTTAAATAGATTGCGTGGTGCTTGATAGAGAAGCCTTTGTTATAGCACATCACGACCCCTTTGTGTATGCTTTAAGAGGCACAATCCAGCTAGCCCGTAGTTCTAGCCACATAGACCTAGCCTAACCTCAGACTTGATTGCCTGACTATTTGCAAAGAACTTTTGGTCCACTGTTGAATTTGTTGTGAATTATAAAAAGTCATAATACAGTTTCTTCTTTTTGCCTGTTCTGTAGCTTGATTGCACATTGATCCAATTCTCCTAACAACTAGTCTTCCAAAATATAAATGGACTCTCCTGATACCACATTCTCCTTCAGTAGTGCTTCACTTGACAAGGCCCTGCTAAGGTAGTAGAATTTGGTTATTTCCATTTCTGTATCAAAATCTCTGACTATGGGGAGTTTTGTTGAAACAAATTGGTTGGCTTCGGGTTAACCAAAAGTCAAGTTCCCTTAATTCTGTTTGGTCTTACAAAGAAGGGTACATAATTCTGTATTTGCTTGTGTCAGTACCTTTAAGTAGCATCCATCAACATGTAACAATTTGCATCCTAGAGATGGGGCGGAAGTCATCTTTTAAAAGCAGTTTTTCTAAGATACTCCCTAAGAACCACAGAGACTTATTTTAATATGAGCTGTCTGGTTCTTTGTGAAAACCTTGATGTCATTGTGTGTCCCATTAGTGTACCTTTGAGCTATTACCTCCATTATGTCTGTCCTTAATTCTGTCCAGTTTGCTATCATGTGCCCCTCTATCACTTAACAGTTCTCCTGCTTGTTCGCTGGTTCCTTCCACTATGTCCAGCAGCCTTACTGTTTTTCTAAAAAAATATTTTGATTCACTTACAGTGGTGGAAATCTGGCATCTTTAGTGTGGGCTAATTTTATCCAACTCACAGTAATGCACTGGAATGGGATTATTCCTTTATCAGAGTGCTGATGAAACATTCATCTTTGCAAGTCCAATTAAATAACTTTCCCATTCCTATGTTAGTCCCCTCCAAGTTTTGGAATATTCTTTTTCTTTTTCTTCTTTTTCTCTTCTCTTCTCTTCTTTTCTCCTTTCCTTTTCCTTTTCCTTTCCATTCCTTTTTCCTTTCCTTTCCCCTCCTTTCCTTTCCCCTCTTCTTTTCTTTTTCCGTACCTCTTTTCCTTCCCTTTCCTTTCATTTCCCCTTTCCTTTCTTTCCTTTCCTTGGATTAAGTTCAGCTGTGATAGAAACCCCCCAAAAGCAATGGTTTTAAAAAGGTAAAAAGTTTAGGGGCTCCTGGGTGGCTCAGTTGGTTAAGCATCTGACACTTGATTTAGGCTCAGGTCATGATCTCAGGGTCATGGGATCTAACCCTTCATTGGGCTCCACACTTAGCTCAGAGTCTGCTTGAAATTCTTTCTCCCTCTGCCCTCCACCTCCCCACCTCCGCACCCCAGTCCCCTTCTCACACACTCTCTCTAAATAAATAAAATTAAATTTAAAAAGGTAAAAGTCTATTGCTTTTGCAAATAAAAGATAGTTGTGTAGCTCTAGTCCAAGAATTCCTTAGGTACCCAGGCTGCTTCTTAGTTCCTTATCATTCCTAAGATGTAGTCTCTACCTCATGGTGAAGATGGCAGTATTCCTTTCCAGCAGTAGGGTAGATAAAGGAATGGGGGAAAAAAAGAAGCCAAAGGCAGCCGTTTCTTTTCTTCTGGAAACTGTCAAAGAACTTTTTTGCTTCCATCTCATTAGCTGGAACTGTCATTTGGTGAGACCTAACTGGAAGGGAGGCTGGGAAATGTAGTCTTTATTCTGGGTGGTTAATATGCTCAGTTAAAAGTGGTGTCACTAGAAGATGGGGTGAGAAGATAGTGGAGGATATGAGTATTGTTCTCCATTATCCTTTTTTTGTTGTTGTTGCTGGCTCACATTTTTTTTCTATAATGGCAGATTGGTATAGTGGATATGAGCTCTGTATCTTTGGGCAACTCATATAACCTCTCCAATCTTTAGTTCCCATATGTGTTTAATGGGGAGTAATCCAAAGTATGTAAATTCTTTATAACTGTTAAATATAAGGTATTCTTTACTAGAAATTTACCATCTTAGTTGCTGATTCTTCTAATAATATGGCTTGATAATTCCTGGTCTTTATCAATGAACAGTTTGGATTTCCATTTCCTTCAACTGCCTGGGGGCATAACCACACCTTGTAAATGCCATCTTTAGAATTTTGCCCTCCGAAAGTCCTCTTTCTTTTCTATGGAAAGTCCATAAACTTTTTGCCCCACAGTTCTTCATTCCAGTTGTTTTACTGAACATGCCTCTCATCATGATTTCTTGTGGATTAAGAGTTTATCAACTTCTTTCTTGTCTGTTTTGCCTCCCTATTCTATATGTTTTTTAAGGTCAGGCAATTCAATGATGTTCTTGCTAGCATCCCAAGTCCTCACTTACCAAATATTTATTATATACATTGTTAGAATTTCAGTCTATTGGGAAAAGACATTAGATAAGTAATTTACAACATAGTGTGATGAGGAATGTATGTCGTGGAGGAATGTGTAGGATGCAGCCAGAGCACAGGAAAAGGGGAGAGTCTTGGTTGTTTTGGAGACTGAGGGATGATAAGCTAACAAGTGAATGAGACCAAGGAAGGGACACAGTGTGTGCAGAAGCAGGACTCTGTGAAAGCAAAATGTATTTAAGAGGAAAGTGGCTTGATATGCCTAGAACATAAAGTGAGTACTGAGAGTCATGAAAAATGAGGCCTGACAATGGAGCAGGGCTCGAGATTATGGAGGGCCTTGTTAGGGATTTCGATATGATCTTGCAGGCCAGTGGTTCATCGCCAATTTCCCCGACTGCCACACAGACCCATATGGTACACATTGTAAATGGTGCCATACCATACCTGGATCTCAATAGTTGGGATGCCTTCACAAATAAAATAGGCTTCTCTTGAGTTTGTTTTGACCTCTCATGGCTGCTGCTTTTCTTTTTCTCTCTGGCACTTATTTCTCCTTGTACTTTTGTTTCCCAAATTTAGGATTCCTTCCAAAGCCGGTGTTGGCCCTATATCTCTATTTTTTTCTTTGGTGATCTCATTTGGTCTAATAGCTTTAGCTCCATTTGCCCATTTCTGATTGCGGATTGCATACTCGATATCTCCGACTGAAAGCTCCTTGTGTCATTTAAATGTATCATCTCAGATTTTTCTTTTGTATGTTTTGCTTTTTGTTATGGCGCTACCATCCTCTGCCTGCAAATTTGGAATGAAGAGTCTCTCCTGTTCCCTGCTAGTCCCATGGCTGCTGACCTAGTTCAGTACCTCATTAACCTTGCTGGAATGATTTTAATAGCTATCTAATTTCATCCTGCCTCTGGTCTTGTTTCTTTCCTTCCAATTTATGCCCTGTTGCTAGACTTATCTTCCTATGTTTAGAAATACAATTCTGCCCCTATTGCTTCTGCTAAAAAAACTATCATTGTCCACAACTAAACTTTCAGCAGTACTTTTTCAACTAGTTTTCATCACCCACATATACATCCACCAAATGGAATAATTTCTTCTTCCATATATATTCTTTAAACCATTGTGCCCTTGCTGCCATGTTTCTGTTGCCTATATTTCTTTTCTCCCATCTTTACTTACCAATATGCCTTAATTCACAGTCTAGCTCAAGTGACTTTGCCAGAATTTCTCAGCTGGAAAAAAACATTTTCTTTTTACATGAAACTCAATATAGTTTATTCAGTTCTTCCAATTACTAGCTGAATAATATTGGGCAGATTATTTAAGATCTCTTTTATCTCAGTTTCTACATCTATGAAATTGGGGTAATACTATATTTAATTGGTTCTAAGATATCTCTATGTTTTAACATCTCTGAAGTAGGAATTTGTCTTATAATCAATTACATATTAAAGTTTAATTGGCAGATTTTTTTCTTAGTACATAAAGTAGAGTGCATCCCATACTTGATAATATCTTAAATTTGGTATCATATGGTAACAGTATAATATCATGGTCTTGGTGCAAGAATTAAAGGATCTTTGTGTAAATACATCATACAACACAGGCCCAGAGTAGTGCTCAATAAATGTTAGCTGTTGTTATTAGGTATAGGTGACCCTTAAATTATGGCCTCATGGAGTCCTAAAAGTGGTAATCAGGTGGAATGTCATTGAGTTGAACCCTTATTTCTGTAGTTCCTGTGTTTATATTTGATGACATGTAAATGCCAAAGTGGTCATGAAAAGAAGTAGGAATGAAATGCATCAAATATATTTTATACACATTAAAAAAATAAAAAAAGGATCAATGATATTTAAAAGCTTTATTATAATTACCTTTCAGGGACTTTTTTTTAGAGTGGCCTGGACTGTCTGAGGCCTATTAAAATATGAGTCCAGTGAGTCTTACCTTCTTGACAAATACTTTCATAGTTATCATAGATGTTCATCATGCTGCAAGTACTTTTAAACTTCAATTAAAATGAAGGCATATGTCTTGAAAATTTTACTGATAATGAATATTTATGAAGGCTTCAGAAGTTCTTAAGTAGGAAAAGCTTCGTATTTTCCTTGGTGACTTCTTCAGAGATCTCCTTGCCCTTTCATTTCAGAAAGAGGTTGCTGAGCTGCTGCCAACCTTGACAGGGGCCAGTGCTTCCCAGGGCTGGAGTGAGGCACAGGCTTTTCTCAGGGGCTCAGCAGCAATCCCAGGTGGCCTGCATTTTTCTTGTTTACTTTTCTAATGGTTCTGAATATAAGTTTAATTTGCTTTTGTTTTTCTACTTTCGTTCCATTGTTTTAGCTCTGCCATTTAGCCAGAATTTGTGGAATTTCTAGATACTGCCAGGCACTGATCTAGGAGCTCTTATAATGTTTATAGTATTCATGTGGGGGAAGAGATATAAACATATATACTCTCAGGCATCAGGCTGTAAAATGGTATAATGCTTTCTTATTTATATAAATGTTGATTTGCATGTCTTGACTTGCTTAACAAATTGTAAGCAATTTGATGTTGGGATTCATAGCTAATTTTATAATTCCTTGGAAGATGGGAGAGACTCAATAATTGGTGAAAGAATAAAGTTTTGTTCCAGGGATGATGTGGGAGAAAGAGACAGTTAGAAGTCACAACTGTAACAAATTAATATATACTGTTTATCATGGAGATTCTGAATTATACCTTAGAATATGTAAGTTTAAAAATTAGTGATAATTCTGAGAGTGGATAGTTCTGATGAAACATCACTTTTTTTGTCATTCTGTTTGGGAATTTTTTTAGAATGTAATTTTCTGTGTATAGATGGGAATTTTGAATTAAAAGGTAAATTACTTAATTAGTTTAATTGATTTGATAAATCTCCCAAAAGTCTATCTATTAAAAACATTTTTTCCCAAATTAAAGATAACCCTTGATTTAAATAGAAAGTTGATAAGTGTTTTATCATTTGAATGCTTGGTTCAGTCTGTATTTGTGGAAATGAAAATACAGACTAGGGATCAGTTTCTAGGACTGGGTAGTGGTATTTTGCTAGTAAGAAAAGCATTTGCCATAGGAAGCATCTTAATAACTTAATCTCTGTGTATATTTTCTTGCAGTATTATCAGAAAATCCACCCAGTTTCACCATTACTGTGACATCTGAGGCTGGAGAAAATGATGAAAGTAAGTCTAGTCATAAATACTTGTGGTTTTTCTAAGTCACTCGCAGGAATGTGTTAGTCCTGCAGCCATTATGTTGGGCATTGAAGATGGGAAGGTGTAAGGTGCTGTTAGGAATCTAGCATGAATGTTGCATACCCCTAATTAGCATTTACTACGTAAACATGACTTAGAAACAGAGAGGAAGTCAATGAGATATATTCTGACACAATGAATTTAGTTTTAAAAAGTGAAAAAGAAACATTAACAATATAGCAGATGGAGAAAAGGTAGATTACTCTGTAAAATGAGACTTTGAATGCATATTTTAGTGATTGTGGTATTCCATTGAGTGTTATTTTTCCACAGTTGTTTTTACTCTTTGGGCATTTAAATTGCTTATTGGACATTTGCTGTTATTTATAAACTAAGCTGAATAAATGTCTCTCTTTATGATTTTCTCTCTCTCTTTAGGATGGGTATTGTATTGTTGTTTAAATACATATATACATAAAACCAGATAAAAGCCAATATTATACACTATAGAAATAAGATAAAATACTGATGGAAGTAAAACAGGTATAAAACCAATAATTTAAATAGATTGTTTAAATGTGGCATATATTAGGGAGGATCTGAAGTTCATTTCCACCATTCGTCCAGTTCAGTTAATTTTGGAATTTGATAAAATGTTACATAAGTTGGTGTTAACCCCAAGGATTTTTTTTTTTTTTTTAGCATTAGGCTACTCAACTAAAATTCTGCTATGAGCAGTCATTAATGCAGATTTTAGTGGTATCACTTGGTAACTCTAAATCTGTCTTGTACGAAACTGGAAATGAGATTAGCACAGAGATGCTACTGAAATCTGAATTAAAAAGATATTGGACAGCCATTTACTTCTATGTGTGTGTGTGTGTGTGTGTGTGTGTGTGTATGTAGGTTTTATACATGGAATCTCAAATACAACCTGAGTATCCTTTTATATTTTGTTTGAAATGCAAATAAATGTATAGAAGATACTTTAAAATATCCTTTAAAAAATATTTTTATGATACCTTAAATATCCCAAAATGGTAATGGTGATCTTCCTGATGGTGGGATTGTTACTGATTTTGTTTTCCCCTGAATATATTTCTAAATTTTCTATAACGAATGTCTATTAGATCAAATAGTAAAATCAGTAAATGTATGAAAGAATTCTTTCCCTAGCAATAAAATTAGGAATGTGTTAATTAAAAAAGAAAGAAAATGCCAGAAGACACTATGTATCCTTATTAGCCTAACAATATTTTTTATTAAATTTAAATTTTACTTAGTTAACATACAGTGCAATATTAGTTTTAGGAATAGAATTCAGTGTCCATCACTTACATACAACACCGAGTGCTCATCATGACAAGTGCCTTCTTTAGTACCCATCACCCATGTAGCCCATTCCCCACCCACCTTCCTCCGTCAATTCTCAGTTTGTTCTCTATATTTAAGACTCTCTTATGGCTTGTTTCTCTCTTCTTTTTTTTCTTTTCCCCCTTCCCATATGTTCATCTGTTTTCTTTTTTAAATTTCACATATGAGTGAGTTCATATGATATTTGTCTTTCTCTGACTTATTTAACTTAGTGTAATACACTCTAGCTCTATCTACATCATTGTGAATGGCAAGATTTCTTTTTTTTTGATGGCTGAATAATACTCCATTGTGTATATGTAGCACATCTTTATCCATTCATCAGTCGATGGACATTTGGGTTCTCTCTAGAGTTTGGCTTTTGCTGATAAAGCTGCTATAAACATCAGGATTCAGGTACCCCTTCGAATCTGTATTTTTGTATCATTTGGGTGAATACCTAGTAATATAATTGCTAGATTGTATGGTAGTTCTATTTCTTGCTTTAAAAGAAAGATTATTTATTTTAAGTAATATTTATTTATTTTAGAGAGAGAGAGAGATAAAGAGAGTATATGTGTGTGTGTGTGTGTGTGTGTGTGTGTGTGTGTGTATGTGTGTGTGCAGGGGTGGCAGAGGGAGAGGAGAGAGAATTCCAAGCAGGCTCTGCACTGAGCACAGAGCCTGATGTAGGGCTGTATCCCATAACCCATGAGATCTTGACCTGAGCCCAAACCAAGAGGATGCTCAACCAACTGAGTCATGTAGGCACCCCTAATTTTTAACTTTTTGAGGAACCTCCAAACTGTTCTCCAGAGTGGCTGCACCAGTTTGCATTCCTACCAACAGTGCAAGAATGTTCCCCTTTCTCTGCATCCTCACCAAAATCTGTTGTTTCTTATGTTGTTAATTTTAGCCATTCTGATAGGGGTGACATGGTGATGGTGATGATGAGTGATGTTGAGCATCTTTTCATGTGTCTGTTAGCCATCTGCATGGCATCTTTATGTCATCTTTAGAAAAGGGTCTGTTCATGTCTAATGCCCATTTCTTAACAGGATTATTTATTTTTTGGGTGTTAAGTTTGGTAAGTTCTTTATAGATTTTGGATACTAACCCTTTATCAGATACGTCGTTTGCAAATATCTTCTCCCATTCCAGAGGCTGCCTTTTAGTTTTGTTGATTGTTTCCTTCACTGTGCAGGAGCTTTTTATATTGATGAAGTGCCAGTAGTTCATTTTTTGCTTTTATTTCCCTTGCTTCTGGAGACGTGTCTAGTAAGAAGTTGCTGTGGCTGAGGTTGAAGAGGTTGCTGCCTATGTTCTCCTCTAGGATTTTGATGGTTTTCTGTCTCACATTTAGGTCTTTCATCCATTTTGAATTTATTTTTGTGTTTGGCATAAGAAAGTAGTCCTTTCTTCTGCATGCTGTCCAGTTTCATCATCACGTGTGTTGCTGTCCAGTTTTCCCAACACCCACTTGTTGAAGAGATTGTCTTTTTTTCCATTGGATATTATTTCCTGCTTTGTCGAAGATTAGTTGACCATATAGTTGTGGGACCATTTCTGGCTTTTCTATTCTGTTCCTTTGATCATTGTGTCTGTTTTGGTGCCAATGCCATACTGTATTGATGACTACAGCTTTGTAATAGAGCTTGCGGTCCAGAATTGTGATGCCTCCAATTTTGTTTTTCTTTTTCAAGATTGCTTTGGCTATTCGGGATCTTTTGTGGTTCCATACAGATTTTAGGATTGTTTTGTCTATCTCTGTGAAAAATGCTGGTGGTATTGTATTTTGATAGGGATTGTATTGAATGTGTAGATTGCTTTGGGTAGTATAGACATTTTAACAGTGTTTGGTCTTGCAATCCATGAACTTGGAATATATTTCCATTTCTTTATGCCCTTTTCAGTTTCTTTCATAACTGTTCTACAGTTTTCAAAGTATATATCTTTTACATCTTTAGTTATGTTCATTCCTAGGTAGCTTATTGTTTTTGGTTCAGTTGCAAATGGGATTGATTCCTTGATTTCTTTTTCTGCTGTTTTATTATTGGTGTATGGAAGTGCAACAGATTTCTGCACATTGATTTTATGTCCTGCAACTTTGCTGAATTCCTGTATTAGTTCTAGCAATTTTTTGGTGGAGTCTCAGGTTTTCTACATAAAGTATCATGTTGTTTGCAAATAGTGGAAGTTTGACTTCTTCCTCTTCTTCCTTGCTAATTTGGATGCCTTTTATTTCTTTTTGTTGTATAATTGTTGAGGCTAAGACTTCCAGTACTGTGTTAAATAGTAATGGTGAGCATGGACATCCTTGTCTTGTTCCTGACATAGGGGAAAGGCTCTCCAGTTTTTCCCCATTGAGTATTGTATTAGCCGTAGGTTTTTCTGTATATGGCCTTCATGATGTTGAGATATATTTCCTCTATCCCTACTTTGTTGAAGGTTTTTATAAAAAATGGATGCTGCATTTTGTCAAATACTTTTTCCTTTTTTTTTTTAAAGATTTTATTTATTTTAACAGAGAGAGAACACAAGCAGGCAGAGAGGCAGGCAGAGGCAGAGAGAGGAGCAGGCTCCCTGCCGAGCAAGGAGCCTGATGTGGGACTCAATCCCAGGACGCTGGGGTGGGTCATGACCCGAGCCGAAGGCAGCTGCTTAACCAACTGAGCCACCCAGGCGTCTCTGTCATATCCTTTTTCTGCAACTATTGAGAGGACCATATGGTTCTTGTCCTTTCTTTTATTAATGTGGTATGTCACATGGATTAATTTATGAATATCGAACCACCCTTGCAGTCCAGGAAATAAATCCCACTTGATCATGGTGAATGATTCCTTTAATGTACTCTTAGATTTGATTTGCTAGTATTTTGTTGAGAATTTTTGCATCCATGTTTATCAGAGATGTTAGCCTGTTTCTCCTTTTTAGTGGAGTCTTTGGTTTTGGGCTCAAGGTAGTGCTGGCTTCGTAGAATGAGTTTGGAAGTTTTCCTTCCATTTTTATCTTTGGAACCATTTGAGGAGAATAGGTATTAACTCTTCTTTAAATGTCTGGTAGAATTCCCCTGAGAGCCATCTGGCCCTGGACTTCCATTTTTTGGGAGATTTTGATTATTTATTTAATTTCTTTGCTGGTTATGGTTCTGTTCAAATTTTCTATTTCTTCCTGTTTCAGTTTTGGTAGTTTGTAGGTTTCTAGGAATTTATTCATTTGCTTCCTGATTGCCCAATTTGGTTGCATATAATTTTTCATAGTATTCTCTTGTAATCGTATTTCCGTGATGTTGGTTTTGATCTCTCCTCTTTCATTCATGATTTTATCTATTTATGTTAACAGTCTTTCTTACCTCCATGGACTCATAAAATTCCTTATTGATATCATACACAAAAATTAAAATATCAAGCTCGCACATTTTAAGGCACATTTTATTTTTCTTATGAAGAGGAATCTAGATTTGAGTTAAAATTCTCAAAACCAGGATTTTTTAATAATTAAAATGTGAGTTTTTACAAGAAAGATGAAGTCTAGACAAAAGATCATTGTGATCAATAAGTTTTATTTATTTATTTGTGAATAGTAAGTTTTAATAGAAACTGTTTAGCACTGCAGCTTAGTTGCAAATTTCCTTCTGGAATTGCAGGTTCACCAGGTTGGTCTATAGGGAGATACCTTGCATTGATCTGCCTATAAGTATCTCATTCCTATACAAGTGTCAGATGTATGCATTGACACAGGCTAAAAGAGTGAGTGAGAATGTATAAATAAATGAGTCCGGTTAAAAGTTTCTCAGACAACCTCTTAAACCCTATTTCAAAACTGTGTCATCTAGCAACCCCTTAGCAGTGCCTTGCTGCATTGTGGATATAGACATACAAACTCCAGGACTAATGCAGATCTTCCTCACTGGAAACTGGCTCTGGTAGAGGCCTGAAAATAAGCCTAGGGTAGTATTTTTTTCTATGTATTATGTTCTGTGCCTTTTGTTTATCTTAAGGAGGGTTTTAAAAAGAGTGGCTTTTATCCATCCTCTTTCTCAGACATGCAGTATGTAAAATACTCATAAGTAATAAATGTATTTCTTGTGTTTGAGGTGATTTTTGGTATTCCCATGATTTGTTTTCGCTTATCTTTGTGGTATGTGTTATTTATCTTAGTTATTATCTGTCTGATCTCATAGTAACTTTGTTTTTCTTTGCAGGAAAATCTGTTATGCTACTTTTCATTGACACATTGTAAATTAATTACTGATTGAACAAAAATGTTGACCTCTTTATACTTTACATTTTAAGATATTCATATCAAACTCTGATCTTATGTCTTTAGCTGTCCAGACTACCCTCAAGTTTACATACAGTGAAAAATACCCAGATGAAGCCCCTCTTTATGAAATTTTCTCCCAGGAAAATCTAGAAGATAGTGATGTCTCAGACATTTTAAAACTATTAGCATTACAGGTAAGGAAATAAATTTTGTTGTAATGACATTTTTATTGGCCTCAAATAGTATCCATTATTTTCAAGAGTCAGAAAATGCTAGTAAATATGTATAACCAGTACATTGAACAAGGAGAATTCATGATGTATCTCTCTCTCTCTCTCTCTCTCTATATATATATATATATACATGTATATACAGATATAAGTATTCACAAAGCATCTTTATTTTTGTTTCCCATTATACATTTAAAATTTGAGTAAGAGAGGTCCCTGTATCCCTCCTTGAAACTCAGTCAGCCTCATGACTTTAGTTAATAAAATGTCTGGTAAGTACTTTTAAATTTAAACACAGTTTTGATCTGGTTCTCAGAATGTATAGCCCCATGTGCAGTTAAAAAATTCTGACTTTTAAAAAAATTGAAACTCCTAACCCCTCTGACCTGTTATAGGCTAGTTGCCTGCAGTCTGGGAAGAGGACTGGTGATTGTTTTGTTTTTCTTTTCTTTCATCTCCTGAGGCTTACAAGCAGCAGCCAGGGTTTGTGATCCCTTTGAGAGCGGGGCTTGTGAAGAAAAAATGGGTATTGGAAAATCTGTGGCTAGTTCTGTGGAAAGATAGGCTCCCCATAGTTTGGGCTTAGACAGAATTTAAAAGCTCTGTCTTGCTTGGGTTGAGAGTTTTCATGGGTTCTTCAGAGTAGGGAGTAGGGAGGACAAGTAAAATCTTTATTCCACCATGTTATAAATAGAAGTCCTAGTTTTGTTTGTTTGTTCTAAGAATTGACAGAAAACATATCTATACCTTAAATGTGACTGGTATATTTCAAGGACTATTGGTCCTCTGAATGCTGATATTTTAAAAATGTCTGGAGCTATTAGAGAATGAAGAGTGAAATAGATCAAACATGAATTTATGCTTATCTTCAGCCCTGTTCATTCTGCTACTCAGTATAAAATTATACTAATTCTAATATGATTCATTTTAAAACATTGCGGAGAACCTGGGGCAATATGCTAATTCAGTCAGTCATTTATTAAAGTAAGTTATTTAATCTGAGTGATTACTTTCTATGTGTTTTATATTTTGTTTGTACTCAAGCTCCTTTCAGAAAAGAAGTTTTGATTTCTTTCTCATACTTACATGAGATCAGATCTATTGAGGGAATATTTATACTTTTCCTTCCAAAGTAGTATTCTTTTTCAATATCAAAATAATAAATTCATATTATAAAAAACTCAGAAAGTATAGAAACTTATGAAAAAGAAAATTAAATTTACTCTTAATCTCACCAACCAGGTATAACTGCCTATTAACGTTTTGGTATGATATAGTTCCAGACTTTTTTTCTTATGCTTATATTCATAGTACTCCTCTTCTACCCCAAATTAGATCGATTTATATATAGTGTTCTATAATATCCTTTTTTTCACATAATGATATATGTGGGTATCTTTCCATTTTAGTAAACATGTATATGAATGATCATTTTTGATAACTGTAGAATTTCACTTTATGTTTGTTTAATTATACATATCCTTTTTGAAACAATTATTTATTTTTATCTGATTTAATATGTAACTCTTTGAACATGCTCTTTTTGGGGGCGGGCAGGGGCAGAGGGAGAGAGAGAATCCCAAGAGAGCGAGAGAAGAGATCAATATTTCCTTCCAGAACTTCTAGTCATACTAAATTTCTTGAGCTTAGCATTTAAAGTTAGTGATCTTATGTGACAGAACTAAAAAGATTAATTCCCAAAGGATCTTCTGAATTGCTTTAAAAGTATGGTCTTCCTCCTGGTTGATTTTGGAGGCTGTTGAGGAGTTTTAAGCAAGAGACTGACTAGATCAGTTATGTGTGTGTATTGAGTGGCTAGAGAAGTTGATGTCAGGAGTGACAAGACCACAGGTTTTAAGAAAACCCAGTTAGGAGTTTCCTGTCTTATTTGAAGATGACAGTGTCCTGGGTTAGGGTAATAACAGTATTGATAGAGAACAGCAGGTGGATTGAAATGACATTTAAGAATAGATTAGAGGCAGTGGTAGAGCTTAGGATAGGATGTGAGTGTTCATGCTGGGTAGTCGGTGGTTTGGTTCTCTGAGTTGGGGAACATAGAAATAGGTATTGTGGAAATGATGATTTTGTGTTCATGTGCCTGTGCGACATCATATTGCCGTCCACTGGGCAGTTTTAATATGGGTTCGGTACTCGGGAGAGAGGTTTCTGTAGTCAGGTTTAGGAAGGTTAGCATGGAAACACCACAGAGAAACCCTCAGAAGAGAATAACAGGAGCTAGCTTGAAGCCTTGTATTCAGAGAGGGCCCAGGAGATGAAATACCTCCTCGAATGCCGCTGAGGCCAGCCCTATCAAAGGAGTAGTTGGAAATCTCTTCTGCTTCTAAGATGTAGATTCTGGTTTGAATATTTGGGATTTTTTGTTTTGTTTTGTTTTTTGGTCTGTTTCCTTCAGACCGTATCTTGTTTCTATGGATAAGCAAGATATCTTGTTTTACTTTAATCTGCTTTCAAATGACCAACTTCCAAATAGCTTTTGAATTATAGTTGACCCTTGAACAACACAGAGGCTAAGGGACATTGACCTTCCACACAGTCAAAAATCTGTGTGTAATTTTTGACTCCCCCAAAACTACTTACTGGCAGGAAGCTTTACCCATAACATACAGTTGATTAATGCATATTTTGTATGGTATATGTACTACATACTACTGTATTCTTAAAGTAAGCAGAGAAAATGTTATTAAAAAGTCATAAGGGAGAGAAAATACATTTAGAGTACTATACTGTGTTTACTGGGGATAAAAAAAAGGGATGTAAGTGGACCTGTGGAGTTCAAACCTATATTGTTCAAGAGTCAACTGTCTATCCCTTTCATGAGTTGGAGAGCTTTTATATTTGATTTTAAGCCATTTCAAATTGAAGAAAAAAGGATAAAGATAAATCACAGAAGTACCTATATTCTTTATTATTGTATAGTAGTAGAAAATCACTTTGGCCTCAAAGTTCAGTTCATTGTCACAGCTCTTAAAATATCCCAAAAGATCTAAATCATGAAAATTTGGTGGAAAGCTCATGTTACTAGCTGCTGTAGGACAAGATTTTCTGAATTCTAGTTATTAAACAGAATTTAGTAAAATAGATATCTGCTTCAGGTTGGGGATAGCAAATTACATGTCTTTTTAAATTTAATCTATAGTTTTTCATACATATGTATGTATGTGCTCAATTCTTAAACCATCATTCATCCAGGTGTCTGAACTTATGGTGTAACTGAATTAGTATTCATATAAATGTATGAAATGTAGTGATTATGATGAAACACTTTTTCATTGGTTAGTTTTTTTTGTTTTTCTGAGAAGTATGTTTCTCATTACAATCTTTCTTTCGGTTACATAGGCAGAAGAAAACCTTGGTATGGTGATGATCTTTACTTTAGTGACAGGTGTACAAGAAAAATTAAATGAAATAGTAGATCAAATAAAAACTAGAAGAGAAGAAGAAAAGAAACAAAAAGAAAAAGAGGCAGAGGAAGCCGAAAAGGTATATTATAAAGCTAGGTTTCTTTCATTATTTTTTACATCTGGCTTTTTTTTTTCTGTTGTTTGGTGGGTTTTTTTTCGTTTTGGAAATTTCAGTGATTTTGGCAATCGCAAAATAAATAAAAGTAAATTTTACTTAAATTTTGCTACATTAAATGTTAGAAGTCATTGCATTGGTTATATAGCATGGGTAATGATGAATAAAGGTTAGTAGAGCTCGAGAAATACACATTATTTCTTTATAAATTATAATTTTTTAATAAATTATAAGTGTCTCATTTATCTAACCACATGTCCTTTTTATTTTCTAAGCAATTATTTCATGGCACTCCTGTTACAATTGAGAACTTCTTGAGCTGGAAGGCCAAGTTTGATGCAGAACTCTTGGAAATTAAAAAGAAACGAATGAAAGAAGAAGAACAAGCAGGAAAAAATAAATTAAGTGGTATGATTCCCCTCCCCGCTGCCCAGGCTATTCTATATTCTTGCACAGCAAGAGGATCATTTGGACAGATTTCTGTAAAAAAGTAACATACTTGAGCATCTAGGACAAAAAGAGAAAGCATTCTGTCTACATGATGACATTTCTTCATTCATAATTATAATTAATTTTTATGGCTTACCTCTGATTGAAATATAGCAATGGCTAGATCTTGAGATATAGCTACCACGATATTCTGAATCACAAGCGTTAGAAGTGGCAGAGACAAATGCATTTGGTTTTCTAGGACTCTGAAGCAGACTGGGTTTTCACTTGTTCCATTTTAATGCAGATACATATCATATGCCTCTTAGCTACTTTCTGAATTGATAAATTTATTGAAATTCACAGAAAAATAGGTTTTCAGACTTGTTTTCTTGGATTATTATACTTTTTTTAACTTTTTTTTTTTTAGAGATTTTATTTATTTATTTGACAGAGAGAGAGATCACAAGTAGGCAGAGAGGCAGGCAGAGAGAAAAGGGGAAGCAGGCTCCATGCCAAGCAGAGAGCCCGATGTGGGGCTCGATCCTAGGACCCCGAGATCATGACCTGAGCCGAAGGCAGAGGCTTAACCCACTGAGCCACCCAGGCACCCCAGATTATTATACTTTTTAAAGGATTGTAGGGAAGATGGAGGAAAACTGGAGAGGTGGGAAACTGGAACATATAGGAAAAATATGTTTGAATTAAACATATTTGTTTCTTTTAGGGAAACAACTCTTTGAAACAGATCATAATCTTGACACATCCGATATCCAGTTTTTGGAAGATGGTAAGATAATACTAAGATTCCACATGTACATAATGCACTGTTTTTAATATCAAACCATGAAAATCAGAGTGATAACTTAATGTAAAATTTTCCTCCCAAGGCCATAAACAAACACATTTTGAAGTATAAATTGTAATGTTTGATTAATTTATACGCTAAGCTATAGCAATGTATTTTTTAAAGTTTTCTGATAAACAACGTCAAAGATGGCAGTAAACAATGGTCACATTAGTCTCTAATAATTAGTAAACCAGGCCACTGTAACACAGGTGACCTGGTTTACTTAAATTTCTAGTATCAGAAATCTCTGGAAACTATTTCATGGTCATGGAACTTTATAAAGACCTCAAATCTGAAAGTCTTCATGCCCTCTAACCAAAAATCTTAATGTTTCATACTAATCTTACTATCTGGAACATCTACTTCTGCTGCTTTCCTTCTCCTTTCTATCTTGAACTTTATCCTCTTTCAGTCTTCTGTCCACCCATTATTCATCCATCCATAGATATTTATTGTGCCTCTAGTATAAGCCAAGCATTGTCCTGGTTGCTGATGATACAGCAGCAGAGAACAGTATAGACGGATTCCCTGCCCTCACGGAGCTTCTGGCCTATGTGTGTTTCTTCAACTGGGCTCCATACTCAGTCATGCTTCTGATAGCACCCCAGAGTTCTGCACTTCAGTAGCCTTTTTTTCATGCTCATCTTGCCAGTTGGGGATCCTATAGCATCTGGCCTTTCAACTTTGTTCCTGGACTATCTCCTGGAAAAGGTTAAGAAGCAACATTGATGTGGCCTCACTGCCGAATCATGCTTCTTAACTTGAGCTGGGCCTTATGGACATTCACCATTTTATTTTATGTATCTTACTCCATTCTTGCTCCAAGACATTTATTAGTCTCAAACAAACAAAAACACCGCAAACAAACAAACAGACCTAGCAAAGTTGTCCTTATGTATCCCCCCTCTCACTTTACTAGCTTGTTTTTCTCCTCTTTTATTGAGAAATTCTGGAACCAAAAAGCTGTGTCTCATTCGCTCTTGCACTTTAGAAGTTTTACTGTCTTCACTCATCCTTGACTCCTTAGCCTGTCTAATGGATCAAGTATCTCTTCATATCCAGTGACTCACCTAAAGCTCTCCATCGATTCTGCGTCAGAAGTGTCTTTTCCAGGCATTTTCAACTCTTTCCTCCTTACTTGAAGGTTTTATCATCCCCCCCCCCCGGGTGTTTGTGGTGGCTTCTTACATCGTCTCCCTACTTCAGTCTCTTCCTCTTTTTAGTGCCTTTAGTCACCGCCCCTGAGGTGGCATTTCTAAAACTTATGTTTAATCGTGACACTTCTCTCCTTAAAGTCTTTTGATGGTTCTCTATTGCTTAGAGAAAAGGTTGACCTATGCAGTCCCTTCATTTTGGCCTTCGTCAATGATAATCTCCAGATACTTTTCCTAAAAAATCTTGTGTTCCAGTTAGAAGTATTCAAAGTCTTATTTTTTCTTTCTCCCATTGCATATACCTCTACCTACAATTGCTTCATCCTGTCCCCTTTTCTTGGTGAATTAAAATTTATTGTAAAGATATTTTAGATGTCATCTGTTTTGGGAAGCCTTCTCTGTCTCTCCCAGAGACAGTGAGTTATTCTTTGGCCTGCACTTAGCAAAGGTGTATTTTATTACTTAACAGCTCATAGACGTGAAGCGAGACTTATTCTCATTGAACTGAATGTCAGTGGGCTGGAGTCTGCCAGGAAAGGAAAATGAACAATTTTTCGTGATTTAAGAGTACTGTACTATCCCACCTTTATGTACTTGAGACAAACTGAAGAGTATAGATGTTTAATGCAGGGCCAAGGTATTACTTCCTATAGTGCTCAGATATTTGGAATTTGAGAAAGGCATATTGTTGGTTATAAGGGGAACTAAGTGAGAGTGAAGATCAAGTTATATTTAACAATTAAATAACAACCACAGTCGAGCTGTAATGATGTACATATCTGCCAGTACTGGAAGAGATAAACTCCTGGTTCGGGCCCCATGGTCAATGAATCAACTTTGTATAACCAGGATATACCATCATCTTCAACTTATAACATGCCACATCATAAATAATTCATTCTAGGAAAGCTTTTTTTATAACTGGATTTTTTTTTTTTTTTAAACTGGAAGCATGAAGTTGCTCTTAAAATGTGTGTGTCTGCTGACCAGTAGAGATCATTGTTGCTATGATTTGCAGTAGTAATTTAGGATTTCATCACTGGCACCTCACTTGTACATTTAGAAGTTTGTGTTTGGTGTTGTCAGTGAGTTATGTCTTTTATTCCTGAGTATAAGACTGAAGGTGAAATCTTTTGTCTTTTGCAGCTGGAAACAATGTGGAGGTAGATGAATCTCTGTTCCAAGAAATGGATGACTTGGAGCTAGAGGATGATGAGGAGGACCCAGACTATAATCCTGCTGACGCAGAGAGTGACCTGACTGACTAATGGACTGTCTCCAGCTGCAGAGAGGTGCGACTGCCACAGCATCTGTGGCTGTGCTGAGGTGTTGATTTTTCTTTCTTTTTTTCTAAGAAAAAATAATTTTCGGGAGAATATTCTTCTGATAGCTTTCATCACTGAACTTAATAAACTGACCTTAAAGTTTCAAATATAAAATGTTCAGTTCCTCTTCTTGGTAGGAATAAGGTCACATATTTAAAATCATTTACTGTTAGAGAGAGACCCAGCCTGTAACACGACGACCTGAAGATAGAGCGCGGCTGTGCACAGGAGAGGGTTCATGTACAAGGAAATGTCATAACTTGGAATTCCTTGCTGGAGACAGTGATGGCTTTATGCTTCTGAGTGCTATCACTAATATAAAATATTAGAAGCCAGAGGTAAAGAGAACATCAAACCTTCTGAATTCTAGCCTTTGGTCTTGATAAATTTAAGTCTTTACAAAAACAGAAGCCTAAATTGTATTCAGGATTAAAGTGGACTTTAGTCTTATGGTAGTATGTGACTCAGCATCCTCTGTGGAGGTATTAAAAGGTGTGCACTCCTAGGCTTTTCTCAGTTTAGGTTATTAAACACTGACTTTAATCTGAATTTTGAAACAGTGAAATCTCATGCCAGCTGACATAGGTTATACCATTGCATAGTCCTTATCCTACAGTTGTGAAATACATATATTTGTTGTGTTCCCTTACTTTTCTAATTTAACCAGTTCTGAAAAGATCTGAATTCCTGAGGTTGTACACTGTCTGCAAGAGAAGACATATCCACATTAATGCACATATGAGACCTTTTTTGTAATAATTTGGAACGATTGACTTGGGGACTTCAGGTAGGAGAGCCAGGCTTCATGCAGGTTATCTAGTCACTGCAGTTTTAGAGATTTGAATCTTAATCCTAGTAGGAAATTACTTGTGCTATTGCAAATCACTGCCTCCTTTCAAAAGTACATATATACTACATATCCACAAGCACAAGCAGATCAATCCCATGTTTATTTTTGGAGTTAGACCTATGGCTAAAATCAAACTATTTAAGACAAAACTATCATTGAGGAATGTAATACTTTGTCACTAGCTTTCGTTCTGACCACTAAAAGGGAATGCCAGTAATGTTCAGCATTTCTCTGCAGAGACAAGTCTAAAAGTTTCTTTTGTGTGAGAATTCACTTTATTTCTAAGGAGAGATCCTTTCTGAAGCTGATCAGCAGATGCATTAAGAACTTAAGAGCAGGGGCGCCTGGGTGGCTCAGTGGGTTAAAGCCTCTGCCTTCGGCTCAGGTCATGATCTCAGGGTCCTGGGATCGAGCCCCGCATCGGGCTCTCTGCTCGGCAGGGAGCCTGCTTCCCCTTTCCCTCTGCCTGCCTCTCTGCCTACTTGTGGTGTCTCGCTCTGTCAAAAAAAAAAACCCCAACAAACCCCCCCCGCCCCCAAACCACAAGAACTCAAGAGCAGTTTAATAAAGGGTGAGACAAGCAATGATGAATAATGTAGCGCTACGGTCAGTGAGGATATGACCTTAAAATGTCAAGAGTGATTCCACCTTCTCTTCACACGTGATTTTCTTTTAAAGTATAAGTTTTTTACATTTCTGTAGATGTTGGAGTGGATTCCAGGATGTGCAAAAGCCTGACTGGTGATACTTGAAGCAATAATTGGCCATCTCAGATTATCAGTTTTGCTCTTGGAGTTGGGATAATTTTTGCTTTTGTTTCTCTACTTATACTAAATTGTATAAAATAAGATTAAAAACAAATACAGATATGTGTATTCTTTGCTGTATGCCTGTGACAATGTCTGGCACTGAGTAGGCATCTAATATTTGTTGAATGAGTGAATTATGGAATAGAATGAAAAATTGGCATTTTAAAGGTAAAACATGACAGTTAAGTGTTCTGTTTGCCATCTGCAGCTTTGCATATTGTGTCTGGATTCTGCATTACTTCATACTCTTCTGCCAGCAGAGGTGCCTTAGGGAAAAGGTGGATAAATACTGATCTAAGGCAAACACATCTAAAAGGTTACGTGAACATTTCCCAGTTGAGGTAAGACCAGGAAGAGGATGAATAACAGCTCTTACGGATGCACAGGATGAGTTTATGGCTTGTACTGTCACAAACTCCAAAGATATATGTGCCAAGAAGCAAAGAGATGCGTTCTTGGAGTCCAGGAGAGAAGGGAGTGTGGGTTTTCGGTATTTATGTGCTAGCGCATTGTTCGTGTTACAACACAAAGTAATAAACTACCTTGAGTAGCTCACAGTGTTTGTTCTTCAGAGAACATACGTATCAGGCAGCAAAGGTAGACATTGTATGATATGTTAAAATGGGTTAACACTTCCAGAACTGTAGATAGTAATTTTAGAGAGCCCACTGAGAACTAATGTGATAGGAAAAGGTTTTCACAAATGATACATAGAGTATGAGTCCATATAAATACATAAACGAGAGCGACTTTAGGTTCTTTGCTGCTTTAGGACCTATGTCAGAGTAGGATATGTAGAATGCTGCCAAAAGGTATATTATGAAGTTGATAGCCTTCTGTTTCATGTCACTTTTGTTGGGCAAAGAACTTGGAAAGAAAACAGGTGAGGCAGTTTGGGAATGCACAATTTAGTGCACCTTCCATTAATAAAAAATGGAAAAATACTCGAAAAGGTTCAAGAATATTGTAAGGGATAGCAAAATAAAATTTTAAATAATAACCGCTATGCAGAGCCATTTTGGCACCTGAGGTAAAAGGGAAAACCAGTAATTACTTAAAATTTAGATATTTTATTTATTGGATTTTACATTAATTTTTATTTTTTAAAATATTGCATTAAATATAATTTATCTTATTAACTGAGTTGTTGGTGCCCCCTTAAATTTTGCAACCAATATCAGTGCCTCACTCACCTTACTGTAGTCCTTAATAGTTCCAAAAGGCTTTCAGGGTTCTCTGGTCTCCCATCCTAAGAATATTGACATAGGCCTGGAGATGAAACCATGTGGAAGGGGCTCCCTTATGTAAATGAAGATGCTCAGAAGATAATGAGAATGAATCATACCAGCTTCAAGCAGATATTAAGCCAAAGCAATTAAAGACCTGGAAATTGCTAGACTATGTGCTACTGCTACATGCCTAAGACATAAAAAAAAAAAAAAAGGGTATAGCTGGGCATCTGGGTGGCTCAGTTGGTTGTGTCTGCCTTGGGATCAGGTCATGATCCTACGGTGCTGGGATGGAGCCCCACATCAGGCTCCCTCCTCAGTGGGGAGTCTGTTCCTCCTTCTTCGTCTACTCTTTCCCACCGCCTGTGCTCTATCTCAAATAAATAAATAAATAAATAAAATCTAAAAAAAAAAAAATGGTTATAAAAGAAGGGCCATCTGTACCCCAATGTTCATAGCAGCAGTGGTCACAATCGCCAAAATGTGGAAAGAGCCAAGATGCCCTTCAGCAGACAAATGGACAAAGAAGATATGGTCCATATATACAATGGAATATTATGCAGCCATCAGAAAGGATGAATACCCAACTTTTGTATTAACATGGATGGGATTGAAGGAGATTATGCTGAATGAAGTAAGTCAAGCAGAGAAAGTCATTTATATGGTTTCACTTACTTGTGGAGCATAAGGAATAACATGGAGGACATTGGGGAAAGGAAAGGAAAAGTGAATTGGGATAAATTGGAGGGGGAGATGAAGCATGAGAGACTGTGGACTCTGAGAAACAAACTGAGGGTTTTGGAGGGGAGGGGGTTGCGGGGGTTGGGCGAGCCTGGTGGTGGGGCATTAAGGAGGGCACAGATTGCATGGAGCACTGGGTGTGGTACATAAACAAAGAATCTTGGAACACTGAAAAAATAAAATTTAAAAAATAGGTTATAGCTTTGACCATACCAATCCAAACATAGATGTGATACAATCTTTAGTAAAATGAATTATGCTCCGGATTTGGTGGTATCTTTAATAGATTGATTCTTGTGGAACTCACTCTGTCTAGAAATTATGGATCTGGAACATTTTCTACCTAGACTTTTGGGATAATATTTTTAAAAGAACTTCTTGAAATTTGGATGTATCTTCTGACATTTAAGTTTTGTTTTAAAGGTCAGACTGATTCATCTCTATTGTTTGAAATTACTCTTAGCCATTAGGATCTGTTACCAAGAGTGTTTTAAAATGGAAATATTGATGCTAAGGTGCTTGAAAAACATTAAAGGAGAGTCTTAGACCCATTCTCTAAGGTATGCATTTAGTGCCTTTTTTTTTTCTATCGTCAACTAATTTTAATGGATTCTATCTGAGATAAGATTTGTGTCCATGCGTTTTATGAAGGGAGGTTGAAATGTCTCTTGTCCTCACACTGCTACTCAATTTATAAAGAAACAGGACATGGTGAGCTAGCCCCAGAGAGCTTGAACACAAAGGGAAAAAAATGAAGATTTAATGTTTAATTCTTAATACTTTCGTTCACCACCGAAAGTTAATGCGTGTGTAGTATGAAAATATATAAGATGGCTCTGGTGGAAAGAGTGAGAATTGGAGTAATAGGCTCTTCTAATAACTGAGAGTTTGCACATCATTAACATAATTTCTGATTCTTGATTTCCTCTGTAAGATGGGGATTCCAATATTTCCTGAACATGAAAAATTTACTTAAAAATGACAACTAATAAACGTGTTCGAATTGGTGAGTTAACACTGCAGTTGTTCACGGGGCTTTATCTCCAAATCTCCCCACATTTCCCACTCCACCTTGTCCCCCTGTCACACACAATGAAATGGTTAGGGGAGAAGTGCACCGCATGGTCTGATATTTGTGTGCCCCAGAAATCTATACATTGAAATCCTGAGCCCCATGGTGATAATGCTAGGAGATGGGCTTTGGGAGGGGATGATTGAGATTAGTGCCCTTGTCAAAGCTGCCTTGAGCTCCCTTGCCACTTCTGCCATGTGAGGTCACAGTGAGAAGACCAGGAAGGAAGGGGATTCTCTCTAGACTCGAAATCCTGGTGGCACTGTCTTGGACTTCCCAGCCTCTGAACTGTGAGAAGTGTGTGTCTGCTGTTTGTAAGCCACCCAGTCTGTGCTGTCTTGCAATGGCAGCCGGAATGGACTAAGACAAATACTTCTCATCTTCCTTTTGCCTTTATTTCATCAAAAAAGTGAATCCAGGAACCAACACAACATGTAGCAGTGCAGGTGGTGCGTCCTTCAGCTGCGGGGCCACACCTGACACCCTGCATTCCAACTGTAGCAGCAAAACTGCCTCAAGTTAAAGCAACTCGAAGGGCAGCCCAGCTCCTTAGCTCCCTGTTTGATGATTTGTGGGTTTTACTGCTCTGTCATTGCCGCTCAACTTCCTCCTCTGCCCAGAGTAGCTGCCATCACTCCCTCACAGGTGGTGTTCCTGGGGGCCCTTCCTGTCCCCATGCAAATCTGTCTGTGTCCTCAGAGGATCCCAAAAGAAAGCATCCTATGAAATGATTTATATTAAAGCAGCCTGGTGGCCCGATGGCAGAACAGCAGTGGAGCGGAGCTGCTGAGGACAGAGTTTGGTGGGGTGGGTGTTGAGCTAGGGCCCTTGCTCCCCAGAGACCCCAAGTGGTGCTAGGAAACTGGTTCTGGGTGTGGCCTCACAATATGTGGGAGCATTTCTGTTTGTCCCAACCTATCAGGATGGGAAGAAGCCAGGGATCCTAAACACATTCTGGTGTGAGGGCAGCCCCACAACTGGAAGAACTGTTGCAGAAACAAAAGGCACAAAAATAAAGAAACAGAAACCTGGAAACCTTATTCCCTTTGCTGGCCACATGTTCAAGTTTTGTTTCCCATGCACTCTTTGGTATCTGTGGCTGGTTGTAGGGTTTTTTTTTTTTTTTTTGTATTTGTCCAGAATTTAGAGATGTATGAAAGATGGACTGGAGTGGGTTTGTGGCATTATTCTGGAACCAGAGCTAGAGTGACAGAGTTATGATTCCAGGATATTAAATGGAGTTTGGGCAATTATGGGTGTCTTAGGTTGCTCTAGAATGGGTTGATCTCAGATAAAGTCATGGCATGCTGGAAAGGTTCTCACTGTTCCAGTGTGAGTAATATATTTTAGAGAAAAGCACCTGTGGTTGTCCTTGGAACCTGGCCTTTCTCAGGTTCTTCCCTACCCTTTCCTGTATGCCTGTTTTTCCCAGGTAACACCTGTACTGCATTTCAAATTCATTTCAGTCCTCATTTAGGTAAAACACCAGACAGAAGAAATCCTCATTCAGCATTTCTCATTCAATTCTATTAAAATGAGAGTAAAAGGGGTGCCATCAACATCTTGGCAATGTGAGTTGTGTTTTCTCTCCCTTTCCATTTACATCTAATTGGACATCCATGACTGATGAAAATACCCCTACAGAGCATATAAGGACACTGAGAAATTGTTCCATCTGCATCCCAAAGTGGGTGGATTTGGAATCAGAGAGGCTGTGGGGCCAAGGGAGCTACAGCAGTAGCAGTGGCAGTGCTGATCCTAGCAGAGGAGGCCGAGGAGGCAGAAAGCAAAGGGTAAGTTGAAGTCCCCCTGGCTGCTCAGGTGCATGGAGGGACCTGTTGCTCTTCAGCAGCATCTGGATTCCTGAGGAGAGCTCTGTGACTGGCACAAGGGAAGGAAAGAGAAGAAGGCAGACTGAAAGCATTGAAGGAAGGTGTTTCTGCTGTGTGCCTTGGGATTTCAAAAAGAAATCTGGGAGGTCTGAGACCCCACTCACCTATCCCAGTGGCCTTGGACACACCCATAACCCAAATGCTAAAGCCCACAACTGTCCTGCCACTCTGCCACCAATTTTTTTTTTTTTTTTAATGTCAGGTCTCTTAGGTGTGCTTCTAATTTTTGTGATGAATCAGCTCCAGCAAGAGAAAATGAAATATTCCAGTAAGAGAAAAGGAAAATTGTGTGATATCATGGTCTTCTAGGAAACAAAAGTAAGGTTTCTGATTGTCAATGTGCTTAACTCTTAGAATCAAAGTCAACACAGACTTTCCTAAATAAGAAAGATACTTGAACCCTCAAGTGAGAAGACAAAGGCACATTTCATCTGGTATGAAAAATTATAGCATGATGGTATCATAAAGAAAATGACAACTAAATTCAAAGACAAAGAATATTGTGATCCTACTCATATATAATTAAAAACAGCTTTCATGAAGAAATTCAGTGAGGTACAGAAAATTTAGAAGGCAGTTCTGAGAACTCAGGCATAAAATTAATGAACAAGAGTACTTTACCAATGAGATTGAAATTATATAAAGAAACCAAAGAAATTCTAGATCTGATGGGCTCAACAAATGAGATGAAAAATGAATTAGATAGCACTGGAAATATAGCAGGTCAGATGGAAGGAAAATAGGCTATCCGGATGATAGGAATTTAGAAATGATTCAAGTGGAAGAGGAGAGAGACTAAGATTTTCAACATGTCAAGAAACCTTATGTGAGTTATCAGACTCTTAAAAAACCAATATAAAAATAATGAGTATACCAGAAGGAGAAAAGGAGAAGGCAGCATTTATTTAAAGAAATAATTGTTGAGAGTTTCCAAAACGTGTGGAAGGAACTTAACATCCAAGTCCACAGAACTAATAGAACAATTTATCTCAATGACAAAAAGTCTTTCTCAATGAAACATTATAAATACCCAAAACCAATGGTAAAGAATTAGAGGCAGGGGGAAAAGAATTATTGCACAGAGGAACACCTCACCTCTTAGCCTCTGGGCAGATTTCTCAGCAGGAACACTACAGGAGGAACACTACAGGCAAAGGAGAGACAGATTCAAAGTATTGAAAGATACAAATGGCAGTCATGAATACTCTGTCCACCAAAGATGTCAGAGATGAAGGAAAATAAGGGCTTTCCCAAATAGATGCTGAGGATGTTTGCCACACTAGACTTGCCTTGCAAGAGAAGCTGAAAGAGCTCTTTAAGCTGAAATGAAAAGACACCACTGGCACACAAAAAATGAAATTACACAAAAATCTGATAAAGGTGATATAGACTGTCAATATTGGAAAATTTACTCAGTTTAAGAATTTGTTAAACAATTATAAATAAAGGTTAAAGGAGAGTATTGAAAATAATGGTAGGGAGTGCAATTGATTAAGGAATTCACCGCCTAACAAGTAATTTTTGACCTCAGAAACATAAAAGTGAAGGAGTAAAAGTGTGGAACAATTATAGGGAAATGAATCTGAGTTCCAGCAGCAGATACAGGACTAGCATTATTTATGGAAGCCTCAATGTAAGCATAAGGCAAAACTCAGAGAGCAGACACAAATGAATATGAGTTGCTAGCAGGAGAAAAAGGACTAGCATGTTTTATGTGATGTTCAAGGAAACCACAAAACAAAAATCTGTAGCACACACACACACACACACACACACACACACATACACACAACGACTGAGCAAATCATGACAAAACCTACCACTTTACAAAGGTGGATAAAAACAGAATAAAAAAAAAATAATATAGATAGAAAACAACCAGAAAGCAAAAGATAAAAGAGACTAGAAAGTCCTTACATATTAATATGATTACCCTAATTATATACCCATAATTACTGGATGAACTCACCAATTAACTGCACACAGTGGCTGGAGTGATAAAAAACAAACAGAAGACTCAGCTATATTATGCCTACAGGAGACTTATATTAGCTCTAAAGACATAAAGTGAAGAGATGGAAGATTACTTTCCAAACAAGTGAAAACCAAAAGAAGACAGGTGCAGGCTGCTATTTTATAGCAAACAAAATGGATTTCAAGTCAAAAGTGGTAACAAAAGACAAGAAGGTCATTATATGAATGTAAAGGGTCAATACATCAAGAAAGTATAAAAACCACAAGTATTTCCACTCCCCAAGTTGAAGCATTGAAAAATATTAAGCAAATGCTAACAGATTGAAAAATATTAAGCAAATGCTAACAGATCTTAAGGGCTAAATATACAGCAATCCAGTAGTACCAACCATTGGTACCGGTAGTACCAATGAAGTAGACTTCATTACCCCACTATCAGCAGTAGATACATTATTCAGACAGAAAATCAACAAGGAAACATTAGAATGGAAGCATACTTTAGAAGAAATCGACTTAAGACACATCCATAGAACATTTCATCCAACATCTGCAAAATACATTCATCTCATTATTGTGCAGTATAGGTTATATAATAAGTTACAAAAATCTTAGGAAATTTCAGAAGATTAAATTTATACCAACTATCTTTGCCGACTTTGTATGATACTGACAATAAGAGAGTGAAAACACCAAAAAAAAAAAAAGGTGAAAACACCCACAAATATATAGAAACTGAACGACACTTCTGAGTAACCAGTGAGTCAAAAATAAATCATAAGGAAAAGAAAACATGACTGTGGACTCCAAGAAACAAACTGAGGGTTTTAGAGGGGAAAGGGGTGGGGGATGAGCCTGGTGGTGGGTTTTAAGGAGTACACGTATTGCATGGAGCACTGGGTGTTGTACGTAAACAGTGAATCTTGGAGCACTACATCGAAAACTAATGATGTATTTTATGGTGACTAACATAACAATAAAATAAAAAAACTTAGAGATACATAAAAAAAACATAATCTCAAAAGAAATGAAATGGAAATGCAACATATCAAAACTTTTTTAGAACATCATATCAAATTCTATGGGGTACAGCGAGAACAGTGCTACCTGGGCATATAATACCAATAATTACATATTACAAATTAGAAAGAGAGCAAATAACGTACTTCATTTTATAGATTGAGGAACTAGAGAAGAACACGTTAAGGCCAAAGTAAGCAAAAGGAGGAAATAATAAAGATCAAAAGGTCAGAGCAGAAATAAATAAAGTTGAGACCAGAAAAACAATAAAAAGACTCAAAACTAAAACTGGTTCCTTGATAAGATCAACCAATTTGACAAAACTTTACCTAGACTAACAAAGAAGAAAAGACAGATGAGTAAAAAAAATTAGAAATGAAAGAGGAGATATTGCAGGTGATACTACAGCAATAATACATAGAAGCATAAGAGATGACTATGAGCAATCATATGCCAACAAATTACATAATCTAGAATAAATGGATGCATTTGTAGAATCAAACAACCTACAAGTTTGAATCAAAAAGAAATAGACAATCTGAACAGACAAGTGAGGAGTCAACAGATTGAATCCGTTATTAATCCAACATAAAATCCCCAGGATCAGATGGCTTTACAGGTGAATTCTACCAAACATTGAAAGAAACAATACCAATCCTCCACAAAGTCTTCCACATTATGCAGGGGAAGGGCCATTTCCAAAATCATTTCCACTGTTAACCCTCATACCCAAACCAGACAAGGACACCAAACTATCAAAATTGAAACAGAAAGAACCAGAAAATTTAAACAGACCCGTAACCAGTGAAAGGCACCTACAGAAAGGTAACCTACAGAATGGGAGAATATATTTGCAAATGACATATCTGATAAAGGGCTAGTATCCAAGATGTATAAAGAACTTGTCAAACTCAACACCCCAAATAATCTGGTCAAGAAATGGGCAGAAGACATGCAGACATTTCTCCACAGAAGACATAAAAATGGCCAACAGACACATGAAAAAAATGCTTGGCATCGCTGGGCATCAAATACAATCGCTGGGCAGAAATACAAATCAAAACAACAATGAGATACCACCTCACCCCAGTCAGAATGGCTAAAATTAACAATATATGCTGGTAACATATATTGTTATATGCTGGAAACAATATATGCTGGCAAGGATGCAGAGAAAGGAGAACGCTCTTACGCTGTTGGTGGGAATACAGCTGGTATAGCTACTCTGGAAAACAGTATGGAGGTTCCTCAAGAAGTTAAAAATGGGGTACCTTATGACCCAGCAATTGCACTACAAAGTATTTAGCCCAAAGATACAAATGTAGTGCTCCAAAGGGCACCAGCACCCAATGTTTTAGAGCAGCAATGTCCACAATAGCCAACTATAGAAAGAGCAGAGAGAATAGATATAGCACAATAGAAAGAGCACAATATCTATATAGTGTATATTTACACACACACACACAATATTACATAGCCATCAAAAAGGATGAAATCTTACCATTTACATTGACAGATGGAATTGGAGGAAACTATGCTGAGTGAAATAAGTCAATCTGAGAAAGATAATTATCATACAGTTTTAGTTATATGTGGAATATAAGAAACAGTGCAGAGATTCATAGGGGAAGGGAGGGAAAAATCAATGGGAAGAAATCAGAAAGGGTGACAAACCATGAGAGAGTCACAACTATAGGAAACAAACTGAAAGTTGCTGGAAGAGAGGTGGGTGGGGGGATGGGGTAACTGAGTGATGGGCATTAAGGAGGGAACATGATGTGATGAGCAGAAGGTGTTTTATGCAACTAATGAATCATTGAACTCTACATATGTTGGCTAATTGAATCTAAAAGCAAAGAAACAAAAACAAACAAAAAATATAGACCAATATTCCTGGTACAAAACTGTCCACAAAAAAGCAAACCAAATTCAGTAACACATTAAAGTAATATACTCTGGACCAAGTGGGATTTATTTCTAGGATGCAAGTTTCATTCAACACACACAACTCAATAAATGTAATAGACTAATAAAATCAAAGATAATATACCATGATTATCTCAATAGACACTGAAAAAGGAACGGAAAACACACAACATCCTTTCGTGCTAAGAACCCTTAAGAGACGGAGTGCAGAAGGAATATACCTCAACATAATAAAGACTATACATGACGAGCCACAGTTAATATGTTCAATAGTGAAAGGTTTAAAGCTTTTCCTCTAAGATCAGCAGCATGGCTGCCCACCCCACTCTCACCACTCTTCTGGTACCAAAAGCCCTAGCTAGAGCCATTAGGTAAGATGAAGAAATTCATCCAGTAAAGTAGTAAGTAAAGAGAAGTAAAATAAAGAGAAGTAAAATAGCCCCTATTTGCAGATGATATGACTTTATATATAGAATATCCCAAGGAGTCAGTCAAAAAACTGTTGAAACGAATCCATAATCAGATTAAAGTTGCAGGATACAAAATCAATATATAGAAATGTTTTATTCCTTTACACTAATAATGAAATATCTGAAAAAGAAAATTTTACTCATTCTTAGTAGCATCAAAAACAATAAAATCTTAGTAAATTTAACCAGGGAAGTGAACGATCGGTACAATGTAAACTACAAGACTTTGCTGAAGGAAGTCAAAGAAGACACAAACAAATGGAAAGACAGCTCGTGTTTGTGGATTGGAAGAATGAGTATCATTAAATGTCCCTACTTCCCAAAGCCATCTATAGATGCAACTCAATCCTCATCAAAATACCAAAAGTACCCTTCACAGAAATAAAAGAAAAAACCCTCAAATGTATGTTTCAGTGATTTAACTATGATATGTGTAGCTTTAAATCACTTCATGTTGTTCTTGCTTGTTCGTTGAGCTTCATGGATGTGCAAATTAGTATTTTCCACCAAATTTGGGAAGATCTTGGTCATAAGTTCTTCAAAGATTCTTTTCTGCCATTTCCTCTCCTTCTTGCACTTATGTTGGCATGCTTGATATTTTCTCCAGGTTTCTGAGGCTATGCTCAGTTTTCTTTGTTCTTTGTCTTTCTGTTCTTTTCATTGTTTGTAATTCTTTTCTCTATTGATTTGTCTTCATGTTTCCTGATTCTTTCTTCTGTCAGATAAAATTTTTTTTTTGCCATTTCTCAAAAGAAATATTTCTTTGAGATGTAGTGACTCAACAAATAGGACTCAACAAATAGGACTTTTATTTTTTATTGATTTGTTTGTTAAATCTAGCGTCTGGGTCCATTCAGACAGTTTTATTTTTATTTTTTAAAAGATTTTTATTTATTTATTTTGACAGAGAGAGAGAGAGAGAGATCACAAGAAGGCAGAGAGGCAGGCAGACAGAGAGGGGAAGCAGGCTCCCTGCCGAGCAGAGAGCCCCATGCAATTCGGGGTTCCATCCCAGGACCCTGGGATCATGACCTGAGCTGAAGGCAGAGGCTTTAACCCACTGAGCCACCCAGGCGCCCGCAGACACAGTTTTCATTAATTGCTCTTTTTTCCTGCATGTGTATCATATTGTACTGTTTTTTGGCATATGGTACTTTTTTTTTGAAAACTGAACATTTTAGGATTCCGATCTTATCCTGGAAGTGGTTGTTCTGCTTTTTTGCTTTATTTTATGTTAATTTTTTTGTATAGTAACTTACTAGAACCAATTCTATGGAGTCTATCCCCAGCACTATGCACACTCCGATGTTACTACTCAGATATATTTTTTTAAATTCTTGTGTTCTATTTATGACAAGGCCAACATAGCTTATCAGTCAGTCAACAATAGGTTAGAAGTTGCGCTTAAAACACTTAAGCAGGTAATTTTTTCACTTTTCACCATCAAAAGTTTGGCAAATAATGAAAATTTACCTAACCAGAAGTTTCAGTTTACTTTCCTCAAGTTATTTATTTATATTGTGTTACGTTAGTCACCATACAGTATATCATTAGTTTTTGATGCAGTGTTCCAAGATTCATTGTTTATGTATAACACTCAGTCCTCCAAGAAATACGTGTCCTCCTTAATACCCACCATGAGGCTCACTCATCCCCCCAACCCCCTTCCCCCTAAAACCCTCAATTCGTTTCTCGGAGTCCCCAGTCTCTCATGGTTCACCTCCCCCTCCGATTTCCCCCCTTTCACTTTTCCTTTCCTTCTCCAAATGTTCTCCATGTTATTCCATATGTTCTACAAGTAAGTGAAACCATATGATAACTGACTTTCTCTGCTTGACTTATTTCACTCAGCATAATCTCCTCCAGTCCATGTTGATGCAAAAGTTGCATATTTATCCTCTTTGATGGCTGAGTAATATTTCATTGTGTATGTGGACCACATCTTCCTTATCTGTTTGTCTGTTGAAGGGCATCTCAGCTCTTCCCACAGTCTGGCTCTTGTGGACATGGCTGCTGTGAACACTGGGGTGCATATGGCCCTTCTTTTCACTGCATCTATATCCTTGGGGTAAATCCCCAGTATTGCAATTGCTGGGTCATAGGAAAGCTCTATTTTTAATTTTTTGAGGAATCTCCACACTGGTTTCAAAGTGGCTGCACAAACTTTCATTTCCCCCAACTGCAAGTTATTTATTTTAGGGAATCTCAATTATTCCTTTCTGGGAATTGACAACTTTTGCTTCATGGAATGTGTTACATTTTAACTTAGAGAACACTGTGAGGAAAAGGTTTTCTGAATAATTGCCAGGTCAAATTTCTATCATATTAAACACTTATTTTCTTAACAGTAAAATTGCTGTAATAAAAGAGATTAAAGCCTTCCTTGAATCAAATTTTTTTTATTTTTTTATTTTTTTCTCCCCAAATATGTTTATTTTAATTTTTCAGTGTTACAAGATTGATTGTTCATGCACCACACCCAGTGCTCCACGCAATACGTGCCCTTCTCAATACCTACCACCAGGCTCGCCCACTCCCCCCACCCCCTCCCCTCCAAAACCCTCAGTTTGAATCAAATTTTTATTTAATGAAAGGTGACAATAGGAAAGATGAAACCAAAGATGAACTCTAAAGTTCCTGAGAGTCATTCTAAGTGAGAGAGACAAGCTACCTTTCCTCGCTGAAGTGTTCAGAAGACGAGTGAGTGGAGATGCATTAGGAAGGGCCCGAGTCCTGTTCAAATCTGATAGTGTGCGTGCCATAACATCAACAAATGCCAGCGAGTGGTGATTTATCTGAGTGTATGTGAAGAGATGTTTGTTATTCAGGAAGAAATAACAACAGAAGAGAAGCAGCATCTAAGATCAATAATCCAAGTACATAGAGAGGGAATTTGAGTAAACCTTTGAATATTTATCCTTTAGGACCATTCTATTTGGAGGACAAACTGACTGGAGAGAGTGTGGAACCCCTGACAAAGAGGACACAAAACTACCTGAGGAGCCAGACCCAGGACCTCTCCTCGCTCTGTGATATCTTGATATGAAGACTTTGCAATCGTAACACAATGGAGGGGTTTAATGGCAGGTAAAGGGCGATTGGTAGTTAAGTGAGTATTACATCTGTATCAAGCATATAGTAGAATTTGGGAAAGTGACTAATCCCTTAAAATACATGTACTTTCTTCTTGCAGACATGGATTTCTTGCCTCAACTTCTCAATTGTTCACACTTTACACTTATTCTCCATTCTGTTCCATAAGAAACAACAAAGATTCAAAGATACCAATACTCATGCTATTGAAGAAGAAGCAACTCAATCCATTGTACTACTGATCTCTGGCCATTAGAGTATCATGACTGGGATGGCAAGTGAATACATGCCTATTTTCTGCTATAATTCAAAAGCAGAGACTTTGAACCCTACCCAGCATCTCTGAGTAGCACCAAGCTGCTTGAAGCATTTATCTGCCATTATTTATGGTAAATGCTGCAGTGCTTTTCACTAGACCTTTGGACAATCTACTGGTTAACATCAGCCTAATCCCTCCTCCTTAATAGGTTCTGATTCTGGGAGCTCTAATTGGTGAATCACTAAATCTCTTTGTGAAAAACTTAGTTTTTATCTGTGCCTTTCTCCTTCAGCAGCACACAATTATTCTTCTCACTTGCCTTTATATAAGAAGTTCATACTTCATTTCAAAGAACATTTAAGGTGAATAGCTTCATTTTTCTTTGGGGATGAAAAAATCTTCCCTTTTCCTTTCTAGGTTCTCTGGCTGGTCTAATAATTAAAATGACATAAGACAGATTCACAGAAGAAAAATGTAACTACATGTGTGTGGAAACCCACAAAAGCATGAAGAGTCAAAGACGGTCTGACAACTGAGTCTTATAAACCATCCTAAGCTAAGGAGAAGGGAGTGAAATGCTTCAGAAATCAAAGAGGAGGAAGACAATTCACAGGAAGATCAGGAGGGCACATATGTGGTAAACCATGCCATCAAATGTCTTTCTGATAGAAAAAATTACATGTGGCAGGAGCTCTATTCCTGGTGTAGCTTCCTATCTAAACTCTTTTTTTTTTCCTTTTTTTTTCTCTTTTTTTTCCTCCCCAAATATGTATCTAAACTCTTTTAAGCAGAAGGTAGGAAGCTGTTCTGAGTCTGCTGAGTCTTAATTGTTTTCAAATAAAAGATAATCCACATGCCTAATTGATACTGTTAGGGGTGACATACTCTCTGCTTCCTTTCCCTTGTCTGTACTGTACTAGTTATGCAGTTTTAGGTGTTTGTTGTTTTTCTTTTTTTTTTAAACATTTTTTAAAAGATTTTATTTATTTATTTGGGATAGAGACAGTGAGAGAGAGCATGAGAAGGGAGAAGGTCACAGGGAGAAGCAGACTCCCCATGGAGCTGGGAGCCTGATGTGGGACTCGATTCCAGGATTCCGGGATCATGACCTGAGCCGAAGGCAGTTGCTCAACCAACTGAGCCATCCAGGCGCCCCTTGTTTAAACAGTAGCCTAAAAATGTGCAAGCTATCAGCTCCTCTACAGGAAGCAAGAGTACACTGCCTTTCTTTTGCTTTGATTTCCAATAAACTGAGCCATTTTATGATCCCAAATATTTATTTAGATATATAAGAACATAAACTAAAAGAAGGATTTAATTCACCATGATAGTAGTAATCATACTAGGATCTAATGTAAGTAGAATATAAGATGGTGGAATTCTGTTTACTTCATAAGAAGGTCAAGATGTTCGTTATTGTCTTGATCCCAAGACATGGAACTGGCTACTGTTGGGAAACCAATGCTTCTCTATAATGGCAGTTAATATTAGAGCCCAATGGATATGGAGTTTCAAAGTAGGTTGTTTCTTTGAACACTGAGGATGGCAAAGATGAGAAGCCTTAAATAACTCTAGTGACAGAATAACTTGTCTCCTCTCTCTTCCTCTATCCTTCCCTGCCTGGTCCCCCATTTCTTCCCTGCTGTGAATTCATGTTGATGGTTCCAACTAATTTGCAGCTTTTCCACCTCTCCTTTGTAAAGAGAAGCTCTCAATCCTCCATTTTCTAGTAATAGTGTGACTGTCAAAATATATTGTGAATATTTCTTATTTCCCTTTGTCTTACAATGACCCTTTCTGGGGCATCCTGGAATTGCTTTCAAATTGTGTGAATCTGAAGCTCTCATTTTCTCAGCTGCTCCTATGTCCAACTACTTTGGGAAACAGAGAAAAGACACTTGAGAGTCATCTGGAAGAACCCCCAAGTCAACGGTAACTTCAGGGTTCACAGCATCAAAGTAGATTATCTTCCATATGGTCAGTGAGGGATAACAATGAAAGGCAAAAATAATGAAAGGCAAAATATATACCAAATACATACCAAAATGATAACTCGTGAGGCTGGGTTTGCACTTTCTGTGTATCGATCATTATTGAGTGTTTCTCTCAGACTTCTACTTTGTGCTTTTGTTCATGTTGTCATTATGGACAACTGAATTGCGCACATGCAGTTTGTTCAGGCTTCCTAGAAGACAGTCGGTAACTCATGCCTGGACTTCCCCAAGTATTCTAAACATGTTGTGTGTTAAGAAATAAAACAAAATTTAAAGTTACCAAAGAGATCATGAGTAGATAACTCCCACCCAGAAAGTATATAAAGAAAAGCTTGTAGAAACCAGCTAAAAGCTAACACATTGTACTTAGTTACAGGTGGAAAAAAGCCCAGGTGATGCAGGAGTGGTGGGAGACAAGTGTTTCTGAAGCCTGTTCAAGCCCAACTTGTATGTTCATTCATGTGTGTGTGTGTCTACATATATGTATGTATGCTTTCTGATTAAAGTATCTTTTCTGTAACTACAAACATTATTATGATTTTTTAAATTTTATTTTTTATTTATTTGACAGAGGTAGAGAGAGAGAGAGCACAAGCAGGGGGAGCAGCAGGCAGAGGCAGAGGGAGAAGCAGGCTCCTCACTGAAGAAGGATCCCGATGTAGGGCTTGATCCCAGGACCCTGGGATCATCACTGGAGATAAAGGCAGCCACTTAACCAACTGAGCCGCCCAGGCGCCCCTACAAAAATTATTTTTAAACCATTTTCCCTGTAGCTATAAAAATGGAGTGCACACACACATAAATCTAACCTCCAGCCCATGAACAACTGGCTCTTTGCATTGGACCAAACTCCACACATCCGGAATCCAGGACAGTAGATTCAGAGCCTGCCAGTTTTCAGTGCTTGGGAAGAAAACAAGATACCAATTTCTTCTCTGAGTGTATGACCAACCGCTGCAGATACAGAAGGGAAGAGATCATAAAACTTTACTGAATTTCTTTCAAATCATTTTGTCTTTCTTTTGCAGGTGACTCAAGTGTGGAAAACATGGAGAGATTTTTATGCAAACTTAAGGGATTTTTTTTGATCGTTCATCAGTTGATATTGGCTCTATAGAAAATTTAGATGATTTGGAAGTTAGAGAAGATGATATTTTCATAACCACATACCCCAAATCTGGTGAGTTCTGTATTATATTAGTTAATCTAAGAAATAAAATGATACTTTTATAATGTGGGAACTCTGTCTTTTTAGTAGTTTTCTATAGGGACATACTTAATCTATTGGGAATTATAGTGTCAACTGAATTTAAAATCCTATGAAATGAGTCTTTTACAATGTAGCTAGCAGTTATTTTTTTTAAAGATTATTTATTTATTTATTTGTCAGAGAGAGAGTGAGAGAGCACAAGCAGGGAGAGCAGCAGGCAGAGGGAGAAGCAGGCTTCCTGCTGATTGGGGGTCCAATGCAGGACTTGATCCTATGGGATCTTAACCTGATCCGAAGGCAGACGCTCAACCGACGGAGCCACCCAGGTGTCCATAGAAGTTATTTTGATGTGGACAAGGAAATGTAAAAAATCCTGAAGTAGCTATTTTGAAGACACCCTATCAAACACTAAATTGCCAAAGTGGGTTTGGAAAAGATGCAGAACTATTTACTATTTAGGCAGCTACTTTGGACGTAGAGTTGAAGTTGTATTTAATAACCAAGTACATGAGAAGGAGGAAAATTACTTATACTAATTATAATGTGTATTAATCCCCAACTATTTGGGTCCTCTTTTGCTATAGTGCTCAGATCAGACTGAAACATATAGACATGTGTATAATGCATATATTCACATATATGTATGTATTATACATGCATGGCTATTCACAGCTTTTGCTTATGTTTAATTGGGTTTTATTATATTTGCTATTGTGTTGTATGAGCTCTTGATATATATATACATATATTTATAATATATATACATATTTTATTTATTTATTTATTTATTTATTTATTTATTTATTTATTTATTTATTTATTTTAACAGAGAGAGAACACAAGCAGGCAGAGAAGCAGGCAGGGGCAGAGAGAGGAGCAGGCTCCCTGCCGAGCAAGGAGCCCGATGTGGGACTCGATCCCAGGACGCTGGGACCACGACCCAAGCCGAAAGCAGCTGCTCAACCTACTGAGCCACCCAGGCGTCCCTATATATACATATATTTAAAGATTTTATTTATTTATCAGAGAGAGAGAGCACAAGCAGGGGAAATGGCAAGTGGAGGGAGAAACAGGCTTCTTGTTGAGCAAGGAGCCCTATGTGGGGCTCGATCCCAGGACCATGACCTGATCCAAAGATGGACTCTTAACTGACTGAGCCACACAGGCATCCTGAGTTTTTGATATATTTTTATATTAACCTCCTTTTTTTTTAAAAGATTTTATTTATTTATTTGACAGAGAGAGAGAAAGAGATGACAAGTAGGCAGAGAGGCAGGCAGAGAGAGAGAGGGAAGCAGGCTCACCGCTGAGGAGAAAGCCCGATGCGGGGCTTGATCCCAGGACCCTGAGATCATGACCTGAGCCGAAGACAGAGGCCCCAACCCACTGAACCACCCAGGCGCCCCTATTAACCCCTTTTTTGATAAATGATTTACAAATATATTTCCCTTTAAATAGGCTGTCTTTCCATTTTGTTGATAATTTTCTTTGCTTTAAGAAAATTTTTTGAGTTATACCTTTTAATATGTATTAGAAAAATATATAATTAGCACATCAAATCTGTGGTTTCACAGCTATCACTACTTAGGATGAAACAGAAGTTGATACCAATGTTACACCTGAGACAACCTCAAGAAAAATATTGAGTAAACAGTACAAGAGGGCAATTTAGAAGTCTATTTAAAACAAAATATATAAATAGCCTATGGCTCTGTATTGAACTTCAGGTAAACAACCCTTGGTAAACACACACACACACACACACACACACACACACACACACACACACACACAATGTTCCTGTGTTGTATTTCATAATAGCAAAAGCCAAAAACTGTCTTAACTACTTATCACAAAAGAAATGGTTAAGGTGTGATAGTCATACGATGACACTCTTTTCGGCAGTTGCAAAGGATGAGTTGAACCTGTATTTAGCAAAAACAACATGTATAGATCTCAAAAACAATGTTAAGTGAAGAAAGCAAATTGCAGAACAACTCAATATACCATTTGTATTAAATACACCAGAACAGTTTCCGTGAACCCCTATATATCAAAGTCTTAAAAGTCTAGCGTACATAACAGCAGTTTGAGCGGGACAGCCAGAGTAAAAGGGGCTAGCTCCACTTATCCATCCACGTCCTAGAGAAAGGATTCACGCGACACTTGAGTAATTAGAACTGACTGAACACCTACAAGACGAGAATGCAGTCACCAATCAGGACGAGGTGGTGCTCCGACAGTGTATGCGAAAGAGCAAATGCTGACCTCGTGGCGGCAGGCTGTGCGTCCTCTGCTCGGTCCCTGCAGCTGACACAGTTAGTTCCCAGAGGGAACTTCACACATTCAGCCAGGATGTGGCCCAGGCTACCTGTCCCCTCCTTCCCCACAACCCAGGTTGGGGCCCAGGCACCTGGATACCATACAGGACTGAAGCTAGAGGCTTCCTTACGCCCTTCACTAACCAGGTAAATCCCATTGGTGCTCTGGAACTTTCTCGATAACCATGGCATTGAGCATCTCCCAGATTTGGAGGCTCCTTCCGTCCCCAACAATTGGGATCGAGCTCTCAGGGGTGTAGGTATGAGAAAGCTTGTATTCTGATGGGTCAGCACATACTGGGCTCCAAGCATGGATAGGGCCCGCAGCGAGGAGATTGACAGCATGAAATCCTGTGGGGGAGGTCATATTGTGAGCTCCATTTTTACAGATGAGGCAACAGAGGCACAGAAAGGTCAAAAGATTGCTTGCCCAACATCAAACTAGCAAGTGATTTAAAAAAAGGGACTAGAAACCACAGCTGTTTGTCCTTAGACCCCAGGCTCTGCTCCTCGTGCTCAACCCAATCTCCCAGTCTGTCAAGGTTCAGCTCAGGAAGCCTGGAGGTGATCCTCCTCTTCTGTTATCCAAAGTATGTACAAATATGATTCTGCTGACCATAGGAAACAATGAACCCCAGCATCTCCCCAGTAGGAGGGTAGAGATCGAGTCTGATTTAGCTCTGAATTTCTAGAAAAAGCCTGACAAATAGAGGGTACTCAGTATATGCCTGATGAATAACAAATAAATGAAAACACGAAGAGTGAATGAGGGCAGTTTCACCTGACTGATTCCGATGAGTTCCTAAATACCTCTGCCCAGCCCTGGGGCACTGTCATGAGAGCTTTCTTGAAATCAGATTCAGCCTAGGCTCCTTCTAAAATGGGTCCCCAATATCTTTCTTATTTGGCAAACACATTCCTATATGCACACGTGGAAACATTTATACACACATACATACCCACATACAAGCAAGATGCAAGGGGCCCAAGGGTCCGATGATTATGGGTGATGGGGGGGAGGTCTGGGGGAGGGGATGGGGGAGAATGGACAGATGGCCCCGTTCAGCTCAGTTCAGCTCAGCACCTCCTTCCAAAGGCCTGGGGCTCCTTGTAGCTGAGGAACTTTTGCTCCAGATCTAATATCACCTCTGTTCCACTTGGTACTTGACAGCAGTGCCTGAATCCCATGACTATACCCAATAGGGACAAGAGGTAGGAAAAGGTTGGGGCTAAATTTCTAGAGATTGGGAGAGAGGCAGCTTAGGGATCCAGACAGGACAGGAGGGCAGAATTATTGCTACTGCTCATTGGGGTTGGGGGTGGCACCTGGGTACTTGGTGAGGTACAAGGTCAGGACTTTGCTGTTCACATAGTTCCCTTGCTCAGGGTAGACTGCAGGGAGACTCTCAGCCTCCTTGAGAGAGATGACGATGGCCTGGAAGTGGCACATTCATTGCTCCTTGATGTAATCTGCCATCTTGCCCATGTTGGTGTTATCCAGGGAGCATCAGTCTCTTCCAGGATGATGAAGGGGGCTGGCTTGTTATTGTGGATGGCCATGAGAAAGGCCAGAACGGCCACCATTCTCTGCTCAACTGATAAGCGTCTGCCAGGAGCCACGCAGTTGCAGTTGGTGCCATCCCAGTGGGGCTCCTCAGGGTTCTCAGGGCCAGAAATGCCTG
>CM052802.1:40180332-40250217 GCA_028533885.1 Nasua narica | reverse complement strand
TTAGGGAAATTCAAATCAAAACCACATTGAAATACCACCTTACACCAGTTAGAATGGCAAAAATAGTATGAATTTCAAAATAACTCTGATACTGAACTCTAAATCAGTATTTTCTTTTTATAGCTCAGCTAAATTCTCAAATATTTTGGAACATTAACCTTGAATAAGCCCAAAGTTAAAGACATTATAGCAAGTGGTTCAGTGCCCTGCATGTAGTTAAGTATTCAATGTTAGTTGATTGAAAAGATGTGAAATCACTCTGTCCATGGAAAGTTACTCCCTCTAAAAGAATAAAATACCTTTTGCAAGCTAATAATTAAAAATTTATTCTTCCTTTCAATTCTTTAGCTTGGAGAGGATGGCTAATAGCACAGAAACAATAAAATTTTTCCTTTTACAATCTCAATTAGTTTTTTCTTTTTTACTATGTGCCAGTGGCATCTAGCCTAAAAAAAAGATCCTCTTAGTAAATGATAACCAAGATGAATAAATGAATCTGCCTTTCAAATAATTTTGTGTAATTTCTGTAAAGGTCCTTACATTATAATTTCTTTTTATAAAAAGTATATATAATGTATTCGAAAAAGAAACTACTAAATAAATCATTTCACTCTAATTCCCAAAGAAAAATCTCTTATGATCTTTGTTCTCTGAACATTTCAACATCAAATATAAAAACCTGATATCCTAAATACATCCTCTGTTCATACACTAAAGATTTCCTTCTTTAGCAAAACTTAAATCTTTATTGTACCAAAAACTACTGCATATCCTTATCTTGTAGAATTATTATTTCAGCACATTAAGCTTTAAGTACACAATAAATACTGTTAAGTGTGGCTTAAAAAAATATAAAAGATCAAAAACAAAATTGGAAAATTTTTTTTTGTTTGCTTTTGCTATTGCCCTTGCAGAAACAGCTAAACATACCCCAAATTTAAAAGCATCATTGAAGAACATAATTGTGCATGTAGAAATATAGTGCAGAATAGTTTTCTTTTCCAAAACTAGTATTAATTTAATTTTGATAAAGTACTTACTCTAAAAGAGGTGGAAGTATTTCACAATTTAAAACAAAATCTCTGCATTCTGCGTTGTCACCAGCAATATTACCAAGTGCCCAAACAGCCTTAGAAAAATGAGAAAAAAATATTCTGTTACAGAATCTTAAATAAGATGCTCTCTCTTAAGAATGAGATTTTAGTACAGAATGAACAAATAGTTTCCAAGATGTTAAAAAAAAATGCTAGTAGGACAGTAGAGAAAGTTTAAAAGTACCACTTACTAATATTTTTAATCAACTGAAGGATAGGGTATTAACATTTTTTCATTACATACTAGTGAAATGTTTATTCTGTCCAACAAAGAGATAGTCTGTCTACTCCAAATCTACATGGAAAGACAAAATATATCAATTTAGTGAATTTTGCAATTACCTATACTAGAAGTTTGTTCCTATGCCAAGGACTCCACTCATTGGGAAGGGATTGATTTGTAAAAGAAGGGAAAGAGAGACAAAATATAGAGGAGTAAAGTAAAGCTACTATAAGAATTAGCTTGGATTGATCTCTGAAAATAAGTTTAGAATTAGTCCAGGTTCATTATAATTTTTTAAATAATTTAAGTAAAAGATCAAATTATTCACTTATTAAATTTCAATTAAATGACAAATTATGCAAATGCAAATTATCATTTCATTATATTCTCACTTCACATTTTTCAAATAAGTACAAAAGTAGACATAAGTTACTTTTTCAATTGGGAAAATTTTAACATTTAAAACGTGAGTTAGTACTTTTAACATATACTCTAGGCCCAAGTTTATTTTCTATTTTTTAAGAAAAATCTTTTATAAGACAGGCATCAATCAACTAAACCTTAGAGCCACCTTAAGAAAAATCTTTTGAAGTAATGACATTTTTCACCCTGTGACATCTAATACTGATGGAGAAATTAGTATGTATAACTTCTTTGGAGGTCAACTTTGAAATGTGTCATAAGAACTTGAAAAATTGTTCTTTTACCAGGGTTAAGTCATTTTTCCTAATGAAATAATCAAGACATACATACAGATTGATAAAGATGTTCATCATAATATTAGTAAGCTAGAAATAACTCTAATATATAATAACTGAGGAACAGATAAGAAATTATGGTTCATACCTGACTAGATAATGAGTAATCAGGAAAATTTTTTTGGAAGAATAATTAATGCCATTAGAAAAGGCTACCAATATCAATTATGTGGGGGGAAAACAACCTGTGTGTGTGTGTGTGTGTGTGTGTGCACGTGTATATACATATGTATGTGTACATATATATAAAAGTAAACAGATGAATGGATGGTATATCAATAGATCAATTTGCCATAAAAGTTCAAAATAAAAATACCAAAACATTTTATTTTCTTTCATTGCTACAAAGTATATGTTATTAAATTTTCCCTCTTGTAAAAACTATGAGAATTTATCATGTATTTAAAAAGTTACATTAAAAATAATATTGCATGGAGCACTAGGTGTGGTGCATGAACAATTAATCTTGTAACACTGAAAAAATAAACATATTTGGGGAAAAAAAATTATGTGGTATTTTAAAAAGAAACAACAAAATAATCTATGTACACGCAAAAAATAAGGAGTCAGACCAGCCCAGGTTTAAAACTTAGTTCAGCCATTCACTGTGACTTTCGGTAAATTACTAACTTTTCTGACTCTCAGTATGCTTTTTTATATATGGAAATAGTAATTTCTGATATCTGATATCACACTTAAAAGGAACCCAGAATTATACCTGAGAAAGTGCATTCTGGCTTTCTTCTAATTTGACACTGAAGAGAAATTACTATATTTTAACAAATGCAATGCACATGCAAATCTCAAGAGAACATTAAAATCTAATAAACATAACCATTCAAATTAGAAACATACCTGCTCTTGCACATCTTCATGCTCTGAATTAAGAAGTTTTATAAAAATTGGAACAGCCCCAGTTTCAATCACTACCTTGGTATGCAGAAAAGTTCCAGATGCTATGTTAGTTAATGCCCATGCAGCTTCAAACTAAGGAAAAACAAAGATAGAATAAATGAAAGCACCAAAGAAATGTCAGAAAGTAAGGGAAGAAGAGAGGGAGTAAAGAGTTAGCTGGACAAGGGACGCCTGGGTGGTGCAGTTGGTTGGGCAACTGCCTTTGGCTCAGGTCATGATCCCGGCGTCTTGGGATCGAGTCCCGCATTGGGCTCCTTGCTCCGCAGGGAGCCTGCTCCTCTCTCTGCTTCTGCCTGCCTCTCTGCCTGCTTGTGTTCTCTCTCTGTTAAATGAATAAATAAAATCTTTAAAAAAAAAAAAAAAGAGTTAGCTGGACAACCCTTAAAGATTGATTTATGATTAATAAGATTAATCAGATTTCATAAATAAAAACCCTTAGTTTGGAAAAATAAAACTGAGAAGAATATAATGAAAAATTTCAAAATCATGAACAATTAGTGGACACATCTGAAATTATATTTCACAGAGCTCCTAATGCTTAGTATTTAGAAAGCTAGGAGTCCTAAAGCAAGCAGTTTAAAAATAAATGAGACACTACTTAATAGAGCAACAGTACATTTATGCAACTTATAATCCTAAAAGGTACTTTTGTTTCCTTAGGGATGGATCACCTAGTTCCAACCTCCACATTAAAGAAACTAAGAAGGGGCACCTGGGTGGCTCAGTGGGTTGAAGCCTCTGCCTTCGGCTCGGGTCATGATCTCGGGGTCCTGGGATGGAGCCCTGCATCGGGCTCTCTGCTCGGCGGGGAGCCTGCTTCCCCCTCTCTCTCTGCCTGCCTCTCTGCCTACTTGTGATCTCTCTCTGTCAAATAAATAAATAAAATCTTTAAAAAAAAAAAAAGCAAAGTGGTGAATTCACAAGTTGACAAAACAGATAATTAACAATAAAAGGAGTGATATGAATAAGTGGGGAATTGCAGCAACCTAGAGAGCACGGCTATCATTTTTTCTAAAAAGAAGGGGAAAAAAGTAACTTTCTAAAAGGGGGGAGGCACAACTCCTATTTAGCCCACTAGATCTTTACTGTGTGGCAGCAACACCAACTCTTCTAATTTGTCAAAAGAAGCCAAAAATCCAGATTTTCGTTATGAAATTCTCCAATATTTTAAAGGCCAATATCTAATTCACACTTTTAAAACATATGCAGGACAAACAAAACTTGTTTGTAGGCCAATATGGCCTGTAGGCCCCCAGTTGAAGACCTCTTCGACAGACCAATAATCTGAACTAGCCTATATTGTATAAACTTGGGCAACATGGCAAAGCTATAGCTATCCCAAGACCATACTGTTGAATCTCATTAAGTTTTAACTACAGTGTTTAATAAATGTGAAAGTCCTGATGTTCTTCTTGAATGCTCTATACTTTCTGCACATGCTGCTCTCACAACCTGGTATTTTCTTTTTTTCAGGTTCACCCTGAAAAGGTTCATCCTCACAACTAGCCACACAATATTACATTTGTGAAGTCTTCAACTTTCCCTACACAGATGAATTATTACACTGCCTGTGCTCCTAAAGCACTTCATTTATAGTTCTGTTATAGCGCTAAGCATACTACAGCACCACAGGCCTGTTTACATGTTTGTTTTCCCCAACAAACTATGAAGAATTTCTGCAGAGAGACAATATTTTAATTTTGTAATACAATCCCTTACACACAATACATGGCTACAACTAACACTCAATTTTATTTATTTGTATTTACTCATTTCCTCTTTCATTCATTTAGAATTAAAAAACCAAATTATTGGGGTGCCTGGGTGGCTCAGTCGTTAAGCGTCTGCCTTCGGTTCAGGTCATGATCCCGGAGTCCTGGGATCGAGCCCCACATCGGGCTCCCTGCTTGGCGGGAAGCCTACTTCTCCCTCTCCCACTCCCCCTGCTTGTGTTTCTTCTCTCGCTGTGTCTCTCTGTCAAATAAATAAAATCTTTAAAAAAAAAAAAAAAAAGCCAAATAATTAAGTATCAAGAGGCTTGGGTTTTAGTCTGGACTTGGGGATTAAATCGAAAGCAAACGGACTAAAAGTCATGACCTGTAGTCCTTACAGAGCTAACACCTAAAGATTTTGAAAACTAATGGACAGTATTACTATACATGACACAAAGTAGGTTTTTCCTCAGACATCCTTAATTGTAAACACTCTCAAAATTTTTCAGCATAAAAATCATGATAGGTAATATTCATGTCAACACATTCCTTTGCTTCTTATCTAAAATGTGAGGAGCTTTCCCAAATTACCCAGGTAAGTGGAACACGACTCTAAGTTGTAATTTCAACAACTATTACTCAATACCAGTAACAATCTTCCATTACTCACAATAGCACTGGTAAACTAGGTGCAGGTTTTGTGCAATTCCTGGTAGATGTATTCCACATTGTATTCCTACTTAAGAATATATATAGCAATGAAATCAGGAAAAGCAATCTTCCTTAAAAAAACAGTAAAATATTTGCAAAATTCAGTAATTTGCTATTAGCAGCATATTATTTGGAAGACATTCACTACAGTATAGCTGAGAAGCAATGCTCATTTGGACAAACCTAACTTTGCTCACATTTTAGTTGATTTTATTGATTTCGGTTTTTTTTGTTTAAAGACTAGTCAATCAGATAAAAATGTTTTAAAAGGTAAAAGTTTTTATACCAAAGAGTTACAACTCTAATTAGCTAAAAGCCAAAAAAATTTACCCATTAACATTTTAATTTGAGGTTTTCTAAAATGAAAAAGTTATTAAAGGTTGACAACTATGAAATTTTTATTAACATTATGAATGATTTTATATAGTTTTCCCAAAATTGTTTTAATGAAATAACAGTCCCTAGAAAAAACTAGCATTGCAAACATGACTAAGGCAAGACAGGTTGTACTACCTTTTCCTCTAATTGCCAAGTATTTCCCAAATGCTTACAATATATTTAGTATTGTAGAAGTCCACTAGAAACTTTCATCATATGTTATTTCTGGAAAGAGATTAAGAAAGAAAACTTTAGAACTCACCTGTAAAGTACAATTTTCATTTCTTTCAAGAAATTTCACAAATCTCTGTACAACTCCTGGTTTCTGTATAACCTGATCAATTGGTGGATTAGGTTCTAAAAATTAAATAAAGAATTAAGTTATTACATAGGCCCAGAAAGATAATAACCTGGTCCCTGTGTCAATTAACTGGATGCACAAAATAACTCTTTCTTAAGTTTCACTGACCAAGTTTAAAAGCCTTAGGTGGATTTAACTGAAGTAAACAAATGTTCACAAAATTGCAATGTTTACTGGAAAGCAAATTCTTTTTCATTAATCATAGTAAGAAAAATTTTAAAATATTTCCTACACAAATATTTAATATTTTAAGTTGAAGGCTATTCAGAAGGTCATTTTCACAACATGGAGTATTTCAGCCTAATACTCAAAACACCAAATTATAATATTCCCCCTAATCCTTTACAAGCATATTCCATTTTTCAGGGGTGTCTCCTTCCCTATCAACCATTATCTAATGCTTCTCAACTAAATGATATTCTCTTCTGTCAGGGTATCATTCATTATTCACAGAAATGCTACTGGACTATGTAGGATTCTTCATAAATTTTCATGAAATGCAAAGGGCTTTTGAGAATCATAAAATCTCTAGGAAATTTTAAAACAAAGATATATATAAAACCAAAACCAAGATATTTCAGCTACTGACAATCTAAGTATCAGTAACTCTTCCTTCTCCCTTGGCTTCAACAAAAAGTATGCTCTTGTGGTTCTCTAAGAACTTCTCTGTCAATGTTCCCTATTTATATAACTAAAAGGACAAAAAAAGACCTCCTTTAGGGTTCCCTGGATGGCTCAGTCAGTAAAGCATGTGACTCCTGATCTCAGTGTTGTGAGTTCAAGCCCTACATTGGGTATGGAGCCTACTTAAAATAAATACACTTTATAAAAAAACAGATCTTACTTACAAGTATATTTTAAAGAAAAATTAAGACCTACTGACTTACTGACAATGAAAATGTCTTAAAATAAAAAATAAAACTCTCAGAATCTTTTAATATCAAATAAGCATATTGAAAATAATTCTTGCCTTTAGAAAGCAGCTTTCTAAATTTCTGTGTTGCCGTTAGCTGCTGATCAGCATTGTTAGAAAAAATCATCTGAACCATATCTGTGGTGATAACTTCCTCCTAAAAACAGAAAATATAACTTATCACTTAAATATTTTGCATGAATAACTTGCTATATCCACTATCTCTGAAATACTATTGAAGTATACTTTGAAATACATTTTTGCAATATCTACCTCTGGAATGGGTACAGTGGAACTGATATCCGGATCCTGGATAGGACTTTCTAGCATAGATTCATCATTTCTGGGCAAAGAAACATTTCTGCGTTTGAACAACTGTAATAAAGAGAAATTATTTTATACACCAGGCTTTTCATAAAACACTTAATTCCCATAGAATTATATTTTTCATTTATGTGAACAAAACAAATGGATCATTTAAAATTCTAAATGCTTAGTAATTCTCAATCACTATACCATGAAGATCTAAATTATCTTTGAGAAGTTAAACTCTCCTGGCTTGGTTAGTTCTTCCAGCAGACCACTTTGGGTCAATTTTTAATCTTGGGTCTTTTACCAATGACTGGTCCCATAAGTACAGTACACATTTACTTTTTATAACATTTGATAAAGCATACATGCTCACACTGGTATATGAGATGTCAAAGAATTTTCAAATAAAATCTTAATAAAAAAGCAAATTAGTTACATGGGAGAAATATTGTGGTATATTAACAAACACGTAACAGATTAATAAGAAATAGAGAACAATTCTGAGGAAATAGGGCCCTATCCTTTTTATTTCAGGAATGAATAAAAACTTAAAAAAAAGGAGGAATGAGGCATAGTGACATCACTGAGGGGGATTTATGCATACATTTCCTATATCAAAATAGAGAAGAAAAAAAATCTAGTATATTCTTTTTGATAGCTAAAGAAATACTGCTCTTATTCAACCAGTATACAATTCCTTGTAATCATTCATTCAACAGATTTTTTTTTTGAGTCCTTACTGTAATAAAGTAGGGAGTGTGCTAGATACTATAGATAGTGAAAGGACAAATCATATTTCTAAAATAGGCCTTTCTCTACTTTCATCATTGCTAGTCCTTTCTACACATTAGTTTTTAATTCATGCGTGTGAGCACTATACCCTCTTAATTATAAATACTTTTAAATTTAAGTGCATCTTGGAATGAAAAATGTTGAGATGCACTCTTTAAGAGGATTTTTCTATTCCTTATGTCACACATACAAAGTTTAAAACAGAAGGCTAAGACAGCTAGCTGGCTAATGAGACTAGAAGGAACAGTATGAGTAGCATAGGAAGAAGACTGTAATTAACTTAGGAGCAAGAACTATGAAAACCACAAAGCAACGAATGAATAGAATTTGTTTTGGGGGGGGTGGGCAAATTTTACAGTGATAAATGAAAGTGATCTAAAAAGGCTTAAGAGTAAAAACTTCTTAACACTGGGATAAAACACGATTAAGATAAAAGGCTTATCAATAAAACAGAAAAGCTGTTCCTCTCAGTGATTAAAAACAGCAAGGGATTCTGATTCATGAATTATTCCTGGAGTCTAATAAAGAATAGATTTATTTATATTCAATTTCCTAAAAATACTTTTCATTTTAAATTATCTAAAAATAAGCAATAATAATGTAACTTCTAAAATCTATGTAATGATGTTTCTGTGTTAAACAGATTTAAATATTTTATTTTATTTTTTTTTTAAAGATTTTATTTATTTATTTGAGATAGAGACAGCGAGAGAGAGCATGAGAGGGGAGAAGGTCAGAGGGAGAAGCAGACTCCCCATGGAGCTGGGAGCCCGATGTGGGACTCGATCCCCGGACTCTGGGATCATGACCTGAGCTGAAGGGAGTTGCTCAACCAACTGAGCCACCCAGGCGCCCCCAGATTTAAATATTTTAAAACACCCACCTGCTCTTCCCTTTTTTGTTTTCGAAGCTGTATTCCTTCTTCTTCTCTTCGTCTACGCATTTCTTGGGGATTTAGGGCTTTATTCTTGTAACTTTTCATTCTATAGTTATCTTTCCCTGGACTAGCCATTGCATCTTAAGGTTAGGAAAGAAGAAAACAGATACTGATAATTTTTCAAAACAACATGAGATGTTTACTAGGAAAACTAAGTTCATGTTTACTGCTTAAATTGACAAAATCGATTTCTGAAAACTATGTACAAAGAATATATTCCCTCATTCCCACATCAATATTGGAGCAAAGTAACCAAATATTTTTGAACTAAACTATCAAACAAATAATAGATTTTGGTCTAAACACAGATGAAGTCATTATCCTAACTTCACTGATTTTAAGATGCACTCTCCAATGCCTGCTGTTTTAACCTTTCTAAAGTGGGATGCATCTTAAAATTACTGTCCGCTAGGATATAATCAATTATGAAATAGTTGGGTAAAAAACTTTTAAATTACAGCTCCTGGCAAAATCAAAAGACAGCCAGAGTGAGTGAAGTATCTCATTTTCAATAGAATATATTATTAGGCTTCAATAAGCATTCTTCAAATATTTTTGGGGGTCTGGCTTCTTTCATTTACTTAATGTGCTGTCTTCAGAACTAAGGTTGCATAGCTCATGACTTCAGTCATGATTGCAATACTAATATGCAACGCTAAGGTATAAATTACTTCTTTTTAAATACTGAAATACTTGTATACTTTATTTTTAGGTAGTTTTATTATAAATGTATTTGAAAACATTAACATTTATGTAAACATATTCTTACAAGTATATTTATAATATTTTATATAACATTTTACATTTAAAATAATAATTTTACTTTTAGAAACCAGAGAGAATGTTATGATCAATTAACACTTATGAAGTAAACAGAAGGAAAAGGAAAGGCTGGCATTTATCTGCCATCTCTGATGTTGAAGATAGATTAATGAACTGATAAATTATACTGTAAGTAGTAAAGTACACTAAAACATATGCATTAAATCCTGTGAGAGCACAGAAGACATAGCAACTAACTGTTAGATCTGAAAGAGATCTTAAAAGAGCAAGAATTTGTCAGGGAAGAGGATGAAAAGGAAAAATCAGGAAGAAACAAGCATCTCAAGCAGAGGGAATATATGCCAAGGCAAAGGGTTCTTGCAGGAGACTGGCATAAACACAAAATGGTAAGAGATTAAGTGTGCCTAAGTAAGATTTGTGGGAGAAAAGGTAGGAGATAAAGCTAGAAAGGTAACTAAGAACACATATGGTTCCTGCAATGAGGTTGAGAAATTTGGACATGATCCGAAGTAACAATTAAAAAAATTAAAGAGAAGACTGTTTCAAACTTTGATGATGAAGATCTGAACTCAATTAGCAGCTCCACTGGAAATATAGAAGACTGGTTCATTTCAGAAACATTGCAGAAACTGATTTAATAAGAATTAGAGACCAAAAAAATGTAAGGAATATGTGGTGAAGAAGAAAAAGGAGTTTAGGATGACTCCATGGTTTTTAGCTTGATCTATTTTAGTAAAGCAACAAAATAAGCCAAGACAGGGAATAAAAATGGAGTATCAGAGTCATGGTTTTGTTTGGTTGCCTGCTTGTTTTTGAGATGAAAACAATGAATTGTTTTATTTTTGAATTTTTTAAAGATTTTATTTATTTGTCAGAGGGAGAGGGAAAGAGAGAGAGAGAGCAACAGGCAGAGGGAGAAGCAGGCTCCCCACTGAGCAAGGAGCCGGACGCAGGACCTAATCCTAGGACCCTGGGATCTTGACCTGAGCCAAAGGCAGATGTTTAACCGACTGAGCCACCTAGGCGTCCCTATTTTTCAATTTATATTTAAATTATATACAGAAAAAAAATCACTCTTTTGGTATAAAGTTCTATGAATGTGACAAATGCACAGGCAAAAAGCTATCACAATCAAGATACAACTCCTTTACCCCTAAAATACCTGGTCATGCTGCTCCTACTAACCCCTCTCCCACCACCCTTTATACCTGGTAACCACTGATTGGTTCTCTATCTTCATAGCTCTGACTTTTCCTGAATTTCACATAAGTGAAATAATAACAGTATATAAGTAGGCTTCTTTTATTTAGCATAGTGTTATTTGTGAGATCCATACTGTTGGCACATATCGATAATTTATTCCTTCTTATTGTTCAGTAGTATTCTACTGCATAGATATGCCACAGTTTATCCATTCATTAGTTGAAGGACATTCAGGTTGTTTCTAGTTTAGTGCAGTTATGAATAAACCTGTTGTAAAGATTCATGGACAGGTTTTTGTGTAAATATAAGTTTTCATTTGTCTCCAGTAAATATTTAGAATTAGGACTGATGGATAATACAGCAAGCGTATGTTTCACATTTTAGAAGAAACTGCCAAACTGCAAAGTATTCCATCAGCAATGTATAAGACTTCCTGTTGCTCTATGCTCTGCCTACACTTGGTATTGTCAGATTTTGTTGGTATTGTCAGATTAGAATTGTTGCCATTCTAATAAATGTATAGTATCTTTCATTTTAAATGTTATATTTAAATAATACTTAGGGCACATACAGGAGATTAAGACCTATAGATGGTTAAAAATATGGGTCAAGGGACACCTGGGTGGCTCAGTCAGTTAAGCTTCTGCCTTTGGCTGGGGTCATGATCTCAGAGTCCTAGGATGAAGCCCCACTTCTGGCTCTCTGCTCAGCGGGTAGCCTGCTTCTCCTCTCCCTCTGCCTGCAACTCCCCCTGCTAGTGCTCTCTCTGTCAAGTAAAATAAATAAAATCTTGAAACAAACAAACAAAAAAAGTATGGGTCAAAACTCAGGAAGAGTCCTAATTGATCATTCAAGATCGTGCAGAGCTATAAAAGAAAGATGGCCAAGGAAGAAATTTTGAGAATGTTTGTTTACATTTGGGAAAAGGAAAGAGCAAAGGAAACCAAAAAGAAATAGGTCAGAGAATCAGAAGAGTCATGAAAGAGAAAGGAATTCAAAAGACAAGGAGTATTTCATTTGTAATAGCACTAAAAATAAGTCACTCAATTTATTCATTCACTGATTCACCCAGCAAATTTAAATGCCTACAATAAGCCAAGTACCACATGAGGCATAAGATTTGATAATTAGGTCACTGGTAAAGATAAGAAGAAAAATTAGTGGTAGTGCTAAAAGTAGAATGGAATAGGCTGAACACTTCAGAATGATTTAAAAAGTACTTTGCACTTTTGAACCTAACACATGTACCTTCTAGCAATTAAATATATTTATAATCAACCAAAATCCTTCCTTAAAGTATTTAATGAATTGATTTCAACAATACTGTGTAGACCTACAAATACTTATCATTAGAAACAGCTTAATCTAACTTTATTAATAATAACAATGTTAAGCATTATTCCCTAAGTATTTCATACATAAAAATTCTGACTCATTAATAACAGCTTAGGCTCTGGGTAGGGAATAACAGAGATGAGTTCATTGCAGAGCAAACTGGGCTTCAACATTAGTTGTTGAATTATGTTCAGTAAGTATAAACTATTTTAGCACAATGAAATGTTGACAGCAATAAACCTCTTAATACTTACCACCTACATTAGGCTTTTCCAGGACATTGGCCTCTAACCATTTTTTGTGTTTGTTTGTTTTTGTTTGTTTGTTTACAGATTTTATTCATTTATTTGACAGAGGAGAGACAGTGGGAGAGGGAACAGAAGCAAGGGGAGTGGGAGGAGAAGCAGGCTTCCTGCCAAGCAAGGAGCCAGGATGCAGGGATCTATCTCAGGACTCTGGGATCATGACCCAAGCCAAAGGCAGGAGCTTAAGGACTGAGCCACCCAAGTGCTCCTCTCTAACCGTTTTTGATCACACATCCTCAGGTATGCAAAATATATTTGTGCATTCATCCTCAATATTTATTTATATATAAGTATTACTAGCCTAATAATCTATCCCATTATAAAATTAAAGGAGGGCACATGTTGTGATGAGCACTGAGTGTTATACGTAACTAATGAATCATTGAACACTACATTAAAACCTAATGATGTACTGTAATCTGGCTAACTGAACAAAATATTAATTAATAGAAAATTTTTAGAAAGGAATAGTTTTAAAAGGTAAAGAAACAAGTTCTAATATTTTTTCCCCATATCTGATTCAATTACCTGTGCCTCCACAACCTATACACTGGATACTACTTCTAAGACCATTAATTTAGGTGACCACATTAAAACCTTTAATATAAATATGTTAACCAAACAAAATCTACCCCCAACAACTCATATATCATTTGTGCCTTTTTCTGACCTAGTACTAACTTTTTTTTTTTTGTATTTTTTTTTTTACTTTCTAGTACTAACTTCTTATTTAACACCTACAATCTTCACTGCAGTTCCTTTAAAGGGGACATAAAGTCCAAGAAAAATCATCTCTGACCCATCTGTCTGACCCAACAGGATTGTTCCTTTTTCTGGAAAATAACTTTAAAGACTGTATTTCAAAGGTTGCTATCTCATTTATTTTAAATATAAGAAATGCTATTCAGATACTCTGAATCCCCAACAGAGGGATTTATTTTTATTATTATTATTTTTTTTTGTCAGTCATAAGCTTATTTTTCACTCAGCTCTTTAAAAACTGTTTTGAGGTTTGGAAAGTAACTAGAATTTGAACTTTTTCTAGTACCTAATAACGGAATTTCTTGTGCCCCCAAAGCCTCCATTTCTACGGTTTGGGTGCATATTAGTAACATTATTAACATCGGTACAAAAGGGTAAGTGTGTTGAGTAGAGCCCTTACGACCAAACAAGCAGTACTTAAAGACAGAAAGGACAGAGCTATTTGTTTGCCAAGAAAGAAAGTCGCTCTCCTACAGAATATGAATCCCAAGTGTTGTAATAAAGAGACATCAAGTCAGAGGTTTGTTTTTTAAAAATGTTTTAAAAGCCTAAGAGTAAATGCTGATGTCGTATTTTTTTTTTTGAAGTATCACTATCCCGTTTCAAGCTTTCAAATCCTTCATCTCTTATGCATTACCGAGGAAACACATTAAATTTTCATCTTGTTAGGGAGTTGACAGGCTATTAAAGATAAGCATCTAACCCAATCTTGCCGCTGTCAACAACGAGCCCTCCCAGGCACCTGCATCCGGGGGCAGACGGCGGACCGCGACGGTGCGACAAGTAGCCCTCCCAACCATCCCGCAGCCCCCAGAGCCACCACCCCTGCCGTATTCTGGACACCGTGGAACTTCTAATACGCTGCTCCTGGACTCAGACGCTGAGTCCCAGGAGTGCAGGGCAACGATTGAGAAGCCCTTCACCGGGAACAGGAACTACCAAGGCACGGAGAAGCAGAACGGCAGGAGGATGAGCCCGACCGTTCAAGGATCCCTCCGAGGGCCAGCCTGGCTGTCAGCGAGGATCTGTATTCCCCGCACCTTCGCGTCAGTGAGGAATAGGTCCGGCTGCCACGCCCCCGCCACGGCGGTCTCCCTCGGGAACCTGAAGAAAAAAACCTGGCAGCATGGCCTGGTCCTCAAGCCTCCGCAAGAAAAGGGGTAAATAAAAACAGTGGCCCCTGTAACCAGTAACTCCCAAAGGGACCAAACCCGAGGTTCACCCAAACTGGCCTGTGTCATTCCCACTTACCCATTAACGTGGCAATACCCGGTGTCTTAACTTCCCGGTTCCCGGTTGCGGCGTCCGCTGCAGGTAACAGTGGGGTCGCCACTCCGCCCCTAGCGTTGAACGTAGCGACAAGGTTCGCAGCTAAAGATGGCGGCTACCTGCGCCCCTTCCCCGAGACCCCGAGGCTCGGCTCCCAGAAGCCCTTGCATGCGGCGACCGCAGTGGTGGTGGCGGTGGCGGCAGCTGCACCCGCCGTTAGAGAGGCGGAGAGCCGCGAGCGCCGCAGCTCCACCCACCGAAGGAGGAGGAGCGGGCCCCTGCACCGACTCTGGGATTTTAATTCCGCGCGGTCGCGGTGGGTGCAGTGTCCTACTGCCCTAGTCCTCCGTGCGAACTCTCATTCATTCACTCATTCGTTGGTTTAGTTTGTTTATTCAGTCACTACAAGACAGTATCGATGGAGGCCCTAATCTGTGCTACGCACTGTTTTCGATATTAGAGCTGCAATATCGTACACAACGGAAAAATTCCAACCTCCTGGAGCTTTACAGAGGCTCTTCTTCAGCTGCATTAACCTATCCCTGTATGTCGTGCTCATTTGTTTCAAGCTTTTCAATTTGCCATCTATTTAAAATTTGGTTTCTATAACATCTGTGGATTTTTAACAAAAAGGTAGTCACTGGATACACGAAATAAATAATTCCAAATAAAGAATTCTAAATTATAACACACATAAACTTTGTAATCCACCCTGGAGTTCAACAAACATCATTGAAAAGAGACTATCTTCTAGAATATAGAAGATAAATAACACGTGATTCTTGCCCTGAGGAAGATCCTTGCTCGTTCTGTTTTCTTTTCTGGAAATTTCTTGGGTTATCTTCCAACTCTGGACTTAGATAGATAGGTAGGTAGATAGATTCTGCTGTTATATTCTTTAATTCTGCTATTGTGTTTTTAATCCCAAGAGCTATTTCCTATTTTTGAATTTTTGATTCAGGAATTAAATTTTTTTTTTTTTGTCTCACTGAAGATATTAATTGTAGTTTCCTTGAAGGTTTTTTTTTTCTCCTTCATTCATAGTCTCTGAATCTTCAGAGTGTTTTTACCTTTTTATCATTTTGGTTTTCATCTTTCCTGCCACAGCTGTACTCTAATGCCTGGTGATCCTTGAGTATCCATTCATATTTAATAGTGAGACACTAAAAAAAACTATTGTAAACGTGTATGGGCTGATTGTTTACTTGCCAAATGTTTGCCTCCCTACAGAGTAATAACATGGGATCTTGGCTGTTTCATTGGAGGACTTTCTAAAAGTCCTCATCTGTAGGTCTTTTCTCTCCCACCAACGATTTTCCCTGGAGAGGAACTGTCTAATGTCCTGACTAGAAGGCACATATCAGATATCAGACTGTGATAGGGGTGGGGGACGGCCTCATAATTCATTATTTAGCTTTCACTATTCCACACTTACATTCCAACACCTTGACACTCCCTCTCCTCAACTCTTAGCTGTGCATTTTTGACTTAATAGCTTTTTTGGTTCATTTTCTTTATGAAGCCAAATCTATAGTCTTCTATCTTGGAAGGAAAGACCAGTCATTTGGCAATTTGGTAATGGAGGAAATCTGGAGGTAGGGTGCTAACTGCTCCTTATTCAGACTTTTCAGCAAAATGTTCCTCTTTTCAGGCCCAGTTTTAATATATCTTTTAGAAGTATCTGGTCTTTAATTTCTGAACATTTCCAGAATTCTGATGCATAAACCGATTTGTTTTTGTTGACTTCTCTTAGCCAAGTTAGTTACTATTCATCCATCCTTTCTCTAGCTTTCAAATGTTATTAAAGTCTCATTAGCATTTATTTTTATTATTTTTATTCTTCTGTCATTTTAAATTTTGAAAGGCAGGGAATATAGATGTCCATGTTCAGTCTGCCACACCGAACCATAAAACCCCCAATATACTATACATTATCAAATTACGCTACTCTCTTGTTTAACTATTCCAATAGTTCTCTATAAGAGCCTACATGATTTGGCCCGTCTTGATATACCATCGCAATCAGGCCCTAGGATATTGTGTACTCGTGTAATGTCCTAGAACCCGTCGTAGGAATTCATTCTGAAAATTCTCAGAGCCTTATGTGCCTCCTAGTAAATTAAGAGTCTGCACCTGGAACCGAGGATGCAAAAAAGACTACGACTCCCAGAAAACACTACAACCCAGACAGGCGTGGAGCAGTGCATGCTGGGAGTCTTTTCCTTCCGGGGGGACGGAGGAAAAGCTTTTTTGAATGTGAGAATGGAAGTGAAAGTATTTTGGAGGCGCTGGCTCGTTTTTTGGTTAACTGTGACTCTCAGGGTGTAAGGAGGGCCTGTCCGTCCGGGTCTTCCAGGTCGGGAAAGGTAATCCACGTTGAACGTCTCTCTGGCGGGAGAGCCAGACGACGTCGGCTGCCTACCCGAAGAGGAAGCCAAGCATATTAAGGCAGTGTGGCTGCGGCCGGATCTTTGGGCCGGTAGGAACTAACGGTCCCTTTCCTTACTCCCCTGGCCTCTATGACCCAGTCACTGTCTGGACCGGTTTCGTGTCCTGGACGTTGGCGCGGACTTTTGGGCGGACTGGGCCTTGTGGCATTCGGGCCCTTACGGCTTCTCTCACCGCCTGCCCAGCCTGGCACGTGTCACAGTCTCCTTACATCTCTCACCCGCTTGTTCTGATCAGAGTGGGAGTTTAAGCGTATCCCTCTGTTTAGCCGTGTCCCAGCCCCGGGATACGGGAAGAAACTGGGTGTGACGTTCTTTCCACTGGTGTTTTGGGAGAGTTTCCTTCTAAAATCAGAAACTATTTTCACTTGTCTAAAGGAGAATAAGAAACATAAGGACAATATAGGAAGTCTTATAAAGCCAAATTTATTCAAATAATGGGAATAGTTTCCTCATTTTTCTTTTCCTGTTTGTTTTTAACTAGTCCTTAGCTGAACAATATAGGAAGGTTGTGGCTGTGATTGCTTTTTAAAAATTCTTAACAAAATCACCTTTTGTCCCTACCCAGTACTTTATTAGTCCATTAAACCCTAAAGTGACTGCTGGTTTAGTACAATTCATTTTATAGACGGAACCTCAAAGACATGAGCTGTCTTACCTAAATTCTGAAACGTGAGATTGCAATCCAGTTCTCTTGGTTCTGGAATCTGTGCTCTTTGCTACCATGGTCGCTCTTTTTATTCTTTGGGTTGAGAGGACAGCGTTTGGAGCCTGACTGGGTTAGCATTTTATCTCACCACCTTCTGGCGTTGGTGACCTTTCTGAGCCAGGGTTTCCTTCATATAAGATGATAATAATGCCACTTAAATTACTTTGATATATCTAAAGCTCTTTAACTGTTAACTCCTTTTATTAAGACGTGTTTATTTTTGCCCTTCCCATTGTTAACAACTTTAGGTTTCTGTATTTAGATAGATCTGTTGATAAGATTTCTTTTAGTTTTCTCTTAACTGACTTACCGTACTTGGGCAATTTAATAAACATTATTTTCTTCTCTATCTCACACAAGACATGCTTTTCGAAATATATTAAAAATTATTTATTTTAATTTGAGCTATTATTGCCTTTATTTTATTGCCATAAACTTAAAATACAGTAGAGAAATTTTAGCTGAGATTTATAATGAAGTTTGTACATTTGAGGAAGAATTAAATACATCGAAAGTGTCTTCAAATAATCCAGTTTTAAATAGATATTTGTTAAAAATTTGTTTCCAGTCATCTTATAGAATGCATTTTTTTCTTCAGTCTTTCAACCTTAAAATAATATCGTATTCTTTTCTAGCTACCTGATGTACTATGCTTTCCTGTGATATTTGTGGTGAAACAGTAACCTCAGAACCAGACATGAAGGCTCACCTCCTAATTGTTCACATGGAAAATGAAGTTATATGCCCATTTTGCAAGTTGTCAGGTGTGAATTATGATGAAATGTGTTTTCATATTGAAACTGCTCATTTTGAGCAAAATGAACTAGAAAGAAGCTTTGCGAGGATCAATACAATACAGATTAGAACTTCAGAAAACAGGAAGGACAACACTTTACAGTGTAGAATGGAAGTTAATTCTAGTGTCCATTCAGCTTGTGCATCTAATCATCCAAAAATTTCAGCTCAAAGCCTGCCTAATGATGGTACTTTAAAACATAATGCCTTTTATTCGGAGAACTTAACTGAATCCAGAAAATTCCTTAAAAGTAAGGAAAAAGAGGGTGAGCCATCTAAAATAAAAGGATCAATTTATGAAACAACGTATAGTCCTCCTGAATGTCCGTTCTGCGGAAGAATAGAAGATTGTAGTCAAGATATGGAAAATCATGTGAAAACAAAGCATGCCGATCTTTTAGACACTCCTTCAGAAGGTAAGATATTCATTTTATGTAATAAGTAACCGCAGCGTCAATTTATTATGTGGTGTCCTAAAAGTTGTTTTGTAAATCAGATTACTGCAAACGTGTTTTTTAAATTCAGTTTATAACATTGTTCATTTGGTATTATTACAATATAAAAATACAATTGTGGAATAGAATTTTTGGTTCAGTTAATAAATGTTCCAAAAACTACATTGAGAGTAGTTTTAGAACCTTTCTGAGGAGGAATACACTTTGAGTCCATTTTTCAGAGGGCATTCTTTTACTTACCACCAGCCCAATGGCATCTGAACTGTCTTGGACTCTTGACTTTGAGTCTGACTCCTTTATGATCAGAGAACACACTCTGTGATTTTAGTTCTTTTAAATGTGTTGAAATTTGTTTTATCTACCAAGTTATTGTGTATAATTTGTCTTGGTATATATTCCATGGACACTTGGGAAAGAGGGATATATTTTGCTGTTGTTGGGTTGAGTGTTCTAAATTTGTCATTTAGATAATTTTGTTTGTATTCAGATCTTCTATATCCTTGCTGATTTCCTGTCTAGCAGTTCTACCAGTTTTTGAAAGGCAGTTGTTGAAGTCCATGATTATATTTGTGCATTTGTCTATTTTCCCTTTCGGCTCTATCAGGCTTTATTTTATGTATTTGGAGGCTCGGTTTTTGGTGCATACAGCACATTCAGAATCATCTCTTTTTCTTTATTGTTGAGTTTTAAGAATAATTTCTTTATTTTGGATATGTGTTTTTTTACCAGATATGTGTTTTGCAGGTATTTCTCTCAGTTTGGAGCTTGTCTTTTCATTCTCTTAAATTGCTTTTCACAGAGCAGAAGTTTTAACTTTTAATGAAATACAACTTACTTGATTTCTTCATTCATGGATTATGCTTTTGATGTATCTAAAAACTCATCACCAAACCCAAGGTCACCTTTCCTATGTTATCCTCCAGAAGTTTTATAGTTTTGAATTTTACATTTAAGTCTGTGATTCATTTGAGTTAATTTTTTAAAAGGTGTAAGGAGAGTGTTTAGATTCATTTTTTAAAATTAATAAATGTTATTTTTTAGAGCAGTTTCAGGTTCACGGCAAAATTAAGTAAAATGCCCCACTTTATCCTGGATAACATTCCTTGTTCTAAAATCTGCCCTCTCTGAAATTAATATAGCTACTCCCAGTTCTTTGGTTTTGGTTTTGGTTAGTGTTAGCATGGTGTATCTTTCTCCATCCCTTCACTTTTAACCTATATTTGTATTTTTTTTTTTAAGATTTATTTATTTATTTATTTGGGGGGTAAATGGGCACAGGGAGAGAATCTTGAAGTAAACTCCCCACTGAGTGCTCCATCTCACAACCCATGAGATCAAACCAAGTCAGATACTTAACCAACTGAGGCACCTAGGTGCCCCACTATATGTGTATTTATATTTAAAATGGATTTCTTGTAGACAGCATACAGATAGGTCTTATATTTTGCTCCACCTTGATAAATTATTTTTTAATGTTTATGTTTAGAGCAGTGGTGTCTAAAGTGATTATTCCTATAGTTAGATTAATATATCTACCATATATGTTACTGTTTTCTGTTTGTTTCCCTTGTTCCTTGCTTCTTTTTTTTGTCGACTTTTTTCCTGTTTTTTTTGTGGTTTAATTGAGTATTTTGTATTATTTCATTTTATCTCCATGGGGAAAAGCAGCTCATACATGTAGTCTTTTGACCCTATTTGGCCACATAAGAATGATCCTTGGGCCTAGAGCACTTCCTTATCAAGAGTCCTCACAGCCTTTGTATGGAAATATCTTTCCCTGTTTCAGGCAACAATGTATACTCTTTTGTTTTGCTTAAGCATGGGTGTCATATGGCACCTAAAAAGCCTTAATGCTAGATCTATCCTCTGCTGGAAGGGGATGACATCCTTCATTCTGTGGTGCAAGAGGGGTGTGTACAGACCAATTGCCCTGTGTTGACTGCTGGAAGGGACCCACTGGCCATGGTGGACTAATGTCTAATACTGAAGAAGATCTTGCTTTTTCTCTTCTCTGTGTGTTTCTCTACGTTTACTATGGGTAAAGTGTTCTGTCCAGTTACTTGACTGCATTATGTTTTCCATGGCGATTCTGGTATCAAGAAGCATTTGGACTACTATTCCTGATAGTAGGCAAGAGATTTCACTTGCTCAGTACTCTATCTAAACATATCAGTTATACTTGTTTTTACTTTTTTAGTGCTTAGCCTAGAGTTGGCAGTGTACATTAACAACTAATCCAAGTCTACCTTTGTATACTGTTGTATCACTGTATGAGTACAAGGACCTTATAATAATAAGATATTCCTAACTCCTCCCCTTGTCCTTTGTGTCATTGCTGTCATTCATTTCAAGTAAATGTAAGCACACACATATATACATATACACACACACACAATTGAATATGTTGTTGCTATTTTTATTTTGAATAAACTTCTTTGATATCAATTAATAAGAAAAATAGAAGTTTTTATTTTATCATCTTCTATTTCTTCCTTGATGTTTCTATCCATGTTTTTGAATAATACCATTTTCCTTCATTCTGAAGAACTTCTTTTAACATTTCTTGCACAGCAAGTCTACTGGCAACAATTTCCCTCAATTTTTGTCTGAGAAATTCTTTATTTTTCCTTCACTTTTGAGGGATAATTTTGAAAGGTGCAGAATTTTAGGTTGGTGGGGTTTTTTTTTTCCCTTCTGGAAAATTTAAATATTTCACTCCTCTCTCTTATTACCTGAATGACTTCTGAGAAGTTGTATGTAATTCTTATCTTTGTTCCTCTATAGGTAAGGTGTTTTTTCCCTCTGGCTTCTTTCAGATTTTGTATCTGAATATGGTGTGCCTAGATGTAGTTTTTGGTGTTTACTGTACTTGGTGTTTTCTGAGCTTCCAAGATCTATAGTTTGATGTCTGACATTAACTTGGGAATATTCTGAGATCTTATTGCTTTAAATAATAGTTTTGTTCCTTTCTTTCTTCTGATAGTCCCATCTTATGTATGTTATACCTTTTGCAGTTCTCCCACAGTTTTTGGAGATTGTGGGTTTTTTGTTTTTTTGTTTTTTTTTTTTTTTTTATGTTTGGGGGAGGTTTCGGGGGGAGATCTTTTTCTCTTTACATTTCATTTTGGGAAATATCTCTTGTCATATCCTCACACTCAGAGATTCTTTCCTCAGCCATGTCTAGCCTGCTGATAAGCCCAAGTGCTTGATCTCTAGGATTTCTTTCTTTTTTTAGGATTTCACTTCTATTAACTTTTGAAAATTTATAGCACTTTGTTTGCTTGAATGTATGAACGTTAAAAAATTTTTTTTCATAAAATACAAGAGCACCCAATTTGGTCATCAAGTAAAAGTAGAAACTGGGTTTCTTTTTAAAATTAGTTCAAAGTAGCATTTTGGAGTGTAGTCATAGGCTGCAATGTTGACACCATGACAAAGCCAAGTATAGGATTGGGTCTGGTGTTTTGTTTTGTTTTGTTTTGTTTTGTTTGGGTTGGGTTGGGTTGGGTTGGGTTGGGTTGGGTTGGGTCTGGTTTTGTTTTCAGTAGCCATTGTTCTTGGATTAAGTGTTGAAAATGATCCGGTTGTAAGGAGGGATCTGTTTGGATCCACCAGGGGTATGTTTCTTGAGTTTACTGTTGCAGGACCCATGTCAATTACCTACTGGTCATCAAGGTAAAAAATTCATCATCTCCTCCTTGGTATTCCATTCCATGGAAATCAACTCAGTATTGTAAGATACTGCAGTTCCACGAAATCCTTTCACAATCTAGGATCTTTCTTATGACCTACCTGTGACTATTTCCAGTGTAGCTCCAAACTTTTGATGGTTTTGAGTAAACCATTCTAGGAGGGACATATTCTCAATTAGTTCATGTTCCTGTCCTATCAGTGAAATGAGATTTATCCTTCTCTTATTCTTCAGTTAGATGGAGAATTTTCCTCTCTTCTGTGCCTTCGCAGTGAAGAATATTTCTCATTATATACAGATTTTCATAAACTGTTAGAATCTCTACAGCTTCCACTTCCAAAGCCTTTAGTGTATCTTCATCTCCAAAACAGTATTTATCTGTGTCTTGGCTGATTTCACCAAAGTGTTGAATTAATTTCTCTATTTGAATGAAATTTATCTTGGAAAGATCATCAGTACTTAACTGAATGGCGTGGTTTCCATTTTCACCACCATAGGATATATCAACTAATTTTAAATCTTTTGACTGCAGCATCACTCCAAACATACCAGATGACTTAGTTCAGTTTTAAGGTCAGCTGAATTCGCTTTGTGGAATTAAACAGCTGTCTAGCAGTCTCAGATACTTTCTAAATAGTTAGTCCCCTTCCAGACCAGGCCTTACATGTATGGATTTCTCGGCTCAGGGTCCCTCTTCTGTGCCAGTATCAGTCAGGTCTTGGTCTTCGCAGAGGTCCTGCTTCTGTCCTGGACAAGCTGCACTTATCTTCTTGCCATGCTGCTTAATGGATGCAGCTCTTTGATCTCCTGCTCTAACTAGGCAGTATGATCCCAATTCCAAGCTTTATGCTGAAGGCTTTATGCCAAATTTTGTACTTCATCACTTAGTTTGGAAGGAGGGTGTTGGTAATTTAGCCCCTAAAATTCATGTGTAGACTGTCTCCTACTTACCATTTTGATTTTCCTTTATACTTTCCTTTTCTTGCTTTGACTACTGATTGAAATATTTATTATTAATTTTTTCTTTTATTATAGTGGTAAGAGAGATTTATGCTTCTGCTCAGACTTCCATTTTGACCCTAAAAGTAGAAAATAGCTTTAAATCCAACTACAAAAAGCTTTTACTTATTTAATGAGGTTAGTGGGCAGTAAACAATCTTTGACTTAGGGTGAAAAATCTAAAAGTTTAAAAAATAAAACCAACTAAATTATATCTCTGAAACAGACCATGATCAACCTCTGTATGACTGTCCTATGTGTGGGCTCATCTGTACAAATTACCATATTCTCCAGGAACATGTTGACTTACATTTGGAAGAAAGCAGCTTTGGACACGGTATGTTATGTTTAAAAATAAGAATCTCATGATTTAATTTCTGCTTCCTAGGATATGTCTAATTTTTAGAGCAGTGATAAAGAGGGGGGGAAAAGCATAGTGGTTGAAAGTAAATTCATCCCCTTAAAGAATTCTAATATAATTTCAAGTTCTTTTTAGAAGTTGTTTCACAGAAAAGTTCTCTAGAATGAACTGTTGTGGACAGTAACTAAACTAGTGGTTTTGCTCCCAGAGTTTTTCCGCAGAGCACCAGTATTCAGAAGACAATGAAATATGTACAATTTAAGAAATCTGTTTGATGAAATTGAGGCCATTCTTTCAGCAGCTAGAAATAACTGAATTTAACATCAGGTCAGCAAAAGTTGTTGTTGAACTAGGAAGCCGTCATAATGCACATAAAATTTTTTTTTAAATACATGAACTATATGATTTAAATGTTTTTCAAGTTCATTTCCAGCTTGCCTAGTTTATTATATTGACCACTTACTAGTTTTATAAGTGACTCTATACAATTTTTTCTCTGTCCCTTATCTTTTTGAATAGTGGCATTGATAAAGCAATCATTGTGGTGCCTTAGAAATGGAATGATTCTGTGAGTTTCAGAGTCCCAATGAAACAATATAAAGTAGACCCTAAGAGATACCCATTGTGTTCTACTGGATTTCATTTTCTTAAGGTATATTGATATCTCCTGTTAATTCAGGGGTCTTCAGTATCCAGTATTAATGATCCTAATACCAGTCAGTGATCTTCATGAGTAATATTCCTTGCTCACTCAGCCTAATCCCAAAATGAGAATCACCGGAGCAAAGATGGAACAATCCTCTTCTCCAGTGATTCTCTACTAACTACTGTGGAAAAATACCCCTCTGAAGATGAATATCTGATAATTCCTTTGTTTACAATAGGTTTGTATGGGTATATAGACTATTCTGTAAGCCTATGGTAGATAATGAAAGATATGGCCTGAGTAAATCATTGTAGATAGTGTTAATAGTATGCTAAAAATCAATTGTAATTTGTTTATCTCCAGCAGTTGGAAGTAGGGACCAAATAAGAAGATGAAGTAGAGACTGAGAGATTTGAAAGGAAAGAAAGAGTATTCAAATACATAATTCAAATATCAAATTGGAAGTCAGGGAGACCAGATCCTGGCTAGAAGCCACTGACTAATGGATCTGTGGGATATTGAGTAGAAAGGAAACAGGGCAACATGTTGCAAAGTTGTACCATTTGTTTGAGACCAGACTATAATTAAGCTATACTTCCCAAACATATTTTTATGCTCTTCATTATTTCCTTTTCTCCCCTCCCAGTTTACTTTAAAAGCCAGTCTTCCTTATTTGTGTTAATAATGAACACCAATGAAGAGTATTACTTAATTTCTCTAAGTTCTGGTTTCCTTAGGAGATAATACTTAACTTCCTAAGGTTGTTATGAGGATCAAATGAAATAATTAATGAAAAATGCTTGTCACGGCCTCTTCAGTGAATATTAGTGATTTAAGTGGAGGTTCTATCCTTATAGAAGCTGTTCAAGTTCTGCTAGAAACAGTGTTTCCGTGACATCATGGTCATGAGTAAATATCAAAATAATAACATTTACTCCATTTAAAAGATAGTTAATATATAATAAGGGAGATTTAAATTCAGTAGTTATTTTATTCTAAACATTAAAAATATCTAATAGGTGTAGATAGAGTTCGGTGTTCTAGAGATCTAGAATTGGCTCACCAGCTTCAACAAGAAGAAGACAGAAAGAGGAGATCTGAAGAATCACAACAAGAAATGGGAGAATTTCAGAAGCTGCAGGTACAAAGATTAATAACGGTTATAATATTTTGCTTTGGTAGAGTTCCTATTTTTCAGACATGCTGTCCATACTACAGCCAATTTTTTTTGTCATCGTTGATATACAAAATACTCTTTTTACACACATTTTATAGTTCATAACAGCTACCACTTATAAGTACTCATTCTGATCATGTACTGGGATAAGCACTTCACATGTAGTATCTTAAGATCTTCACAGCAGCTCCCTAAATGAGGAAGTAGAGACAGAGCTTTTGTAGCTAGGAACTTGTTCAGGTTCAGGCTATATTAAATGGTGAAGCCTGGATTCAAATGTATATTAAATTGATAAGGCAGATTAGGAAACAAAGTCTCAGAATTTAAGTGTTTGTATAGATACTTAAAAGAGAAACTTAGAATTGATATCTCCTGTCTGAGTGTTAAATTCTTTTAGTGATTGTAATTCAGGCATTTAAAAAGTGCCATGTTTAATGGAAAATCAATTTTTCCCCCAAATACTTTTATTTTATTTTTTCAGTGTTACAAGATTAATTGTTCATGCCAAAATCTATTTTTAATGATATTTGAGACTTTATCTAGGGTTGATGGTGGTATCTGCTGAACTAAACTGGCAGCATCTAATATATTTTTATTGCATTTACATTTTTAATAGATTTTTTTCTACTTTTTTCAGTTCTGATTTTCTGTGAACTATTACCTGTGCTAATAATTAGCTCAGAGTTTCCAAATACTCTTTTTTCTATGTACTTAGAGGATAATGTTTGAATAAAAAGAGTTTATGATTGAATAAGTTTGAAAGTATTCAGTTAAACAGGTTTGTATACCGCAAGTTTCTCAAAACCTTTAATATACTAATGTGCATTGTATATATCATAATTTTCTCAGACGCTCTTCTGAGTTTTTCTTCTCAGATATGTCACACGTGACTATGTAATTCTCATTTTAGAATATCTAATTTAAGCTATTTTTCTCCTTAGTGATTCATTTGTTTGCAAAACATTTTCCCACCAAGATTCAGAGGAGGCAAAAAGTTGGCTTTCCCTAAGTTTTCTTTGTCTTACGTAATTTTGAACATTATCAATACAAAAAGTTTCCAGTATTTTTTTTTTTAAAGTTTCCAATGTTTTAAGGCATTTGTTAAGTAACTTTGAAAGTTGTTTGATCTCAAAAACCTTTTCCATAGAGGCTGTGTTAAACATTGGAGATTCTTTATCCAGTGTTCAAAAAAACATAGTTAATTTACTATGTAGAATTACTGCCTGAATGAATCATGGATTAAGTAGGCCTTCATAGGCTAGCCTGGGAACCAAATAATAAGTACTAACAAATTTTCTTAAATAAATCAGTGCTATGTTCAGAACTCATCTGCCTTTTTCCATACCTTTAGTAGGAAGACAGGATTCTCTGCTTTTCCTACTACAGAGAAAGCAAATCTCTTGCCCTGGTGGTTTATAGAGAAAGGCTGTTACTGACTTACAGATTTTTGTATGTGTGTTATTTATCTTTAATAAAAATCTTAAGAAAAATCTTTAATAAAAATCTCTAATAAAATATCTTAATCTTGTATGAAAGTCTATAAACCAGAATGTTTCAAAATACATTTCCAAATAAATAAAATTGTAATGAGTTTCCATCCTCACTGAGGTAAAGAGACCTAAAAAGCAAGTCATTTTTATGTTCGATAGAGACAATATGGTTTAGATAATTCTGGAGGATACAAACAACAGCAACTACGAAATATGGAAATAGAAGTCAATAGGGGAAGAATGCATCCGTCTGAATTTCATAGAAGAAAAGCTGATATGATGGAATCGCTAGCTATCGGTATTGATGATGGAAAAACAAAAACTACTGGTGAGTACTTAAACATCAAAATCATTATTGTAGTATTTCATAAAACAGTGAAGTGGTAATCAGAGTTTTTTGAATTTTGCTTAATTTTAATAATCCGTGGTTTATATATTTTTAGATGAGACTGTTCAAATAATTTTTTAAATGTGTTCTTTGAAACTTCTGCACTTTTATTTTTCATTAAATAATTCACTTAAAAATAATTTACTTTTATATTTGTTCATTTACTTGACATTTGAAAATGGGCCTTTTAGAAGTTTTTATTGAGTGTTCACTATGTTCGAGATCAATGCTGTGTGATAGAAGTATAATTGAGCCAAATATAAACACACACACATGAACCAAATAGAAATATATATATTTTTAAATTCCAGTAGTCACATTAGGAAAAGTGATGAAGTAAAATTAATTTTAATATTTTAAACCCCATAATATTATTATTTCAACATATAATCAATATTAAAAACTATTAATGAAACATTTTGCAATCTTTGTACATTCTTCAAAATCCAATGTATATTTTATACTTTACAGAATATTTATATTTGGACAAGTCTCATCTCAGATGTTTAATAGTCACAGATAGTGGCTACTGTATTGTTTTAGTATAGTTTTAGACACTAAGATCTTTATATATATATTACATCATTTAACTCTCAAAACAGACATTCACTTGTAGACTATTAAATTTTTCTGGATTAGTTAATTGTGATTTAGATTGATTAAATTACTTTCCCCGTGTAACCACATAGCTACTTATTGGCCCAGCTAGTATTCACAATCAAATCTGCCTGGCTCCAAAGAATTTCCCTGATATTTTTTAAGGTATTTTTTTAATGTACCTATTAGTGTAGTAAAAAAATTTATATGGGAACAGCTTTGTTCCTACCACAAAAGTTCCTAATCTTAGTTTTAAAGTTGTAAACTTCTCATCTGTTTTTTAAATCCCTTGTGCATCCCTTTCTGCTTCTGATCCCTCCTCATCCACAAGGAGAAGTGATATTCTAAGTTTGGTATTTATCAGTCTCGTATATATTTTAATGCTTTTACCATATATGTAGGTATCCTTAAAAATATGTACTATTTTAATGTATTTAAAATATATATAAATTGGTATACATCTGTCCTAGTTGGTCTGCTCAGATACGTTGATTCTTATAGCTGTACTTCATTTATTTTGACTTTGGTATACTATTTCTTTGTAGGAGTTATACACAACTTATTTACCTGTTTTCGTATTGACATTTAGGTTGTTTCCAGTTTCTTACTCTTACAAATTATGAACAGGTCTTTTTTTTTTTTTAATCCTTAATGCCCATTATCCATTTACCCCATCCCCCACCCATCTCCAGCAACCCTCAGTTTATTCCCTTTTCTTAAGATTTTTTTGTAATGCATCCAGAACTGGAAACACTAAGTTAAAGGGCATATACATCTCTAACTTTGTTAAAGTTATTGCAGAACTATTTTCCAAAATGATCATAATCTACATTTGTGTCATTGTATTCTCACTCACATTTTGTATGGTGACACTTTTTAATTTTTGCCACTCATTTTTGAAATGAATAGTACTTAATTTGCATTTTCCTCATTACTCCTGAGTTAGTTTCTTTTTTTTTTTTAAAGATTTATTTATTTATTTGATATATAGAGAGAGATCACAAGTAGGCAGAGAGGCAGGCAGAGAGAGAGGGGGAAGCAGGCTCCCTGCTGAGCAGAGAGCCCGATCCGGGGCTCAATCCCAGGACCCTGAGATCATGACCTGAGCTGAAGGCAGAGGCTTTAACCCACTGAGCCACCCAGGCGCCCCCTCAGTTAGTTTCTTCAGTAAATAACCTATTCCCTTCCTTTATTCTATATTGAGTTATCTTTTTCTTACTGTTTGTAGGAGTTCCTTCAATATTCAGGACACTAATTCTTGGTTGATTATATGAAATAGAAATAGCTTCTTCAACATCTACAATTTGCTTTTAAATTTTATGTACGGTATCTTTAATTAGTTTTAAATTTTAATATAATCAAATTTCTGTCTTTTTTATATCCTGTGTCTTATTTAAGGAAAACACCCAACTTTGAGGTCATAAACATATTCCTTTATATTTTCTTTAAACATTTACACTTTGCTTTTCATATTACTACTTTTAATTCACTTGCAATTTGTTAGTACATATGTGTTTATGAGAGAGAAGGAGAGAAAGAGAAGGTGTGAATTTAATTTTTCCCCTTATTTATAACAGTACTTATAAGGTCTTATTGCTTATATATCTCAAGCAATAAGAAAGGAAAGTGACCCTGTACTTTTCCCACTTATCTGTAATTCCCTATGCCATGTATTTGCATATCCATGAGTCTGTTTCTGAAGGCCATCTTTATATTTCTTCAAGGGTCTCCATGTAAAAAGGTTTCTGTGGGATAGGACATTCCAGCAGATCTGGAATATGATTCACTAGGGTATACAAAGAGAAAATACTATTTGTTAAAAACAAATTCTATTTGTTTTTAATTTATGTCACCCTTTAATTTCTATTTGTGTATATGTTTTAGAATTACAATAGACTATAGTAGATTATGTATAATTTAATATTAATATATCTGTAAAAGATTAAAGAATACTGCTCTGTAATGTCCTTTTTATCATCTATGTCCTTTTTACAAACTGCTTTGAAATTCAGTGATTGTGCAGTAAAGATTTTATTTTTGTGAGTTAGGCAAATATTAATTGAAGTAGCTATTAAAGCTATTATTTGTTTTTAACAACAGATTATAATTTAACAAAAGATATTGGAAAATGTCTAAAGAGATTTAGGGGCTAAGGATAAAAAATTTTATTATGAGGAAATTTTTTTTTGGCAATTATATAATGTGGTTGCTAAGATCATGTTACTTAGACAGTGAGGCACCATTGTCTAAGTAATACACTAGTTTGGGAAAACTTGGACAGTATTAACAAGACATGAACTAAGGTTATAACAGTAAAAAGATAAAGAAGATGGAATTGACAGGATTTAGATGGGGCACTTGAGGAAGAGACTAATATTAGAAACAAATGAAATAGCCATAAAAGACGAAAATTTATCCTTCTAAATCTTCTAAGTCTCTTTTTTATTTTAGGAATTATTGAAGCACTTTATAGATATTATCAGAATGCTGCCACAGATGTGAGGCGCGTGTGGCTTTCCACAGGGGTGGATCACTTTCATTCATCTTTTGGTGACAAAGGTTGGGGTTGTGGTTACAGAAATTTCCAGATGCTACTTTCATCATTACTGCAAAATGATGCTTATGACGATTGCTTGAAAGGTATGTGAAATACAATTCCCTGAACTCGTCCACTGTTACATAGTTGACCCTTGAAGAACACAAGTTTGCAGTGCATATACATGGATTTTTTACAGTCTAATATTGTAAATGTATTTTCCTTATGGTTTTTTCTTACAATTTTCTTTTTTCTAGCTTTACTATAAGAATACAGCTTATAATATGTATAACATATAAAATATGTGTTAATCAACTGTTTTATGTTTATTAGTAAGGCTCCCAGTCAACAGTAGGTTATTAGTAGTAAAGTTTTTGGGGAACAAAAGGTTATATGCAGATTTTCAACTCTGCGGACGATCAGTGCCCCTGACCCCTGTGTTGTTCAGGGATCAACTATACATATAATGTGGAATGAGTTCATATATAGTACTTCAGTAACTGTCATATAATGTGTTTGCTTTTATAATTTTAGGTATGTCAATTCCTTGCATTCCAAAAATTCAGTCTATGATTGAAGACGCATGGAAGGAAGGTTTTGATCCTCAGGGTGCCTCTCAACTTAATAACAGGTTACAGGGAACAAAGGCCTGGATCGGAGCATGTGAAGTATATACACTTCTGACCTCCCTAAGGGTAAAGTATGTACCTGAAAACCCAAGTTAAGGTCATATCTGGGAGGTTTTCTCTGTTGTTGTTTTTTTCTTTTATCAAAGGACAGTTTAAAAATAAAATTTAAGTGGCACTGAAAGCTTATCCTAAAAACCAATAATTCAGTCCCTATCTCTATTCTCTATTCTCAAGTCTGGTTTCTCAGAGGCAGATGTTACTTCCATTGTTTCTGAATAATATGCTTTCAGGGCTTTCTTTTCTTTTCTTTCTTTGGTTTAACAGTTTTAGACATTGTTCCATTTCCTTCACATTTCCTACCTGTGTTCACCCTCAATCTTTGTAACTTGGTTAAATCTCACTTTTTATTTAAGTTAAAGTCAGAGTTTGCATCATGATTATATTAATATTATTCATTGCTGATTTTATTTCCTTTCCTGAAAAGCTTTCAAAAATTTTCCTTGGGTTAAGAATTGTCTTTTCTTTTCCTTTTTACTATTTGATTGCATCATGGTCTCAAACTTTTTCACAACTTCCACTTAATGTAATCTGAGGCACTCCTATCCTGGACACCTCTTCCTTGAAGCCCTCTATTATCTTTGCTCTAGTCTCCTAAATCCCCTTCAAAGCTGTAACCATGTGGCATTTCTTCATTTTTTTCTTGAAGTGGAGCCTGGACTTTTTTCTGGACTCCATGTCTATCTTTTTTGGATTGCTCTTCTGCTTAAATACATCTTTCATTAGCTACCTAAGAAAAAATGCCTAGTTTTTATTACTTAAATGATCATTTGGGTGGCTGTGTTATTCTAAATTCAAATCATTTTCATATCAAATTAAGTTTTTTCTCTGTTGACTTCTAGCAGTGTTACAATTGAGAAGGTAAGATGTTAACTGAGTTTCATTCCTTTTATGTATAACCTATTTATTTTCTCTGAAAGTTTTTTGCATTATCTCTTAGTCCTGCTATTATGAAATCTCACCATGAATGCGGGGCTTTGATTCATTGTATTAGGCATTTGTTTTTCCTTTTGAATCTAGAAGTTGTAAGATCTCAGTATAGTAGTTAAGAGCTTGGACTTTGGAGTCAGGCTGCCTACAATTGATTCTAGTTTTCCTGCTTATAGGCTGGCTGTATGACTTAATTTGTCTAGTCCTAGTCCCACCGTTGATAAAAAGAACATGTAAATAGTAACTGCTTCATAGAGTTGCAGTGATATTGAGATAATGAAGTACTTAGAACTATGCCTGGCATGTAGTAAGAGCTTAGAGGTTAATGATACAGTCCCTCCATTTTCTTTATTCTTCTTTTTGGAACTTCTGGTAGTTAGCCACCGAACTCCTTTGACTTTTTGTTTATTGGTCATGTTTCATTTTTTATCTTTGCTTTTTGTTCTACTGTGTAGATTTTCTCAGCTTTATCTCCCAGCTATTGTATTGAAATTTGTATCTTAGCAATCATGGTTTTTTTGGTTTTTTTTGTTTTTTTTTTTAAAGATTTTATTTGTTTATTTGACGGAGAGAAAGATCACAAGTAGGCAGAGAGGCAGGCAGAGAGAGAGGAGGAGGCAGGCTCCCCGCCGAGCAGAGAGCCCGGATGCGGGGCTCGATCCCAGGACCCTGAGATCATGACCTGAGCTGAAGGCAGAGGCTTTAACCCGCTGAGCCACCCAGGCGCCCCAATCATGTTTTTAATTTTAAGGGGTAATTTCATAGAATCATGTCTGTTATGGTTGCAGGTTTTTTCCAACATTTTCTTTCTTTCTGTTCTTTGCATTTTTGTGGGGTTTTCCATGTTAATTTGTTTTCACACCTATTTATTTTAGTCTTTTGCATTTTGAAGTCTTTCTTCTAACTTTTCTAAGTCCTTAGTTGCCCATTCCTAGAGTGAGGCTGAAGCACTCAAAGGTCAGAGGTCCTGTAGGATTACTTGGAGCTTGCAGATAAGCAGACTTCATCTATAGAGTTTTAGGTAGAAGCTTGCTATTTGGGGAACTCTGAAAATTTTAATATAGGAAAAGATCTTTTCTAGGGGCCATTCAGAGAAGAGTTCTCCACTTTCCTGCCTAGAGTTCCTGCATTGATGGAGGCAGGGGGGAAGTTAAGCAGTGATTTGTCTTCTTTATGCAAATTTTCAATTCATTTCACATTATAGCCATAGTACTATTCTCCCCAATACCTAGTGCCTCTAAGCTTCCAGCCTCCCTGGAATTTTAAGACAATTGTCTGTTTTTTGCATTCAGTTTTATGTTCCCTTTTCTGCTTTTCATTTTCCAAAAATGCACGGCAATTTGGGCTGTCTCCATTCTCTTTGTCTTTGGCTGTTTGAATCATTTTTCCTTCAGTATTATGATGTTGGGCTTTCAAGAAGAAACGGAGATAGATGCTTATGATCATCTTTAAAGGAACGTTTGCCTTTAAGCTTCATGGCTCTGTTTTCCTTTATATTTGTTTTACATCATTTTTACCATATTAATTGATTAGATTCAGCGGTAAAACTATTTCTTAACTTTTAAATAGGAAAACTGTGAGTGCCTGGGTGGCTCAGTTGGTTGAGCATCCAACTCTGGATTTCAGCTCAGGTCATAATCTCCCAGTTGTGAGATTGAGCCCCACATGAGGATCCCTGCTCAGTGTGGAGTCTGCTTGAGATTCTCTCCCTCCTCTACCCCTCCAACTCCCTCCCACTTGTGTTCTCTTTCTCAAAATAAATAAAATCTTTAAAAGAAAATAAATAGAAAAACCTTGCTTAATAATTTTCTTGAATTATTTAAATCAAAAGGACTTTTAATGTCTTCTAACTTTATTTTTTTTTCTTTTCTTCTTGCCAGTCTGTTCATACTTTCAGATTACATATATCTATATCATATACTGAGTTTTTAAATAATGTTTAAGAAAAGGAAAATATCTGTCTAAAATACCTGATATATCCAGCTTTTTCTCTTGGTGCTTGAAACAGTTTAATTTTTTAGTAAAGCCTCTGTAATACTATGCTCTGAATTTGTTTACTACTTGTTTAAATGTCTTCCTTTCACTCTCTATGAATTGTATTTGTAGGGTACTATTCAGATTCTAAATCTAAATATGTAGTCAATTTCTAACGTGAAGGCATTGTACCAGCTTTTTAAACAATTTATCCAGAAGTTCATTTCACTGTTTAAAACTCAGTAGCAGGGACACCTGGGTGGCTCCATTGGTTGGGCATCTGGCTTCGGCTTAAGTCACGATCCTGGGGTCCTGGGACTGAGTCCTGCATTGGGTTCCTTGCTCAGCGGGGAGCCTGCTTCTCCCTCTGCCTGCTGCTCCCCCTGCTTGTGCGCTCTCTCTTTCTTTGACAAATGAATAAATAAAATCTTTTAAAAAATAAATAAATAAAACTCAGTAGTAATCAGTTGAAAGTTAGTCTCAACCCTAAACTTGCTGAGGCTAAGGATAGCAACCATTATAATTTTAGTGTATTGGGAGACTTTATTTGTCAAGAGAGACAAGGAAGGACAGGATATCTGTGCTATCCTTTAAAGTGACAGAAAAGCTTTTCATTGCTTTTGCTTATAACCAAGCTTTTTTTATTTTTTTAAAGATTTTATTTAACTATTAGAAAGAGCATGCACACACAGGTGGGGGGAAGGGCAGAGGGAGAGAGAATCTGGAGCAGACTCCTTGCTCAGCAGGGAGCCTGATGGGGGGGGGGGCTCGATCCCACATCTGAGAGCATGACCTGAGCAGAAATCAAGAGTTAGAACCTTAACCCACTAAGCCACCCAGGCACCCCTTGCTTATACCTGACCTTTTAAAAATAGTTGCTGAGAAGTGTCAATAGTGCTTCTGGTTAAAATAATTTCGTTTATTCAAGGGTTGACCTTCCTCTTGTGGAAGGAATACCACTGTGGTCTAGTGCCAGATAGCGGATAGACGGATGTCTAGATGGGAGTCCATACACAGTTTTTTGAGATCTTTGCAGGTATTCTTTTCTTGTCTGTTATTGGAATTTCTGAGAGCCAACAGGAAAAATACTCAGGATATTTTTGATATATGCGAATGACTATTGCGGAATTAAAATTAGAAGTTGGCTTCTAATTGATCATCAGGTTTAGAGAATTTAGAATGAGACTTTTGTCTCAGGTTATGTGTAGATGACTTTTAAAAACCAGATATGGGGCGCCTGGGTGGCTCAGTTGGTTGGGCGACTGCCTTTGGCTCGGGTCATGATCCTGGAGTCCCAGGATCGAGTCCCATATCGGACTCCCGGCTCTGTGGGAAGTCTGCTTCTCCCTCTGACCTTCTCCCCTCTCATTCTCAGCCTCTGTCTCTAATAAAAAAAAAAAAAAAAATCTAAAAACCAGGTATGATCCTTATTTACTTTTCATGGGGATTCTATGTGTCAGAAAATGTAACTTTTAAATCAGTCATCAGTCTTATTATGAAGTCATTTAAATAATTATTTCTTCATAAAGTGACATTTTTCCAGATACATAAGGAAACATATTTATTTTCTTCTTAAGGAAATACCAATGAGATAAAATTAGTTCTAAGTTAAAATTTCTCTGTATTTGATAACTCCATTGTTGAAAATGTTTTAAAAACTCTTGTACAAACAGTCCATTTTGTCAATTTTTTTTATAGGTGCCACATAGTTGATTTTCATAAATCAACTGGTCCTTTGGGTACACATCCTCGTTTATTTGAATGGATATTGAACTATTATTCTTCAGACAGAGAAGGGAGTCCGAAAGTAGTGTGTACATCTAAACCTCCAATCTATCTTCAGCATCAAGGTTGGTATAGCTCATAGATAATAAGTATAGCTTATACCTTTACAGGAAAACTAATTGACTTTTGCTTTAAGACAGATTAAGATTCAGATAATAGGGAAGAGGAGAGTATTATGACATTAGTCTGATTCTCAGAGCTACATTGTCATTATAGTTGATACCTTCCTGGGTATTGAAGGGTGCTGTCCCTCGTATATTTCAGGGCCACCTGGTTCACTCTTCCTTTCTTGTTCATCCCTTACTTTTTTAGGTCTTCACCTTTGTTACTTCAGTGAGGCCTTCCCTGATTACCTTATTTAAAGTTCCATCTTACTATCAGTCCCTCACCACTGGCATTTTCTGTTTCTCTTCCCTGCTTTATTTTTCTCTTCTAACATAATAATATGCTTATTTATTTACCTTGTTTATATTCCTTCCTTTTAGAGTGAAAACTCCATGAAGGCAGGAATGTTTGTTCTATTTGCTTCTATATAGCAAACTGCCTGGAATAGTGCCTGGCACATGGATACTTGATAAATTTTGTTGAATGGATGATTTGAATCAACAAGAATAGAAGTAAATGTTGGCAGTTTTATCATTTAGGAATACAAGCTGTAAAGGTTAAGCCCTCCCCATTGAAATTCTAGTAAATATAAATTTACTTTTGTTAATCTTTTGGATTCATGAGTTTTTGTTCTGTGGTAGGTAATTTTCAAATGCTTTCATGTGAGATAATTTGGATAAGAAGGATCAAGGGATTAGGAAAGAAAAACTAAAATAATATGGCCTAGTAGACATAGAATTTTTTGTAATGAAACCTTTAAGAAAAGAAAAATTGAGCAAATGAAAACTGAAGGTTAGGAAGTAGAACTAAAACTATTGTATCTTCAGAGTGAGAGTACCTGTCAGAGAGACTGACTATATTTCTCTTCTAAACACACATGTGGACATACTGCAGACAGAGAATATAGTGTGTGTGTGTGTGTGTGTGTGTGTGTGTTCAGTAACATGTCTATATGTATAGCAATAGATAGGACACACACATGTATAGCTGGTTTTTTTATTTTTTGATAGGTCATAGTCGCACAGTTGTTGGAATTGAAGAGAGAAAAAACCGAACATTATGTTTACTAATATTTGATCCTGGATGTCCTTCTCGAGAAATGCAGAAACTGTTAAAGCAAGACATGGAGGCTAGCAATCTCAAGCAACTTCGGAAATTTGTGGGAAATTTAAAACATAAGCAATACCAGATAGTGGCAGTAGAGGGTGTCCTTTCTTCAGAGGAGAAAGTTGTAAGTATCTACATATTTGGTTATGTGAAGCTTGAACAAGTTGAACTTACAAGTTTAAAATTTTTAGTTATAAAATCAGTGTCATCGCTTTGTATCTCATTCTGCATTATTTTGGTTTTGTATCATTTAATTTCTGGAGTGGACATCTTTAAATTTCAAATGCTACCAAATGACTTTCAAATACTTTACTCAGCTTCATAAAAATGTTTAATCTTATATAATGTAATTGTTAATGCCAAGGAAATGATGAAAAATGGCAACATACATGGTAAGAAAACCTAACTTAATCCCAGGAGACCTAATGCATATTGGTCTTAATAATTATGGTTTATTAAGTGTGATTCTTATAATTATTGAAGCTCTATCTTATGCTTCTGGGATTACTGGATATACATAGTTCTAGAATTTAACTTCATACAGTTGCCTCTTTATCCCTTACAGTTAAGTAGTGACTGGTACGTTCAGAAAAATTTCTAGGGATTGAAAACCCTTCACTTGGTATAAACTGAAGCTATGTAATGTCATATCAAGTCTAGAAAATGCAGTTCCCAGAATCTTTAAAAAATATCCCTATTAGACCACTGCATATGATTTGTTTCCTTCTGCGGAGAAAAGAGACAGAGGACTAGAGAGGAGCATTTATGAAGAGTAAAAAGATTACAAGGGAAAGCACTAAAATTACTTGAAATAAGAGAGAGAGCTAGAGTTCATCTTTTCAGCCTCACAACTTGGAATAAAAAGGCGAAGATTGTTTCAAAGTTTCTTCAATTAATTACATCTTAGAGGTTTCTTTGTCATGACATAAATACCAAAATTGCATTCATTTTTGAACCCTATCGTTAATTTGGCAGCATAAAGTTAGAGAGTAATTTTATTTATTATTTATTATTTATTTATTTATTATGTTTAAAAATACTTATATTTTTGTTTTATTTTTTAATATACTTTATTCAAGAGAGCATGCATGCGCACACAAGCAGGGGGAGGGAGAGGAAGAAGCAGGCTCCCTGTTGGGCAGGGAGCCCTAAAGTGGGGCTTCATCCCAGGACCCTGAGATCATGACCAAGATGAAAGGCAGATGCTTAACTGAGCCCCCAGGAGCCCCCATATTTTTATTTTATTTTTAAAGATTTTATTTATTTATTTGTCAGAGAGAGAGCGCAAGCCAGAGGAGCAGCAGCCGACAGAGGGAGAAACAGGGTCCCCGCTGAGCAAGGAGCTCAGTATGGGACTTGATCCCAGGACTCTGGGATCATGCATGACCTGTGCCGAAGGTACATGCTTAACCAGCTGAGCCGCCCAAGTGTCCCTATATTTTATTGTAATTCCAGTGTTGTTAACATACAATATTATATTGGTTTTAGGTGTACAATATTGCGATTCAGCAATTCTATACATTACTCAGTTAAGTGTACTCTTAATCCCCTTCACCTAGTTCACCCATCCCCGAACCCACCTCCCCTCTGGTAGCCATCTGTTCTCTATCGTTAAGAGTTTTTTTTTGTTTGTTAGAGGTTAGTTTTAATAGTTCTAAAATAACAAAATGCTTGTTCATCAACAGAGTATAGATGAGATTAAATATTATCATGGAGCCTAGCTGAACATTTTAGTTGTTGACTTTCTGGTTTTGGAAACTGAGACATTGGTGTTAATAGAATACTAAAAATGTGCATATGCTACTGTTCTTTTCCCTTTTTGTTTGGAGTCATGGAGAATATCTGTGTCTTTAACCAAAAGAATCAGAACTTGATTGTGTACAATACCGCCAGATAGAGAAGAAATAATAATATGATTAATGATTATAATTGTAATATTAAATATAGTAGTACTTTATACTACTTTATGGTATACTTTAAAGTATACTTTAATATATACTACTTTAAAGTAGTTATAGTACTTTATATAATGCTTGCTTTGTACTAGGCACCATCCCAAGCATCTTACACAAATAATAACTAATACAATCTACCTCATAGAGTAGGCACTATTATTCCCATTTTACAAGATACCTAAGCTCAAAAAGTTGTTATATTTCTATAGTCACGCAGCTGCTAAGTAACAAGAGGCAGGATTCCAATTCAGTCCATTTACATCCAGAGTCCTCTATATTGCTTCTTCTGGGAGGATACAAAATCTTACTGTTTCACGTTTACTAATTAAGCTTATATATGAACAATTCACTTTTATTGAAAAGATAGGACAGTATATTTTAAAAAATGAAAAGAAATCATCAGTTAACATTGTTTTCGTACATCGCTTTCAAGCTTAGGAGTTGGTTTTTTCCTTTTTTTTTTTAAATCACTATGTCTTATAGTTATTCTGCCATTTTTAACAGTGCTTTATACATTATAGGAATTCAGCAAATACTAATGTACTGATTGATCTGCATATCACCAGATAGAAACCTGTGTCTTTAACTAAGGGCACATTAATGATTTTACTTTTATTTCAGGGTGGTTGTTTTCTTATAGCTCATTTTAAAATATCTTTTCTTCCTAAGTGATAACTATAATTTTAATTGTAGGAATTTCAGAACAAATTTGGTATTTTAAAGTATCGTAAAATGTAGATATTTGTAACTGCGTTTTGTTTTCTTCCTCATAGTTGGAGTTAACTAATTATATTTTAATAATTATGCAGCTCTTATTCAAGGAGAGGGACCGGGTTTCAAAAAATTGTTTTCATACTGGCAGCTGTCCTATAAGTACCATAATACATTTCTACCATAAATATATTTTGAGTATCTAATAATTCCAAACTGTTATAGATTTTGGAGCACTTGTTTAGGTCAAAGGATTTATGCTGGAAGATATCTCCTAATGCAATTCAGTTAAGTAATGGGTTCAAACCTATTTAATAGCCATTCTCCTCAATCCTTTTCATATGTTGACATGTTGTAGTTAAATTGTATCACTGCATTCTCTGTTTTCCATTATGTAATCCTTGTACTCTTAACTTGATTTAACTTTGTTTTAAATTAGCCTGGGTTAATATGTCTTGATTTGTAACACAAGTTGTGAAAAAAGAACAGAATGTTTAAAGGTCTTTTATGGGCACCTGGGTGCCTCGGACAGTTAAGCATCTGCCTTTAGCTCAGATCATGATCTCAGGGTCCTAGGATCCAGCTACCCTCCTCTTCCCCCTCCGCCCCCCCACCCTCTCAGTAGGGAGTCTGCTTGTTCCCCTCCCTATTGCCCCTGCTTATGCTCTCTCTAAGTCTTTTAAAGTGACATTTTTAAGGCCATTACTTTGACTCATTATTCCTTAAAACAGTGAGTTTCTTTTTACTTTTTTCTGTTTTGTCTTTATATGGTATTTTGTTTAATTTCTTCCTTCCTTCCTTCCTTCCTTCCTTCCTTCCTTCCTTCCTTCCTTTCTAGTTTGGCTTTAAAAATGTTTATTTCTGGGGTGCCTGGGTGGCTAGTGAAGCATCTGACTTGATCTCACTCAGGTCTTGATCTCAGGGTCCAGAGTTCAAGCCCCACATTGGGCTCCACTCTGGGTGTGGAGCCTACTTAAAAAAAAAAAAGTTTATTTCTAATTTCCTAAGTTTGCAGTTGTAATTTTTCTTAAGGAATTTTCATTATCGTCAAAAAAATTTCTAGATTTTATTTTTTATATTAGATAATTAATATAAATTCTAAATAATGAACTGCTTAAAATTAATAGTACTTTAAAATTCCTTTTCAAGGCCAGGAGACAAGCATCTCAAGTCTTCACAGCTGAGAAGATTCCTTGAAGAATTAAACATTTCAGTGATCATGGAATTTTACTTTATTTTCCAAAGTCAGATATTAAAGTTCTTAATACAGCTTACAAATCTGAATTCTTTAAATACTCAACTTGTAATTTAATTTCTAAAACATCTAAATCATACCTCTAGTACCTCATTGTTTAGTAACTATTTCAATAAACTATTGTGTTTGCATTACGAGTTCTGTATTTCCTCTCATATCCATGTGTTAGAAACTGGTTTTGTATAGTAATCCTATGTACTATTTATTGGGTCCTTGTGTTAGGTATTTTTAGTATTTTCCATGTATTAATTAGTGTAATCTTCAATTCTGTGAGACAAATTCTGTTAGTCCTGGAAGGAAGCTGAAGCTCTGCAAAGTTTGTAATTCACCCAAGAAAATAATTGTAATCCAGGGTGTGAACCCAGGCTGTCTCATTTCTAAGCTCTTATATTTGAGCATTCTGCTTTCTTTTGTTATAAAACATATATAATGAAATTCCCTTCTCATCACTTAGAAATTACCTTAATATTAAACAGATATAGCTCTAAAAAGAGGGATTTGCTTTTGTTAAATATTTATACTCTTACCCATACAATTGTGAATTAGAACCTTGTGTTTAATGTGTCCTGTAGGAAAGAAACTTTCAGATTCATGTTGGATGTGTCAAGTAAGGTTGCAAGCAGGAATCCTACTTTGGCCAATTTGAGCAGAGGGAATTCATTGAAAGATTATCAAATCTCAGAGAATACACAGGTAACTGGGAAACTGTGCTGGAACAAAGGCAGTTCTGGAGGCTAGAATGTGGTCTGATTTATAGTGGAACTATCAGGTTAGGAGCCAAGTCACATGTCTCTGCTCAAAATTCAGATTCAGAAAGGCCGCATCTGATTGGCGTGAGACTATGCCATGGGACAGAAGCAGTTCCTCAAATGGAAATTAGGGTAGATAAGGAAATGGATATTATACAACAACAACAAGCAACACTATGAAAAAAGAACATACTTGAATAAGCTTTCATAAATATTAGCTACTCCCATCAAATAGTAAAAGCTGTACTCTCAGAATGAATAATATTGCCAATTGGAAGATTCTGGAAATCATCTTTCCTAATACTCTCTCAGGTAACCAGATTTCTACTTTATCTTGTTTCATGCCACCATTACCTTTATCTAGATATCTAATAATCTCCTAACTGGTTAGGAGATTGATCCTCTGTCAGTCAGTCTTCCACACATAGGCCAAATGTTTTGAAATACAGATGTGATTTTGTCACTTCCTAGTTGAGTCTTCTTCATTGCTCCTGGATAAAGTCCAGACATTCCACACAACCTGGGCCCTGCTTACCTCTCCAGGCTCATCTCTCACCACTCTCAAAGTTCTACTCCTTCCAGCCTAAAGTCCTTTGCCAAAAAATGGTTGATGCTGCCTGTGACCCTTCTCCCCAAGGTTCTCTACCTTTTGGAAATGCTTTCTGCAACACTCAAGTCTGGATTAAATGAACCTTCTAAGTGTTTGATAGCAGGGTTTTTCAAAGTGTAGATATTCAGTGATCTGAAAACTGCCAGTCTGTGACAAGATAATTACAGAAATTAGAATTGCTGTGATATTTGATTTTATAAAAATAATGGCATTGGATCAGAATTTTTATTTTGAAATTGGTATTTCACAGACTTTGGGAAACACTGTTCTGTGGTACCCTGTGACATTTATATCAATACCAGCTAAGTTGCAGTCTGTTCTAATTTTCTATTTCTCTTTTCATATTTCCCTCCTTAAATGGATTCAGGAGCAATGTCTATTTTTTAATAGTAGGCTCAGAGTGCCTGACACATAGAGGACTTAAAAAAGAACTTTTTTAGTGAATGGAAATAATAACTAGTTTTAGATAAACAATAGTAGAAAAATAGTCTGAAGTCTTTCGATATCCCAGCTAGATATCTCTATGCAGATCATTTTTCCCCAATCAGATCAGACCAATTTCTGTAGGATAAAGGAGTCATACTGAGAACATTTTTTTTTTGTAATTTTATTTATTTATTCTGTCAGAGAGACTGCACACAAGCAGGGGGAGATGCAGGCAGAGGAGAAACAGGCTCCCCAGCAGAGCAAGGAGCCATATTCAGGATTGGATTCCAGGACTGACAACATTTTTTAGGAGGTAACAAGGAGGGGCACCTGGGTGGCTCGGTCATTAAGCATCCTAAGCATCCACCTTCGGCTTAGATCACGATCCCAGTCCTGGGATCCAGCCCTACATCCCTTGGCAGGGAGCCTGCTTCTCTCCCTCTGCCTGCTGCTCCCCCTACTTGTGCTCGCTCGCTCTCTCTGTGTCAAATAAATAATATCTTTTTTAAAAAAGTAACAAAAGTATTAAAATTTTGAGTGCTCCCAGTCTTTAAGTAGGTGATAAAATTATAAATCTCAGCAAAACAAAACAAAAAACAAGCCCCCCCTCCACTTCCATACACACATACATACACAGTATTTGCATACAGTATCACAGACTGGTTAAAAATACATGCTCTGATTCAGGGATTATCAATAATTTTGGTCCCAGTACCCCCTGACAAATACTAAAGTCCCTAAGAAGATTTTGTGGTTTACATCTTTCTATGTTTGCCATATTAGAAATTAAACCTAAGACTTTTTTTTTTTTTTCAAGAATGCACATTATTCTATTTATTTGCTGTCGCCGTCAGAACAGTGATATACGAACGTGTTATTTAGCCTCTGGAAAACCCATCGAGTGTCTTTCTAGAAGTACATATTAGTAGTTGTACATCTGAAATTCCAAACTGGACACTTTCAAGGAATGACACTTTGTACATGAACAGATGCCAATTTCATGTAATTCTATACTACATATTATATATGTAAAATCAGGTCCACACATGGTATATGTGTACCAGTCTCACACAAGGCTGGGCTGATACTATTCTTGGTCAGAATCATCTTCCTCATCTTCATCTTCCTCAGTTTCTCCCATTTCTTCAACAGGAAGAGCAGCTGCTTCCTGCGCAGCTCGGAAAGCCTGCTCTTCGTCCACGCTAGGATCGTCCATTTCTGTAATTTCAGCCCCGCTGGGGTATTCTTGGCCAACTGGTGGTAGAGCGGGGGGTGTATAGTTGTCTGGACTATATTTATGACCCCAGCCTATGTAGAAATTTTCAAACTTCCTGTAAAGTTTGAAAAGAAAGTAGATGATCATTGTATCATTTTTCAGTAAGAAACGTTGATCCTTCTCTTCTGTAAAAGCTGATCACTACCAGTGTCATGATCCCATAGTTTCAAAACATGACATTTGAAGTGCTAGGGATGAAATAGCCCTCAATGATTCTTCTACCACAGACACACTACTGTGATCCAAACTATTTAAGCTGGTTAAGAGGGGGGCCAAACTGTCAGAATGTACCCGACACCAGGCCACTATCTTTAATCATGTAATTGCTCTTTTCAGGAAAAACAAAACAACTAAGTTAAAAAGATATTCTTCAGAGTTAGGAAGAATTAGAAACTTGCCAACTTAGCAAATTATTGTTCTGGCAGAGGGTGCTTGTGATTGGTTACAACCTGTGTGTGGCTTTTCAGGCCCACACACAGACAGTTGTCAGGCTTCAGCTGGAAGGTGTCATGGGAAAACTGCTGTCACCGTGCCATACTTGATGCCCAGTCAGTACACTACAGTCTCCAAGGAAAGTTCTGGTCAAGGACTCCAACCCATCTGGCCTGCCATGCTCTTCACATAGCTGGGTTCCTGGCCCAGCAGCCTTCATTCTAGGTCCTATCGGAGGCCTTCAGCAGAGGTCTTCAGGTGCCTCTACCAAGGCCTCCTTATGGAATTTCGGAAGGGGGGTACCTTAAAGACACTTCTCCCTACTCTCAGTACGCGGTGCTTTTTTGCTTCTAGCCCTTCTCCACATGCTCCGCCAGCTTCCCGGGCCCTCAAAGCCATGGAACTGCAGAAGCCTGATATTTGTGGACTCCTCGGTGAGATGACCCCACTGACCTTCCATCAGTGTGCCATTCCAAGAAGGAAAATGGGACAGGAGCAGTCAGAGTTTTCTCTTGCTTATATGGTCACGGCAAATGATCAAAAGCTCAACTCATTTTTGGCTTGTGGCTTTAATGGCATCTCTCACATTTGGCAGCTCAGCTCTCTCCAGCCTAGCCGAGCTTTTTTTTTTTTTTTAAAGATTTTATTTATTTATTTGACAGAGAGGAAGAGATCACAAGTAGGCAGAGAGGCAGGGCAGGGGGAAGCAGGCTCCCTGCTGAGCAGAAAGCCAGACTCAGGACTCCATCCTAGGATCCTGAGATCAGGGCCTGAGCGGAAGGAAGAGGCTTTAACCCACTGAGCCACCCAGGCGCCCCCTAGCCAAGCTTCTGACACTGGGTTCTTAGATAAGAAATGGAAACATAAGACAAATGGAAGTGTATGTTCTGGGTGAAGGATAAAAGGACACTGAGTAGGGCGCCTGGGTGGCTCAGTTGGTTGAGCAACTGCCTTCGGCTCAGGTCATGATCCCGGAGTCCTGGGATCGAGTCCCATATTGGCCTCCCGGCTCTGTGGGAGGTCTGCTTCTCCCTCTGACCTTCTCTCCTTTCATTCTCAGTCTCTCTCCCTAATAAAAAAAAAAAAACAAAAAAACACTGAGTATCCTCTTGATCCTCATTCTCTTGAAAGTGATAGCTTAAATAATACATATTTTAAACTACTTTTTATCAAGATAGACAAGAAAAATCATGTGAGATTCAAACTAAACACTATAGAACTACCTCCATTAATCCTAGAAAATGAGTAAGTCTATTGCTCAAATAATCAGAATAAAAACCATTTTAGGACGGAAGTCTGAATTACTCTAGTGTTAAATCTGATGCTTTTACTATGTAATAGAGATGTTGTTTGACTGAATCTTACGGCACACACACCTGACATGCCAAAATGAGTCACCCCCATTCCTCCTTCCTGAACAGTCCTGGCATCAGACTTGGCTCCAGAAACACATCACTGAGAAAATTGGTCCAGTGAGAAAATCGCTTAACAGATTGTGGTGGTGTAGGTTCCCTGGGAGTGGTCAACTCAGCAACAGGAAGAAGCTCGTCCTCGGCAGTGACATTTTACCCACTATGCAATTTGGGGACTCCATCATCTGCCTCCAGCCTCTTGCTTTCTCTTTATCTCAGCCCAAGTTCCTAAGCTGTGAAATGAGGGACCTCTCTCCCCAGAGTTGTGGTAAAAACTCACGGGGAAGATGTAAGTGTGAGTGCTGAACATGACATCAGGCCCATCCTCCCAGGTATCCCTGCTCCCGACCCCTTCCTCTGGGCAGACCGCCCCATACTCTTTTTTCCCTCCCATCCTGGTCTGGGATCTCACCCCAGGTTATCGTGAGTGGCTGCCCTGACCAACCACCCAGGGCAGCCTTGTGTGTTACTCTGGGGTTACTCTAACTGCCTCACCCAGGTTTGTGCTTCACCTGGGGAAGCCCGTGAGGGAGGGGTAAAAGAAAAAAAAAACTGGAACTAACATTCCAGTGATAACTGTAATTTCCAGCACTTAAATAATCATGGTAATGGCTTTGTATACTTACTTGCCATTGGAAAAGGCATATGCTCCAGGCCAAAGGTTGGATCTAAGGACTGCAATAGCATATTGAGGAATGAGAGTTGAGGACAGCCGTGTTGTCCAAGGTGGTATATTCTGGATTTCTGTAAGTCAAAGAGAAATTCAAAAGCTTAACTCCTAAATAGACAAGGATCTACTGTGTAACAGAGATCTTTCTACAAATCTTAAAACACACATGCTTGACATATAAGGAAAAATTAAACATCCACAGCTTAACGTAAAGTCAAAAGGATAATTTGTGAATGCTGTGCATCAAAAGGATAATTTGTGAATGCTGTGCAACAACAAAATTGGATTCTTTATATGCATGTATATGTGCATGTGTGTGTCCATCTGTGCAACAGAAAAGTCTTATTAAGGGGGAGGAGAACCACGTGGTAGAGAGAATATTATTTAATGACCAAATGAAAGATCAAATTATTATTATGAAAGAGAACAAGGGTTACAAGCAAAACTGCTCCAAAACTGAATAGGAAGAAACAAGACTAGGAGGACAAGAGAGGATTTAAAAAACCCACAAAACCTCACATGATATTTTACTGTAACTATGGTATGTGTTTATGCTCTTAGGTTATGGTCTGCAGAATGCAAGACAAGAATGATACACAAGACAACTCAGCATTTTCAATAAGAGCTGCAGTCAATTTCCATTTCTTCCCGGCATCACTCCTTCACCCTCTGTCTGAGAAAGTTGGTTGTGAGGCCAGCTATGTTCTCTATTTCCCACTCTTCCAAAACACATGAAAGGGAAAAGGGATGAAATTTTGGCTCCTGTTCACTTTTTATAGGTTTACAATTCCCATTTATTAACCATATAATATACACAGTATATTATATATACATGCATAAAAATATATATGTATACTATGTATCGTACAGTATATGTACATAAAAATACACAATATATATGTATACTATATATGGTATATATACATAATATCTACATATGTATACAATATACATGGTATATTATGTAGTTTGTATAAAACTACCTAAATCTTCGGAGATTGGTGTCAAAAGAGGAGGCCCCACTTCCTGTTCCATATAGTCAGGCTCTTCTCCTTTTTCTTCTTCCTTTTCTTCATCTTCCTCTTCTTCCTCCTCCTCACTTTTTTGTATGGGGTTGAACCAATTACAGCGGCCCTGGGAATAAGTATTGCAAGATTTAGTAATCTAATGAGGACCTTAAAATCCTGGAATATTTATTTGGATTAAAGCAATTATCTACAGGAAGTCCTACTGTATGGGAATTTAATCAGTCACTTATGCATTCAACATCCCAAGTACAAGGTTTTTGATCTAGCTTATTTCAAGCGAAAAATGGTAGAATTTATTTCATAAATTTCCCAACTTCTTAAAGTTACAGGACATTTATATTTTGAAATCAGCAAAACCTTAGTGGAAAAAAATAATGCACTTCATTAATCTATAATAAATAATTTATGGGAAATTGGTAAAGTACTATTATTAGTAGCAATAACAAATTTTTTAATGTGGTAATAAAGCTAGGTTTGGGATTATTTCTCACTTAAGAAACTCTTCCACCTGCAGATGAGGCAGGGTAGCCGGGTGATTAAGAGGACGGACACCGGATCCATTCTGCCCATTCACGTGCGACTCTGTTGCCTATTAGCTACATTCCCTTTTTCACATTTTCTAAGCTTTCTGCCTCGATTTCCTCATCTGTAAAATCAGGATAATACTACTCCCCCATGCAGTTGTGAGGACTACACGAGATAATACCTACAAAGTGCTATTTAGAGCACCTGGCAGAAGGGGGTGCCAAATAAATGCTATACAGCACTATTTGTTTTCATTCTTGTTATAATCGTTTATTTTTCTTGGTATAAAAGCTCCATGTATTCTAGAAATAGAATAAAAGAACTGTTCCCAAAACAGGAATGTACCTATCTATAGTTAACATAGAAAATACAATTTCACAATACACGTTAATCTATAATCCTCACATAACTTGTCAAATTCTTCATAGAAATATTTATTTTATTTCTGTTTGGAAATAAAAATTTATTCGGAGAGCCCAGATCTCCATTACTTGGCAATTTCATAGTACTCTGAGCTTTTATTTAATTTTTCAATGGTTTCTTTGTCTGCGATCTGAAGAACTTTGTCTTGCATATATCTGTGCGTTGTAGAGAGAATTTAATAAAAATTTGCTGACTGGCTGATAGACTGAGAATTGCAGAATGCCTACCTGAGAGAGAATGTGTTGCACATGATGAACCCAATTGGATAGGGATTCCACGAGATCCATCACTTGGATGCCTTCAAAATCGGGGTTTTCTTCAAAGCTATCTCGCCTGCCTTCCACCTCTTCCTCCTCCTCTCCTTCCTCTTCACCAAACTGATAGAATCCCAGAGGGCTGACATGGGTCCCTGCTGAAATTCTGGCAATTTGTGCTCGTAAGTAATTGCTCTCATTTCCTGGGAAAGGTGGGTAGCTTACAATGGGAGTCTCTAAACGCCCAGTGAAAAATTTCTTGATCTTTCTTGCAGTAACAATTTGTGCAGGTGTGACCGATGGTAACTTCACCCATGGTCCTCCTGGTTCATTGCACACAAAATACACATATTTATTGGCCCCCGTTCTGTTTTCTTCTTTGGGTATCGCCTGTGGGGTCTTGTAAAATGTCCGTGGTAATTCATCTTCATCATTTTCATCAGCTTCGCTGTCTCCATCGTCCCTCTCTTCAGTTACATCTTCATCTTCTACGTCTTCTTCATCTTCTCCCTCACGGAATTCGACTTCAGCTATAATATAATTCATTTCCAGACCCAAGATCTTGCCCCAGAAGCGGCATCTTTGGATTGGATGGGTGTCAGTAAGCTGTTTGAGGGCAAGGAATATGCGATAAGTCTCATCTGTGCCCAAACCAACTCCAGCTTGTTCAAAATAAAAAGCTGACTCCATTACATTTGGGAGAGAGTTTTCTGCCTAGGGATACAAACACTGTGGTTAATGTTAGAAATTGCTTGCTTCCTTTTACCTTTTTCAACATCTTGGTATTAGCTCTACCTTCTCCATGATGTCTTTGACATTTCTTGCAAGGTTTAGAGTCTGATAATTCCTGTATTCCAATTTTTCTCTCATTACTTATAAATGTAACTTCTACCATTGTGTCTTATACTTACCAACGTAATAATTGCCTTGTTGTATGTATGTATCTTAAGGATAATTTAATAGCTATTATGAATAATAAAAATTGAATATATTTTTATAAAAAATATTTAAGTGGTCATAATAAAATATAATCTAACTCCCTATATGTATTTAGAACTCCCTATATGTACATATTACCATATTTTTCTTAATAATAATTATATACATTTATATACATAATTATATACATAGGATAAAATATAGGATAAATAAAAATCAATATGGCCCTCTATGTAGGGTAATATATAGGATAAAATCAAGATATAATAAAATAAGTGCTCAGACATGACTTCCCTTGAAAACATAATTTAGTCAGGTGTTTGCCCCTACTTATAATAAATACTTTTGGATTTAACATAAGGAAGAAAATTAAAAATGATTTTATAAAGGAAATAAAAGTGAAAAAGCGAAGTCTCAAGTGGACGTTAAGAAAACATCTATGAGAAAGTAGAGAATAACATTAAGTAAGATAGGGATCACTTGCAAATTTTAGATAAATTTAAATTTTAGACCTTGAAGATAATAGAGAAACTAAGAGCACTTTGTTGTTCTTAAAGGTGATCTGCTCTTGTTTATATTATAATTTTGGTGTCAAAATAAGCACAATGACTTTTTTAAATCCTCATCTCTTTCATGTGTGGCATTTGTTGCATCCCTCACTTTTTTTTTCTTTTTCTTTTTCTTTTTTTTTTTCCTTGATTGTTGTGGACACACAATGTTATATTTGTTTCAGGTGTACCCATAGTGATTGGACAAGTTTATACATGTGCTGTGTTCAGCACAAGCGTAGCTACCGACTGTCACCATACGACACTATTACAATATCATTGACTGTATTCCCTAGGTTGTGTCTTTTACTTCTGTAACATTTTTTTAAAGATTTTATTTATTTATTTGGCAGAGAGAAAGCAATCACAAGTAGGCAGAGAGAGAGGAAGAAGCAGGCTTCCCGCCGAGCAGAAAGCCCAATGCAGGGCTCCATCCCAGGACCCTGAGATCATGACCTGAGCCGAAGGCAGAGGCTTTAACCCACTAAGCCACCCAGGCACCCCACTTCTGTAACATTCATTTCAAAACTGGAAGCCTACATCTCCCACTCCCCCTCACCATTTTGCCCATCCCCCCATCTCTGCCCCCATGGCAACCATCACTTTCTTTTCTATATTTATAGGACTGATTCTGTTTTTTGTGTTTTATAAATTTGTTGTGTGTTTTTTTTTTTTCAGATTCCACACATGAGTAAAATCATATGGTATCTTTCTCAGTCTGACTTATTTCACTTAGCATGATACATTCTAGGTCTACCCATGCTGTCATAAGTAGTATAATCTCATCCTTTTTTGTGGCTGCAAAATATTCCATTGTCCTTATCCATTTGTCTTTCAATGGACATTTAGCTTGCTTCCATATATTGACTATTGCAAATAATGTGGCAATAAACATAGGGGTGCATATATCTTTCAAATTAGTGTTTTGGTTTTCTTTTGGTAAACACCTGGTAGTAGAATTATTGGATTATACGGCATTTCTATTCTTAATTTTTTGAAGAACCTCCCTACTGTTTTCCATAGTGGCTCTTACTGTTCATCTTACTCTGCCCTCTATAACTATTTCTTCTTATCTCTAATTGGCTTATTTTCCTTAATTGAACCCTAAATATTCGTGTCCTCAAATTTCAGTCATCATTCAGTAGTTTATGCTTGGAAGACTGCTTCCACACACTACAAGTGGTAAGTGGCATTCAAAATCCAGCTCTCTCACTCTGACTTTTCTCCCATGTTCTACACCTATGTTTCTAGTCATCTATGAGAAATTTTAGCTGAATATACCTCAAGATGGCATTCTTATTTCTCTCAAAACCTTTTCTTTTTACCGTATACCCTATTGTTGCCAATAATATCACCATTCACTCAGTTTCCCAAATTAATTCCATCATCCTGTTTCTTCTGACTCTCTAGACTTTCATATTTGACTAGTTAAGAGTCCTGTTAATTCTACCACCTAAAGAACTGTTCGCATTATCCCTTCCTCTTTAGCTCATTTCTACCATACCAATCTCCATCCTGACTCCTCGTCCTGTCACAGAAGGCTTCAAATACTCTCCTTGCCCTTTTTCTAATCTTTCTTCTTTCATTCTCCTCCACATTATTACCTTTCTAAACCAAAAGTCAAACCATGCTATTTTCTATTAAAAGCTTCTATTGACTTCCCAATATATAGAAGAAAGAAATTTCTTATCAATGCACAAGAGCAGGCTGGCTTTAAGGACCTTGTTTTCTTCATTTCTTTCACTCCCTCAAACCCAAGTTCACTTTCCCAAACATTGCATGTCTCCTGACTTTTTAGTGTTCTTTTTGCTCAGCATTTATTCCTTATAGTCTTTATCTTGTGAACATCTACTTACCTTTTGCGACCCAAATGAAATATCACCTCCAGTACAAAGCTTTGTTCAGTTCCCAACAGTGGCGTTAGTTGTTCCATTCTGTTTCATAGCTTGTCAAAACAATCTAACAATTGCTACTATTCATTAACTCCCCAGTATGTGTCAAACCCTTCATCTACCCTACCCCTTGAATTGTTGCCATGTGATTGTCCCCGAGGCTTGGAAAGGTTAAATCACTTACGCACAGTCACACAGCAAGTAAGTGATTGAGCTAGAATTCTGATTCAGGGGTAACTCCCAGGATCCTATTTTCCCCACCAAACAAGGCTATCTCTATTACCGCATTAATCAAATAGTTTTTTAGTCCTTTTTGCTTCTTTCACTAGACTGTGAGAAACTTAAAGGCAGAAGAATCTTTTTTCTGTTTATTTCATTTCATGTGTATGTATTTTTCATGTGTAGTAGGCATGCAGTAGGCAGTTACAGTGTGAACTCATGGGAGAATGAATAAATGAAAGCTGAAAACTAGGAACAGGAATTCTCATGTGGTCAAAGACAGGGATAGGAACATGAACACTAAGTCTTAAATCTGAGACAGAGCTGCTCACAAAGCCCATATTTCAGTGCTTCCAAGACCTCTGTGTCTTCCTGTTACTGTATCTCTCCACTGTCCAAGGTAGAATTTTTAATCTTCATCTGATTGCTCAGCTCTTCCTGGCTCTAAATCCTACTTCTCATTAGGAAGAATTTATGAGGTATGATTAAGGGGCTCAAGCTCCAGGACCAAAACACCTTACTTGTGTGCTCATCCCTAGTTTTAGGAGGCAGATCCCTACCATGCCTTGCTGCGCCTGGAGTGGGCCCCCATTCTCATACTGGAGTCTGACTTCTCTTTGATAAACTCCTCCCTGAGAGTGTCTGCCTATCTACCCGATCCCTACATACTGATTGCCCCTAGTCACTGTCTGTGGCTATTTAACCACATGTTTAGAGTAAGATATTTTCAGAAAAGGTTCCTTGATGTCAACTCCTTGACAATTATCACCTGCTCCTTCTGAGTACTCTGTATCCCACTGTGTCAGGTTGGTTTCCCTATAAAGGTTGTGGAGCCCTAGAGGATGAACCTGCTGTATAGATCCCTACTCTCCTATGTTTTTCTTGACTGAACTCTCTGCCTGTTTCTGAAAATATCTTACACCAAACATCAAATTAGCAAGTATACAGAGAGATGTTAAGTGGTCTAGTGGTAACACAACATGGAAGTTCAGTAGATGTATTGTATAAATCGCTCAGTAGTATAAATTATAAGCTTGTGGGCATTCAGGAAACAGAATACTTGATGTTATTTTTTAAATATTTGAAGCAAAAATTCCTGTGATACAACTAATTTTATTCTTTCATGATAGGTTTCTACCTCCGACACCTGCTTTCTCTGTAAATATTTTCAACACTTTGTCTATAGTGATTAAAGTAAATATTTTATCCCTCACCTCTTGTATTGTGTCCCATTGACGTAATATGCATAATATCAAGACATAATATGAGGAAGTTGCCTTGGAAAAGAGTGCAAATAACATTAGAGGTACTTCTAATTATTCTAGTAAATTAAAGGGGCAAATAGGCAACTTGTTTTAAAGCCCAACTTTTAACTATCTGACATTAATTCATTCATTCAATGAATATTTAATAAGAAACAGCTTTAGACCCACATCTATACCAGGTACTTTGGAGAATATAAAAGATGAAGGAGTCATTTTCTCTGATATCAAGGAGCTCAACGCCACAAACATATGACAAACAACCAAGCCTATGAAATAGTAAACACAATGTGAAAAAATAAGAAATTCTAAACAAGGAAATGAATGGTGTGAAATGAGGTTGCAAATACTATTTAGGAAACTATAAGAGACAGTTGATAAGAATTTCAAGTCACACCTTCTAATCTCAAATAAAACCCTAAGATCAAACTATTCAAATTTATAGCCGTGACTTACTATTTCATCTTCCAGTTCTTGGTCGGCTCCTTCCAAATTTCCCTGGAGAAAAAGAGCCTTTTGCTTCTCTGCTGTTTCATATATTGGAAGTATCTCATTCTCATTTTGGAGTGTATCTAATTTCTTCCTAAAATGTGCCATCTTCACATCTTGGCTGATACTTTCAATGATGTCCACAGCATTTTCAGGACGCTCATCTAAGACCTTGGTCAGCATATCAGAAAGATGATCGTATCTACCCAAAAAGAGAAAATTCCAGATAATATTCATGTCAAACAGCCTTTGAAGAAGCATTACATGCAGACTCAATTAGTTGGTTTCCAGGAAACTTCAACAACTCAAAGCCTTCAGAAATTATAAGTGCAGAAACTCTTACAGTAACTGCATCACTGCCACAAAGAACCTACCCTAGAATTTTCCTTAGGAAATGCCTCCAATGTGATATGAATATTTAACTTATTAAAAAAAACCCCAAACTACAGCAACTGGAGTTCTTGATTTGCTCCAATAGAGGCCATATATTCCATTAAATAGAGGACTCCAAGTCCAAATTTTCATTTTATTTTTCAGATTTTAATATAATGGCTGCATTTGCTTTGTTTATAGTTCTCCAGGCAAGATATTGTATCAGTGTTTTTTAAGAAGTCCAAACCTGAAAATGCCCCTGTGTCCAAACATAAAATACATTGATTAGATTTTAATGCACAGTTATAGCTTTTTAATTTAGAAGGTTTAATAATTGGTTTTAATAGAATGGCAGAAAAGGAGGAAGAAATTCTTTTCGTAGGCTTTCTATTCAACAGAGTAAAATCAATATCAGACCTTGTATTTTAGTAAAAGACTGTTAAATTGCAACAAAAATATTTTTCATGGCTGTCAAATAAGATCTACACATAAGAGTGTTAAAGTCATCTGTTATTGAGCAGTTTTGTTTTTTGTTTTTGTTTTTGTTTTACTGAGCAGTTTTTAAAGGCAAGCTCTAAACTACTTAGAAGATAGTAGTGAATATTATAGAAGATATTAATTTATGACCTCAGAGAATTAGCATTTGGAAATAAAATTTAGATATTTAAGTAATGTCAATTACAAAATAATTCAGTGAAGGAAATTTTTCCGTTTTGATATTTTGTGTTCAGCTTTAAATTATTAGTGAACTCTCAAATATTTAAAATGAGCTTTTCTGGAATTTTTAACAGAGTTTGTAAATTTATGCTTATTATTTAACCCAGAGAATTACGACAATAAGTTTATACAACAAATTCAAGTAGAATCCACCACTGAGTATAAATCATATCCTTGAAGTTTAGTAAATTATAGTTTAAAACAGGACTTTAGAAATAATCTTTTGAATTGTTAATCTCAGGTTTTCTGGAAGATTTTTCACATTAAATATTAGTTTTAAAAAGTCTTCAGACCGTAAAATTATTGTGACCAATTCTCCTAGTTTGCCCCAGACTAAGGATTTTTTTCAGAATGCAGAACACCCAGTGCTCAAATCAGGACAGTTCTGGATGTCTGAGATAGTGGGGTCATCCGTGAATTGGTCTTGCGGAGGGGGGGCGGGGTGGGGCGGGGAACGGAGCTCAAAATCAAGCCAGACAAGCACCAGGATGCCCAGATGAGATGCCATTCACTCCCTCTCACTGGTAGACAATTGCTTTTTATAAGCATCTTGGAAGGATGCTTGGACTTTGCTATCTTCATGATCTTTTTTAAACCCAAGATTCCATAATTCCTAGGTTTTATTTCCGTGTGCCAAGGATCTTTAAAGAAGTTAAAAGAATCCCCACCAAAGACCTATTTTGAGTTCTGTGTTGCAAAGAGTTATTAAGCCCCTCTCTCCTACTCATGCAGGCTTTTCAAATGTTTCTATTCACCCACAGAAACACACTCTCACCCAAAATATACCCCCTTTTCTTTGCCCCCCCCCCACCCCCCCTCCGCCTTTCCCTTTAAGACTTACAAATTTAAGCCAGACTTGCTACTGGTCTTCAGCAGGTAAGCCTTAGCACTCTGAATAGCAATCTCAAGCAGGCTGGGGGCCACTTCAGAGACCCCAGGCTCACTGTGATCCAGATCATAGTTACTGTTTGAGTCTTCCTCCTGAAAGATGTTAAATCTCAGCTCTTTGTGCTTGGAGTTGTTATCGCTCACATCTTCTGGTCCATACAGGTGACCTTTGGTTTGCTGAGACTGTTGAAAGGTGTTTCCCTCTGATTGGCATGTTTGAGGAGCAGTTGATTCTCCTTTATCAGATGATTGTTCCAAATGGTGGGAGCGAGGTGTCTCAGCTCTGGGATTCACATTAGTGGTTTTGTCTGACTTCCAAGGGGCCGCAGGCTCCTGTCCGGCTAGAGTAGAAGGAGTGAAAGAAGCCTCCTGAGGAGGGAAAGGTGGAGTTGATGCACCTGGTCCCGTGACGTCATCCAGAGGAGGACTGACTCTAGACTCTGGGCGCTGAGGGGGGCTGCTTCTCGGTTGGGGTTCAGTTTCCGGCCGCTGCTCCGACTCCAGGAACTCAGACAACCCTAACTCGGGATCTTGGGAAGAAGCTGCTATTTCTTCCCATGGCCGCCCTGTTTCCCCAGGTTCCTGGTTTTCTTTGTCTTGCTTCCGGGATGTCAAGTCTTCCATGGAAGGAGTCAAGAAAAAAACAAAGTTCTGGATGAAGGGGGAGTGCAGATACGGAAAGAGGCAACGTAGGGTAGCCGCTTTGCTGAGGTCGGCTTAGTGATTTCTGGGTCCTAGAGGCTCTGCAAGTTGCAGCGTCCTATCTCCATAGCAACCCCAGGCAAGGTTTCCTCGAAGAGAAACTACGCGCACCAGTTGCCAGGATTCTAGGGAGGAAACCAATTAAAAAGAAAATCCTAGATTTGTGATTTGGTGAAGTCTCTGCTCCTCTTCCTGCTGCAGCCAATCTGACCTGCAGTTGACCAGTCTTGGTTGGAAACCTGAGAACTGGTCGGCGCCGCGAACACAAAAAACAAAGGAGGAGGAGAGGCACGAGTCGCAATCCGCGCAGGAGAACCTTCAGGGTCTGCTAGTTTGATTCGAGTTGCGCAGAAAGGGGTGAGTCATGCATTAGTGGGAAAATAATGCATTTACGGAGTGAGTAAATGAGTGAGTGAACGAGTGAGGGAGGGAGAGAGGGAGGGAATGTGTGTGTTGTGTTTGTGTGTGTAGTGTGACAGAGAGACACACAAACAGACCTTGGGAATCCCGAGGTGCAGGTGCGAATTAGAAGCCAATGTGCAGACCAGGAGAGTCCAAGACTCAAACTTAGAAGACAAAGATGTCTCATCTTCGCCATCCAAACTCGAGAGACTTTTGGAGGATAAACAATCCTGATTTTTATTCTTCCCTCTCTTATGGAATCTGCCAGATGACTAGGCAGCATATCCGCTTGAAGGTGAAGGCAGGCAACATAGAAGGTTATGCGACATAAATAATACAGCTCATGGGTTACCTGCTTTCTAATGATTGAAATTCAAATAAACCTAAAACTATACTGGCATAATATAATCTCTTTTTGATAATATAAATGTGAATTCATAATTTTGCAATATTTAAGGTCATGACTATGACTATGACTTAATGCAGATTATTCAGTTTCTAACTTGAAGAAGGTATAAAGGATGGGACAATATCTGATCTGGACTATAAACTGCATATTCGTTAGTCTTTAATGTTCATTTGTTCTTTATCTCTTTTTTAATAAATGAATACTTGGTTTTTGACATTTTACATTGATCTAAATTCCAATTAGAAGGATGTTGGTCATTAATTTTAGCTTCATGGAAGAACATAATCCTTAGCTCTTGTCCACTACCAATTTGGTGGGAGAATTTCTGAGCTCTTCCATAAAACTGTGAACTTTACCCTTCACAAAATACCTGTGTCTGTGCACACAAAATGGTGCATATAATTTCTGCTGGTTCAGGTACTCCTTGAAGTCAAACTCTCTAGAGTAGAATCCTTGGAATAGACTAGAAAATGAAAGAAAAACTAGAGTGATATATTAAGGGAGAAGGGCAACTGAAAGGAACAACCTACAAAAATGTCCATTAATTTTCCCGCTTTATTTCCAGCCCAAATATCTATCTAGACTGTGACTCTAATAATTCTAAAGTTGCTTCTCATTCTTAGAATAACTATCAAAGCTCCTGGCCTACTTACCTCACAGAAGGAAGCCACTCTCCCTTCTGTGTCAGTGACCTAGTCACCCTGATTTTTCCCTCATTCACTCAAATGTTCCATATTCCTTCTTACCTCAGAGCAATTGCACATGCTATTTCTTTCACCTGAAAAGTTTGCCCGTTTCTCCATTTAGTTCTTTTTTTGAGGAAAACCTTCCTTGATCCCACAGACAATTTCTGTTTCCCTTATTATGTGCCATCATAGTACCCTGCGCATTTCATTCTTAGCATTGTTCACAATCTGTCGCTGCAATGAACTGCTAGTGAGTTTTACCTCCAGAGGCTTCCCTGGGTTCGTGAAGACCACAGAAAAAGTCTCTCCTGCTTTGGGCAGGAGGGTAGGGGAAAGTAACCATTCTGGAAAATGCCCAAAGCTCTCTGTTCTCCTTAACAAGGATCGCCCTCCAGAGAAACTATTTTACCAGAGCCAACCTAATTTTCACGAGGGTTTCTTTGGGATTTTTACTGAAACCTACTGAAGACCTGTGACCTGAGGGGAGATATCCAAATCTAACCCACTCTAGCCTTCCTCTATCACCTGAGGATGGAGCTGAGGAGCATTTGTGAAGGCCACACCCAGCCACACGCATGGATTTTCAAAGTACTGAGACCTAATTATAGGATTATGGAATGCTTCCCCTTTCTCTGCATCTTACCACCACCACATCAATGGGGCTTCAGGGGGGTTACCCTGGAGGAACTGCAAACCTGAGGTCCATTTAATAAGGAGCCTCTGGAGAAACCTAAAGGCAACAGAGGACACAAAAACAAGGACTCTAGAGGAAATTTTATCCTCTGAAACCACGGTTGCAGCAAACAGTAAACATAACCTAACTCTTAGCTAGATAAATATAATACCTCACACTAAAGGTCTATGTATCTCAGTTCCTTTTACCTGATACATCCTTCCAGCTTTCCATGAAAAATTACAGTGGATACTAAGAGACAGTAAACAGTCTGAAGAGAAAAACTAGCCCTGGAGCCAGATCCAGATATGGCAGAGATTTTGGAATTATCAGGCCTGAATTTAAAATCACTATGATAAATAAGCCAAAGACTTTAATGGAAAATGTGGACAACATGGAAGAACAGATGAGTACTCTAAGCAGAGAGAAACTGTTAAAATCAAAAGGAAATACTGGAAACCAAAACCACTGTAAAAGAAATGAAGAATGTATCTAACGGGCTCATCAGTTTAATGGACATGGCTGAGGAAAGAATCAGGGAGTTTGAAGATAAGTTCACAGAAACTTTTCAAACTGAAAAGCAGAGAGAAAAAGTAATTAAAGACTAAAAATAAAAGGAACTGAACATCCAAGACCTGTGAGATAATTATAATAGGTGTAAAATACACTTAAGGGAAATAACAAAAGGTAAAACAAAAAGAGAAAGCATGCAAGATAAATACTGAAAAATCTGTATCTAGGCATATAATATTCAAACTTCAGAAAAGCAAGACAAAGAGAAAATCTTGAAAGAAGCCAGAGGGGAAAAAACACTATGTTTCTATAGAAACAAGGATAAAAATTATATCAGACTTCTCTTTAGAAACCATTCAAGCAAGAGAGTGAAGTGAAATATGCAAAAGTGTTGAAAGGAAAAAAGAACCACCAATCTAGAATTCTGTATCTAATGAAATTATCTTTCACAAATGAAGGAAATATAGACTTTTTAAGTTGAAGATTTGCTCCCTGTAGACCTGCCTTGCAAGAAATGTTTAAAGAAGTTCCTCAGAAGTAAAATGATATAGATCAGAAAGTCAAATCTACATAAGGAAAGGAAAAGTGTTAGAGAAGGAATAAGTGAAGGTAAAATCAAACCTTTAATCTTATTACTTTTAACTGACCTAACAGATAACAGTTTGATCAAAGTAATTATACAATAATTTTGGATAAATATAGTTAATGCATAAGTGAAATGACGGCAGAGAGATTTGGGTTCCGTTACAAAGGAAGAAGTTCTCTATGGGTGTTAACAAGGTAAACTATTTTGGGTTATGCATCGTTTACTGCATCTCTGAGTCTTATGATTAGATATCTGTCCTGCTGACTTCTCAAACAATGCTTAAAAACAATTACCATTTTGCCCAGTCCAAAGGTTTTGGCCCAATTCAAACAAAAACAGGTAAGGTAGTTTCTCTACAATGGCCATCCCAACCCCCTTTTAAAATGATTGTCATGTAAATTTTTCACCTTTCTCCTTTTTGATCTAGATCTTTCTCTGAAAGCATTGTATGTGTCCACGTAGGAGGGAAAGTGACTTTCTTAGGAGCCTTAGGCCACATTTGAGCAACATTAGTGCCAGAGCAGAGAAAGGCTTTACTGTGAAATCCAAATATCTTCTGTAGTTTCTGGAGCTTCCTCTGGAATGTCTCATATGTTTTAGAAATCATTTCAAAATGCTGAGTGACGATTATCTGGGTGGTACCCTTATAACATTGAGCTATAGAGAGGACACAAAGTTTTACAATGATAAAAATTCCAGTAGTAATAATCAAAATGCTGATTCCAAATTGGAAGATTGACCTAAACCAGGAAGCAGTTTCTGAGGGCAGCCAGCTAAAAAGAAATCAGTGGACACTGCATTTAACCAGTTGGGTTGCGCCTGGATTTTATCTAGTTCTGTTTCTACTTTACGAGAGCTGTTTGCCTCAGTACAACCAGAGGAATTTATCCCAGAGCAAACCCCACGTTGTTCAGCTCGGAGGGAACCAAGAACAATTTCATTAATGAATACAACTCGTGCAAGGGAGTCCAAAGATTTTCCTTGGATGGCTATTGCTTTAGCAACAGATTCAGTGATAGCCCTCAGGATTGCAGAGAGATTTCTGCTTGTGTGTTCATTTATGGCGGCATCTCCCCAAGGAAAATAGTCTGCCAAACCTGGTAGCTTTGCTGGGGTTGACAGCAGCAGTCACTGATCACCCTTGACTGTGTGCAGCCAGTGTCACACTTTAGTCTCTGAAGTACATTTAAAGGTGATGCCTGATGCTAAGTTCTGAATGATTATACAAGTGAAATAGGGGGACCAATAATGCAATTGCACAATCTTTACTTTGACAGAGACTTAAACAGTGCGTTCCCCATACGTCCTTTTGCCAAATACAAGGAAAAGTATACCCCAAGGAAGCACACACTGTAGTTTAGTCAATAAGGTGGATGTGTTTTAGTATGGAAATTAACTTAAGAAAGGAAATAAGGAGTACCATACTTAAAAAATATCAATAATCTGAGCATGTCAGGCATGTTGAGTTATCAAAAGCTAAGGAGTTCACTGATATTATAAAGCAGGTCTAATGTGAAATGGATTAAGAGCAGAGTCAAAATAATGTTCACTAGCGTACAGGCCTGGCCCAGAGTCTTGAGTTAGCTGCTCATATTAGATGCCATGTTCATTTTCCTGGTCAATTTGGGTCGGAGGTCTCCAGCATCTGTACAGAGCCAGAGATCAGGTGGCACTGTGTGCCCTGTACCCAAGGCTCGAGTCCCTGACGTTTGTCTGCCACTTGGGCAAGGCAAGTGGCAGGCAAACACTTGGGTGAGGAGGGCCTGATACAGTCTCTTCCAAGGAGATCCTAAGGCAGTTAGTGTTCCTACTGATTTCAAATCACAAGGGTGGCAGAAAATTAGAAATGTTAGTTTGGAAAGTCAAAGCCAGATGTGTGAAGAAACTTGAAGAAGAATTTCCACAATCTATTGTAATGGCTATTGAGCAAGACTTAGTTTTCAAGTTCTTATTGTTAAAACAATGTAACACTAACTATTCTACTGCAGTGTACCTGTTTAGTTCTTGAGGTAGATATTATGTGTTTGTGTGTGTGTTTTTACATATATGCGATATATTTCTAGATGTGAAATTTTTCAGTCAGCAGTATGCATATTTAAATTTTTAATTTGTATTGCTAAATGGCAATTAATTTATAACCTCCCATAATTATTACATTTTTAAGGTGAAAAATCTGGGCCAGCATTATAATTGGTGGATTATTTCTGTTTATAGATATGAAAGGATAATGCTAATATGTATAAAAATAAGATAGCCAGTTAAATAATATCTTACCTAAAATATTTTTATTCTGTGTAAAGAATTTTCTGTTAAATTATATTTGTAAGTGCTTCACTTTCCAGTCAAATTTTCATATAGAGAAACAGTGAACCAACAACTTTAAAATATATTAAAAATAATATTTAGAAGTTATATATAAATTACCTTGATATGTCAAAGAAAATATGATGAAGATATGAGCAAATACCATGTTTCAGTATTTTGGCCATTCAGAACAATTTTGTTTTTATGTGTGTGCCATCTGATATCCTCTTTTTATGACTTAGCACTTAGATAAAGCACATAAGCATCGAATGAACCATTTAAAATTGGAAACTACTGAATTGGAGAAAATGTTTGCCAATCATATATTTGATAAGGGGTTACTATCAGAAGTATATAAAGAACTTAGATAACTCAATAGCAAAAAAACAAACAATCCAATTAAAAAATGGGCAGAAGCGGTTTAGTCATTAAGCGTCTGCCTTTGGCTCACGTCAGGATCCCAGGGTCCTGGGATTAAGCCTCTCATTGGGCTCCCTACTAGGCGGGAAGCCTGCTTCTTCCTCTCCCACTTCCCCCTGCTTGTATTCCCTCTCTCACTGTGTCTCTCTCTGTCAAATAAATAAACAAACAAAATCTTAAAAAAAATTTGGCAGAAGATCTGAATAGACATTTTTCCAAAGAAGACATCCAGATGACCAACATGTACATGGCCAACATCATTAATTATAAGGGAAATGTAAATATAAATCAAAACCATAATGAAATATTAGCTCACCTTATTAGTATGGCTATCAGAAAGATAAGAAATAATAAGTGTTGGTAAAGATACGGAGAAAAGGGGACCCTTGTGCTCTCTTGGGAAGATTGTAAGTTGGTGTTGCCATTGTGGAAAACAGCACTGCAGTTTCTTAAAAATAGAACTACCATATGATCTAATAATTCCACTTTGGGTATTTACCAAAGAAAATGAAAACATTAACTTGAAAAGAGATCTATACCCACGTTTATTGGAGCATTGTTTATAATAACCAATACATGGAAGCAACCTAAGTGTTTATTGATTAATGAATAAATAAACTCTAGCATATTATTTAGTCATAAAAAAGAATGAAATCTTCCATTTGTGACAACATGGATGGACTTTGAGGGCATAATGCTAAGTGAAATAAGTCACACAGAGAAAGAGAAAACTGTATAGTCTCTCTTATATGTAGAATCTATATTTAAAAAAACAAAATAAAAAAACAAAACTCAACATAGATCCAAAAAAACAGATTGATTAAAAAAAAAAAAACAAAAAGGACAGACTGGTAGTTGCCATAGAAAGGAGGGAGGTGGGGCGAGAGAAATGGGTGAAGGTCACAAAAGATTTTAAAAATTTTAATTAAAAAATTTTAAATTAAAAAAAGAGGGGGAACCTGGGTGGCTCACTTGGTTAAGCGTCTGCTTCCACTCAGGTCATGATCTCAGGGTCCTGGGATTGACTCTGAGTCAGGCTTCCTGCTCAGCGGGGAGCCTATTTCTCCCTCTCCCTCTGCAGCATCCACTGCTTTTCTTCTCTCTCTCTCAAATAAATAAATAAAATCTTAAAAGAAAGAAAAGAAAAAGATGGAACTTAAGACCAATTTCAGATTTTGACCTCGAGAAACATAAGAGAATAGATTTGTGTTATTCTAAGCAATTAAATTTGTGGTAATTCATTATAGCAGCAATAATATAGCTGAATATATAGCAGAAATGAATATAGAAGAAATGAATACAGCTAGTAAATAGTAAATAGCAGCTTTCTAATAGTTCCCTGCATATCATTTTAGAATGAACTCTGCATAGGTATGAAAAAATGGACCCTATTCTTCCTGACATTTAATAAGAAGGAGAAGGAGCTCCTTTACCAAATATTTCTTTCCAAAACAGATTAGGAAGGTGGGGCAGGGTTTGTACAGGAAGATAGGGAGGAGGTCTCCCGCAATTCCAAAAACATTGAGTTAGAAAAGAAGTAGATCCCATAAAAAGTATTCCTTTTTTTAGAAACAAGGATCTTAAGAGAGAAACACAATCTCTTACCAGTTGTATCAACCATCTGGAATTATTAAACTCTCCCCTGAGTTCTTTAAAGCCTTTTGTGGAGGATATATGGATTAGAAGTCCTGTTTTTATCCCTTTGGCTCAACAGATGGTAGGTAGATAGATACATAGATATATAGAGATAGATACTAGATAGATACATAGATAAACTTGGAAGTTCAATGTAGCTGTGTAAGAACATCAGGCCAAAAACACTTTCTGGGCTGATAGCAGTGCCAGGACCCGAAACAATCTTGCAATTACTCCCCATAAGCTTCTGTTATCAGTGAATAGGTAGACAAATTAAACTCACTTTTCTAAAATATTATTGCTATAATATTTTATATATATAATATATACAATGTGATATAAAATATATACAATGTGATATATAATATACAATGTGATGTATAATATATATTATATATTAATATATATTTATATGTAATATTATATATAATATATATTTTATAATGTGCCTTGGTAGCATATCACTGAATAATGGCAGAACAGACCAAAACAAAGGAAGCTAATAACTAGTGCTCTAAAGACTTTTCACTCATTTGTTGAACCAAATTTTCTAGATGTGCTGAAAGACTTTGAAAGCCAACATAGTGGCACTTTTATTGTTTCTTATCCAAAATCTAGTAATTTATATAATTATTTTGACTTTTAAAGCACGTCAATGTATATATTAATAGTCACCAGAAATCATTATCAGAAATAATTCAAGAGAAGAAGGGTATAAGAATGTATCTGTGCCCTGATCAGTTTTAATGGAATATGTCACATCATTTTCATGCACAAACCATTCTTAGCTTTAAGGGCTTTAAGAATTTCCGGTCATTGATTATTGACTTGAAAGATCTTAAAGTGTGAGCTGTATCTACTCTAGGATGGAAGCATTTTCTTCTACTTTCCACCCCTGAATCCAGTTCTATATGTTTCTGTTTCCTTCTCAGTATCTCTGGTTTGTGGATTTCATTGTAGATCTCCATCTACATGGCTCACATAGAGCATGTAATTCTAGCTGTAGTATTTTTTGGAGCCAAAATAAAAGTCTTTGAGCCTGAAAAGAACTACCAAACACGTATCACCATCCTTTCCACTTTAGTTTCCCTCTGTCAAAATCCTCATTTCACAGAAATACACCCTTTCTTGAATGTCACTCTTTAGACTTACACAATTTTTTTCAGCAGTTTAATGAGTAAGAAACTATATTTATACGGAACTTTGTATTAGATAGGAGTTGAGGTGGTTGCCTGTATTAAAATGATTTCACTTGGTGGCCGTATCTGTTTTTCCCGTCTGCCTTCCTGATCACAGTAGAGAGACTGATCCTAACAAAGCCTCAAAGTTTAAAGTTTTAACAGAGGAATGAGGTTTAAGTTTGCCGAATTCATTCTAGAGCACCGAAATCTGTTTTGGTTCTTCCGGTCCTTGAGATTTCCCACCATTCGTGCAACACTCCTTTTCTAAAAGTTAGTCACCAGAGTTATTTCTGTTATCCACAATAAAAAAACAAAAACAAAGACAAAAACTTCATCTATGTAGGACTTGAAGGGAGAGCCACGTGGAGGGGCAGAGGCAGAGAGAGAGAAGCTGACTCCCTGCTGAGTGTGGAGACTGACTCGGGGCTCCATCCCATGACCCTGAGATCATGACCTGAGCTGAAACTGAGAGTGTAACGCTTAACCAACTGGATTGCCCAGGTGCCCAGGCTGTTTGTTCTTGTTGTTGTTTGTTTGTTTGTTTTATGACTTACCTGCTTTAAGTATTTGGTTACCAAAGTTTGTGAGGTAAAATGGGTAAAGTAGGTTGTAATTTTCTTATATTTGGTGCAAAAAGACAACTGTTTCTTATCTGATTGAGCTACACTAATTCTGAAGGAAAAAAGATGAATCCTGATAACTATGTGCATAATACATTCGTCCCCCCTTCTCCATGGAGGATATGTTCCAAGACCCCAGTGGAAGCCTGAAACTACAGATAGTACCAAACTCTATATATATTATGTTTTTTCCTATACATACATACCTATGATAAAGTTTAATTTACAACTTAGGGACAGTAAGAATTAACAACTAATAATAAAATAGACCAATTATAATCATATCCTGTAATAAAAGTTATGTGAATGTGGTCTTTGTCTCAAAATATCTTACTGTACTATTTTCATTCTTCTTGTGGTGATGTGAGATAATAAACTGCCCACATGATGAGCTTAAGTGAGGTGAATGGCTTCGACATTGTGATATAGACTTGGCTATTACTGACCTTCTTCTGATAATAGTCGGGAGGCTCATCTGCTTCCAGATCACGGTACCCTGAGTAATTGAAGTCATAGAAAATGAAACTGTGGATAAGACAGTGGGGGGTTACTGTAGATTGCAGCAAATTACAATTTGCCTTTAGAAGTAAGGAGGTTGATGGTAATTCAATGGCAAATTATCCGTCTTGTGACTTCTTTGTTTTTCTTCTCATTTATTCCATCTTCTAGTTTTCCATTTGACTGCTTGCTTATTCTCACACAGGACAGTGGGCAGTGAAAGGGAAGAGAAATGCACATCAATCATAATGAAATGTAAGTATACTGAATGTTTCCTTCTTTCCCGTCCTAGGTGAGCAACATCACTTTAACATTTTATCTGTATGTGTCCTCTACCATCAAACGTAACCTCCTTGTAAATGTTCATTTGTGACATTTCACACATTCCCTTGGGTCTTGGGAAGTGCTGGGTTTTTCTTATGCCTGTGCACTGGGTCAAATAAGTCTTAAACCTTCTGGTAGTGTTGGCTTCTAACAACAGGAATGTGACAGATCTCTATGGATCAGATTTCTTTTTTTTTCCCCTCTTGCAAATATGTTTATTTTTTCAGTGTTACAAGGTTAATTGTTCATGCACCACACCTGGTGCTCCATGCAATACCTGCCCTCCTCAATACCCACCACCAGGCTCGCCCAGCCCTCCATCCCAACCCCTCCAAAACCCTCAGTTGGTTGCTCAGAGTTGTGGATCAGATTTCAGTGGCTCTTCCCTCACTTCCTTCTCCTTCCCAAGGTATGTACAATGCTCAAAAAGAGCATGTTCTAGCTATAGAGATCTGGAATTTCTATTAAATAATTGGTTCAGAAGTGGATTATAGACAAACATGAAGAAGAGCCACATACTCAAGTCCTCTGGAATTTCCAAGGATGAAGCTTATCTAACAAATACAACAACTGGAATTACGTTTGCATATTTTCAACTTTATTTGTATTATGAAAACACCTAAACACCTTTAGAAAAATATTCAATGTCCTATTTTAATAGTTAAAATCTCTCAATGGTTTGTATGAAAAGCAATTTGCTTAATAAAAATTAAGACAATTACATATCTATTTAAAACATCTAAAGTCACCTCTTAACTTTCAGGTTGTGCATATATTTAGAACCCCTAAAAGTGTGGCGACATCTTTTTATCACTTTTCAAAAGTTAATGTTGGAGCGCCTGTGTGCCTCAGTTGGTTAAGCCTCTGACTCGGCTTTGGCTCAGGTCATGATCTCATGGCCCGTGGGACAGAGCCCCAATTCAGACTGCATGCTGAGTGGAGAGTCTGCTTGAAGATTCTCTCCCTCAGCTTCTCGGCCCATTCACTGTCTCTCACTCTCTCTCTGTCTTTCTAAAATAAATAAATAAATAAATAAATAAATAAATAAATAAATAAATAAATAAATAAAATCTTTCTTAAAAAGTTAATAACACTGAAAAAAATAAAAGTATTTGGGGAAAAATAAATATATATGCACACACACACATTAAAAAAAAGTTAATGTTAAAACTTGTGACATCAGATATAAAAGAAGAACTCTTGGAAAGATTTTGCAATGGTAAGGCAAATTTATTAGATAAAAGACAGCAACCATTCTGCTTTGTGGCTTTGATGTTGTAAGCAATATGTTTTTTTAGGAGGGAAGAGTGAATGCCCAGAATAGAAAACACAGAATATGCCATATATTTTAATATTTAGGACTCCATAACATAAAGGGGACCCTTAAAGGAATTGATAAACAGGATAAAGGGTTGCGAATGGAAACAAAAATAATTTAGAAAGAATTTAGTGACTTTACAAAAGTCTCACTGGTTTTAGGAATAGACAAGGTAGTGTAACAAGCTACTTCTAATTATTTCAAGAACAAGCCCAGAAAATTACCATAAATTGAATTCTGTCTTGGTGTGACCTGTGCAAGGTATTTTCATATTTGTGATCTTTTTATCCCCCATGTGCACCTGGAAGTAGATATTCTTACTACCTTTTTATGTAAGAGAAGACAAGGCTCACCACAGTTGAGCGCTGTGACCGGAGTCACCAGAACTACATTATGACTGTGGTCGGCCTTTGTGACATTTGGCTCAGTACCCTGACCTTGTATTTCTAACAGCTGAGAGTTGTTTGTATTTGGTTTTATCAACCAGATAGAACAAAAAATATTGGTTGGTATAAACATAGTCCAGAAAGATAAAAGAACCTGGATATTGCACTGGAATTTTACTGTCCTTTAGGCCTTATTAGATTTGGAATTTCTGGTTTATCTATTTTATGTTTGTTTTCACCAGTGTTTGGCAGTTCCTGGTTTGATGATATTAGAGGCTTGCATGCTTATAAGGATTACTTTAATATTCTCTTTACTTATGAGGAAATGAAGAAAGGTCGTTGTGTGTTTGAGTGAGTTTTGACTCTAACGAAAATTCTGTCAAACTAGTTCATCACATAGACATAAAAAATATACAACCAAACACACATTTTTATGGCACATTGACATTAGCATTCTAAAATCTTTACCATTTTTGAACTTTTTGTTTTGAAATAATTATAAATTCAACACACAAATTTGCAAAAAAAAAAAAAA
>CM052802.1:40162766-40179832 GCA_028533885.1 Nasua narica | reverse complement strand
GTAAATACCCAGTAGTGCAATTGCAGGGTCATAGGGTAGCTCTATTTTTAATTTCCTGAGGAATCTCCATACTGTTTTCCAAAGTGGCTGCACTAACTTGCATTCCCACCAACAGTGGAGGAGGGTTCCCCTTTCTCCACATCCTCTCAGCACTAACATACTAGGGAGGAAAGACAGACACTAAACAATAAATGCAATAAATAAGCAAAGTGTTTAGCATATGGAAAGGAGAGAAATGCTCTGGAAAATGAAAAAGTAATGTAGGAAAGTGGTGATCAGAAGTGCAGGGAAGGGTGTTAACAGGTTGCATTATTATTTTTCTTTTGGCAGGTTGCATATTAAGTAGGATAGTCAGGGTAGTCCTGTCCTCATGAACACATAGGTGGGCGGAAATGAATGGGATTTATAGTAGAGTTTTTTCTCACAGTTCAACTTGGTTCCCTAACATTTTCCTCAACTTGTTTAAACTACAAAGAGAAACACTTTGAGCTCTAGCTGCCCTGCAGGCTCTTATTTGCACATCTAGCTATACTGATGATCCCTTGTCACACATCTAGTTTACTCATATGTACGTTGTTACTTCATCATGGGATTCATGTGTGATCAACTGAACCCATTATAGAACCACAGAAGCACTGTGTTAAAAATCATCAAATTTCTTTAAAAGCAACTGACTAATGAGGATGTGGAATCCATAGTGAAACAGGCTACTTTCGAAAACATGGACAAAGAGGTGCCTGGGTGGCTCAGTGGGTTAAGCCTCTGCCTTCGGCTCAGGTCATGGTCTCAGGGTCCTGGGATCAAACCTTTTGTATGCTCGGCGGGGAGCCTGCTTCCCCCGCCCCTCTCTGCTTGCCTCTCTGCCCACTAGTGATCTCTTTCTCTCTGTCAAAAAACAAACAAAAAAAAAAAAAAAAGGAAGAAAAACCCAGAGCAAATTATGACATTGAGATCCAGTCTCTTGGAAAGGCAGAGAATAAGAATTTCTCTGAAAAACTAATAATAAAGTGATATGCTTTGTTTCAAAATTAGGGACAGTGTCCTACTCTAAGGGTATTCTTTGAAATAGTTTTCTGTATGTAGAAGGGTCATGCTGCAGTCTCCTCTCTGCCAGCATCTCTTGTGCCCACTGACCTGGCCTGCCCAGTCAGCCATGAGGACCAGCTGTCAGTCACTGCTGGAAATACAGTCATTTCAAGAGGATGTCGTTATAGGACATTGGCCTAAACTTTGAATTAACAGAAGAGCCAAATATATATAATTTATAATTCAGCAAGAGTTGTTAGATATGTGACCTGGTGAACTATAATTTTAAAGTTGCCACACATACTATGCATACCATATTTAAAATTTAAAAAAGTGCTCCGGTTTCTAATACTACCTTCTACAATATAACCATGTTCTGATACTTTTTTGCCTTTATTTGCCCAACTGTTCTTTTTGTGACACGGTCAACTCTGGATTGAAGTTTACACTATTGACCGTATTTAGATCTTTGATTCCTAAATCGACATTCCTTCACTACCATTTTGTAGGTTAACCTTTCTGTATATTCAAAAGGTACTTCCTTTCCATGACTATGTCCTCCTTGAAGTGTTAATTATGCATGTTGAAGTTGTGCTGGACTTTTTACCAGTTACTTTTCAATGGACTATTTTGTTTGGTCTGTGATTTCTAATAAGAGAGAGGATTATAAATATGCTGTCAAAGCCCAAACACATTACAGCTCATATTTTCCATGTTCATTTTGCACAATCTCAAGCTAATATTTAGAAATGTACCATTTTTTCCCATTTGTTACATTTCTGGTCTGGGTACCTAATATAGTACCAATGGAAAATCACCAAACTCTTAACTTGAGTATGTTTTGTGCATGTTAAGGGTTGGCACACTTGAGAGTATCTTTCCTCTCCTTTATGAGTTGCCAATATTCTTTGTCCAGGAAATGAACTCTTATCTTTCATAAATCTAACTCTATTCAGGAATTCCCTTAATTTCTTATGCTTCACTTTATTGCCCTTTGCCGATAATTGCATTTTTTACACATTGAAAGTTGGTGGCCACTCTGCATCAGGCAGGTCTGTTGGTGCCACTTCTTCATCAAAAGTTGCACACTTCATGTCTCTGTGTCACATTTTGATAGTTCTCATAATATTTCAAACCTTTTCAATGTTATTATATCAATGATGGCAACTCACTGAAAGTTCAAATGATGATTAGCATTTTTTAGCAAGACAATATTTTTTATTTTTTTTAGTTTTCCTCTTAGAGAGGCAGAGAGGTGGGGATGGGGGAGGGGCACAGGGAGAGAGAGAATCTTAAGCAGGCTCCACGCCCAGTGCAGAGCCCAACACGGGGCTCAATCTCACGACTCTGACATCATGACCTGAGCTGAAATTGAGAGTTGGATGCTAAACCGACTTAGCCACTCAGGCATCCCAATTTTTTAATTTAGCTATTTACATTTTTTTTAGACATAGTGCTATTGCATACCTAGTAGACTACAATATAGTTTACATGACTTTTATATGCACTGGGAAACCAAAAAATCATTTGACTCGATTTATTGCAATACTTGCTTCATTGAAGTAGTGTGGGACAGAATGAATCCACAGTGTCTCCAAAGTATGCCTGTATTCTTTATCTACAACACATCTTTTTATAGGATGATATCCTTTATTCTAAAAAATACACTGCTTCATCAGTTATCTTTAATCTGGAACTGCAGCCTTAACCGCAGACATATCCCCACATCCAGTCCTTTTCCCTAGATCCTTTATTTACTTTCTCTAGGAAGCTAGATGTACCACGGAGCTAATGATACTATTAAATAGGCCCTTTGCTGCGCACGGCACTTAATTTTGAATTTATAATTTTGTATTTTCATAAGAGATCCCTCCAAATTACATAAGCCTTAGCTTATGTAATGTGGCTTACATAAGCCACAAATCCTGGATCTGCCCTATTCTTACACAGGACTCAAGAGGAAAAGGTTGACATGAATAAAAAGCAATCCAGTGTCCTGATTTAAACTAATAGATTACTTTATAGATGAGTAGCCAACTTTCCTAGGTTAACTTGAATGGAATCACTTCCCTTGTGGCTTTAGTTAATTTTATGTGCAATCTTCTATAAAACCCTATCTTACAGTGAGGAATTAACACTTTGGCAAACACCTCAGTGCAATGTTGTTAATATAAACACTATATCTGGCCTCCACTGAAACCTCAAACAGTAAGAATTATGGTCCCAAACTCTGTCTCAGAATATTAGGATAATTTGTCCATGGTTATACAGCTAAAACGTTGGCATCTGGGATGTAAAACCACTTTTATCTCACTCTAAAGCTCCACACAACACAACTGTATTGTTCTCTTTATTTCTCCTACGTTGATATTTGATTTTACCAAGATATCCATAGACTACAATGTAGGCGATAAGCATGGGCGATAAAATACTCAGAAATTTTCCAAATAAATTACTAATATGAAAGTAGACATACTGCATTTTTCCATTTGCCACAAGATAAAATTATCATTGAGGACTACTTAAAAGAGATGTTCAGCTCTAAATAAGATGGTGGAGGCAACATTTTGTTCTACAGAATAGCTTTTCACTTCCCAGCACAATTAACGTTGCTTTTCTTCCACTATATATAATCCATGTGGAAACATTTGTGGGGGGTTTTAGCCAGGACCAGGAAAATAAAAATGGAGCACTTCCAGCTTCCTATTTGGCTAATTGTAAGCTCAACGAACATTTTGGGGACGAATTTCTAAAACCTGGCCATAGTTTTGCTGAGTATCTACAAAGCTGCAGAGTTCCTTAGTCCTGAGGCATAGATTTCCACAGCCTCTGCCAAATGCGTGAAAGCTCCGCTCTGCTCCATCCGTGACTCCTCTTCTGGCTGCGGTGAGGGCTAGTCATCACAGTTCGGAAGGTCACTGAAGGAGTAGCCCTGGCAGCCTCGGTGTGCTCTGTAGGCGATGAGTAGGTGGTAAAACCCGGGCAGGAACACCAGGATGCCAACAATCAGAACTGGAACGGCCCGGTTGGCGCCCACTTTGCTGATGTAGCCCGACAGCAGGAGGCAGCCCACGATAACGAGAAAGGTACCAATCAAAAACTGCGCGGTGGCACAGGCAATGGCCTTATAAGGAATCTCAGTAGAGCTTTTCTTAAACTTTAATATGTGAGATCTCACTGTACATCTTTGCAATTTAAAGCTAGCTTCGGCAGGTAAAGTTTCCTTCTGACGGTGAATGTGTCCAGTGTCAGTGCTGGAGAGCTTTGAATATTTCACTTTGCTACTGGGGATCCCGGCAGCCACGTTGGTGCGAGTGGGCACCATAACCGGTGGAGTGGATGGCGAGCTCGCCCGCTGCAGCGAGCAGAGGCGTCAGGGCCCCCGCGCTCATCCAACGGCTGCCCCGAGCCCCGCGGAGGCTCGCCTCAGCATCTCCCATTCATCTAACTCCCCTTAAAGAACTGTTTCTGCAAGACTGCCATGTTCTTGATGGCATTCCTCTTTTATCATGAAAAGTTGAGATTACTTTGATAGCCTGATATTATATTGGCTCCTTTATTTTCTTAGGGCAGTTCTAGTAAACTCCAATTCCTTTGTTATTACAACTATTTAGCTTGAGTGGATTAGTTTACATTCAGTAGATTTCATTCAGTCAATCTCATAGAATTTCCATTTTCCCTACATGTTCATCATCACGTCCCACGTTTGCCTCTTCTCTTCCATTGGTCTAACATGCAGCACACTAAGCTAATATGATCAGCCTCCAATGGCCAATTAGGGGACAGGAAAAATGTGACTGTTGTCATCAAGCCTGGCTGAAATCCTGGCTCTGCCTCTTCTTAACTGTATCGGTGGTCATAGTGCCTATCTGAGAGTCTAGTTCCTTCTGTAAAACGGAGAAGGGAATCTTAACATGCACTGCAGGAGATTATTGTGTGTACTTACTGAAGGATGCAAATTGCCTTGCTTCTAGCAGGGGCCCCCTATGGAGCTCAGATCCTGACATGATCAAGGGCAAGGCATGTCCAAAGACTTTAAGGCATCTCATTCCTAAGTTTTGACTCTTTTTTTTTTTTTTAAGATTTTATTTATTTATTTGACAGAGAGAGAAATCACAAGTAGGCAGAGAGGCAGGCAGAGTGAGAGGGGAGAAGCAGGCTCCCCGCTGAGCAGAGAGCCCGATGCGGGGCTCGATCCCAGGACCCTGAGATCATGACCTGAGCTGAAGGCAGAGGCTTTAACCCACTGAGCCACCCAAGCGCCCCTAAGTTTTGACTCATGTATAGATAACAGCTTTCCTGCAAATTATATTGCCTGAACATTGAATTGGCTGCCTTGTTGGAGTGGTGTGCCCTTTAGAATGGTAGGGTTTAATGAAAAGTGGTGTGCTCTTCCGTCAGGCTGTTGCTGAAGGAGTTCCTTCTTCATGAGGGATTGACTTGGAGACCTCTAAGTTCTCTCAACTCCTGGAGTTTGAATCTGAGCTGTAGGCTCTACTTCAAGTTTTTGAATAAAAAGCTTACCAACCAAATGTAGGATTTCTCCCTCTTCTGTGCTCTGTCCCTACTTCTTACCAACCTATCCTTTCTTACTAGTTTATAATTCATCATAAAATTTGTCACCTACTATACCCACTATCTCATTTAATTCAATTTAGCCTCATTTTGAAGGTATATTTTAAGTTCTGCCAGTGAATTTTATTTTTTTTAAGTGTATTCTTTTATATTTGGGATTACCTCATTACTCAAACTAGAAAATAAAACTTCTCTATGGAAGTAATGGTATATCTTCAAAATCCTCTAAGCCATAGAAAGCCTAGCATTGAGTCCTCTGCTTTTCATAAACCCAATGTTTGCTGGTTAAATTTACTACAAATAGAATATAACTAAAGATAATTCTTCCTATAGCTATTTAAATTATAATCTTCCCTTTATGTACAAGGCATTTTATAAGGTACAGTCTTGTCTTTCTAATATATCTCAGAAATACAAAGTTTTTTGTTTTGTTTTGTTTTGTTTTTCAATTGGTTGAGCATTGGATTCTTTTCTTCCCCCAAATATGTTTATTTTATTTTTTCAGTGTTATAAGATTGATTGTTCATGCACCACACCCAGTGCTCCTTTCAATACGTGCCTTTCTCAATACCCACCACCGGGCTCGCCCAACCCCCCACCCTCTCCCCTCCAAACCCTTCAGTTTGTTGCTCAGAGTCCACAGTCTCTCATGGTTCATCACCCCCTCCGATTTCCCCCCATTCATGTTTTTGACCCCATGATCACGCAGCTACTTTTATATCAAAACTAAGAATGAGTTACACGTAGAGGATGTCCCAACTCTTAAGAGCTAGAAGCAAGTCATTTGTAATGGGTTTGAGCTGTGGCTTCATTCTGACTTGTATTCTATGTCTATAACCACATTTGTTGTGAACTAGACAATAGAAATAATATCTAAGGCATGTCCGTATTGGGTTCTTGAGACCAGACATTTGCATTATGAAAGAGAAGAACAATTGGGAGAGATATGTTTGAGAAAAGAGTTTAGTTAAACTAAGGCAGAAGGATGCAATCTTACTCCAATGGCCAATCTCAGAGGTACCACCCAACTTCAGTGGGATCTTCATAGTGCAAAGGGGACCTGTGCCTGAGGTGGTAATTGTGCTGCTGGAAAACAAGAGGAAAAGATATGAATATAAGGTGTAAATTGTAGGACAATACTGACGTACCAGAGGACAGAGGAGATGGTAATTCATTACAGAAATGTATTTCAAGTAGCTTAATATGAATATATTATTTTGTTATATTAATTTTATCAACTGGAGTGGTCCATATCATGTTACTGTTTGCTTAAATAATGCAGCTGATTTATTTTATTTATATATAAGCAAATAATCCATTTTTAAGTCTAAAAATATAAACAGTAGTAATTTCAGTACTCATTTAAAATAGCATAGAGTCCAGGCTTTCACTGAGGTCATGTGAACATGTAGCCAGTTGTTACTTAGGATCATTAAGGAAGAATTGAGCTTTGTAGACTTAACCCAGGAACCCACACTTCCCTAAATTCAAAATGGCAGAGATGCAATAATATTATCCAGAGATCTGAAGGCTTTCAACAAAATATAGCTTATCTGAACAAAACTCACTTTTGTGTTTTCTTTCATATGTACCCGTCACTATTACATACAATTTTTGTCAGCTAAATGCAACAAAATCATATTTTACTGTAGTCCTTCCCTCTCCTTAGCATATATAACAGATATATTAGAGGTAACTAAAATATTTTTAAAAAAACTATGCCTTATCTTCTGTCAATAATGTGTGTGCGCATGCGTGTGTGTATTCACTCTAATTCACATGATAGTACATTGATAAGTGAATTTGTCTTATCTCTTTGTAAAGACAGCTGGAGATTGGAAAAATCACAAGACCGTGTCACAGAATGAGATATATGACAAATGTTTTAAAACAAAAGATGAAAAATTTTTCTATTAAATTTATCTGTCATATTAATGAATAACTTTAAATTTAGGGCAGCAGAAAATCACCTATAACATTTTTGCATTAGAATTACACAAATATATAAAATGATGAGGGTGCTTTTTTGGTTCGTTGATATTTTGCCCTGTGTTTGCTTCTTTTAAACTTTGAATTAAATCTTAACTACATTTTTTTCCTCTTGACTTATTGGTGTAATCTTGGGGCTTGGCTATTTGCAGGAGAAGGATTTCCTACTTCTTAACTTACAGACTATTTTTCAATTGCTATGCCTCCATTAACCAAAAGAGAAAAAAAACATATAAATATGGGACTAATGGAAAGACTGCTTCCATAGCACCTTTTCCATGAACATAGTCCTTCAAGTTATAGATCTATCTGTCCCCAATAGAGTGCTTCACAATGGTTCTTTTTTTTCCTTTGAAAACAAAGTAACACTTTGTATCTGTCAGCCATTTATGTTTGCCATCATTCCAAAGGCCTTGAATACCAGCAACTATCTTTGTTTTTGTTTTTGTTTTGCTTCCCTTTTATTGCAATAGTTCCGTAATAAGCTTACCATGCAATAGCTACTTTGGTTATTTCTTGCTTATGGAAAAGCTTGAATTAAATGAGTGTATTATCAAATCATCTGAATTCAGTTTGGTCTGATTATTCATCCATGTATAGCTACGATCAGCAGAATTAAATTATTTGCAATAGTAATCCTCCCCTCTCTCTCAACACACACACACACACACACACACACACACACACACACACGAACCTACTACAGGCACCAATTGTTCCACAGAGAACAAGGTCAGATAGAGTCAATAGGTTTTTCTTTGTCAAAGATTTTTCAGAAATGTCTGTTTAGTAAGATACTTTCCACTTAGGAATAATTTTTATGAAGACCACAAATGATTCTGTGTATCAGTAATTATTTGGATTTAAAACATTTTAACACTCCTTTTCATTCATATACATATATACTCTTCATACTTGGCTGTTCACTTGGAAATCCATTAATAATTTAAAAAACAATAATGGAAATATTAGTATTTCCTTCTCGTTAAAAGAATTAGTTGTAATACCTGACAGGCTTATGTGTTTACTCACTTCTATAACCATTTTCCTTTTCCATGATTTTTCTGAAACCTGTCCTTAAATCTACCTTTTCTCTTGGTTATCTATCCTTTAGTGTGTGTGCACTGATCTCTGGCCCCACTGATCTCTTTGGTGATTCACAAGAGCAACAAGCTCTCCTCATCTTCTAAGCTTTCATAATTCCTGCTTTTTCCCTCCAAGGAATAATTTTCCTCCCTGTCTGCCTAGTTGCTTTTATTTCTCCTTCAACCACTGACTTATTGAACATTTAGTTCGTGGCAGCTGTGTATCAGGCACTGTGATAGAATAGTCAACAGTCAAAGATCCTTTTCTCATAGACTGTTTAGTCTCAGCATGAAGATGGAGGGAGGAGAGAGGATAATTAAAAAACACAAGTAAATATAGAACTAGAGACTGCAATAAATATAATATGGAAAGATAAATAAAACAATAGCACTGGTCACTGGGTGACCTACTCTAAGACACCAGGGAAAATTTCTTGCAGAGAAGATGGACTGGGTGAAAGACCTATTGGTTCAGAGTGTGGCACCGTAATAAATGCCAGGAGACAAGGGGACTGTAGAGCAGAGAATGAAAGGGATAGCAGGATGGGGGGAGCCTGCAGTCGGACCCAGGTCAGCCACACACATGGGCCAGACCTCTGGCCAGCTACTTTAGACCATAGCAGATCCTGAGGTGGGGGATACGTGACTCTCTGTATCCATTCCATCACAAAAAGTGGCTCTTAATATATGTAAATTTAAAACTCTGCCATGATGTCAGAGGAACCGGGTGGAATTGAACCTGGGACAGATGGATCTATTACAGATGTGTGACATGGTACCGCTGAATGAGGTGAGGGGAAAATCTAATCTAAATAACTTTAGGAACCAGTATTTTGTCTAAGTACTGTAAGACTAAAGGCAGAAAGAACTGATTATGACCATTGTACTCTAGTAGGTAAGTTTTTTTCCCACAGACGTATGATTTGGCAGTTCCTAAACTACTTTATGTGCATACTAGGGTTGGACAAATAAGCAAGTGTGTTATAGGTATAGGTTTCTTACTTTGAGGAAAAGAAGAAACATTGGCATTCTTTGTACTATCTTTGAAATACTTCTGTAGGTATCTTATTTAAAAATAAAAAAATTATTTAAGAAACAAAACAAATGAACAAAGAAAAGAAGAGACAAATAAAAACAGACTCTTAACTGTAGAGAACAAACTGATAGTTAACAGGGAGCAGGTAAGTGGAGGGATAGGGGAAATAGGGGAAGGGGATTAAGAGTACACTTATTTGAGCACTGAGTAATACATAGAATTGTTGAAATACTATATTGTACACCTGCAACTAATAACACTGTGTGTTAATTATACTGGAAAGGAAAAGTGAATTGGGGGAAATCAGAGGGGGAGACAAAGCATGAGAGACTATGGACTCTGAGAAACAGAGGGTTTTGGAGGGGAGGGGGTAGAGGGTTAGATGAGCCTGGTGGTGGGTATTAAGGAGAGCATGTATTGCATGGAGCACTGGGTGTGGTGCATAAACAATAAATCTTGGAACACTGAAAAAATAAAATTAAATTTAAAAAAAGTAATTAAGTGTTAAAAAATTCCCACAAAGAAAAAAAAGAGCACACTGATTGTGATAAGCACTGAATAATGTACATTAGTGTTTTGGGTTTTTATTTTTAATTACTGAATCACAATATTGTATACTTGCATCTAACACCGTGAGTTAAAATAAAAGCATGTTCGTGATAAAAATAACAAAAATACATAAAAACAAAAGTTTAAAAATAGAACTTAGTAACTGTCTAGAGAGAATTCTCCAGCTTTGTTTTTCTTTAAAATTATGTTGGCTATTATGAAAGAAATTGAAGAAGACACAAAGGTGGAAAAGCATTCCATGCTCACGGATTGGAAAAATAAACATTGTTAAAATGTCTATACTGCCCAGAGCAATCTATACGTTCAATGCCATCCCAGTCAAAATTCCACGAGCATTTTTCACAGTGTTGGAACAAACAATCCTCAAATTTGTGTGGAACCAGAAAAGACCCCAAATTGCTAAGGAAATGTTGAAAAAGAAAAACAAAGCTGGGGGCATCACATTGCCTGATTTCAAGCTTTACTACAAAGCTGTGATCACCAAGACAGCATGGTACTGGCACAAAAACAGACACATAGACCAGTGGAACAGAATAGAGAGCCCAGAGATGGACCTGCAACTCTATGGTCAAACAATCTTTGACAAAATAAGCAAAAATATCCAGTGGAAAAAGACAGTTTCTTCAATAAATGGTGCTAGGAAAACTGGACAGCTATATGTAGAAGAATGAAACTTGACCATTCTCTTACACCATACACAAAGATAAATTCAAAATGGATAAAAGACCTCAACGTGAGGCAGAGATCTATCAAAACCCTAAAGAAGAACACAGGCAGTAAACTCTATGACATTAGCCACAGCAACTTCTTTCAGGACATGTCTCCAAAGGCAAAGGAAACAAAAGCAAAAATAAACTTTTGGGACTTCATCAAGATAAAAAGCTTCTGCACAGCAAAGGAAACAGTCAACAAAACAAACAGGCAACCCACAGAATGGGAGAACATATTCGCAAATGACACTGCACACAAAGGTCTGATATCTTAGATCTATAAAGAACTCCTCAAACTCATCACTCACAAAACAGATAATCACATCAAAAAATGGGCAGAAGACATGAACAGACACTTCTCCAAAGAAGACATACAAATCGTAACAGACACAAGAAAAAATATTTGTCATCTTTAGTCATCAGAGAGATTCAAATCAAAACCACACTGAGATACCACCTTACACCAGTTAGAATGGCCAAAATCAACAAGACAGTAAACAACAAATGCTGGAGAGGATGTGGAGAAAGGGGAACCCTCCTCCACTGTTGGTGGGAATGCAAGTTGATGCAGCCACTTTGGAAAACAGTGTGGAGATTCCTCAAGAAATTAAAACTAGAGCTACCCTATGACCCTGCAATTGCACTACTGGGTATTTATCCCAAAGAAGCAGATGCAGTACAAAGAAGGGCCACAAGTACCCCAATGTTCATAGCCGCAATGGCCATAATCACCAAACTGTGGAAAGAACCAAAATGCCCTTCAACAGATGAGTGGATAAGGACGATGTGGTACATCTATACAATGGAATATTATGCCTCCATCAGAAAGGATGAATATCCAACTTTCGTATCAACACGGACGGGACTAGAAGAGATGATGCAGACTGAAATAAGTCAAACGGAGAGAGTCAATTATCTTATGGTCTCACGTGTGGACCATAAAGAAAATCATGGAGGGCATTGTGAGAAGGAAGGGAAGGATGAATGGGGGGAAATCGGAGGGGGCGATGAACGATGAGAGACTATGGACTCTGAGGAACAAACTGAGGTGTTTGGAGGGGAGGGAGTGGGGGTTGGGCGAGCCTGGTGGTGGGTATTGAGAAGGGCACGTATTGCATGGAGCAGTGGGTGTGGTGCATGAACAATCAATCTTGTAACACGGAAAAAATAAAATAAACATATTTGGGGGGAAAATGTAAATTTTTATTTTTTTTAAAGATTTTATTTATTTATTTGACAGAGAGAGAGAGAGATCACAAGTAGGCAGAGAGGCAGGCAGAGAGAGAGGGGGAAACAGGCTCTCCACTGAGCAGAGAGCCTGATGTGGGACTCGATCCCAGGACCCCGAGATCATGACCCGAGCCAAAGGCAGAGGCTTTTACCCAATGAACCACCCAGGCGCCCCTAAATTTTTAAATATAAAAAATTAACATCCTTTTTTATCTTATTTCTCTCTCTGCAGGAAGTACATTTCACCATTTCAGCCTTGTTTTTTTCTTTTCCCAATTCTCTTTATGAAGTTTTTGTACAATTTTTGTTAAATTTCTTGTATAGGTATCTTACAGTTTTCTCATCTGTTGTAAGTTTTGGGGTTTTCTTCCCCTTTTCTATTTCTAATGGTACTGCTCTCTCTCAACCTAGGGAGTACACCTCTCTAGCTGTTCTTCAAGAGAACCTACTATGAAGATGGTAGTGAGCTGAAGGCCTTCAGTTTATACAGCTGCCACAGATCTACCACAGCTTCCGTACTGAAGTCACACCCTCCCCTGGTCGCTTCAAGGAAATGACTGCGTCTGGAAGTGGTATTAGTTCCAGGCCATTTCTTCCTGACATAGGGCTCCTGTCATAGAAAACCTTGTCCCTGGCCCTCCCATTGTCCTTGTCAAGAATTTCTCAGAACTGCATGAAAGTTTGAGGTCCTTCTTATCCTTATTTTCCTTTCTCCTTGCACAGGTACCAGAACTGTGTTACTGTCTGAAGGAACTTCTCACCTGCTCCTACTCTCTTTTCTCTTCACAGATATATCCCCAGTAAAATTGATGAATATTTAATAAAGAGACTCTTCATGCTGATGTGGGCTGGCAGCAGGGAAGTCTCAAGGGTACCCAATGATTAATTGGGACAAGAGAAATATCTGTAAAGAGAACCCAGACAGCTGTGTGTAGAAGGCTTCCTGACAGGACCTAGGGGCACAGTTATCCCTCTGAGATATTCCAGGAGGGGAACCATGAATAAGCATTCTCATTTCTCCATCCTATCTCCCTCAAACCTTCATCCAAGGCCATTGATGAAATTAAACCAGTAGCCAGAAGGCAAGGCTGCCCACTGATATAATGGCTAGCTCCAAGTAAAGAGCAGAGTAGAGCTTGGTAGAAATGCAATTTGAAAGACCAAATGGAAACAATCTAGCCTTCTCATGGGATTGTTGAGCATATATACTTAGAAAATTATCTAGGTCTGCATTGTGAAACACCTAATAAACATTAGATGTTATTAGGTATCATTATTTAGATAATAGACATTATTTCCATTATTCTTCCCCCCATATTTCTGATGTAACAGTTATATGATGGGTCCAAACTCTTGTTAAAATTGTATTTATATTTTAAAATTAAAATATGAAAATTGTAAAAAATTGTTATATTTTTAGGTAGAGGCACTATAGGAAAGTGTTAAGCATGTATTTTGGAACCTATTATCTAGCAACGTATACTATAAAAGGATAACAAGAGTACCACCACATCGAATGGTTGATGTTGAAAAATTAAATGAGAAAAAACAACTGAACATTTGAAACAGTGAGTGGAATATGACAACATGCCATTAAATGTTAGCTATTTCAAAACATCCCATATTCCCACCAACAATGTAAGAGGATTCCCCTTTCTCCACATCCTCTCCAACACTTATTGATTACTGTCTTGTTGATTTTGGCCATTCTAACTGGTGTAAGGTGGAATGTCAATGAGCTTTTGATTTGAATCTCTCTGATGGCTAAAGATGATGAACATTTTTTCATGTGTCTGTTAGCCATTTGTATGCCTTCTTTGTAGAAGTGTCTGCTCATGTCTTCTGCCCATTTTTTGACGTGATTATCTGTTTTTTGAGTGTTGAGTTTGAGGAGTTCTTTATAGATCTAAGATCAGACCTTTGTCTGTAGTATCGTTTGTGAATATCATCTCCCAATCCATGGATATCTACCCCAAAGGTACAGATGCAGTGAAAAGAAGGGTCATATGTGCCCCAGTGTTCATAGCAGTAATGGCCACAATCGCCAGACTTTGGAAAAAGCCAAGATGCCCTTCAACAGATGAATAGATAAAGAAGATATGATCCATATATACAATGAATATAACCCCTACATCAGAAAGGATGAATATCCAATTTTTGCCTCAACATGGTCGGGCTTGGAGGAGATGATGCTGAGTGAAATAAGTCAAGTAGAGAAAGTCAATTATCATATGGTTTCACTTACTTGTGGAGCATAAGGAATAATATGGAGGACATTAGGGGAAGGAAAGGAAAAGTGAATTAGGGGAAATTTGAGGGGGAGGCAAACCATGAGAGACTGTGGAAGTATCATATCATCTGCAAAGAGTGAGAGTTTGACTTCTTCTTTGCCAATTTGGATGCCTCCCACAAACAGTTTTTATTAATTGCTCTTTTTTCCTGCATGTGTGTCAAACTCCCTGGTGGTCTAGTGGTTAGGATTTGGCACTGTCCCACACACAGTTTTTATTAATTGCTCTTTTTTCCCACATGTGTGTCATACTTTCCTGTTTTTTGGCACATGGTACTTTTTTGTAAGAACTGGGTATTTTAGGATTCTGAACTTATCCTGGAAGTGGTTGTTCTGTTTTTCTGCTTTATTCTTATTTTTAATTTTATCATAGAGTGACTTACTAGAACTAATTCTATGGAGTCTATCCCCAGCATTATGCACACTCTGATGATACTACCTAGATTTTTTTTTTTAATTCTTGTGTTATGTTTAAGACAAAGCCAATATAGCTTATCAGTCAGTCAATAATGGGTCAGAGGTTGTGCTCAAATCACTTAAGCAGGTAATTTTTCCATCTTTGACCCTCATAAGTTTGGCAAATAATGAAAATTTGCCTAACCAGAAGTTTCAGTTTACTTTCCTCAATATATTTATTTTGGAGAATCTCAATTATTTCTTTCTAAGAATGGACAATTTTTGTTTCATGGAATGTGTTACATTTTAATTTAGAGAACACTGTGAGCAAAAAGTTTTCTGAATAATTGCCAGGTCAAATTTCTGTCACATTAAACACTTATTTTCTTAAAAGTAAAACTTCTCCAACAAAAGGGATTAAAGCCTTCCTTAGATCAAATTTTTATTTAATGAAAGTGACAATAGAAAAGATGAAACCCAAGATGAACTCTAAAGTTCCTGAGAGTCATTCTTTTTTTTTTTTTTTTTTTATTTTTTCCCCAAATTTATTTTAATTTTTCAGTGTTACAAGATTGATTGTTCATGCACCACACCCAGTGCTCCATGCAGTACGTGCCCCTCTCGATACCCACCACCAGGCTATTATCTTATGGTCTCACTTACGTGTGGAGTATAAAGAAAATCATGGAGGGCATCGTGAGAAGGAAGGGAAGGGCGAATGGGGGGAAATCGGAGGGGGTGTTGAACCAGGAGAGACTGTGGACTCTGAGCAACAAACTGAGGGTTTTGGAGGGGAGGGGGTGGGGGGGGGTTAGCCTGGTCCTGAGAGTCATTCTAAGTGAGAGACACAAGCTACCTTTCCTTGGTGAAGTGTTTACAGAAGACGAGTGAGTGGAGATGCGTTAGGAAGGGCCCGAGTCCCGTTCTACATCTGATAGTGTGCATGTCATAATATCAACAAATGCCAACGAGTGGTGATTTATCTGAGTGTATGTGAAGAGATGTTTGTTATTCGGGAAGAAAAAACAATAGAAGAGAAGCAGCATCTAAGGTCAATAATGCAAGTACATAGAGAGGGAATTTGAATAAACCTTTAAATGTTTAGCCTTTATGACCATTCTATTTGGAAAACTAACTGACTGGAGAGAGTGTGAAACCCCTGAGAAAGAGGACACAAAACAATATCTGAGGAGCCAACACCAGGATCCATCCTCCCTCTGTGATATCGTGGTATGAAGACTTTGCCAATAGTAACACAATGGAGAGAATTAATGGCAGAGGGAATTAATGGGACTTAAAGGGTGATCGGTAGTTAAATGACTATTACATTTGTGTCGGGCATATTCTGGAATTTGGGAAAGTGCCCAATCCATCAAAGTACATGCCCTTTCTTCTTGCAGATACATATTTATTCTCTCAACTTCTCAGTTGTTCACACTACACTTATCCTCCATTCTCTTCCATAAGAAACAACACAAAGATTCAAAGACACCATTACTCATGCTATTGAAAAAGAAGCAACTTAATCCATTGTACTACTGATCTCTGGCCATTAGAGTATCATGAGTAGGACAGCAAGTGAATACATGTATATTTTCTGCTATCACTCGAAAGCAGAGATTTTGAACCCTATCCAGCATTTCTGAGTAGCACCAAGCTGCTTGAAGCATTTATCTGCCATTATTTATGGTAAATGCTGCAGTGCTTTTCACTAGACCTTTGGACAATCCACTAGTTAACGTCAACCTAATCCCTCCTCAGTAATGATTTATTGATTTTGGGAGCTCTAACTGGTGAAGTATTAAATCTCTTTGTGGAAAACTTAGAGTTTTTATCTGTGTCTTTCTCCTTCAGCAGCACACAATTATTCTTCTCACTTGATTTTATATCAGAAGTTCATATTTCATTCCAAAGAACTCTAAGGTGAGTAGTTTCATTATAATTTTGGGATGAAAAACTTTCCTTTTTAGCTTCTTTGGTTGGTCTAATAATTAAATTGACATAAGATAGATAGATTAACAAAAGAAAAATGTAATTACATGTGTGCGGGAGACCCACAAAGTCCTGAAGAGTCAGACAGTCTGACAACTGAGTCTTATAAATCATCCTAAGCTAAGGAGAAGGGGATGAAATGCTTTGGAAATCAAAAAGGAGGAAGA
>CM052802.1:40145023-40162266 GCA_028533885.1 Nasua narica | reverse complement strand
TGCATATTATGTTATTGAGCTATCGTGTATTCTAGGAAGAGAGAGAAGCTTATCAACCTCAATTCATGAACGGGAGAACTGATGTGTAAGCTGCAAACAATTTTCATTATAGCTCAGTGGATTAACAGGTGGACTTATTTCCAGGTGTAAGTAGATGCTTCTGTCTACATCATGGACATATTTTTACTGCCTTTTAGCTAGGGCCATCCCAAGTTTCCCTTCCCCAAATGACCATCCTGGAGGTGAGGTGAAGCATTTATTTCCAACAAGATACACATTGTTTGTATGTGACTTTTTGGACTTTCAGCATATAGAAATGTCCTAGTTTGCCACTCCTGTTCAACATAATACTAGACGTCCTAGCGACAGCAATCAGACAACAAAAAGAAGTAAAAGTTATTCATATTGGCAATGAAGAAGTCAAACTCTCTCTCTTCGCAGATGACATGATACTCTATATGGAAAACCCAAAAGACTACACCCCGAAACTACTAGAACTCATACAGCAATTCAGTAATGTGTGTTAAAATTTAGACTTCATGGCCCCACTCCATAGAGATTCTGATTTTGCAGGCTGTCAGGAAGGTCGTGAAGTCTGAGATTTGTCAGTAGTTGCTAGCCGCACTTCAAGTGATACTCATGAACAATGAATCTTGGAACACTGAAAAAATAAAATTAAGTTAAAAAACAAAACGAAACAAAAAAGCAAGTGATACTCATCAATGGCTTCCTTGTATTGATGTGAATAGTAATTTCATGTGTGTGTATGTGTGTGTGTATGACCATGTCTCTATCTTTCTTTGAAATAATTTCCTACAATTAATTTTATTATTATTATTATTTTTAAATTAATTTTATTTTTTCATTGTTCCAAGATTCACTGTTTATGCACCACATCTAGTGCTCCATGCAATATGTGCCCTCCTCAATACCCACCACCGGGCTCACTCATCCCCCCAACCCCTTCCCTCCAAAACCCTCAGTTTATTTCTCAGAGTCCACAGTGTCTCATGCCTACAGTTAATTTTTTCAAATTTCACCAATGCTCTGTCAACAGCTTCTCAAGCTAACTTTCTTAGAATTTTCACTTTTTTATCTTGGATATTCTGTAATAGCATTTGATGTTTCCAAAGAATTGAGGACTTAGTAGGTTTAATTTAAGAATGAGTTGCTTCTGCGGCCTATGTATTCTCTATATTGATACTGATTTCCAGAATGTGATTGGATTTTAGGCCATGAAAGACATTTGTGTTGAGTAACAATGTGCATTTTCATATCTGAAGAGCAGCTAAATGAATACAGTTTTAAAATATAATCAGTGTGACTGTCTAGGTGAAATAAATCAACATTGCTAGCCCAGAAATCCATTTACTGTTTTTTCTTACTTGATCTATGGTTGCATGCTGTCACTTTATAGAGTCATTGTGGCATGTATATATATGGTTCATGAACATTGATAATTTATTTCACTTGATAGTAAACAAAGTAATTTTAAAGAAGAGAGAGAAGTGAGAATGGCCAGTTTGTTCAAGACTCAGCAGTAAAATCCTGAAGATTCTCTTCGCATCTTTGCTGCCAGTGTCTATGGGATATATACACCAGGGCTTCCTGCTTGCCTTCAGGAAATGGAGCAAGTTCATTCTCCACCGTTGTGTTTAATGAGCTCCTAATTGAGACAAGCATTACTTTGGGTCCTGAGACAATCTGACGGAGAGTCAAGCATCACATTGGGTTAGATGAGATCCAGAGAACCTACCAGTGCCCTGATTGTTCTTATTCATCCTGAATCACAAATGAACGAAAGATTGAATGCTCACCTTCTAACAATGTCAAATCATGTAACGATATTGCGGTAACTGACCAATTAGTCAGTACTCTCATAGTCGTGTTTTGCATAATTTTCCCTCAACCTTTACCAAGGGTTAATTAACTCTTCTGATGTGAGCAATGCCACATCCCCTCTCTCAACAAGTGACTCTTCACATCATTAAAACATTAGAATGACACTAAATCACTGTAAGATTTACTTCTTTAAACATATTAATTTTTATAAGATTTTATTTATTTATTTGAGAAAGAGTGAGAGAGAGATAGAACGAGCAAGCATGAGCAGGAGGGAGGGGCGGAATGAGAGGGAGAAGCAGAATCCTCTCTGAGCAGGGAGCCCAACCCTGAGGTCATGACCTGAGAAATGTGTGGAAGCATTTCTGTTTGTCACAACCTATCAGGATGGGAAGAAGCCAGGGATCCTAAACATGTTCTGGTGTGAGGGCAGCCCCACAACTGGAAGAACTGTTGCAGAAACAAAAGGCACAAAAATAAAGAAAGAGAAGCCTGGAAACCTTATTCCCTTTGCTGGCCACGTGTTCAAGTTTCGTCTCCCATACAGTCCTTGGTATCTGTGGCTGGTTGTGGGGTTTTGGTATTTGTCCAGAATCTAGAGATGTGTGAAAGATGGACTGGAGGGGGTTTGTGGCATTATCCTGGGACCAGAGCTAGAGTGACAGAGTTATGATTCCAGGATATTAAATGGAGTTTGGACAATTATGGGTGTCTTAGGTTGCTCTAGAATGGATTGATCTCAGAAAAGTCATAGCGTGCTGGAGAGGTTCTCACTGTTCCAGTGTGAGTAATATATTTGTAGAGAAAAACAAGCACCTGTGGTTGTCCTTGGAACCTGGCCTTTCTCAGGTTCTTCCCTACCCTTTCTTCTCTGCCTCGTTTTCCCAGTTAACACCTGTACTGCATTTCAAATTCATCTCAGTCCTCATTTAGGTAAAAAACACCAGACAGAAGAAATCCTCATTCAGCATTTCTCATTCAATTCTATTAAAATGAGAGTAAAAGGGGTGCCATCAGCATCTTGGCAATGCAAGTTGTGCATTTTCTCTCCCTTTCCATTTTTTTTTTTTTTTACTGTGTTATATTAGTCACCATAAAATACATCATTAGTTTTTGATGCAGTGTTCCAAGATTCATTGTTTATGTACAACACTATGGAGCATTTATGTATTGCTACATGCAATACATGCCCTCCTTAAATACCCACCACCAGGCTCACCAATCCCCCCACCTCCTCCCCTCCAAAACCCTCAATTTGTTGCTCAGAGTACACAGTCTTTCATGCTTGGTCTCCCCCTACAATTTACCCCAATTCACTTTTCCTTTCCTTCTCTTAATGTCCTCCATGTTATTCCTTATGTTCCACAAGTAAGTGAAACCATATGATAATTGACTTTCTCTGCTTGACTTATTTTACTCAGAATAATTTCCTCTAGTCCATATGGATGTAAAAGTTGGGTATTCATCCTTTCTGATGGCTGTGTAATATCCCATTGTATATATGTACCATATCTTCTTTATCCATTCATCTGTTGAAGGGCATCTTGACTCTTTCCACAGTTTGGCGATTGTGGACATTGCTGCTATGAACACTGGGGTCCATATGGCCCTTCTTTTCACTACATCTGTATCTTTGTGGTAAATACTCAGTAGTGCAGCTACAGGATCAAAAGGTATCTCTATTTTTAATTTTTTGAGGAATTTTCACACTGTTTTCCAAAGTGGCTGAACCAACTTGCATTTCCACCAGCAGTGTAAGAAGGTTCTCCTTTCTCCACATCCTCTCCAACATTTGTTGTTTCCTGTCGTGTTAATCTTTGCCATTCAACATTCGCAAATCAATTGATGTGATAGAACAAATCAATAAGAGAGGAGAGAAGAACCATATGGTCCTCTTGATTGATGCAGAAAAAACATTTGACAAAATTCAGCATCTTTTCCTGATTAAAACTCTTCAAAGTATAGGGATAGAGGGAACATTCCTCAACTTCATAAAATCCATCTACGAAAAACCCACAGCAGGGCGCCTGGGTGGCTCAGTTGGTTGAGCAACTGCCTTCGGCTCAGGTCATGATCCTTGAGTTCTGGGATCGAGTCCCACATCGGGCTCCCAGGTCCACGGGGAGTCTGCTTCTTCCTCTGACCTTCTCTCCTCTCATGCTCTCTCTCACTTTCTGTCTCTCAAATAAATAAGTAAAATCTTTAAAAAAAAAAAAAAAGAAAAGAAAAACCCACAGCAAATATCATTCTCAATGGGAAAGAGCTGACAGCCTTCCCATTGAGATCAGGAACACGACAAGGATGCCCGCTCTCACCACTGTTGTTCATGTTTGTGGACTGAAAGAATGAGTATCATTAAATGTCCCCACTATCCAAAGCCATCTACAATTCAATATGATCCTCATCCAAATAGCAAAAGCCTTCTTCCTAGAAATAAAGGAAACAACCCTAAAATGTATGTTTTAGTGTTTTAACTATGATATTTGTTGCTTTAAATCTCTTCACATTGATCCTGATGGATGTTGAGCTTCATGGATGTGCAAATTAATATTTTTCACCAAATTTGGGATGATCTTGGCCATAATTTCTTCAAAGATTTTTTCTGACCGTTCCTCTTCTTGCACTTATGTTGGCATGCTTGATATTTTCTACAGGTCTCTGAGGCTATGTTCAGTTTTCTTCATTCTTTGTCTTTCTATTCTTTTCACTGTAATTCTTTTTTCTATTGATTTGTCTTCATGTTTTCTGATTCTTCTGTTAGATAAAACATCTTTTTTTGAGATTTGGTGACTTATCAAATTTGACTTTTTTTATAGCTGTTCTGTTTTCTAAGTCCAGTGCCTGCATCTATTCAGACACAATTTTTATTATTATTTTTTCACAAATTTTTATTATTAATTGCTATTTCTTTCCTGCATGTGTGTCATACTTTCCTGTTTTTTGGTGTATGGTACTTTTTTGTGTGTGAAAATGGATGTTAGGATTCTAATCTTGTCCTGGAAGAGGTTGTTCTGCTTTTTTGCTTTATTTTATTTTAAATTTTTTGTATAGTGACTTACTAGAACTAATTCTATGCAGTCTACCCCCAGAATTATGCACACTCTGATGTTACTACTCAATTTTTTTTTTAATTCTTGTGTTCTATTTAAGACAAGGTCAACATAGCTTAGCAGTTAGCCAATAATGGGTCAGAGGTTGTGCTTAAACCCCTTAGTCAGGTAATTTTTCCACTTTTCAGCCTTATAAGTTTGGAAAATAATGAAAATTTGCAATAACCATAAGTTTCAGCTTACTTTCCTCAAGTTATTTGTTTTAAGGAATCACAACTATTATATTCTAGCAATGGACAACTTTTACTTCATGAAATGTGTTATGTTTTAATTAGAGAACACTGTGAGGAAAAGGTTTTCTGAATAATTGCCAGGTCAAATTTCTGTCACATAAAACACTTATTTTCTTAACACTAAAATTTTCCAAATTTTAGATCAAATTTCTGTTTAATGAAAGGTGACAATAGGAAAGAGGAAACCAAAGATGAACTCTAATGTTCCTGAGAGTCATTCTAAGTGAGAAACACCCTCCCTTTCCTCACTGAAGTGTTTACAGAAGAGGAGTGAGAGGAGATGCGTTAGAAGGGCCCCAGTCATGTTCCAAATCTGATAGTGTATGTGCCGTAACATCAACAAATGCCAGCGAGTGGTGATTTATCTGAATGTATGTGAAGAGATGTTTGTTATTCAGGAAGAAATAACAATAGAAGAGAAGCAGCATCTAAGGTCAATAATCCAAGTACATAGAGAGGGAATTTGAATAAACCTTTGAATGTTTATCTTTTATGACCATTCTATTTGGAAAACAAACTGACTGGATGGAGTGTGGAACTCTTGAAAAAGAGGACATAGAACATACCTGATGAGCCAATCCCAAGACCTATCTCTTGCTCTGTGATATAGGGGTATGAACAAACCCGCCAACAGTAACACAATGGGAGGGGTTTAATGGCAGTTAAATGGTGATTAGTTAGTTAAAACATTTCTAAATGTGATACAATCAGTAAAATAAATGAATTGTAGTCCAAATTTGATTATATCTTTATTTCATTCATGTGGAACTTAGGTGGTCTAGATAATGTGGATCTAGAACATTTTCACTTATACTTTTAGGATAAAGTTCTTTAAAATAACTTTTTGATGCAATTTGGATGTATCTACTGATACTTAAATTTTGTTTTGAAAGATCAGACAAATCCATCTCTATTCATATCAAGGTCTTCAACACATTAAGATCTGTTACTAAGGGTGCTTTTTTAAAAGGTAAATATGATACTATTTAAAATTTTTCATGTAAAAACTAATAGGTAAATGATGCTAAGGCCCTTAAAAATGACATTAGAATATTTGGCAATTCTCAAATTCTCTTTATTGTCTGTCCCTTTTCTTGCTATTATCAACTAATGTTTTTGGATATTTTTGTGATAAAAACTATCCCTCTTCCCATGTAGTGTTTATGAAAGGAGATCTCTGACATTGGTGCTCCTTTGATAATGAAGCCACACACATGAGCCAGTCCCTGAAAGCTGGAACACAAGGGGAAATAAATGAAGATTTAGTGTTTAATACTTAATATTTTAGTTCACCACTGAAAGTTAATGCCTTCTATAGTATGAAAAGACATGAGACGGTTCTGGTAGAAAGCGTGAGAACTGGAATAATAGTTTCTTCTCCTCACTGGGAGCTTGGGAAATCATTCACTTAGTCTCTGATCCTCAATTTCCTCATTTCTAAGTTGAGGATTATAATACTTTCTGAACATTAATATTTTATTCATGTTTATTAAAAAAGGGTGGTTAAGAAACATGTTCAGATGGATCAGTTACCAATGAAGTTCTTTATGGGCTTTTGTCTCCCCAAATCCCCACGTTTCCCACTCCCCTTTTCCCCCTGCCTCACACAATTAAGTTGTAGGGAAGAAGTATAAGGTCATGGACTGCATGTTTGTGTCCTTCAGAAATTCATATGTTGAGATCATAATCCCCAACATGATGATGCTAGGAGGTGGGTTTTGGGACGTGATGATTGGGATTAGTGCCCTTGTCAAAGTTGCATTGAGCTCTCTTGTCACTTCTGCCATGTGAGGTCACAGTGAGAAGACCGGGAAGAAAGGAGTCTCTCCAGACACGAAATCCTGGCGGCATTATCTTGGACTTCTCAGCCTCTGAACTGTGAGAAGTAAGTGTCTGTTTTTTATAAGCCACTCAGTCTGTGCCATCTTGTGACAGCAGCCTGAATGGGCTAAGACAATCTTGCTCTTGCTATTATTTTATCAAAAAATCTAATCCAGGAAAAAAACAAAAAAATAATTTAGCAGTGCATGTGGTACTTCCTTTAGTAGTGGTTGCACAAATGTTGCCCTGCATTTCAACTGCAACAGCAAAACTGCCTCAAGTTAAAACAATTCTGAAGGTGTTGAAGAGCAGCCCACTTGTTGCTATTTTGTGCTGCAATGAATAATAATACCATGAACATGTATGCACAAATCTTTCAGTAGACACATGTTTACTAGGTGTGGAAATACCAATCTACTTTCCAAGAAGACTACTATTATTTTTCTATATCCTTGCTAATGTTTGTTATTGTCTGGCTTTTTTAATATAGCTATTCTAGAGGGTATGAAGTAGTATATCATTGTTGTCTTACTTTTCATTTCCCTAATAACAAAATGGTGTTGGTCATCTTCTCATGTGTTTGTTAGTCCTTCATATATCTTGCCAAAATATCTATTCAATATTTTGTTTTGTTTTGTTTTGTTTTTGAGAGAGAGAGAGAGAGTACACACACACATGAGCAGGGGTAGGTAGGGGGCAGAGGGTGAGACAGAGAGAGAAACTTAATCAGGCTCCATGCCCGGTGTGGACCTTGAACTCACAACCTGAGATCATGACCCTGAACTGGGCTTGAACTCACAACCCTGAGATCATAACCTGAGCTGAAATCAAGTCAGATGCTTAACTGACTGAGCCACCCAGGTGCCCCTAAATTTTGCCCATTTTTAAAAATTTAAATTCAATTAAGTAACATATGGTGTCTTATTAATTTCAGAGGTAAAGTTTTGTGATTCATCAGTTGCATATAACACCCAGTGCACATTACATCAAGTGCCCTCCTTAATGCCTATCACCCAGTTACCTCATACCCCCCACCTCCCCTCCAGCAACCCTCAGTTTGTTTCCTATGATTAAGAGTATCTTGAAATACTTGGGTGGCTCAGTCAGTTAAGAATCTAACTTCAGCTCAGGTCATGAGTCCAGGGTCCTAGAATCAAGTCCTACATTGGGCTCCTTGCTCAAGGAGGAACCTGCTTCTCCCTCTCCCTCTGTGTGCTCACTATGCTCTCTCTCTGACAAATAAATCAATAAAATCTTTGAGGGGGGGAAGCATATTTTATAGTTTGTCTCCCTCTCTGATTTTGTCTTATTTTATTTTTCTCTCCCTTCATCTATTATCCTCTGTCTTGTTTTTTATATTCCACAGATGAGTGAGATCATATCATAATTGTCTTTCTCTGATTGGCTTATTTAACTTAGCATAATACCCTCTAGTTCCATCCATGTGATTTCATAGGGCAAGATTTCATTTTTTGATGCCTGCATAGTATTCTATTGTATATATACACCACATCTTCTTTATCCATTCACTTGTCAATGGACATCTGAGCTCTTTCCATGGTTTGGCTATTGTGGACATTGCTGCTCTTAACAGTGGGGTGCAGGTGCCCATTTGAATGATTGTTTGTATTCTTTGAGTAAATACCTAGTAGGGCAATTATTGAGTTGTAAGATAGCTTTATTTTCAAATTTTAAAGTAACCTCCATACTGTTTTCCAGAGCAGCTGCACCAGCTTGCATTCCCACCCACAGAGTAAGAAGGGTCCCCCTTCTCCTCACCCTTGCCAACACTTGTCATTTCCTGACTTAGAAATTTTAGCCATTCTGACTGAAGTGAGGTGAAATCTCATTGTGTTTTTTATTTGTATTTCTCTGATTCCCAGTGATGTGGAGCATTTTTTCATGTGTCTGTTGGCCATTTCTGTGTCTTCTTTGGAGAAATCTCTGTTCATGTCTTCTGTCTATTTCTTTACTGGATTGTTTGTTTTGGGGGTGTTGAATTTGAAAAGTTCTTTATAGATTTAGATTACTAGCCCCTTATCTGATAAGACATTTGCAAATATCTTCTCCCATTCTGTTGGTTGTCTTTTCATTTTATCCACTGTTTCCTTTGCTGAGCAAAAGCTGCTTATCTGGGTGGAGTCTCAGTAGTTCACTATGTATGGTCTTCTGACCTGTGTGAAGTGGTATCTCACTGTGGTCTTGATTTGTGTTTTGCTGATACTGAGTGATGTTGAGCATTTTTTTCATGTGTCTGTTGGCCATTTGCGTGTCTTCTTTGGAGAAATGTCTGTGCATGTCTTCGGCCCATTTCTTGACTTGATTATTTTTGGGGGTGTTGAGTTTGGTGAGTTCTTTCTTTTTTTAAGATTTCATTTATTTATTTGAGGGGGGGGAGAACGAGCACCAGGAGGGTCAGAGGAAGAAGCTCCCCACTGAGCCTGATGCAATGAGAAGCTCAATCCCAGGCCCCCGGGATCATGACCTGGGACAAAGGCTGGTGCTTAATCCTGAGCCATCCAGGCGCCCCTGATAAGCTCTTCATATACTTTGGATACTAGCCGTTTATCTGATAGGACATTTGCAAATATCTTCTTCCATTCTGTTGGTTGCTTTTGGTTTTGTCCAAGGTTTCCTTTACTGTGCTAAAGGTTTTGATCTGGATGAAATCCCAACAGTTCATTTTTGACTTTGTTTCCCTTGCCTTTGGAGACATGTCTAGCAAGAATTTGCTGTGGCTGAGGACACAGAGGTTGCTGCCTGTGTTCTCCTCTAGGATTTTGATGGATTCCTGTCTCACATTTAGGTCATTCATCCGTTCTGAGTCTAAATTTGTGTATGGTGTAAGAAAGCGGTCCAGTTTCATTCTTCTGCATGTCTCTGTCCAATTTTCCTTACACCATTTGTTGAAGAGACAGTCTATTTTCCATTGGATCTTCTTTCCTGCTCTATTAAAGATCAGTTGACCATAGAGTTAGGGGTCCATTTCTGGGTTCTCTATTCTGTTCCATTGATCTATGTGTCTGTTTTTGTGCCAGTGCCATACAGTCTTGATGATCACAGCTTTGTAATAGAGCTTGAAGTCTGGAATTGTGATTTCACCAGCTTTGGTTTTCTTTGGCAACATTTCTTTGGCTTTCCAGCAGTCTTTTCTGCTTCCATACAAATTTTAAGATTATTTGTTCAGCTCTGTGAAAAAAGTTGATGGTATTTTACAGGGATTGCTTTGAATATATAGATTGCTCTAGGTAGCATGGACGTTTCAACAATATTTGTTCTTCCAGTACATGAACATGGAAGATTTTTCCATTTCTTTGTGTTTTCCTCAATTTATTTCATGAATGTTCTATAGTCTTCTGAGTATAGATCCTTTGCTCCTCTGTTATGTTTGTTCCTAGGTATCTTGTGGGTTTTGGCACAATTGTAAATGGAATTGATTCCTTAATTTCTCTTTCTTCTGTTTCACTGTTAGTGTGTGGAAATGCAACTGATTTCTGTGCGTTGATTTTATATCCTGCCACTTTGCTGAATTCCTGTATGAGTTCTAACAATTTTGGGGTGGAGTCTTTTGGGTTTTCCACATAGCGTATCATGTCATCTGCAAAGAGTGGGAGTTTGAATCTTTGTTGATTCAGGTGTTTTTCATTTATTTTTGTTGTCTGATTACTAAGGTTAAGACTTTCAGTTTTGATGAAGAAAGGATGCTATACTTTGTCAAATGCTTTTTCTGCATCTATTGAGAGGATCATATGGTTCTTGTCCTTTCTTTTATTAATGTGGTATATCACATTGATTGACTTGCAGATGTTGAATCACGCTTGCAACCAAGGAATAAATCCCACTTGGTCATGGTGAATAATCCTTTTAATGTACTGTTGGATCCTATTGGCTAGTATCTTGGTGAGAATTTTTGCATCCATGTTCATCAGGGTTACTAGTCTGTAATTCTCCTTTTTGGAGGGGTCTTTGGTTTGGACATCAAGGTAATGCTGGCCTTATAGAAAGAGTTGGGAGGGTTCCTTCCATTTTTATTTTTTAAAACTGATTCAGAAGCATAGGTATTGGACTTCAGTTCTTTTATTTCCTCAGAAAAGGATTCCCTAGTGTCTTCTATGCTTTTCTCAAGCCCAGCCTGTATCTTTATCATCATTATTTTGAACTCTAGTTCTGATATCTCACTTGTATACTGATAAGGTCCCTGGCAATCAGTACTGCCTCTTGTTCTCTTGCTTGAGGTGAGTATTTCCATCTTGTCATTCTGTCCAGAGAAGAATAGATGAATGAGAGAACAAAATACTAAAATGGCAAGAGCAAATACCCCAGAGAAATATGTACTAAACAGATCAGAAGAGACTGAAACTGGGAAAGAAAAAAAAAAAAGAATATAATCAGATAATTGAACCATCCAGAGAAATATAGCTTGGGATTAGCTTGGGAAGTGGTTTGCTCTTTAATACAGCAATAGTATTAAGGAAGTAGTAATAATGGTAGTTAAGGAAATGTTAATATGGGTACTCCAGGGTGGACACCTTCACTTTTCCCCTTAACTTATCACATTTGTTGTTTCATCTGGAAAATGATTTCACATCATAATTTCTAACTTACCTCTTACAGGAAACTTAGTACATACAGGACAGTTGTGTTCTCACATTACTAATATCGCATTACACTTATTTTCCAGACTCCATTTATTTTGCATTGACTTTTATTCAACTTGGTACTTTTATTAAGGGATAATTTTGTACTTACTGATTTATTGTTCACAGTAAATTTCAGGTGACAGAAAGAAAACCAAATAGATATCGTTATTTTGGCTGCAAAACAAATCCAGATACTGAAGTGGTAACCTTAAGAAAGCCATTTTGCAACCTGTGTTGGCAGCAGAAGATTTTACTATCTTTAAAGCAATGATGGTCCAGAAAAACATCGAAATGCAGCTGCAAGCCATTCGAATAATTCAAGAAAGAAATGGTGTATTACCTGACTGCTTAACAGATGGTTCGGATATGGTCAGTGACCTTGAACAGGAAGAGATGAAAATCCTGAGGGAAGTTCTTAGAAAATCAAAAGAGGAGTATGACCAGGAGGAAGAAAGAAAGAGAAAGAAGCAGTTCCCAGAGGCTAAAACAGAAGAGCCTCCCATGCATGCTAATGAAACTGCAAAAATGAAGAATTCCCAAGGGGATGGTGAACATTTTGCACACCCACCCTCAGAAGTTAAAGTGCATTTTGCTAATCAGTCAGTACAACCTTTGGCAAGAAAGCTGGAAATGCTGCCTGAAACTTCCTCCTTCCCTCAAAAAGGCCTGAAGATCCCTGGCTTAGAACATGCAAGCACTGAGGGACCAATTGCAAATTTATCAACACTTGGAACAGAAGAGCTCCGACAACGAGAGCGCTACCTCAAGCAGCAGAGAGATAAGTTGATGTCCATGAGAAAGGATATGAGGGCTAAGCAGATACAAAGTTCCGTGCAGACAGGAAAACCTGCTGGGGAGGTAGAGGAAATGACAGAGAAACCAGAAATGACAGCAGAGGAGAAGCAAACATTACTAAAGAGAAGATTGCTTGCAGAGAAACTTAAAGAAGAAGTTATTAATAAGTAATTTTAAAAACAATTTAACAAAACAAGTTCAAATTTTCTTAAAAATAAATTATTTAATCCTTAAGAAAAAAAACTGGATCACTGGTTCCTGTGAGTATTTTGATCGTTTGTTAGAAGAAACTGCATCCCAAAATTGTAAAGAAAGAAAAATTTATGTATATACAAAAATAAAATTAAATACATTGAAAGGATAGAATGTAAGCGTAAAAATGAAAATCAAAAAAGACTTAAGAGAGATGATCAAATGAGAAATTGATTGAGAAAGGAAGGAGAAAAATTTAAAACTGTAAGACTAAAGAATCATGGGCACAAAAAACGTGGATTTTAACATGCCATTTTCGGCTAGTGCTGGAAATTTTGCAGTTCTTTGTGATCTGTAAACTTGATCTTAGCTGGAAGTTCTCGCTGACCTTCTGGGGGCGTGGCTTGCTGGAGTGATTCTCAGGTGTCTTTGCCTCCAGCTGAACTGCAGGGCCCTTCCCAGGCAGACTAAGTAAAGGGCTCTGGATTGGTCTTTGTGGCTTCTGTTCCCTTGAAGGCTCTCCACGTGCAGCTCTAGTGGTTGAGAATGAAATGGCAGGCTCTCAATCTCCAGCCTCCAAGGAGAGAGATTGAGAGCTCAGGACCCCACTCCTTATTGCACCCTCAGAGAAAAGCCACAGTCACTCCTGTCTCCCTGGTCTCCATCTGCTCTCTGTGCTCTCCCAGCCTGTGAAACAGCATTTCTGTCTCAGACAGGAAAACCCATTTTGAGTCTCCAAACCCTGCAGACTCCTGTGGTGTGTTTCTGTCCACTCCTCCCAGGGAGGACAGGAGTGGCTTGCCAGTTGTGCCATTTGTTGGGCCCCTGCTCAGAGAGCAGGGGTCCAACTGTGTGATGGTTTTTGGTTCCTGGCAACTCTGAGCTGAGACCTCACTCCTGGGCTCACTGATTGCAGCTGGCTTCCCCACTCCAATGCCTGGGAGCTCTGCAACACTCAGGCACCCCCGGTCTTCCTGTGAAGGATCCTGTGAGGATCCTGAGACCACATTGTCCCAGCGACCGTTTCACCCCCGCTTAGCACCCTGAGTGACATCCCTTACCAGAGGAGGCTTCTAAAACTTCCAATTTTGTGCTCCGCTGCTCTATCACTTTCTAGTAGCCAGCTTAGAGAGGCCACCCCCAACCGGCCCCTGCCCCCATAGTTTATCTTCCCATATATCACCTTGGATTCACTTCTCTGCACCTCTTACCTTGCAGAAAATAGTCACTTTTTCTATTTGAAGAGTTGCACCTATTCTTTTCTTTGATCTCTGGTTGAGTTCGCAGGTGTTCAGAAGGATTTAATAACTATCTAGCTGAATTCCCAGAACCAGACAAAACCAAGGTCTCCTAATCCTCCACCATCTGGGACTCCTTCCTCTCAACTCTAGGACCTTTGTCCCTCTAAGATATTCTCGAAACTTTCCCAGCATTTCCACATCTTTCGTTAATTGGAGGGTGCAGTAAATTGTGCATTCACAGCTCACCTCCCCCCCTTTTTTTCCCAAGTGCTTTGCCCAAAAAGAGTGACATGAAACAAAAGCCGGTAAATTCACAATATATCTTTTTGGGAGCATTCTTTATCTCTGTTACCCTGACACAGGTCCTAAAGTAGCACCAAGCTAATAACCTTCCCATTTACATATATTTATATTGACTCATACTCTATATGTGTCATTTGTGAAAATCTTTCCCTATCTCCTAAGAACTCAATGGTCTCTCTAAAATTACTCCCTGCGGTTCTGGAAGTGTGTGACCTATTTTGATATATAATCATGCAGTGTCTACTTTTGCTGCCAGATATGTATGATTTCTGAAGGACAAACACTGTGAGCTACTTGAGGTCGTTTACCAACCTTGTGTTGTAACACAAACAATGCACTAGCACATAACTATTGAAAACCCACACTCTCCTTTTTCCTGAATCCAAGACTGCATCTCTTTTCTTCTTGGCAAAGATATCTTTGGATTTTGTGACAGTACAATCCATGAATTCATCCTTTGCATCCATAAGAGCTGTTTTTCTTTTCCCCCAAATATGTTTATTTTATTTTTTCAGCGTTACAAGATTGATGGTTCATGCACCACACCCAGTGCTCCATGTAATACGTGCCCTTCTCAATACCCACCATAAGAGCTGTTTTTGATCACTCTTCCTGGTTTTACCTAGACTAGGAAATGTCCATGTAACCCTTTCACTGGGTTTGCCTTAGATCGATATGTATCCACTTTTTTTTTTATGGCATCCTTGCTGGCACAAACATATGAGGTAATGCAGAATCTAGAAGCATTAGACAAAGCCCTAGGTGGCAAATACCTAATGCTTTGGGAGATGGCCAGGAAATTTGGAAAGCCCTGTTGAACTCCCAAGGACTGTGGTGAAAGGATTGAGTTGTCTATATCTGGTGCAAAATTTAAGGAGGCACCAAAATCTCAGTAATTGGGATAAATACAATGCAGTACTTAATGCAGTCTTTTTTTTTTTTAAAGATTTTTATTTATTTATTAGAGAGCGAGAGACTGAGAATGAGAGGGGAAAAAGTCAGAGGGAGAAGCTCTACTCCCGCAGAGCCGGGAGTCCGATATGGGACTCGATCCCGGGACTCTGGGATCACGACCCGAGCCAAAGGCAGTTGCTCAACCAACTGAGCCACCCAGGCGCCCTAGTACTTAATGCAGTCTTAATGCAGTACTTAAAAAATAAAAATTAATGTAGATAAAACTCATGGTAAGCAAAATAGCCACATTTTAGATTGGACAGCGCTTTGGATTCAGGTGACAGTATCTTTGTCACTATTATTTGAAATTCTGACTTTGTATCCTTCTCCAATTTTTTTTTTAAGATTTATTTATTTCTTTAAGAGAGCTTGTTGGGGAGGGGCAGAGGGAGAAGGGGAGAGAATCTGAAGCAGACTCCCTGCTGAGCAGAGAGCCCATATGGGGTTCCATCTCACCACCCTGAGATCACAATGCAAACTAAAATCGGGAAGCTGACACTCATCCAACTGTGCCACCCAGGCGTCCCTCCAATATTCTCGAACTTCCTTCAGCAAAATGATATCTCACTTCCTACTTTACTGTATAGCTATATCACAAAGACTGGAAATAACTTGCATTAGTGAGGATGTGGAGAAAGGGGAATCCTTTCCAATGGTGCTGATGTAAAGGTAGAGTCTTTGGAAAGCAGTTTGGCATTTCAACTTGTAGAAAGTTGAAGAAAGAAAGGAAAAGGTATGTGCCTTCAATGACTTGGTCGTGAATGTTCATAGCAGTATCATTCAGAGTAGCCAAAAGTAGAAGCTATGGATTTAGAAGGCACAAGGACAACAAAGCATATGGAAGGAGTCATGCTTGAGCCTGGCACATATTGACTATATAGCTGGAAATGGCTAGCTCTTATATAATTAATATGTTTAAGGGGCATCTGGGTGACTCAGTTAAGTGTCTGCCTTCATCTCAGGTCATGATCTCAGGGTCGGGCTTCCTGCTCAGCGAGAATTCTGCTTCACCCTCTCACTCTGCCCCTCATCCTGTGCATGCTTTTTCTCTCTCTCTATGTCCTTTGCTTGCTCTCTCTCAAATAAACAAATAAAATCTTTTAAAAAAGTTCCTATGTTTAAAGAAGCAAATCTTACAATGATGCAGTGTCATTCTAATTTTTTTTATTAACATATAATGTATTATTTGCTCCAGGAGTATGCATCAGTGAATCATAGGCTTACACATTTCACAGCACTCACCATAGCACATCCCCTCCCCAATGTCCATAACCCAGTCACCCTATCCCTACCCTCCACCCCCCAGCAACCTCCAGTTTGTTTCATGAGATTAAGAGTCTCTTATGGCTTGTCTCCCTCCTGATCCAATTTTGTTTCATTTTTTCCCTCCCTACCCCACATGACCCCCCAGCCTCCCTCTCCATTCCTCATATCATAGATATGATAGGATAATTGTCTTTCTCTGATTGACTTACTTCACTTAGTATAATACCCTCTAGTTTTATCCATGTCATTGCCAATAGCAAGATTTCGGGTTTTTTGATGGCTTCCTAGTATTCCATTGTGTATATATGTATATATATACATATATACATGTGTATACATATATATACATGTGTGTGTGTGTATATATATATATATATATATATATATATATATATATTACATCTTCTTTGTCCATTCATTTGTTGATGGACATCTAGGTTCTTTCCATAGTTTGGCTATTGTGGACATTGCTGCTATAAACATTCGGATGCATGTGCCCCTTCAGTTCACTATGTTTGTATCTTCAGGGTAAATACCTAGTAGTGTGATTGCTGGGTCATAGGGTCGCTCTATTTTCAACTTTTTGAGGAACCTCCATACTGTTTTCCAGAGTGGCTGCACTAGCTTACATTCCCATCAACAGTGTAGGATGGTTCCCCTTTCTCCGCATCTTTGCCAACATCTGTCGTTTCCTGACTTGTTCATGCACCACACCCAGTGCTCCATGCAATACGTGCCCTTCTCGATACCCACCACCAGGCTCTCCCACCCCCCCCACCTCCTCCCCTCCAAAACCCTCAGTTTGTTGCTCAGAGTCCACAGTCTCTCCTGGTTCATCACCTCCTC